>CM060943.1:88847899-89471990 GCA_030765085.1 Allium cepa
CCTACTCCTTGCCATTGTTTGAACGAAGAGTTTAAATTCTACAACCACTCTCATTCTCAACTCTAGATTTAAACTTCCAGAACACTTGAGCTACATCTGTTGTGTGTTTCAAAAAGAAAATCCAACACACAAGCCTGAAATCATCAATGATGCATCATAATAAAGACTACCATTCAGAGAAGGTGTTCTTTATAGGCCATTGATATCGGTATGCACTAAATGAAAGCTTTTTTGTTGTTGTCCATGTTGTCTTGGAAATGGTCTTCTACTTTGCTTTCCATTTTGACATGTTTTGCGTTTGGAATATGATTATCAAGTTCAGGAAGATAATTAGACATCTCCTTTGATTTCAATTTCTGTAGTGATAATGATAATGCCCGAGTTTCTTGTGCTATAACTCAATGACATTTTCTTTGATTTTAAAAGCAGTGTGCTCCTCCTATGGATTTAGAGAAAAACTTTTCCCATTCACTTTTATTTGGAAAATATCTATACTATTTGCATATTTTATTAAATAGCATTTGTCTTCGAAAACGATTTTATTTCCCTTTTCAATTAGCTGTGACCAACGCTCAACAAATTTTGATTAATTTCAGGAACATATAATACAACAAAAATAAATTTTGTACCTAAACAAGTTGAGGCTGCATCTATTCCTATTCCTTTCGTAGCAATATACTTGCCATTTCCAACTCGAACCATCGATGGATTTATGTTGTTTAATTCCTAGAATAGAACCTTGTTATAGGTCATGTGGTTAGCACAACTCACTGTCAATGAGCCAACTCTCGCCTAATTCGATGCTAGAAAAACATGTAGCAACAAACAAGTGATCCTCCTACCCTTGATCAGCAGTCTTCTCCTTTTCATTGCTTTGCTAGTTTCTGTTTCTACATATAACAACTTAATGCGCCATTTGATTACATTTGGTGCACTTAGCATCAGGCCTCTTCCAACATCTAAATGAAGGATGGCCCGTCTTCCTGCAATGTTGACATGGTGGATAAGTTCTCTTCTGAATTTTGTTCTTTCCCTTTGCGCAGGAATATGCTGTATTTGCTCAATTTTCTTCAACATCCTCCTCAATTTTACATTTGGCCACATTTTGATGCTTGGCTGCAAAGCTCCTTCTATGATTGTATCCTTCCTCGTTAATCTTCTTTGTTCTTGTGCTTGCAATGCATTTAACAATTCTACCAAGCAAATTTTTGATGGATTCCTTGTATTCTCCAAAGTTGTAATGGTTCCTTCGTACCATTACGGTATAGTAAAAAGGATTTTTTTCAACAATTCTCGAGTTAGTAAATTCAAATCCAAGAAGCCACATTTTATTTGAAATATTAAGAAGTCAGTCAGAGTAGTCTTTGATCGTCTAAGAATCCTTCATTCGTTGAAGTTCAAATTCTCAAATCAAGTTCATGGCTTGCATACATTTAATTATTTCATCTCCTTCATACTTCATTTTGAGACAATCTCCAAGGACATGATGAAAGTGAAGATGGTAGATGAGACTGCAACAAATAAGCAGACCTTTGCCTTTGATTTCTTTGCTTTCTTTTCTTTATGCACTTTATTTGTGCCAAGGTTGGAATGTTTAGAAGTACTAGAATTTCGAGTTCTTCTTCCACCACTTCCCATAGATCCAAACCTTCTAGGCATGTCTTAATACGTACCGGCCAAATCTGGTAGTTGTTTCCATCGAACACTGATGGAGAAAACGAAGAGAGATTGGATTCATTTTCCATTGTTTTTGAATTTTAAGCACAGATCCCTTATAAAGAATGCCCTGATACTAGATGTTGATAAAATGAAGATATGATAATGTTACGATCAGGCATTCCATCGAACATTTGTCGTGCACAAACCTGAAAGGTCATTTCAACAAACAGTTATATAGAGTAGGCTACCCAGGGCATCTACCTTAACTGCAATGGCAAAGGGAATTCCTGCTGACTTAGAAATGATGCAGATGTGAGACAACATCAAAAGCTAAAGATAATCCCGAAGAAAAGGCTGAATAAAAGAAGGTTCACACTGTGCATGTGTGCACGTGCATAACGTATCCGTGTACACTAGCAAGGGTTTATTTGTAAATTATTTCAGCAATGTACTTTGATGAGTTGTCATAAAATGGCTCAATGGAATGAGTCTATGTTCATTATTATGTATATACATACATATACATACATATATATATATATATATATATGAGGAGGAGTATGTAAAAACGGCTATGAGAAAACAAATAAGTGAAAATAAAGATGTGCTTCTTTTACCTTTGTGTCTTCTCCATCTTTCTTACTTTTGTATAATCTGTGTAATATCTTCATTCCTCTCTTGTTCCTGTTTTACTTGTTATCTGTTTCTTCACCACATACTTAATTTAAATAATACACATACTTATCAACGCCCTCTCTGATTGCTGTCTGGAACTCCTTACCCACATAGTCTACCACCAGGTGCTACTACCATGACTTATACCAGAGCCAAGATGGCCCGAAACAAGGATCCTCTCAATTTGGTATCAGAGCCAGCCGGTGAGCAAGATTCAGACCCGCACCATGAAGACCCTTCAACAATAGGCAACAATGAAGAGTCTGACACCACTTCACATATTGGCTCAGTCACTCTTGATCAATTGTCACAGCAAGATAGGTGGCATAATCAAGATCTTATCAATAATAGAAACGCGCTGTCTCTTAAGAAATTGGAAAGGATTACTCAAGAATTGTCTTCTACAACCACAACCTTGTCCAAGAACAGTCAAGAAGTCAATATTAAATTGGACAAAATGCAAAAAATGATGAATAAATTTTTTTCTGAGTTAAAAGATATCAAAAATCAGCAAACACCTGATGTCAGATCCGATATCAATAGATCGAATTTTTCCCTCACAACAACAGATCCAACATTTACATACCTCCAAATAATCGAGCACCAATTCTACCTAGACCATACAACATTCATTTGGAGCAACCACCTTCAAGAAACTCTAAACATCACACCAAAGACTTCACAAAACTAACATCAAAATAGAATTTCCTACATTCACAGGTGAAGATAGAGTTATTGATTGGTTGAGACAAGCCGAGCAATTCTTTATTTACAACAATACTGATATACATGAATGGTTTCATATCTTCTCTTTTTTCATCTCAAGAAAGAAGCTCTACAGTGGTTTTACAGATACTCCCATCAGGTACCAGATTATGATCACTGGTCCACATTTCTTAAGGCCATTCAGGTACGCTTTAAACCAATGAATTAGAGAGACCTATGATACATTTTCTTCATTAAAACAAACTACTTCTGTTATGCAATATGTTAATCAATTTGAACAATTAGAAGGAATGATCGAACAAATCACCCCTATACATCTTTTACAAATTTTTATAGGGGATTTAAAAGAAGAAATTAAATTTGATGTTATTGCTGCCAACCCACCTGATTTTGATTCAGCAGTGATTCTTGCAAAAACTTATGAAACAAAGTGGTTGGCAGCAAATAAATATTCTAAAAATAATTCTTCTAAAACCAGTTCAACCTCTAATACAAAAACATTTCCTTTTAAGTCATCAGTTCAAAGTTTTTTTGACAAACAGTCAAAAATAAAAAGTTTTAACACCAGAAGAGATTCTTGACAAGAAATGAAAAAATCTTTACTTTGGGTATAATGAGAAATATCATTTTGGTCACTAATGTAAAACTAAGCAAGTATACATTTTAGAGGGAATTATAAATTTAGATGATTCAACTGATCAAGATGATTCAACAGATAATTTTTAAGACCTTCATGAATTAGATAATCATCAAGATTCAAAAAATACACTGCTATCCATTTCTATAAATGCATTACTAGGAATTCCATCATTGCATACTATTAAATTAGAGGAAAAATCAATAATTAATTTATTATTTTTCGTAATAATTCTGGTTCAACTCAAAATTTTATTGATAGCACTTTAGCTCAAAAACTAAACTTGAAGAAAAATCATACAAGAACTTATGAAGTGCAGGTTGCCAATGGCCAAAAGCTTCAAGGTAATGAACTTTGCTCTCAAATTTTGTTAACATGTCAAGGTTGTAGAATGCCTATAGATCTACTAGTTCTTCCAATGGAAGGTTATGATATTGTCTTGGGTACACAATGGATGAGGGAGCTTGTTTGCGCAAAAAATGGGCAAACACCCCAAAGTCGTACGATTTAGTTGATTATATGTTGTTCTTGGTGATTTGGGTGATTTATGCAAATATATAAAAAGCAGGGAATAAACTGTAAAAGACACACAGATTTATAGTGGTTCGGCCAGAACGTGCCTACGTCCACTTTATATGTTATTCTCCTTTTTCTCTTCAGATTACAAGTACAAAGCTTTGATTACAAGTATCTAAAGTTGTTTGAGAGTTCCTTCCAGGCTTGAGCTCTCAAACTCGTCCCCCATTGTTGTACCCCTGCCCCTCTATTTATAGAGTCAGGCTGGGGGTAGGGGTCTTGGATGTTTATAGCTGCTGGTGGGCTTGGGCTGAAGCAATCTGGCCTGGCAGCGTTCTGGTTCGGCGAAGCTTTGGTTCGGTCGTAGATGGGATGGTTGGACCGGTGGTAGGTTGGTCCGGTGGTGGCTTCCTTGCTTCTGGTCCGGTGTCGATATTCGGTAGTGGATGGAAGGTGGCTGGTTCGGTTATGTTGGTTCGGCGGAGCATGGAGGCATGTTGGTTCGGCGGGGCATGGAGGCATGTTGGTGTTGTTCGGCGGAGGTTGGTTCGGCGATTGGCGAAGAAGTCTGGTTCGACAGGGGGATGGAAGTGGAGATGTTGGAGGTTGAGATGGTGGTCCGGCACCGAATGGTCCGGTGCCGAATAGTGGGTTGGAGCTAGGAATGCCGAATGAGCTCTTTGGAGTTTCGAATGCCGAATGAGGTCTTGTTTCATACTTGAGTGAAATCCCTGACTTATGCACGCTCGCTGGCTTCTTCTTGCTCCGGTCGTGGTGGAAACGCACACAACATTGATATTCCAGTTTTGTCCAAAAATTGGGATAACACTTTGCCCCCCAAAATATGCCTTGCGGTAGGAAGGCGTGTTTTGTAATGCAATGAGCTGGATGTTCGTATCCTGTTGACAACCTATAAAGAGCTTGATAGTTTCACATGTCCTCAAATGACGATCATTCGGGATCGAGCTATTTGGGATGAAGCGCGGCCGTTCATGGTCAAGCGCCTAACTTCAAATGACGATCGTTCGTGATCGAGTCGTTTGAGGTGAAGTGCGACCGTGCGCGGTCAAGCGTGTAAATCCATGCGTCGATCGTTCGGGATCGAGTCATCTTCGGTGAAATGTGACCGTTCAAGGTCAAGCGCTCAACTTCAAATGACGACCGTTCGGGATCGAGTCATTCGAGGTAAAGTGCGACAGTGCGCGGTCAAGTGCGTAAATCCATGTATCGATCGTTCGGGATCGAGTCATCTGTGGTGAAATGTGACCGTTCAAGGTCAAGCGCTCAACTTCAAATGACGACCGTTCTGGATCGAGTCATTCGAGGTAAAGTGCGACAGTGCGCGGTCAAGTGGGGGACCCCAAATGACGACCGTTCGCGATCGAGCCATTTGAGGTGAGAGGAGTTGTGCCGTTCGGGGCGAGTTGTGCCGTTCGAGGCGAGTTGTGCCGTTCGAGGCGAGTTGTGTCGTTCGAGGCGAGTTGTGCCGTTCGAGGCGAGTTTGTGACCGTTCGTGGTCGGGTGTCGTTCGAGGCGAGTTGTGACTGTTCGAAGTCGGGTGCCGTTCGAGGCGAATTGTGACTGTTCAAAGTCGAGTTTGTGACCGTTCGCGGTCGGGTGCCGTTCGAGGCGAATGAGTGTGCCCGGGGGGGACTTAATATTATCAGTGTTGGAGTCATTGTTTGGGGGAATTTTTCGAATCAAAGACTTCGGCAGTTCGTTGCCATGCAATAGATGCTCGTGGACCGTTCGCGATCCAACGGGCATATAAGTAAATAATTTTTTCATAGAATTGTAAATGTTAAAGCAATAGTACCTTACAGCAGAAATGCCCAAACAGGAAGAATTCAAATGTTCAAATCGAAACAAAAGCAAAGCAAGGATGTCAAAGTGTAAGTTCCCACTCCGAAGCAGTCAATGATCATTCAGAGCATGCCTGGAGATCGTTCGCGATCTCGTACATGTGTAAACGATTTAATTGCGTTAGTGGAAGCTTACGACCTGTTCATCGTTATTTTAATCAAGCAATCAATGGATAATCAAATGGTGCCTTGATCCAGGGTCACCGCTAGCTGACGTAGAGCGCGGTCGCTCTGGCTCCACCGTTGGAGTTCGCCTCCTCACATACTGAAGGAGCATACCGTTTCTGATATGCCCTTCTACCTCGTCCTTCAAATGCCTACAATCATTAGTGTTATGACCATTCAATTCATGAAATACACAAAACTTATCTGATTTTCTTTCGTCAGAGGTTGGATCCCTTCGCATTGGTCTACGATACGGAACCTGCCCCTTGGTATCCTGATAAATCCGTTCCAAACTCTCATTCAGCTCTGAATAGGTGGTGAAGCGTGGTTCTCTTCGTGGCCACTTTGTCCTGTCATCATTATCCTCAGCCTTTCTTTTTCCTTTGCTAGTCTCCGCACCCTTTCCAGGTGGGTTTCCGCTCTTGATTACGTAAACGTCATCTTCTTCCTCTCTTTCTGCACTAGCATCTTCCAAACGCAGAAAATTTTCAGCCTCATGATAGAACTCTCCCAGATTCATAGGCGGGTCCTTGGTTAATGAATTCTTGAACTCTGTATTACCAGCTATTCCAGATACAGCCGCCATCATGACCATAGATGGATCTGGTCGATCCACTGATGCTGCCGCCGCATTAAATCGCGTTAGAAAGCTCCTCAAAGTCTCTCCAGTTTTCTGTTTCAAGGTTGCCAAAGTCATCACATTCTTGGGCCTCGCAATATGAACCCTGAATTGCCTCATGAATCTCTCAGTTAAATCTGCCCATGTTCCTATGGAGCCGCTCTCCAGTTGCCTAAACCATAACGCTGCAATGTCCGTCAAATACAGTGGAAAGCACCGGGCCATAACCTCCTCTGATGCCCCCAGCACTTCCATATGTCTCATATACTTCGTTAGATGGACCGTGGGGTCCGTTTTCCCGTTGTACATGTCCAATGATGGTAGCTTGAATTCTGGTGGGTTCCTAGCCATCCTAATCGCAGAAGAAAAAGGACTCATGTTTACATCTTCCAAGTCTCTGTTTACTAAACCGCCTCTCATAGCTCTTCTAACCATCTCTGCTAATCTGTCATTGTCTCCAAGCTGTAGTTCTCGTTCACTGTCTTCGACCTGCCCCCCAAGTCCGCGGGAGTTTTCATGTGTATGCCTCCCTGGCTGAACGTTCATTCCTCTATTGCTACCTGGTGGTTCGGATGCCCCCATCTCACTTCCTGGGGTCGGGTCAACATGCTCTGCGTGAGTGCCCCCTAGCTCAGGTGCTTCGCCATATGGTCCTGCCCCGTTCTGAACCCCAGTTGCTCCTTGGATTTGTGCTCCAATTTGCCCAATTTGTTGAAGTAAGTTCTGGATCATCTCTTCTTGTCTTCTCATCATGGCCTCCATCTCATCCCTAGTGATGAAGATTGACGCTTGATTCCCTCCTGAGGAAGCCTCTTGACTTCCTTGGTGTTCACTTCTCTCTGGCCTTTGCCTTCTACTTGTTTGTCTCGTCATAACTCTTAGATCTGAACTCTTAGATTTTCAAATTCAACTTCTATCCGATGTAGCGGGAGTTGGTTGTTCTCAGTGAAAGCACCAAAATGTTTGTGCAAAAAATGGGCAAACACCCCAAAGTCGTACGATTTAGTTGATTATATGTTGTTCTTAGTGATTTGGGTGATTTATGCAAATATATAAAAAGCAGGGACTAAACTGTAAAAGACACACAGATTTATAGTGGTTCGGCCAGAACGTGCCTACGTCCACTTTATATGTTATTCTCCTTTTTCTCTTCAGATTACAAGTACAAAGCTTTGATTACAAGTATCTAAAGTTGTTTGAGAGTTCCTTCCAGGCTTGAGCTCTCAAACTCGTCCCCCATTGTTGTACCCCTGCCCCTCTATTTATAGAGTCAGGCTGGGGGTAGGGGTCTTGGATGTTTATAGCTGCTGGTGGGCTTGGGCTGAAGCAATCTGGCCTGGCAGCGTTCTGGTTCGGCGAAGCTTTGGTTCGGTCGTAGCTGGGATGGTTGGACCGGTTGTAGGTTGGTCTGGTGGTGGCTTCCTTGCTTCTTGTCCGGTGTCGATATTCGGTAGTGGATGGAAGGTGGCTGGTTCGGTTATGTTGGTTCAGCGGAGCATGGAGGCATGTTGGTTCGACGGGGCATGGAGGCATGTTGGTGTTGTTCGGCGGAGGTTGGTTCGGCGATTGGCGAAGAAGTCTGGTTCGACAGGGGGATGGAAGTGGAGATGTTGGAGGTTGAGATGGTGGTCCGGCACCGAATGGTCCGGTGCCGAATGGTGGGTTGGAGCTAGGAATGCCGAATGAGCTCTTTGGAGTTTCGAATGCCGAATGAGATCTTGTTTCATACTTGAGTGAAATCCCTGACTTATGCACGCTCGCTGGCTTCTTCTTGCTCCGGTCGTGGTGGAAACGCACACAACATTGATATTCCAGTTTTGTCCAAAAATTGGGATAACAGAGCTTGATGAAATTTGTTTTAATTTCAAAAAGCTTCAAGTTTGATTTTATTACAATGGCAAAGAATATAAATGGCAAAGACTAACAAGTTCTGATATACAACATTTTAGTGAAGATAAAATTTCTAAGGAATTGAACTCAGCACAATTAAAATTCATGCTCCTTTCCTTATCCACTTCCACGCTGTCTGACACGAATATTCACACTGATATTCAACAATTATTAGATGAATTTCTCTCTGTCACTAGCTCACTTACTACACTACCACCAAAAAGAGACTGACCACAAAATACCACTATTACATGGTTCAAAGCTAGTTTGTTTAAAGCCATATAGACATTCGTATTATATAAAAAATGAACTTGAAAAAATTAATTACGGAAATGTTAGACTCTGGTATTATCAGAAACAGTCACAGTGCATTTGAAGCCCCAATTGTAATGGTCAAGAAAAAAGATGGCTCTTGGAGAATTTGTATTGATTATAGGGGATTAAACAAAATTACAATTAAAGATAAATTTCCTATTCGTCTAATAGATGATCTACTAGATGAACTTCATGGTTCAAAATATTTCACTAAGCTTGATCTCAAATCTTGCTATCACCAAATAAGAATGCATAAGGACGATATACATAAAACTCCTTTTCGGACACATGCAGGTCATTATGAATTTTTGGTAGTGCCATTTGGATTGTTTAATTCCCCCTCAACATTTCAATCTCTTATGAATTCTATTTTTAAATGTTTTCAAAGACAGTTTATTTTGGTTTTCTTGGATGATATTTTAATTTATAGTACATATTGGGATGATCATCTAAAGAATCTAAGAATTACATTACAACTCCTCTAAGACAATCACCTAGTCATTAAATTATCCAATTGCTCTTTTGCAGAAAGCAAGCTAAATTATTTAGGCCATATTATTTCTACAAATGGAATTTCAATGGATAAAGACAATACCAAAGCAATTCTAGATTGGCCTCATCCACACAACATCAAAGCTTTGAGGGGCTTCCTAGGCCTTTCAGGATATTACATAAAACTTATTAAAGGTTATGAGATAATTGTAAAACCAATTACCATAATGTTGAGGAAAAATTCTTTCTACTGGACAACTGAAGCTACTGAGGCATTTCATAAATTAAAGTCTAGTCTTATCAACCTTCCTATATTAGTTATGCCTAATTTTAACAAAGAATTTATTGTGGAGTGCGATGCAAGTGGATCTGGTATTGGTGCAATGTTATTACAAGACAATAAACCACTTGCCTATATTAGCCAAGCACTGCAAGGAAAGGATCCACATTTATCTACTTATGAAAATGAGCTATTTGCTTTAATACATGCAACAAAAAAGTGGCCACAATACTTACTTGGAAGAAAATTTATAGTTCGAACAGAACACCAGAGCTTGCAACATCTCGTCTCAAAAACTTACCACATGAATTCAAGGGAAATGGTTAGCAAAGTTGCATGGATATGA
Organism: Allium cepa; assembly: GCA_030765085.1. Lineage (NCBI taxonomy): Eukaryota > Viridiplantae > Streptophyta > Magnoliopsida > Asparagales > Amaryllidaceae > Allium > Allium cepa. Next base: position 88,858,082 of record CM060943.1, read on the forward strand.
ATATGAAGTTCAATACAAAAAAGGAAAAGAAAACATTATAGAAGGCAGCTTATCCAGAATGCATGATTCAGATCTCTTGGCCATTTCAGTACTACAGCCTGATTGGATTATTGAACTCAGAAAATGTTAAGATTAGTCCCACATCGGACAATTTACAATATAAATCATGCATAAATACTAAGAGACCTCCCTTCACATCACCAATTGGTTTTGTGATAATATATGGTTCTCTAACATGGTATCAAAGCGGGTTTAATTGTGCCACACATCACCCTCAATGAATGTCCACGTGTTTGGCTGATGATACGCCACATGTGCGGGGGTATGTTGAGATTAGTCCCACATCGGACAATTTACAATATATATCATGAATAAATACTAAGAGACCTTCCTTCGCATCACCAATTGGTTTTGTAATAATATATGGTTCTCTAACAAAAAACCAATCAAGCACAATCCATTCTTTGACATAAAAAAGGAAATTAATCTACAAGGAAAATTAGACTCCACAAAGTATCAAATAGTTGATGATTTAATATTTTATAAAGGGGAAATTTAATTGGATCATACTCAATTAGATCTCATCAACACAATTTTGTTTGAATTTCACCCATCACCACTTGGAGGACATTCTGGAGTAAAAAAGACATTGAAGAAAATAAAAAAAAGTCTTCTTTTGGAAGCATATCAAAAAATCATTAGAATAATACATTCTAGTGTGTGATAATTGCCAGCGAGCTAGAACATAAAATATTTCATCTCCTGGTCTACTGCAATGATTACCAACACCAGAACATGTTTGGTCTGACATATCAATGGATTTTATAACTCACCTACCGAAAAGTACTAGTGCAACGGTTATTTTTGTGGTCGTTGATAGGATATCAAAATATGCCCCTTTTTTCTCCCTCCAACACCCATACACAGCAAAGGCAGTAGCCAAGGTATTTTTTGATGGCATTTTTAAATTATACGGCATGCCAAAGACCATTGTAAGTGACAGAGATTCTTTATTCCTTAGCACATTTTGGCAAGAGCTATTTCGATTACAAGGATGCACTCTAAAATTTAGTTCTTCATACCATCCCCAAAGAGATGCCCAAACTAAAATAACAAATAAAGAATTGGAAACTTATTTGCGGTGCTTTGTGTGCCATCAATCTCAAGAATGGAACAACTGGCTAAGATTAGCAGAATTTGGGTTCAATACAACATGGAAGGAATCCACTTAACTGACACCATATGAAGTGCTTTATGGAAGACAGCCACCAACTCTCTTGTTACCAAACACTGCAAAAGTACAAGAAGTGGAACAACATTTATTCTCCAGAGACATAACACTACAATTTTTGAAAGACAGTCTAAAGCTTGCTCAAGAAAGAATGAAGAAATTTGCAGATAGAAAAGGAACATAAAGATACTATTCTATTAGAGATTGACTTTATTTAAAATTACAGCCCTATAGGCAATTTTCAGTGAGTACAACAAGGACAACTAAATAGTCCCCAAGATACTATGGTTTATTCAAAATTACTGAAAAAATTAATTCGGTGGCTTAAAACTTGAATTACCTGCCGCAGCTCAAATACACCCAGTTATTCACATCTCACAGATGGAAAAGAAAACCGATTCTGCTATTGTTTTACAACGTGACTTGCCTTCCAACACAGAAGAACTAGTAGAGGAACCCGAATTAATTTTGGATAGAAGACTTATTCCACAAAATAATAAACCAGTTGCTCAAGCCTTAGTCAAATGGAAAAACAAACTAGATTCAAATGCCACATGGGAAGATTATTGGAATCTAATTCGAAAGTTTCTACATTAGGCCTTGAAACAAGGTCTCTTTTTAAAGGGGAAGGGAGTCGTTATGCTTAGGCATTCCATCGAACATTTGTCGTGAACCAACCTGAAAGCCCGAAAGGTCATTTTAACAAACAGTTATACACAATAGGCTACCCAGGGCATCTACCTTAACTGCAATGGCAAAGGGAACTCTTTCTAACTTAGAAATGATGCAGATATGAGACAACATCAAAAGCTAAAGGTAATCCACAAAGAAAAAGCTGAATAAAAGAAGGTGCACATTGTTCATGTGTGCACGTGCACAACGCACCCGTGTACACTTGCAAGGGTTTATTTGTAAAATTATTTTAGCAATGCACTTTGATGAGTTGTCATAAAATGGCTCAGTTGAATGAGTCTATGTTCATTAGTATGTATATATGAGGAGGAGTATGAAAAACGGTTATGAGAAAATAATAAGTGAAAATAAAGATGAGTTTATTTTACCTCAGTGTCTTCTCATTCTTTCTTACTTCTGTATAATCTGTGTATTATCTTCATTGCGCTCTTGTTCCTGTTTTACTTGTTATTTGTTTCTTCACCACCTTCTTAATTTCAATAATACCCATACTTATCAACACCCTCTTTGATTGCTATATGAAACTCCTTTCCCACATAGTCTACACCAAGTGCTACTGCCATGACTCATACCAGAGCCAGATGGCCAGAATCAAAGATCCTCTCAAATAAGCAGATTTATAATAGGAGCAAGATAATATTTAGATAGAGAGAACTACAGATTTTATTAAACAAAACAATTCAATGTAAAGCATAAAACAAAATGATGATCCTAATTTTATGGTATGATAGAAGCTAAAGGTACTAAGAAAAGATAATCAACTTAAACATTCAACTATGTAACATAGGAGTCCTAAAGCTATTATATAACACTGACAGAGAGCAGTTGCATTTTGAGAATTGTGACGAAGATGACACTTTATTTAGCAAAAATACACAACAACACATGGATAGATCTTTGGTTAATTGATGAAATCAAGATGTTGTTCTTACATCCATTGTGTGGTTATTTGTGGAATGCATTATATAGATTTTACACCCATTGTATGGTTAATTGAGGAAAGCAAGATGTATTTTGTTAATTCATTATGCAACTCAAGTTAGTAGATCAGCTTATTCCTCAATTTCTTATACTAGACTAGCTGATAGCTCAATTTCTTATACTCATAATGTACAAGCTTATTAGAGAGGAATAGCAAGAGAGATGCTCTTATACTAGACTAGGTGAGAACTTTACTACAATTTATTTTACTCAAATAGCTTAATTGAAGATTTGTGAATATTACAAGCCACGTCAAATGAAATATAGATCTATTCCCATTGAAATTGCATGGCTTTTTTTGTTTGTTCTTTCAATAAAGTCAAAATTTTAAACTAACTGACATAGTACTTCCTATGCAACCATCAAATTTATGTGGCATGCTACAAAATTTTCTTTCGTACAAAATTTAGAGGCATGCTTCCAAGATATATTAATAAGTATATAGTCCCTTATGTATCCTCTCCTTAATTACTAGCTTGATTTAACAACTGATTTGTACTTATGTGAGCATTTATAATTGGTTTTGGAGTTATTCTACCATTAAAGTCCCAGTCCTGGAATTTCCAATCTATATACTGTTGTGATGGAATTCTAACTCGAGACCACTCAAATAAAAACAACAAAAACACATATGAAGACGAGATCGTGGTAAAAAGTGTAAAAACAATCCACCAATAACTTAATCTAAATCTCGACCAATCCAAATCCGATCACAATTTCCAAACAAGCAATATAGAAATCAAAGCAATAACGAAAAATAAATCACAGCGATCTATAGTGGTTTCACTAACATTATGTTAGTGTACATCCACTTTAAGAGAGAGCTTATATTAATATCGATGATAAGAGTACAAGAGATTGATCACAATGATAAAAATTCTAAAAGAATTGATTTGTGGAGAAGATAATTGAAGAAAATTGGATTTTGATAAAACCCTAATTGGTGGAGGCTAAAACTCTTGCAGTCGCTTTTTGTTGCATAGAAATCTAGATACAGAAAATAGCTTATATAGGAAAATAGAAAACCAAAGAAAAGTTCCAAATTTGCCCCTTCAAATATCACAAATCTTTATGTCAATCCCTGACCCAAAAACTGGCAGAAGTCGCCACAGGCATCTATCAGAAAGTGACAGACGTCTATCCAAAGTCTCTGGAATAAAAACATCGAAGGCTCATACATTTGACCAAAACTACAGACCTCTGTCCTGAGTCTCTTAAACAAGTCTACCGAAGCTTCAGATGTCTGTCCAAAGTGACAGACGTCTGTCCCAACTCTCGGGTTTCAAACCCTACGACGATAGACATCTGTTACTTTCTCTCAGACGTCTGCCGCTATCACTCCGGCACCACTCCACCTTCTCCATAACTTCTTTCTCCAAGATCTGATTTGCAAACCATTTTCTCCATCACCAAGCTACTTTCTTCACCTTCAATTCTTTATATAATGTCCTACACCTCGACACTATATCCATATCCAACTCTAATGGTATCATACCATCAACAACAACCGATAGTACCAACTATCATCAATTCTACCTTTAACCAAACTTGAATGCTTCTCCAACGAGCTTCGACAAAGCCACCACCCATTGCACTCCATCAAAAAGATCAGGCAAATCCCCCGCCCGCTAACAAAGTATTGAAAATGTCCAAATCCTAAACCGGCCCACCAAAGACTAAAGTGCTGAGGAGTGTAAACTAGCACTTACCAAGAAGATAGAACACAATCTCCCACCTATACTCTTCCTCATCCATAATCAAATTTCTCCCTCAACCGTGCCACCCTGTGGCACCTATCATTTCTCCAAGCGAATCAAGTTCAAGCAATGCTCGAACTTCTCAACTGGAAATGCCTTAGTGAACATATCCGTCGCATTATCCTTTGTGTGCACTTTTTAAAGATATACTTGTTTATCCTCATCCACAGCTACTAGAAATGACTATCTCACTTCAATATGCTTAGTCCGTGAGCTAAACGCCAAATTCGCCAAATTCTACGCCAAATGAATAGCACTCTGGCTATCACATCGAACATCAACACTATCATACTCGAATCTCAAGTCACACAACAATCGCTTCGAATAAAGTGCCTCTTTGTCCACCTTCACTGTGGCTATCAACTCCGTCTCCGTAGTGGATAAAGCAACTGCGATCTACAATCTCGATCTCCAACATATGTATGTACCCTTAAGTGTGAAGACATATCTGGAAGTTGATTTTCTCCGATTCGTATCACCGGCGTAGTTTGAATCACAATAACCAATCAGTTTGTAATCCATTCTATCACTACAGCAAAAAACAAGACCATAAGATGATGTAACTCTAAGGTTTCTCAATATGAGCTTCACATCTTCCTAATTCAATTTCCCCGGATTAGCATATATCGACTAACCATTCCAACGGCATTTGCAATATCGAGCCTTGTACACACCATAGCTTACATTAGACTTCCAACCGCACAAGCATATGGCAGCTTTTCCATGTAAGCTTTGTATTTCTCCAAGATAGGAGATCATTTACTCGAAAGCTTCATATGCAAAGGTAAAGGTGTATTTGACGTCTTTGCATTCTCCATGCTAAACAGGTAAACACTTTCTCTATGTATTCCTTTTGAGTCAGTTTCAACTCAAAATGCTTTCGATCCCTTTCTATTTCTATGCCCAATATCCTTCTTGCTTCTCCAAGATCCTTCATTTCGAACTCTGATTTCAAACTTAATTTTAGCTTGTTGATTTCATTCTTGCAATGAGCATGTCATCCATGTACAAGAGTAAATACACCCAACAATCATTTTTCAACTTCTTGGAATAAACACAAGCATCTTTGATGCTTCTATCAAAACCATTTTCAAGTATAAAATGATCAAATCTCTTATACTATTGTCTAGGTGATTGCTTTAAACCATATAATGATTTCTTTAACTTGCATGCCAAATTTGACTTACCATCCACAACAAAACCTTCCGGTTGCTCCATGTAGATGTCTTCGTCCAAGTCACCATATAGGAAGGTAGTTTTCGCATCAGGTTGCTCCAACTCTAAGTCGTGAATAACAACTATAACAAGTAATATTCGGATTGAAGTATAGCACACAACTGGTGCGAATATCTCATCAAACTCCTTCCTCTTCCTTTATGCAAACACCTTAGCCACTAGCCTAGTTTTGTATCTCCAATCATCCTTTACCTTGTATATCCATTTGCATGGTTGCCTTTAGAAAGTGGAACCAAATCCCAATTTTGATTCTTCAACAACGATTTCATTTCTTCCTTCATGACACAAATCTATTTCGAGTTATCATTCGACTCCATGACGTCATCAAGGTCCATTGGTTCATCTTGGACCACATAAAGAGCATAGTTAGATTATCACAAAACTAAGATAGTTCTGTTGAATATGCGCTTTGCGCTTATAAGATTTTTGTTTGATGATAATAAACATATATACATTCAGTTAAATGTATTTGTTAATGTACTATTTTATTCTTCATAGATTAAATAAATATTTGTTGAATAAAATGAATAACACAGATTTTGAATTCAAACAGAATTTTTATTCAAACAAATATTTATTACAATCTTGAATAGTACAAATTCAAGCTCTCACTATACATATAAATTTTTGAATACATCATGATTTCAATTTACACTAATAACCTCACTACATATCATTCACACTCGTATTTTGTCTTCAACTGCATTCCAGTTTGAATCCAGCATCTGAGCAATCAGCAAAAATACTCACTAACGCAGTAAAATTGAAAAAGAAACATTTTTGCAATATAAAATGAAATATGATTTTTTTTTTCAAAATATGGTTTGCCTCAGTTATTTGGGTTGTTCGTCATCATTCACACTTGAATTCATCACAAAGTCGTGCACATAGATATATATATTTGATAACGCTACAGGGACAGGTAATCATGAGTGGCTGCAATAATCACGTGTACATTTATACATGTGTGCACTGCCTCGCCAACTCGTATGCACAGCAATGCAAAGACCATCTGCAACATAAAGTAAAAATGCTCAAAGCCACCAAGTAAACAAACTCAGGCAAATGTACATAGTTCATCCCCAAATGTTCATTCACTACATGAAGCAAACAATTCATGAAGCAACACTGCAATAAACTCAACAATGAAAGTTCAAATCAGACTAACACCAACAAAGAACAGAAACCAAGCAATGAACAAAATTGCCAACATCATGAATACTGCAACAACCAGAAGTACAACATGACCAAAAGTGTACAGTAATGCAACATGGAGTGTGCAAGTGCAAATGACCAGAGCTCATGCAAACATGAAGTGAATACAACTACAAATGGATACTGCAGTGGACATGTATACAACATAATGAAGCAATAACACAAATGGCCAGATAAATACACTGACTCAATGCAACACTGACTGCAACAACCAAATTAAGACATCAAGTGATACAAGTAACATGTGCAGATTATACAAAAGTGGAGACCACAAAGGCAATGCATCAATGAATCAACTGAACAATGAACTCGAACAATAAACATATATGCACAGGTACAAAGACAGTAAGCATATACGTATGTATAAAATGCAATGGTTCAGGCCGAGACTAAAGCAAACAGCATGTGGTAAACCAAAAATGCCATCATATGTACTCAATGCAAAGTTCAAGCCAAGTCAAGATGATCAACGACCAGTTCAAAATCAGAAGCCGCGGCCAAGTCAAAGCCGGTGGAAATCAAAATATCTCAAAATTCAAAGCCGAGAATTACAAATCAAGTTGACCGAGTATTTCAAGTATATACGATTGAAAACTAGTCAGAATAAATCACAATCATCCAACAATAATCGAATGGCCAAAGCAACTAATTTTGAAGCAATCAGACGAACGGAAAATAAGGGTAACGAACCCTATAAAATGCCCAATCATCATCGGCATAAATATAAGAGTTCGAATACAAGCATCAGAAAAAAATTCTTACCGAAGCAATAATCGAACTCACCGAAGCAACCGAAGAAAGCAACACGAAATCGATCAAGCCAGGCTAAATCACGCACAATCAACAACGATCGAATTAGTATCGGAGCTTCGAAAAAGCCCTAATTTGGAACAAAGAGCGCAAGGACGAAAGCCCTAATTTTAATCAGGAGAAACGAGAAGAACAACGGCCGCCATTATTAAGAGAACAGGAAAAAGGAACGTGCCGAAGAGTTAAAAGAAAAGGGAATAAAAATCTCCTTTTTTTTTCTTTGGGCCGGTCATTTTTTTTCAAGGGCTTTTAGTTTATTAATTAAATTAGGGTTTAGGGCTGTTTGTTTTGTTGCCTTTAAATTATTGTCTTTTATACTTTCTTTTGAAAATTGTGAATCAAATCTTGGTAAATCACCACCTAGGTTTTAGGTTGTGTTTGATTGTCTAGTTAGAATTAGTTCAGTAAACAGGGTTTGCGAGTTTGCAAAACTCTATAGGCGGTAGCAGGGTTTGCGAGTCTGTTAGAGTGTTTGTAAGCGGGAGACTGTTTAATTCTAATAGAAATCTGGGAATGCAGCAGTAGGCAGGGTTTTCCGAAGCTGGGTAAATTTTGTGTGTGATTTATTTTTCAGCATATTTACTTCTCTGTGGTCTAATTCGATAAAATTTGCTATAACCCTATTCACCCCACCCCCTCTAGGGTTAATCTAGATCCTACAAGTGGTATCAAAGCCTGGTATTTTTTATTTAACTCTAGAGTCATGAATCCACCAAATAATGCTTTTTCTGAGGGGCAATCTATTGCTAGGCCACCCATGTTTAATGGAAATGATTATGTTTATTGGAAATTTATGATGGGTATTTATCTTAGTTCTGTTGATTATGATGTTTGGGATATTATTGAAACTGGTTATAAACCTTCCACTATAACTGTTGGTGGTACTGAGATTCCTAAACCTAAGGATAGGTGGGACGCTAACGATAAGAAATTAAAAACTACTAATGCCAAAGCAATGAACGCTTTGATCTGTGCTCTTGATAAGACTGAATTTAATAGAATTTCTCATTGTGAAACTGTACAGGAAATTTGGCATATCTTGGAGGTGACACATGAAGGAACTTCTCAAGTCAAGGAGTCTCGTCTAGCCTTATTCAGCAATGAATACGAGAACTTTGTGATGGAAAAAGGCGAGAGCATAAAGGACATGTTTGGACGCTTTTCAACTTTGGTGTAAACGCTAGAGTACTTGGGAAGGTATTCACTGAGGTAGAGCTTGTGAGGAAGGTACTACGAGTTTTACCGATGAACTTTGAGGCAAAAGTCACGGCAATACAAGAATCAAAAGATCTGAGTAAACTAAGCATGGAGGAGTTGATCGGCAACTTGATGACATATGAGCTTGAGCTAAAAGCAAAGGAGGAACGCAACAACTCCGAGTCAAAGAAGAAGACGATTGCCTTAAAGAGCAAAGAAGAGAGCGATGAAGAAGAAGAAGATCCAATTGAAGAGCTTGCAATGGCTGTCAATAATCTTCAAAAATGGTCAAGATTCAAGCCACGAAAGAAGAAAATAAGTGGTAATAGGTCAAAAGATTCTGACGATTCCGATAATGAATTGACATGCTATAACTGCAAGAAGCCTGGCCACTTCAAACAAAAATGCCCACTTCTCAAAAACAACAAAGGAAAGAAAAAGAAGAAGAAGGCCTTTGCAGCAACTTGGGATGATGAAGAAGGAGAGGAAGTTTCGAATAATAGCTCAGAGGAGGCTAACTTGTGTCTTATGGCAAAATCAGATTCAGAAGCAAGCTCAGAGGAATCTAGTGAGGTAGGTGACTATTCTTATAAAGAACTTGTTTTGATGTGTTGTGATCTTACTAAAACAATTGATACTCTTGAATCTAAAATTGAAAAATTAAAATCTGATAGGAGAGAATTTGCCCATGAAAATTCTTGGTTAGGAACTGAACTTGAAAATATTCAAAACCTAGACTGTAAAAAATGTAAAACTTTAGATTCAGAATTATCAAGACTTAAGAATAGCTTTGTGAATCTTGAAAAAGAAAACTTAAGTCTTAAGGAAAACATTGACACTAGGAAAATGGATTTTATAAATAGATGCACCTCACTTGTAATTGAAAACACAACACTAAAAAGCAAAGTCCAAAATCTTGAGAAATCTCTGAATAAATTTTCGAGAGGAGAAAAATCATTCAACATGTTATTGAGAAATCAAATTTTTGCTAACAACAGAAAAGGACTAGGTTTTGGGAAAACACAAGTTAATGATAATGCAAAATATAAGAATGTCTTTGCTAGATGTGAAATATTTAGACATCGTGTTGAAAATTGTAGTCATAGGAACAAGAACACAAAATTTATACAAGTTTGGGTTCCTAAGAATTCTACAAACAAATTTCATGTCTATTGGAATAAAAATAAAAGGACTAAACAAGTTTGGGTTCCAAAGGGATTGTTTATTCACAATGCTTCTATCACTAATATCATTGCACCTAAGAGTTTCTCTGGGTCATCCTCCTCTCTCTTTATGTAGGTCTGTTGGCGGGCTAAGGAACAGCAAGAATGGTTTCTAGATTCAGGTTGTTCTAGACATATGACAGGTGACAAATCGAAGTTCCTTAGCCTAGAGAATTTTAAAGGTGGAAATGTGATCATGGGAGACAATAGCAAGTGTAAGATTATTGGTAAAGGTGAAGTTGGTAACGGTATTTTTTCCTTGACTAATGTTTTATGCATTGATAATTTGCATCACAATCTCAATTCTATTAGCCAACTATGTGACAAAGGTATGAATGTGGTTTTTGATAGTGATACTTGTAAAATCATTGATAAATCTTCTAATAACATTGTTTTTATGGGCAAAAGAAAAGGGAATGTTTACTCGCTTTCATTTGATAATCTAAATCTTTCTAGATGTTTGGTAGCCACTGACGAAGAGACATATTTATGGCATAGGAGACTTAGACATGCTAGCATAAGTCTCTTAGAAAAACTTGAATCAAAAGAATTAGTCAGAGGGTTACCATATCATAAATTTAAAAATAATAAAGTGTGTAAAGCATGTTCCTTGGGCAAGCTTAGTCGATCATCATTTCGCCCTAAAAACATTGTTAGCACATCAAGGGTCCTTGAATTAATTCACATGGACTTATTTGGACCAAATGAAATTTCAAGCTTGAATGGAAAACATTATTGTTATGTATTGGTTGATGATTATTCTAGATTTACATGGGTTTATTTCTTAGCCAAAAAGTCTGAATCTTTTGACTATTTTTCAAAATTTGCAAAACTTGTTCAAAATGAAAAAGGATTTACAATTAAAACCATGAGAAGTGATCATGGAGGCGAATTTGAAAATTTGGAATTTGAAAGTTTTTGTGAAGAAAATGGTTTAAAACATGAATTTTCTGCTCCACGAACACCTCAACAAAATGGGGCGGTTGAAAGGAAAAATCGTACATTACAGGAACTGGCTAGATCCATGTTGAGTGAGTATAAGCTACCTCTAATCTTTTGGGCAGAGGCAGTGAATACTTCGTGCTATGTAATGAATAGAGTAATGATTAGACCAATACTTGGCAAAACGTCTTATGAATTGTGGCATGAAAGGAAACCTAACATTTCTTATTTTCGTATATTTGGATGTCCTTGTTTCATTCTTAACACAGGTGATCAACTTGGAAAATTTGAATCAAAGGCCGATGTGGGAATTTTCATGGGCTATTCAACAAGGAGTAAGGCTTACAGGATATACAACAAATGAACAAAGACAATTGTTGAATCAATCAATGTGAAATTTGATGAATCTGACCTGGAAAGGACGACTGAAAAAACGATTGACGATGGGATAGATCATGAAGGTATTGAAGAAGGGACATCTAGTGGGAAAGCTGAAAGTAGGACGGTTGGTACTGATAGATTAAAGTTCAAATCCAATCATCCTCCTGAATTGGTTATAGGTGATCCTACGGAAGGTATACGCACTCGCTCTTCATTTGATAAAAATTTGTGTGCGTTTTGCTGTAACAGTGGTTTTATTTCTGAAATTGAACCTGATTCTGTTGAAATGGCTCTTAATGATGAAAGTTGGTTTTTAGCAATGCAAGATGAACTTAATCAATTTGAGAGAAATAAAGTTTGGAAATTAGATCCTAGGCCAAATGACTATCCAATTGTTGGAACTAAATGGGTGTTCAAAAATAAACTTGACGAATCAGGAAATGTAATTAGAAACAAAGCTAGGTTGGTCGCAAAAGGATATAACCAAATAGAAGGCATAGATTTTGATGAAACATTTGCTCCAGTTGCTAGGTTAGAAGCCATTAGGATTTTGCCAAGTTTTGCATGTTATAAGGGTTTCAAACTTAAACAAATGGATGTAAAAAGTGCCTTTCTGAATGGTGATTTGAGAGAAGAAGTTTTTGTTGAACAATCCCCCGGTTTTGAAAATCATGATTTTCCAAATCATGTGTATAAACTAGAAAAAGCATTATGTGGTCTTAAGCAAGCTCCTAGAGCTTGGTATAACTGCCTTTGTACATATCTTTTGGAAAATGGTTTTAAAAAGGGGAGTGCTGACACAACACTGTTTCTACTACGTAAAGGAAGTGATTTTTTGATTATTCAAATTTATGTGGATGATATCATTTATGGTGCTACTAATGAACTCTTGTGTGAGAAATTTGAACAAGTCATGCAAGCTAAATTCGAGATGAGCTTGGTTGGAGAATTGAAATATTTTCTTGTATTTCAAATCAAGCAAAGCAGTGATGGTATTTTCATTTCACAATCCAAGTATGTGTTGGAACTATTGAAGAAATTTGGAGTTGAGAACTCCAAACCATTGAGGACTCCTATGAGTCCATCAACAAAGTTGGACAAAGACGAGAAAGGAATTGCTGTTGATCAGAAGAAATATCGAGGGATAATCGGTTCAGTTCTCTATCTTACTGCTTCTAGACCTGATATTATGTTTTCTGTGTGTTTGTGTGCACGTTTTCAATCTAATCCTAAAGAATCTCACTTGAAAGCCACTAAATGAATTTTGAGATATCTTTCACACACACACAAATATGGATTATGGTACCCTTCTTGTGAAAATTTTGATTTAGTTGGTTATTCTGATGCTGATTATGCTGGTTCATTGGTTGACAGAAAAAGCACTAGTGGGACATGTTTCATGCTAGGACATTCATTAGTTTCATGGTCAAGTCGAAAACAGAATTGTGTTGCATTATCCACCACTGAAGTAGAATATATTGCTTTAGGAAGTTGTTGTGCTCAAATTTTATGGATGATGCAAACTCTTTCTGATTTAGGCTTATCTTATAAACAAATTCCATTAAAATGTGATAGTAAAAGTGCAATAGACTTGTCAAATAATCTTGTTCATCATTCACGTACAAAACACATTGATGTGAGACACCACTTTCTTAGAGATCACATTGCTAAGGAAGACATTTGCATTGAACATATTTCAACTGAGGCTCAACTTGCTGATATTTTCACAAAACCCCTCCCCGAAGACAGATTTTCCAGATTATGTTTGGATTTAGGGATTATAGAAATTGACTAATCTGACTCCCTGATGATTATCTGAAAAGATATATAGTGATTGAAAATAAGATGAGTGTTGATATTTATCATATATTATGACTCAAGACGGTATAATTATAAATTTCTTTAGAAGTTTAAAAAAGAATTATAAAACTTTTTGTTGGTAAAAATTCCATGACCATCTCTACTTCTATCATATTTCTAGCGACCACCACTCATCAAAATTCTATATAGTTTGTCAATATGTGGTACTTTAAACAGGAATCGTTCGTTTTTTCATTAAAAAAAAAGAATAATAATAATAATATATGTACACCAAAGTATTCACTCTCATTTAGAAGTCCTCACGGTTATGCATGGGTGAATTACTTGGAATTTGTTATGTGCTTCCATGCTCATTTAAAAGCCCTCACGGTTATGCATGTATGGAACACATATCAAAAATTATTTTTTTTAAAATAAACAAGTTGATTCTAATCCCATTTAAAAGTCCTCACGGTTATGCGTGGTTAGAAGATATTGAATTCATTTTTTAAAAAAAAAAATGGAATACTACTAATCTCATTTAAAAGTACTAACGTTTATGCATGGTTAGTAGATATTCAAATTCCTGATATAAATATACCACAAATGGACAAAACTGTATGGTTTTATATGATGACATCATTACCATTATTTCTAAAAGTGGAATATGCGCCTAACAAGAAGTAGTTATGATTTTTTTGTTTGATTTTTATTGAAGTTTAATATTTATATTCAATTTGAGTTTAATGTTGGATTAATATTGATCACTTCATCTCTATTTTTCCCTAACACTATTATTCTTTTGCTGATAACAAAAGGGGGAGAGAAAAGTTAAGATTTTGTCAAATAGAATCAAGCAAAGGTCAAATAATTTTCCATTTGCATATAGGTTCATTTATATATATTTCTATTTGTATGCATATGTGTAGGGGGACATCATGTAGAAAGGAAGCATTTAAATAGGAGGAGCAATTAGAGTATATCATTGATCAAATACGTTTAACATGGTTAAAATCTTAAATATATGTTTGTTATCATAAAAAGTGGGAGATTGTTGAATATGCGCTTTGCGCTTATATGATTTTTGTTTGATGATAATAAACATATATACATTCAGTTAAATGTATTTGTTAATGTACTATTTTATTCTTCATAGATTAAATAAATATTTGTTGAATAAAATGAATAACACAGATTTTGAATTCAAACAGAACTTTTATTCAAACAAATATTTATTACAATCTTGAATAGTACAGATTCAAGCTCTCACTTTACATATAAAAAATTTAATACATCGTGATTTCAATTTACACTAATAACCTAAAACCACATATCACTCACGCTCGTATTTTGTCTTCAACTGCATTCCAGTTTGAATCCAGCATCTAAGCAATCTGCAAAAATACTCACTAACGTAGTAAAATTAAAAAAGAAATATTTTTGCAATATAAAATGAAATATGATTATTTTTTTTGAAAATATGGTTTGCCTCAGTTATTTGGGTTGTTCGTCATCATTCACACTTGAATTCATCACAAAGTCGTGCACATAGATATATACATTTGATAATGCTGCAGGGACAGGTAATCATGAGTGGCTGCAATACACACGTGTACATTTATACACGTGTGCACTGCCTCGCCAACTCGTATGCACAGCAATGCAAAGACCAGCTGCAACATAAAGTAAAAAATGCTCAAAGCCACCAAGTAAACAAACTCAGGCAAATGTACATAGTTCATCCACAAATGTTCATTGACTACATGAAGCAAACAATTCATGAAGCAACACAGCAATAAACTCAACAATGAAAGTTCAAATCAGACCAACACCAACAAAGAACAGAAACCAAGCAATGACCAGAACAAAATTGCCAACATCATGAATACTGCAACAACCAGAAGTACAACATGACCAAAAGTGTATAGTAATGCAACATGGAGTGTGCAAGTGCAAATGACCAGAGCTCATGCAAACATGAAGTGAATACAACTACAAATGGATACTGCAGTGGACATGTATACAACATAATGAAGCAATAACACAAATGGCCAGATAAATACACTGACTCAATGCAACACTGACTGCAACAACCAAATTAAGACATCAAGTGATACAAGTAACATGTGCAGATTATACAAAAGTGGAGACCACAAAGGCAATGCATCAATGAATCAACTGAACAATGAACTCGAACAATAAACATATATGCACAGGTACAAAGACAGTAAGCATATACGTATGAATAAAATGAAAAGGTTCAGGCCGAGACTAAAGCAAGCAGCATGTGGTAAACCAAAAATGCCATCATATGTACTCAATGCAAAGTTCAAGCCAAGTCAAGATGATCAACGACCAGTTCAAAATCAGAAGCCGCGGCCAAGTCAAAGCCGGTGGAAATCAAAATATCTCAAAATTCAAAGCCGAGAATTACAAATCAAGTTGACCAGGTATTTCAAGTATATACGATTGAAAACTAGTCAGAATAAATCACAATCATCCAACAATAATCGAACGGCCAAAGCAAATAATTTTGAAGCAATCAGACGAACGGAAAATAAGGGTAACGAACCCTATAAAATGCCCCAATCATCATCGGCATAAATGTAAGAGTTCGAATACAAGCACCATAGAAAAATTCTTACTGAAGCAATATCGAACTCACCGAAGCAACCGAAGAAAGCAACACGAAATCGATCGAGCCAGGCTAAATCGCGCACAATCAACAACGATCGAATTAGTATCGGAGCTTCGCAAAAGCCCTAATTTGGAACAAAGAGCGCAAGGATGAAAGCCCTAATTTTAATTAGGAGAAACGAGAAGAACAACGACCGCCATTATCAAGAGAACAGGAAAAAGGAACGTGCCGAAGAGTTAAAAGAAAAGGGAATAAAAATCTCTTTTTTTTTTACTTTGGGCCGGTCATTTTTTTTAAAGGGATTTTAGTTTATTAATTAAACTAGGGTTTAGGGTTGTTTGTTTTGTTGTCTTTAAATTATTGTCTTTTATATTTTCTTTTGAAAATTGTGAACCAAATCTTGGTAAATCACCACCTAGGTTTTAGGTTGTGTCTGATTGTCTAGTTAGAATTAGTTCAATAAGCAGGGGTTGCGAGTTTGCAAAACTCTATAAGCGGTAGCAGGGTTTGCGAGTCTGTTAGAGTGTTTGTACGCGGGAGACTGTTTAATTCTAATAGAAATCTGGGAATGCAGCACTAGGCAGGGTTTGCTGAAGCTGGGTAAATTTTGTGTGTGATTTATTTTTCAGCATATTTACTTCTCTGTAGTCTAATTCGAGAAAATTTTCTATAACCCTATTCACCCCCCCTCTAGGTTTAATCTAGATCCTACAAGTTCCAATCACTATATCTTTCGAGGGGCCTTATACTACGACGACTAACCCAACTAGCAATACATCACCCAAACTCCCTTTGGCTCCACCTTGAACCGAATCTTCTTTAGAATCGTGCATATCACCAACACTACTAGAGGCACCATGTGGACTATGTGATGTAACATCAACCGCATCCTCCCCGCAAGCATCTCCAACTACTCTACTCTCTCTACTCCAAACAATATATGGAAATAACTTCCTTCTCCATTGATTCACCAAGAACCAAGTCCGGAACATCCTATGAGCTTTTATTCTCCTTGAATAACGCTGACTCATCAAAAGTAACATGAGAGAATTCAATACCCTTTTCGTTCTCGGATTCCAAATCCGATAACCTTTTACTTCATCTATATAACCAAGCAAAATCCCAAAAAAAGCTTTAGGTTCAAGCTTATCATTTTTTGAATCATGCACATAAACCGAACTACCAAACACACAAAAATAACTCAAGTCAATGCTCTTTCCCTTCCACACTTTCTCCGAAATTTTGTTACCAATAGCTGAGCATGGAATTCGATTAATAATATGCACTGCGGTTGACAAAGCTTCGGAAGGCAAACACGATGTCAATCTCAAGCATCTAGCTTTCTCAAGTAGAGTATGGTTCATCCTCTTCGCAACACTATTCGACTGTGGATCTTCCAATGTAGTAAAATGCCTTCGAATACCATGATGCTTGCAAAACTCCAAGAATTCTCTGAAAACATACTCTCCGCCGACCTTCGTTACATGCACCCATACGTTCCAAGAAAAGTCATCTATGAAAGAGATATAATAGCGAGCTCCACCCAAAGAAGCTACTGGTGCCAGTCCCCAAACATCCATGTGAACATACTCAAGAACTCTTCTTGAATCATGTTTTCCCTCACCGAATGAAACTTTAGTTTGCTTCCCCATGACACATTCCTCGCAAAACTCTAGTTTGTTGAAACTCTCTCCATCGATCATCTCCCTCTTCCCAAGAATATCCAAACTCCTCTTCGAGACATGAACTAACATCAAATGCCACAACCTAGGTGCATCAAAGCCACGAGAACTATCAATTCCTACACAAGTTTCATCATCTATGGCCAATCCTTGAAGAAAATAAGTACCATGAGTTCTACCACCATTCATCACCATAAATGCACCATTCGAAACCCCCAAGCTATCACTTTCAATAGTGATTTTACAACCTAAAGAATCCAGCTTCCCCAAAGAGATAAGAGACTTCCAAAGTCTCAGAATATAGCGCACATTAGTAAGAGTACGAACCACTCCGTCAAATATTTGAATTTGTACGGAACCAATGCCTTTCAACTTACAAATAGAAGCATTTTACATAACAATTGAATTTCCTTCTTTGTCGATGTAAGAAGAAAAACAATTCCTATTCGACGTCATATGATAAGACGTCCCCTAATCAAGTTCGTTACCCGAAACATCTGATGCTACCGCCGACAACACATCTACGTCTCTCTCATCAACTCCATTCCCACTGCTATTAATGAAAATGCTACTTCCTTCTTTTCCTTGTCCAGACACTCATTCTTCCAACGAACGAGCTTCTTACAAATAACACTTGTCTTTTCTTTCCTTCAACTTTTCTCTCCAACTGAGGTTCCTTGATTTAGGACGTCCAAGTTCTCCTTCTTCACATACTTCTCCTTCTCCATAAATAAACCACGACCACTACTTGCACCACTACTTCCATCACCTAACTCCTTCATTTGATACTGCAACTTCTTGCTAAGCAAACCTATTTTGACATCATTAAGAGTCAATGTATCCCGACTATAGATCAAAGTATTTGAGAAACCTGTATAATGGTCTGGTAATGAACACAACAATATCATCGCCTTTTTCTCTTCCTCAATCTTTAAATCTACCGCCTTCATCTTCATTAGCAAATCATCAAAATTATTCAAATGCGCCTTTAGCAAAGTACCTTCCTTCATCTTATAAGTGAAGAACGTTTGCAATAAGATCAAGCGATTAGTTAGTGACTTCTTCATATAGAACTCCTCCAACTTGTTCCAAATACCATTAGCGGTAGTCTCACCACTAACTTCGGAGATAATATTTTCCCCCATAGCAAGTTGAAATGTAGTTAATGTCCATTCTTCCATTTCTTCTCTTTCAACAATCGAGATGTCCGCTGGCAAAAAATGTATATCAAACACTCCCTGACGCACCTAATTCCTCCTAGAACCGCTTTCATCATCTATTGTCATTTTTCAAAATCATTTTCGCCATTTCGCTTGTCTTAACTAATTGTGATGCTGAAGCCGCATATAGACCACATACATTGGGCGCTACACCATTTGGATTACCCATTGAGGAACTACTTGAGGTATTATCAGATTCCAACATTTCTACAACCATCTACCGATATCGATGCTCTGATACCAAATGTTATGACGGAATTCTAACTCAATACTACTTAAGTCAAAACCCCAAGAATATAGTGAAAGACGAGATTGTGGTAAGAAGTGTAAAAACAACCAATCAATAATTCAATCTAAATCTCAACCAATCCAAATCCGATCACAATTCTCAAACAAATAATATAGAAATCAAAGCAATAACGATAAATAAATCACAAGCAAATTTATAATGGTTCCACTAACGTTGCATTAGTGTACATCCACTTTAAAATAGAGCTTTTATTAATATTGATAAGAAGAGTACAGAGATTGATTACAATGAAAAAAATTCTAATAGAATTAATTTGTGGAGAAGAGAATTGAAGAAAATTAGATTTTGATAAACTCTAATTAGTGGAGGCTAAAACTGTTGCATTCGCTTTTTGTTGCATAGAAATCTAGATCCAAATAGCTTATATAGAAGAATAGAAAACCTAGACAAAGTTTCAAAATTGCCCCTTCAAATATCACAAATCTTCATGTCAAGCCCAAACCAAAAAATTGACGAAGTCGCCACAGACATCTGTCACAAAGTAACAGATGTCTGTCCAAAGTTTCTGGAATAAAATTGTTGAAGACTCAGACGTCTGATCAAGACTTCAAACGTCTGTCCTGAGTCTCTGGAATGAGTCTGCTGAAGCTTCAGAAGTTTGTACAAAGTGACCAAGACTATTGCTTATCATTAGGCTATTTGCATCCATACATAAATTTAAAAATAAATAATCAATTCAAATTTGAATTGTAGTAATGCAATCATTGGACCCATTTGTATGTTACAGTAACTCAAGCAATCGTTGGTTACTGTGATGTTTAGTAAATTGAAACTATTCTTGTTATTTCTATGCACCGCCTTCAAGAATAACTAAAATAGTAATGTTTCGCTGAGACAGTTTATTTGAATATTTTGTTACATATTGTAACAAACCAATTAGCAATTTGGTTCATAATGAACAATGAAAAATGGATTCAATCGTTCTTAATGAATAGGGAGTTTAGATTGAAGTAAAACATATACTAAAGCATAAATGCAATTATATGCTAATTTTTGTTAGATATTGTCGCAACAATTACGTGCACGGAGGCCAAATACAAAGCAATTTATTATTATCATATGTATTTTCTTGATCCATTGTTTTGTCTATTAGTGTAGATCGCTTGGTGGCTTAATTATGGTGGTGAGAGTGCAAAACATGGAACAAAAGAAGATACAGATGCCCTGAGGAATTAAGCTCTTATTGCACCATTGCTTGTGATGCAGCTCAGGCCAAAGGAGTAAGTCGTCCGCGACCTAACGAGGTGGGTTTAAGTCATCCACGACTTAACAAAGCTAAGGGGACAGGGTTACGACTTAACGGGAGCATGAGTTGTTCGAGTTTGATGAGTCATACACGACCCAACGATTCATCTATAAGTCGTCCACGACTTATCATGAAGTAGGGGAAGGTTCCAGCTATTAAAGGCTTTGAGTGGAGGAAGGACACGACCTAGTTAAGTCGTTTGAGGAGATATGCCGTAGGGAGCTTGGGAGCTTGAGTCGCAGAAGCTATGAGCTTGGGAGCTTGAGTCGTTGTAACTTGTATATACTAAGTCGTGAGTCGTTAGTAACTAGTTAAGTTGTGAGTCGAGTTGAATTTTAGGTCGTCTCCGACCTATGTTTCGTGTTGTAATTTGCTTTCTTTGAATCGGCCAGTAGTTAGGTCGGCCTGAATATAAGTCGGTCGAATGTGTCTTGTAATTTCTTTAAGTCGTGTGCGATGATTGAGTCGGTTGAGTCGTGTACATATGCGTGTGTTGTAATTGAGGCGTGTAGTACCTGTTAGGTCGACAACGACCTAGATGAGTCGTGAAGTTGAGTCGGCAACGACTTAAGAGGGGATAAGTCGGTAACGACTTAAGGCCAGGGTCGGTGTGAAATTTCTATAAATAGGAAGTGAGTTGTAACTTTTTGGTGGTTGAGTTTTGAATAAAATTCTCTTTTGTTAGCTTTGTGCTTTCAATTTAAATCAGTAGTTGAGTGTAATCTCCTATCTCCACCTACGTCATTCGAGTGCGCTCGAATCTTCGTTTGTGAAGCCGATTCACGGAATCTTGTGCGCAAGATCAACGTCGAAGAATCGTAGATCTCTTTCCCGGTATCTTCGGATCAACGAGTCAGAGATAGCTAGAATTCGGTATCTTCGGATCAACGAATTTGGGCATTGCAGTATACTCAATCCACCGATTGCTACATTTTCATCGTTATATCGATTTTCTGTTAAGCCGCTGAGTCAGTTTTGGTATCAAAGCTAGACTTAGCCAATCATAGCTAAGCCGAGTCTTGGAGCCAAGGGGTTTGAAGTTGGTGTTCATCGTGTTCATCTTGAAGTTGCAACAAGTTAGAAGCTTTCAATCCATTTCATTTTGGATCAAAGTTGGAAAGGTGTTTTGAAGTTTGAGGCCGTGACTTGTTGTACATGTTAGAGTTGAAGTTTGAATTGTGAAGCAGTTGTGTTTGAGTCAATCATGCCGCCAAGAAGAGCTAATCGTCATCAGAATGTTGAAGCGTTGTATAGAAGAGAAGAAGCCGAGCAAATGGAACAACGTATTAATGAGAAATTTGATGAAGGTATTGGAAAGTTAGAGAAATTGATGAATGATTTGAATCAAAATCAAAGGAGGAGATCACCAATCTCGAACCATGGAGGAAACCGAGTTTCGCCATCGGTTACGGAAGCGAGAAGGGTATCACCGCAATCTTTTAGAGAGAGAAGAGAAACATCAATTTCATCAAGGAGAGATCACCCTGACTATGGACATGAAGAGAGGAGAGCTCCATGAGAATTTGAAGATGAGCCATGTAGAGATGAAGAAAGACATAGTAGAAAAGACATGCGTGATCGAAGGGATGTTGATGGTCGAGATCGATATAGACGTACATTTGATTTTGATGAAGAGGGTGATAGAGCTAGCATTCATTATCGAGATCGAGACCAAGTTCGAAATTCATATCGGGATGTAGATGATGATCGTCGATGGGAGTCGGGTATGAAGATGGAAATTCCTGAATTTAAAGGTGGAATGGTAGCTGAAGAATTTCTTGATTGGTTGTCTAATGTTGAAGAGATCTTTGATTTCAAGGAGGTTCCGGAGAATCGTCGAGTGAAGTTGGTTGCTACTAGGTTGAGGGGGAGAGCTTTGGCATGGTGGCAACAAACTAAACTTACAAGAGAGAGAATGGGAAAGTCAAAGATTGAGTCTTGGGATAAGATGAAGAAGTTGATGAGAGCTACATTTTTACCTTACAACTATCAATCACTTATGTACCAGAGATTGCAGAATCTAAGGCAGGGGACGAAGTCAGTTAATGATTATGCAGATGAATTTTACCAACTCATTGCCAGAAATGATATTATGGAGACAGAAGAACAGCTGACTGCTAGGTTTGTTGGAGGGTTGTGAATGAAGATTCAGGATATGGTTAATATGTTTGATCCAAGATCTGTGGCGGAGGCACATCAGAAAGCGTTGGCTTGGAAGAAGCAGGGAAGGCATGGAGGTGGTGTGTTTACCAATTCCAACAATCAAGTGAAGGGTGTTAGTGGAAGTTCTAATGTTCCTAAAGCTGTCGCAAAACCAGTTGTGAAGGAGGTTGAGAAGGCAAAGGTTAATAGCAGTTTCAAATGTTACAATTGTCCGGAGTTGGGTCACAAAAGCAATGAATGTCCGAAGCCAAAGAGGAGAGCAATGGTTGCAAAGGTTGAAGAAGAGGATGTGGAAGCTGAAAGTTCTAATTCACCTTATGTTGAGGAGGAAGAAGAGTTGTCCGGAGATGAAGGGTGTAATTTGATGATGAGGAGAAGTTATTTGGCAACAAAACAAGAAGAGGAAAACAGTTGGTTGAGGAATAACATATTTCAGTCCACATGCACTATCCTAGGAAAGGTTTGCAAGTTCGTCATTGATGCTGGGAGTTGTGACAATATTATCTCTACTGAAGCAGTAAGGAAGTTGAACTTGAAAACTGAGAAGGATCCTAAACCGTACAAGTTAGCACGGTTGAGGAAGGGTGGTGAAGTGAAGGTGTGTCGAAGAGCGTGTGTGAATTTTTCTATTGGAAAGAAGTACAAAGATGAAATTTGGTGTGACGTTGTAGACATGGATGTGTGTCATCTGTTGTTGGGAAGACCATGGCGGTTTGATAGAGCAGTGCAACATGATGGTCGTGCTAATATTTACAGTTTCATGTTCGAAGGTACTAAAATCACTTTAGTTCCCAAGAAGCAACAACAGAAGGAAAGCAAGTTGGAGGAGATTGAAGAGCTGAAAACTTTGCTATCTTTGACGGAGTTTGTTAAAGAAGTTGAAGAGGAGCCTGAAGTCTTTTTGTTGATTGGGCGAGAGTGCAGTGAAGGGGTTGAAATTCCAGAAGAAGCGAAGCCAGTTTTGAAAGAATTTGAAGACATATTTCCAGAGGAGTTGCCTAAGGAGTTACCGCCACTGAGAGACATTCAACATCAAATCGATCTTGTTCCGGGAGCAGTATTACCGCATAGACCACATTACTGAATGAGTCCGAAGGAACATGAAGAGTTATGAAGGCAGGTGGAAGAGTTATTAGAGCAGGGACGTGTTCAAGAAAGCTTGAGTCCTTGTGCAGTACCAGCTTTGTTGGTGCCGAAGAAGGATGGATCATGGAGAATGTGTATCGATAGTAGAGCTTTGAACAAGATTACTGTTCGCTACAGATTTCCTATGCCAAGATTGGATGACTTGCTAGATCAGTTGAGTGGGGCTACTATCTTTTCGAAGATTGATTTGAAGAGTGGATATCATCAGATTCGAATTAGACCGGGAGACGAATGGAAGACTGCATTCAAGACAAGGGAAGGATTGTATGAATGGTTGGTTATGCCGTTTGGTCTATCGAATGCACCGAGTACATTTATGAGGGTGCTGAATCAAAATTTCAGACCGTACATTGGAAAGTTTGTTGTTGTGTACTTCTGATTTATAGTGCGAACACAGAGGAGCATGTAGAGCATTTGAGAAAGGTGTTAATTATTCTTCGTGAGGAAAAATTTTACGCAGCTACGAAGAAATGTGTGTTCATGACTCGAAGTATTTTATTTTTGGGATATGTTGTGTCAAGAGAAGGTATCCAGGTGGACCAAAATAAAGTGGAAGCAGTCAGGAATTGGCCACAACCAAAGACAATTACGGAAGTGAGAAGTTTTCATGGGCTAGCGTCATTCTACCGAAGATTCATTCCACACTTCAGTAGCGTGATGGCTCCAGTTACTGATTGCCTGAAAGGGAAACAGTTTGTATGGTCAGAGGAAGCAGGTTTTGCTTTTGAACGAATCAAAGGACTTTTGACGACAGCACCAATTCTTGTATTACCAGACTTTCAGTTGTTATTTGAGTTACACACTGATGCTTCTAAGGTTGGAATCGGAGGGGTGTTGAGTCAGAAGGGACGTCCTATTGCATACTTTAGTGAGAACTTATCAGGGGCAAAAATGAGATATAGTACGTATGATGTGGAGTTTTTTGCTGTGGTGCAAGCAGTGAAACATTGGAGACACTATCTGTTCCATAAGGAGTTTGTTCTTTACACAGATCATGAAGCTTTGAAGCATTTGCAAGGGCAGGATAAAATTTCAGCGAGACATGCATCATGGATTGCTTATTTGCAGCAGTTTACTTTTGTTGTGAAGCACAAATCTGGGGTAACAAATCGTGTGGCTGATGCTTTGAGTAGGAGGAGTCATTTATTGACAACAATGAAAGTTGAAGTGACAGGGTTTGAATTATTGTCAGAGTTGATTAACGAAGATCCTTACTTTATGAAATTCGTTGAGAAAGCTAAGGATGGGAGTACTGATGAATTTATGTTGGTTGATGGATTCTTGTTTAAAGGAAATCGGTTATGTATTCCAGGGAGCGGTTTGAGAATGAAGATTATCAAGGAATTGCACGAGGAAGGACATGTGGGCCGTGATCGTACATTGCATTTGATTTCTTAATCTTACTTTTGGCCGTCGATGAGGAAAGAGGTTGAAAGGTTTGTGGAGAGATGTCATATTTGTCAGGTTTCGAAGGGAACAGCGACAAATGCAGGATTGTATATGCCGTTACCTGTACCGACTAAACCATGGGTTGATATCAGTATGGATTTCGTTTTGGGTTTGCCTAGAACTCAAAGGGGGAATGATTCTATATTTGTTGTGGTAGACAGGTTTTCAAAGATGGTACATTTTATTGCTTGTAAGAAGACGACGGATGCTGTTCATGTTGCTCAGTTATTTTTCAAGGAGATCTATCGACTTCATGGATTGCCAGAATCTATTGTGTCGGATAGAGATACTCGATTTCTGAGTCACTTTTGGTTAAGTTTGTGGAAGATGGTTGGAACGAAGATGAAATTTAGTAGCGCTTATCATCTGCAAACAGATGGACAGACAGAAGTTGTTAACAGATCGTTGGGAAATCTGTTGCGATGTCTTGTGAAGGACAATCTGAAGAATTGGGACATGAAGTTATGCCAAGCAGAGTTTGCTCATAATCGTGCAGTGAATCGTAGTACGGGATTCAGTCCATTTCAGATCGTATATTCAAGTTTGCCAAGGGGACCGTTGGATTTGGCAGTAGTACCACAACCGAAGGGGACGGTTAAACGAGCTACTGATTTTGTTGAAAGTTTGACGGAATGTCATAGAATCGTTCAGGAACGATTGGAAAAGTCAAATGAGAAATATAAGAGAGTTGCATATTTGAAACGAAGAAGTGTCGAATTTAATGAAGGAGATATGGTATATGTTGTGTTAACGAAGGATCGTTTTCCAGTAGGCGCCTATAACAAGTTGAAACCCAGAAAAGTTGGTCCTGTAGAAGTTGTGAAACGGATCAATGAAAATGCTTATAAGTTGAAGCTACCAGAAGATGTATACACTTCTGACGTGTTCAACGTTAAGCATCTTGTACCGTACTATGGAGATGAACAATTTGATGCGGAAGAATTCACAAATTCGAGGACGAATTTTTCTCAACCAGGGGAGGATGATGCAGCTCAGGCCAAAGGAGTAAGTCGTCCATGACCTAAGGAGGCGGGTTTAAGTCATCCACGACTTAACAAAGCTAAGGGGACAGGGTTACGACTTAACGGGAGCGTGAGTTGTTCGAGTTTGATGAGTCGTACACGACCCAACGATTCATCTATAAGTCGTCCACGACTTATCATGAAGCAGGGGAAGGTTCCAGCTATTAAAGGCTTTGAGTCGGAGGAAGGACACGACCTAGTTAAGTCGTTTGAGGAGATATGCCGTAGGGAGCTTGAGTCGCAGAAGCTAAGAGCTTGGGAGCTTGAGTCGTTGTAACTTGTATATACTAAGTCGTGAGTCGTTAGTAACTAGTTAATTCGTGAGTCGAGTTGAATTTTAGGTCGTCTCCGACCTATGTTTTGTGTTGTAATTTGCTTTCTTTGAATCGGCCAGTAGTTAGGTCGGCCTGAATATAAGTCGGTCGAATGTGTCTTGTAATTTCTTTAAGTCGTGTGCGATGATTGAGTCGGTTGAGTCGTGTACATATGCATGTGTTGTAATTGAGGCGTGTAGTACCTGTTAGGTCGGCAACGACCTTGATGAGTCGTGAAGTTGAGTCGGCAACGACTTCAGAGGGGATAAGTCGGTAACGACTTAAGGCCAGGGTCGGTGTGAAACTTCTATAAATAGGAAGTAAGTTGTAACTTTTTGGTGGTTGATTTTTGAATAAAATTCTCTTTTTTTAGCTTTGTGCTTTCAATTTAAATCGGTAGTTGAGTGTAATCTCCTATCTCCACCTACGTCATTCGAGTGCGCTCGAACCTTCGTTTGTGAAGCCGATTCACGGAATCTTGTGCGCAAGATCAACGTCGAAGAATCGTAGATCTCTTTCCCGGTATCTTCGAATCAACGAGTCAGAGATAGCTAGAATTCGGTATCTTCGTATCAACGAATTTGGGCATTGCAGTATACTCAATCCACCGATTGCTACATTTTCATCGTTATATCGATTTTCTGTTAATCCGCTGCGTCAGCTTGTTTCAACTAGTGTTTAGGTTTATCTGAAAGCAGGTATAAATTATCATTATACCTTTCTTTCGACATTTTGGAAGACTTGTATTTCGCCTTGTACTTGTAAGTTTGACACTATTTGTTACATGTACAAACGTCTGAACAAGTTTATATCTTAATCAGTTAATCACTTTTACTATTCTTTAAGTTGGATATAATTATATGTAGATTAATATAGCCAACGGTCTTAGCTAAGTTGTGAAGTTCATCTCATTGAGTTGGGTCATATCATGTACCCTACGTATGCATGTATTTCTTTTATGTTTATTACCTTATTCTAGCAGCAACAGTACTCTTTCCTATTAACCTATGGAGTTGTAATTTTTCACAGTATTATTTTATATGTCACAACTTATTCTTTATTACTATTCATACTGTCCTCCATATGAAATTTTGAAACAGAGTTGTAGGTGTTTTACCTGGTTGAAGAAGTAAATGTGCATGACTAAAGTTATGTTATTTGGTTTGTGTGTGTATCAAATAAGGTTTTATGTATGTGCAATCTGTATTACTCTTATAATTTTGCATTCTTTGTCATGTGATGTTTATTGCCATAAAAAATATGGGTGTGTTCAAATATAATTTTTATGTTGCAGCTATTGTTTCCTCTTATATGAAAGTATATAAGGGAACATTTGTTCAACTATTGTATCTAATATTAGTTTAAATTTATGGTAATAAAGTTACATTAGTGAGTCTTCTTCTTACAAAATTCATCATTGAATACAAGTTTATGTGACCAAACAGTAGACTATTATCAAGCATACATGTTTCTGTACCTATGGAAATTTCAGATTAACAACGGCTTTGGGCCGTTGCGAAATTTTAGCCACGCCCTATTTTGAAATGGCTTTAGGCCTTGCAAAATCCTTTAGCAGTAGCTCAAAAAGCCGTTGTGAAATACTTTTTCTGGTGTAGTATAAATTCTGTTGGACGGTTTGATGCTTTAAATTTGAAATGAATTCCAAATACAATAACAAAATTTGATTTTATAAGATGTACTTGAAATGATAACTGTGAGAAATGCAGAAATAAAATAAAAGGCAGTAAAGTAAAGAACACACCGAATTTTATACTGGTTCGGAGTTACCCTACATCCATTCCCGCAACACAAGTACGGATTTCCTTTCAAAAGCGATCTTTACAATTACACCCTCGATTTCAAGACTACGAGGTACACCCTTCAGAATCACAATTCTCTGGGTAGAGATGCTTGTTTTTCCGGGCTACATGTTCACACACTTGATTTTATGGGCAACAAGTTCACCCAATTGATTTCGCAAGGCTACAATCACACCTTATCACGCTTGATTGATTTTCAAGGCAACAATCACACGTTTTCTCGCTAAGATCATTACAAAAGGCCTATAACTATGAATAGCACTGAGGGTCTTGTTGAGATAGTGATAGAGAATCAAACTACGAATGATCAAGTTCAATTCACTGTAGATTTCGGTAGAGTAATGATAAGATTTTTTATTAAGAAAAGTCGAAGAAGAAGAACAGGAGTGAAAAACCAGAATATCTGATGTAAAATTCGTTGAAACTGACCCCTATTTATAGTTGAACACAGTCATGTCCATTCGTGAAGAGTTATGGCGAATAGATACTTTTTTTGAAATTGAAATTTTGAACTCAACTGACACCATGTCGACATGGTCACCATGAGTATGCGGACATCCCAAAGCATTTTTTTGATGATTTGATTTTCTTTGAAAATAATCTTTATCTTATATTAAAACTATTTTAAACTTTATAAATATACTTGACTATAGTTAAAATTCACATGTAAATATAGAGAATAATATATATATATGTATAGAATTTAACTATAATTTTATATTTAAATCTAAGTATAAATATTAAAAGTTAAATATATTATATTAAAAGATAGTTTAAAATCAGGAGTAATTTGACTTTGAAACTAAAGATGATTTTGAGGCTAAAATTATTTAAAATCAGGATAGATGTTTTTGATGCTTTTAAAAGGAAGGTTTTGAAATCATTTTGAAAACAAGATATAATTTTGAAAAATCATTTTGAATAAAAGGTTAGCGGATACAAAACAATGTTGCACTAGATTTTTCGTAGGTTCCATCCTACTTAGGGTTCCATCCCTTTAACAAGCTCGAAGTGGATTCCATTCCACGAATAAATTGGATTTTAAGATGCCAGTGCTTTTCTAGGAGTTTTAACAAAATTTTCTAATTAAAGAATAAATTACTTGAATTCTTGAACTCTTGATAATCTTGATACTCATGAGTCTTCAATCTTGATATCTTGAATTTCTATACTATACAGTCTTCATTCTTGGTACCTGCATGGTTAAATCCTGCATATACATATATATATATATATATATCTAAACTTATAATGTTAGTATTTATATTTTATAATCTATTCTAAGATTGTTTTCATCAAAACCATCATCTCACGGACTAACAATCTCCCCCTTTTTGATGATGACAACCTTTGTTTATAAAATATTACTTCTATCCTAATAACTCCCCCTAAAACTAATAACTCCCCTTTAATCTATGCCCTAATTACCGTATTTTATACTTCTCCCCCTTTTTCATCAACAAAAACTAACTCCCCCTCATTCTTGGACTAAAGCACCTGCATTGATAAACTATACAAAGAAATATATAATAGATAGATTAAGAAATAATTATACTTATGAACATGATAATTTAATCAAAGACTATATACATTTCAGTGTATATTTACATGTTTTATACATTAAATAACGAACTAAATTAAGAAATCAATCCACACCAAGTATCAATCTAAACCAAATCAAATCAATTTAAACAAACAATTCAAACAAAGTAATAAAATTTAAACGTTACGAGGAACTTCCACCCATCCTTCTTCTCTAAAGATAGGGTCTGCTTTAATAGCATCCCAATTTTCATTGCCATTGGTGAGAAAGACAGGAGGATGTGCTTCGTTATCATCCTTGTGTAGGGAGAAAATCATCCATCGTATTGCATCGAAATGCCTTTCTTGCTCCTTGATCATCTGCATTTGACTCAATTCTAAGTGTCGCTGGTTATGGAGAATAAATGAGAGAATATTCTTGAATGATTTAAGAGTTTCTTCAATATTTTCGGATAAACTGTGAATTGGATTAGCCATAGTTGAATTTGTGAAAGAAATGAAGGATTAGAAGATAAGAAATAATTTTTAGTGAAGAATTCTGGAAGAAATAGGTATATATAGGTGTAGAAATTCGTTTGAAATTAATAGACATATGGTAGTTATTCAAATTTCAAATTCAAAATGAATTGTCATTTCTGCCCAGTACATGTCGACATGGTCATAGGGGGTATATCGACATGGGTTAGTGAAAAAAGATGACTAATTAGATTTTGTGAATAATTGTGTGTGTGTGTGTGTATATATATTTATATAATATACTAACATTTATTCTGGAGATAAGATAAGCTAGATAACAGAAATAAAATTTCATTTCATTGCATACTAAGATGATACAATGAATAAACATATGAAACTACATGAACTTTCGAATTAAAACAAGCTAAAACACATACAACAAAATATGAAAAGATAACACTAGTTAGAGGATGATGATGATGAAGAAAGTCCAAGTTTCTTGCTGACTTTGGAAATGAACTTGTTCATCTTGGATGAAATTTTGTCCGACTTCTTACTAACGGATCGTTTAAGAATCCGTTGATTCTCAACAATCGTCTTTTGGTTTTTGAGAAGGCTTACGGTGGATGGATTAGGAGGATAGTTGATTCTTTCCGAAGAGGTTTCACCTTCTACTTCTTTAGTTTCCATTTCACCCCCCTTTTTCTTCTTCTTCCTCTTCTTCTTCTTCCATTTCCTCATGAGCAAACCCTCTTCCTTTTCGGCAAGGGTCTCATAAGGTTGAAAAACAAATGGAATTTTCATAAGCGAAATATTGGAATGATTGAAAACTTTTCTAGAAACAAATTCTTCGCCTTTGAAATCCACTCCAAAATAATTGAAAATCCGAGTGAGATAAATTCCATGACGCAGAGTATTCTCACCCATTTCAAGATTTTTAGGATTAAGTTCATCCAAAATAACTTGCGCCCAATTTATGTCATAATTTCCAAAAATAGCAAAAAGTGCTTTGCAAACTTTTGAAGTAGTATTGTTAAAATTCCCCGATCTTGGGGTCAAAGTATGTTGCAAAAGAAGATCGACAATTCTTGCCTTTGGTCGAAAATTTCGATTTTTGAATTCAAAATTACATTCCCTTTGAAAATGTTATGAAATGTCTCATGATCATTTTCATCGATTTTAAAATTAGAAAGATCGATTTTCGTACACTTGCAATTGAGAATGGTACCCAAAAGATCACAATTCAAAACAATTCTAGTGCATTTGACACCACTCCAAATTTCATCCTCATTTCCATTATAAAATCCTCGGTTTAAATTAGCATAGAATATTTTGAAATGATTTGGATAGCAAACAAAATAATTTTGGGAAGCATCAATAAGACTAAGAACTCCATTGTTTGCAAAAAGAGAATCAAGTTCATAAGAATGAAAATCTTGAAAAATAGCAAACTTTTCGGGATGGACTTTGGCATAATTAGCATAATTGATGTATGTTTTTATTGCCTCTGGATCATTGAAGAGTTGCTCTTTTATTTTTCTGAAAATTCTCACGGTGGAGAGGTTTCTTGAAGAAGCCATTAAAGTAGAGAGTAGAGAGCTTGAAGTTTTGAAGAAAGAGAGTTTGAATTTGAAAATGATAGTGAAAAGATATGAAAAAAGATAGTGGATAAATAGATTCTCAAAGGACATATTCTCTAGTCAAAAGGTAGCTTTTCAGAGAATTGAATGAAGTGAAAAGATGGAGGGAAATTCAAACATTTGAATTCAAATTTTGAAATTCAAATTCTGGTATCCATGTCGACATCATGGTAGGGACCATGTCGACATGTGCCTATGAATTTTTGTGAATTATTTTTCCTTGGTTCTCTAATAAATATATATACACTTTGTTATATATTTCTGAAATATTATTGGAGTAATAATATATTTCAGAAAGTATTATTATATTATTAAAAAATAATAAAAAATAGAACATAAATTTTAAAATTCAAACAACACACCAATTCAAAATCAATCAATGAAGCAATCAATCATCTAATTCTAAGCAAGCAAATTCAACCAATTATATTGTAATGTGTACCTTTTTCTGAGTCCGTTTCTCTGAATTCGTCGGAGTTATGAACTGCTGTGAAAAACAAATTTGAATTATCTGTCTTCTGATCATCATTACTTGAGGAAGAGTCTGAATCATCTAGAGTAGCAGTAAATGAACGCTTCCGTTTCTTTGCTGGATCATTATTCATAGGAGGATTTTGCCTATCTGGATACAGACTGTCTCTTTTGATATGACCTGGTCCTTCACAGTTGTAACATTTGACATTATTTGGCACTACATTCTGATTTCCAGAGATCTTATAGTTGTTTCTCTTGAGATTATTCATCTTTCTGTATTCCAAGAATTTCCTAAAATTTCTGGTCATTAAGGCTATCTCTTCATCATTATCGCTGTTTGAATCTGATCCATTAGTCAATGCATTGAATGCCATTGATTTCTTTTCAGATGCTTTGCTTTCTCTTCTCCCAATCATTTGAACTTCATACGACGTTAGGTTTCCAATTAATTCTTCTATCTTTAAAGTACTGATGTCATTTGCCTCTTCGATAGCAAGTGTCTTTTGATCCCATTCTGGAGTAAGAGAATTTAAAATCTTTCTGGCTTGATCTTCTTCAGAAAATTCATTTCCCAAAGACATTAGAGAATGCGCAATATCCTGAAATCTACTATACATATCTGAAATAGACTCATTAGAATTTGTTTTAAATAATTGAAATTGATTTGTGAGCGTGGAAATTTTGGTATGTTTAACTTTTCTTGTTCCTTCGTGAGTAACTTGCAAAGTTTTCCAGATTTCATATGCAAACTTACAAACTGACACTCTATTGAATTCATTTCTATCTAGAGAACAAAACAAAATATTCATTGCCTTATAATTATTTTGTACAACAGTCTTTTGCTCAGCAGTCCACTATGCAAAAGCAGTTGTGCTTCAGAATATTCAGTTTGTGTAATATTCCAAGTTTCTAATCCTATAGATTGTAAATATATTTTAATCCTACATGCCCAATATGCATAATTACTGCCATTAAAAAGTGGTGGTCTGACGGTAGACTGACCTTCTATAAATGAACTAGTGTCAGGGATACTAGTGTTAGTAACAGTACCAGTGTTGGTAGCCATTTTGAAATTTTTTCAAAAATCAGATTATGAAACTTTGAAAACCTTGCTCTGATACCAATTGTGAGAAATGCGGATTACGGATCTTAAGGCTAGAATTAACACTAGAGGGGGGTGAATAGTGTTTATAAAGAATTACTAAATCTTTTGGATTTATGTTAATTTAAACACAGATGTGTGCAATATACAGACACGGATATAATCACAAAAACAAACACAGATGCAGAAATAAAATAAAAAGCAGTAAAGGAAAGAACACACCAGATTTTATACTGGTTCGGAGTTACCCTGCATCCAGTCCCGCAACACAAGTATGGATTTCCTTTCAAAAGCAATCTTTACAATTACACCATCGATTTCAAGGCTACGAGGTACACCCTCCAGAATCACAATCCTCTACGTAGAGATACTTGATTTTCTGGGCTATAAGTTCACCCACTTGATTTTACGGGCAACAAGTTCACCCAACTAATTTCCGAAGGCTACAATCACACCTTATCACGCTTGATTGATTTTAAAGGCTACAATCACACCTTTTCTCTCTAAGTTGATTACAAAGAGCCTATAACTCTGAATAGCACTGAGGATCTTGTTGAGATAGTGATAGAGAATCAAACTACGAATGATCGAGTTCAATTCAATGTAGATTTCGGCAGAGTAATGATAAGAATTTTTATTAAGAAAACTGGAAGAAGAAGAGAAGTGAAAAACCGAAAAATCTGATGTAAAATTCGTTGAAACTGACCCCTATTTATAGTAGAACAACAGTCATGTCCGTTCATGAAGAGTTATGGCGAATAGACACTTCTTTTGAAATTGAAATTTTGAAGTCAACTAACACCATGTCGACGTGGTCACCACGAGTATGTCGACATCCCAATGCATTTTTTGATGATTTGATTTTCTTTGAAAATAACCTTTATCTTATATTAAAACTATTTTAAACTTTATAAATATACTTGACTATAGTTAAAATTCATAAGTAAATATAGAGAATAACATATATATAGAATTTAACTATAATTTTATATTTAAATCTAAGTATAAATATTTAAAAGTTAAATATATTATATTAAAAGATATTTTAAAATCAGGAGTAATTTGACTTTGAAATTAGAGATGATTTTGAGGCTAAAATTATTTAAAATCAGGATAGATGTTTTTGATGCTTTTAAAAGGAAAGTTTCGAAATCATTTTGAAAACAAGATATAATTTTGAAAAATCATTTTGAATAAAAGGTTAGCGGATACAAAATAATGTTACACTAGATTTTTCGTAGGTTCCGTCCTACTTAGGGTTCCATCCCTTTAACAGGTTCGAAGTTGATTCCATTTCACGAATAAATTGGATTTTAAGATGCCAGTGCTTTTCTGGGAGTTTTGACAAAATTTTCTAATTAAAGAATAAATTACTTGAATTCTTGAACTTTTGATAATCTTGATACTCATGAGTCTTCAATCTTGATATCTTGAATCTCTATACCGTATGGTCTTCATTCTGGGTACCTGCATGGTTAAATCCTGCATATACATATATATCTAAACTTATAATTTTAGTATTTATATTTTTATAATCTATTCTAAGATCGTTGTCATCAAAACCATCATCTCACGGACTAACAATAACATCCATTAGTTGCAAGCGAGTATTTGAGAAGAAGATCAATGTTTGGAAAGGTATAAATCAATGACTAATAGGAATTGACCTCGTTGATTTAGATATTGAAATTAATGAGGCAATTTCGGCAGGCAACATGCTAAGTTTTGTTCGGATTATACTCGCAAATTATCGCATAATATGACTATGAACTATGGCATATTGGCATTGAAATGGATTTTCTAAACAATGATTTAGAAAATATTGTTTGCACACCATAGTCAAAATGTGTCAAAGACAACGAGAGTGATAACAAAGCTTGTGGATTTTTTATGATATGATCTTAAATATTCATCTAGAGCCTAAGCAAGTATTCTGAAAAGGAAATCAAATAGTTTGGTTCAGTCAAAATGCAGAGGAAGCATGTTTCTGTAAGAAAGAAATAGGAGGTACAAAGACATTTTAATAATATATGTAAACAAAATGCTGTTGATTGGTAGTAATGTACTCATATTAAAACTAGTTAAAACTTGGTTGTTCAATTCTTAAAAAGGGAATTAAAGTATACATCATTTATACTCGGTACAAAAGGATGTTGGGATTTTTCCAATCGATATATATACAAACAAACACACACATGTATATATGTACACAATACTAAATTGTTTATATGAAGCATATGAGATGGATTCCTCATTCATCGAAAATAGAAATTATCATATATATGCAATGGTATGAGCTAGACCGAATTCGCTTATGCATTGGGTGCATTAAGAAAAATTGAAATCTAGAATAAAATCACTAAATGTCAATTACAAGTACCTCCAGTTTTTATGAAATACTAAAAATTATTTAGAAACAACAAACTCCTTCTGAAGAAGAGTCCGGACCAAGACTTCAAAAATGACAACGTAAATAGTACTTTAATCTTATATTTCATGTTTACCCTTAACAAAGGGTCTTTAAGTTGGAAATGTTCCAAATAAGAGAATATAGGATATTGAATTAAGAATGCTAAGTATTC
This sequence comes from Allium cepa, assembly GCA_030765085.1. Taxonomy (NCBI): domain Eukaryota; kingdom Viridiplantae; phylum Streptophyta; class Magnoliopsida; order Asparagales; family Amaryllidaceae; genus Allium; species Allium cepa. The sequence goes on from CM060943.1 coordinate 88,894,354, forward strand.
GCCTTGTATAGTGCCACAATGATGGCAATATTTGTGAGCAAATTTATAAGAAAGATACGGATGGTTCCCATCATTGAGAATCCAATAATGTATTGCGATAACAATGATGCAATATAAATTGTAATAAGAATAGATGGCTCAATAAGAGGTTAATGAATGTTCTTCATAATTACCACGTTATAAAGCTATTTATTAGTAATTGAGAACTATAGGCCAAAAGTGGATGCAAAATAATAATGTTACAAATCCATTCATTAAGGCCCTTTCTTGATTTAGTCTAACAAGACCGAACGAGAATGTGGTTATCAGATGCTATAATTAGCTCAAAGTGCAAATGGAGATTGATAAAGTTAAGGGTATGTCCTAGGGACAATCATGTAATTCAATTATATAACTTAATTCTCCCAGCGAAACTTATTTGAAATAAAGTAAGTTTTTTGGTTTTATTTTCTATGGTATATCTATTTTATAGCAAAAGTGATACTTAACTTAAGAAAATCACTCATTTTTGTGTCTTCAGGGAACAAACTCAAGACCTTTAGAACCATAATCTATAGATCTTATAACTTGAGATAGCGGTCCTTGACCTATGTGCATATCGTTTATTTGATATAACTAATTTCTTTTAATCCATCAAATATATACAAGTAAAAAATCCTTAGGAGAAGTATTTAATCGATTGTAATTATGAATATGTTGTTGATATTGAATCATATAAAATAAATATTTATCCTTAAATGTTCCTAGTTAAGATGTATAGAGAATGAGATATCGGTATATCCACTGAAACTGGTGTATGTAACATTCTTCATATGATGGATGGTGAATTACTCATGACAGTTAGGGGCACTAAGGTATTATGTATGTTCTAGTTGTTTATAACAATTACATAATGACTCACTGAGAGCTTTTAATAGGTTATAAGTCAAATAGGAGATCTCACGTGATGATGTGCAATATGTTTTTAACTTAAGAATGCTATGAACGTTAAATGTCCAAACTATACTTTCATTACCGTCAATTACACGACAATGATGATCGTGTTAAGACATTAGTTAACCATTTGAAGTGAAACACTATACAGGAAAGGATTCATCTCCTTCGAACAGAAAGTCTGTATTGTTGGCGTCAAAATTGGCCACGAACACCCAATTATAAGTGAAAGCACCAATATTCAGTTACAGATCACAGATAGAATATGTGTAGAGAATATAACACGAAGGATAACCAAAATTAAAATGAAAGCAACTAAAAGAGAGACAAGATTTATAGTGGTTTGGCTAACTCCGGCCTACGTCCACTCCGGAACAATCCTTTTTATTACATTGGAATTTGATTATAGTTACAATCTAGAATTCCAATATAAAAATGGCAGAATAACTTCTAGGTAGAACATGAAGAGAAGCAGAATGAAGATTCTTTATTTAAAGCCAAACTTGCTGCGTTTATAGGTGAAACTTCAGCTACAGGGCCTTCTCAACTACATGGGCCCACCATAACGAGCGTTGAGCCTAACTCATCCACCCTATGCCGACCCGAAGTAGATCCTATGCTAACCCGAAGTAAGCCATATGCCGACCCGAAGAAAACTCAATGCTGACCCGAAATAAACTCAATGCCGACTCGAAGTAACACGACCTTTAGCCTAGGCCGACCTAATCCAAGCCTTTCTCAATGCCGACCCGAAGTGGCACGAACTCTAGACTAGGCTGACCTAAAGTTGAAGCCATACCAACCCAAATTTGAATCCATACGTCGACCCGAAGTGAAGCCAATGTCAATCCAAAGTGAACTCCTATGTCGATCCGAAGTGAGGCCCATGCCGATCTGAAGTGAAGTCCTTGCAAACCCGAAGTGAAGTTCTTTTCGACCCAAAGTAAACTCTTTGGTGACCCAAGGTGACTTCCATATGCCGATCCAAAGTTGTTCCTTATGCCAACTCGAAGTGAACCAAATGCTGACCTGGAGTGAACCAAATGCCGACCCGACCCGAAGTATATCCTATTACAACCCAAAGTGAATCCCTTGCTGAACCAAAGAAAATCCTTTGGCGACTCAAAGTAGACCCTATGCTGACCCCAAGTAGATCGCAACTTAGCCTAAATCCATATTCCAAGTACTCTGTATCGTTTACCCATCGACCATACTTAATCCTGGCTTCATATTATTATCTGTAGTTGATTATCTACCTATCCATCTGAACCAAGTCTATGATATTCCAGCCTCGATAGATGTGCAGTCTATTGGATTAAATGCAACTCTATAATGCCTTACTAGAAAGCGGGTTAATATTTACCCTCTAAAACATGCCTTGCTATTGGAAGACGTGTTTTGAATTTCCATAAATCCAAAATCTGAAGTCCTTAATCCATTGATTGTTATATAATCCAACCTAGAGCTCAATCCAATTCATTGATCTCTCCAGACCGTTAGCGAAATTCATGACTGTTTTGAGTCATTATCTAATTCCAAATCCATTCCAAATCCAGTAACCGAATCCTCAATCTCTCTGGATCATTTTATCCAAGTCCGGGACCAATCTGGGTCCTGTAATCCAAATCCGGGACCTCTTCGTGTCCATATTCAAATTCGGGACCTTTTCGGGTCCATATCTGAATCCTTTGACCACTTCGAGTCATTTTATCCTACTTTGACCTTGACTCTCCGGTCGAGGGCTTATATGTGGTTATCCTTCTCTGGCATTGACTCTCCGGTCGATGGCTTATTCTTGGTTATCCTTCTCTTCTCTGGCCTAACCTCTCCGGTTAAGGACTTAATCTGTTGTGTATCCTACTCCAGACTCAATCCCCAACTGAGGAATTAATTCGTGAATATCCTTCTCCGGCCTCGACTCTACGATCGAGGACTTAATCCGTGGGGTATCCTACTCCGGCCTCGATCCCCAGTCGAGGACTTATCCATGTTCGATTCCATCTGATCGCTCTCCAACGAAGGTACTCGTAACTCGCGGTTATTGCCCCATCTCTCCAGTTAGGGCTGTAACCGTGACCTGTGTTATTTATTACATTAATCTAGTTTAATCATTCCATAGTTTTGTTGGTAAAATATGAAATGAAAGCCCATATAACCAAGAAAACTAAATAGACACTGTACTAAAAAGAATCCAGGGTTATACCCGAGCGCCCGGGTTTATTGTCATCTCAGAGCATGCCTAGGGACCTTCCTCTATCTCATACATACGTAAGTGACTTAGCTGCATCACATGGGGTTTATTACTTATTCCATGCCGTAAATCGAATTAGCTAATAATAAGATGATGATGATGCCTTGATCTAGTGCCATCTCCATTTAAGGTGGGCGGTGGCTGCTCCTGTTCCACTGCCACAACTTGATTCCTTATATATTGTTGCAAATGACCATTCCTCACGTGTTCCTCAACGATATCCTTCAAATCCTGCAGTCATTCATGTTGTGCCCATCCAGCTCATGGAATAGGTAATGCTTTCCTGATGCTCGCTCGTATTGGAGGGTTCCTTTTTGTCAGCCTTCTATACTGGAGGTTCCCTCGAGTGTCCAAATAGATCCTTTCTAGAGTTTCAGTCAAATCCATGTAAGAAGAGAATTTTGAATCTCTCCATTGCCTTTTCAAGATACTAGTGTCGTCCTTTATTCTTCGTTTGCCTTTATCATTCTTTTTTACATCCCATAATGATCCTTCACTCTGCATGGTATTCACCACTTGTTTGTTTGCTCATGCATCTTCCTGTCGTAGGAACCTTTCTACCTTGTGGTAAAATTTCCCGAAATCCATAGGTGGATCCCATGCTAGCGAATCCTTGAACTTCGTGCCATTAGTAATGCCAGATACAGCTGCCATCAAAACCATGGATGGATCCAGACAATCCACTAATGTCGTTGTAGCATTAAACCATGTTAGAAAAATACTCAAAGACTTTTCGTTCCTCTAATTCAGTGTTGCCAAACACATCACATTCTTGGGTCTTGAGATGTGAACTCTAAACCACCTCATAATCCTTTCGATCAATTTTGTCCACGTTCCATTAGTACCGCTTTCCAATTGTCTGAACCATAGTGCTATTATATCCATCAAATACAAAGGGAAGCACCATGCCATGACCTCCTCTGAAGACTTTAGTGCTTCCATGTGCCTCACATACCTTGTCAGATGAACAGTGGGGATCCATCCTTCCATCATATGTCTCCAACAGTGGTAGTTTGAATTCCAGTGGATTCCTAGCTTGCCTAATCGTTGGAGGGAAGGGGCTCCTATTCACATCCTTCAAATCTCTATTTCCTCTCATAGCCCATCTGAACATGTCTACCAACCTATCGTTATCATCAAGTGGTGGTCTTTGTCCGTTGTCTCCAACCTGCCCCCCAATTCCATGAGGAAATCCTGAAATCTGCTCTTCTAGACGAGCACCCATATCCGATCAACGCCAAACTGCACAACACCGCTTGGTATCCTGCTTGGAATTGAGCCAATATGATCTGGGTGCATGCCCCCAAGTTCAAGGTTGCTCCCGATGGCTCCACTCTATCCCGTATCCTAGTTTCTCCATTTCCTTTTTCTAATTCTATACTTCCTCTACTCCAGCTTCTTTAACTCCGTGATCCACATTTCCATCATTTCCTGCTACTCCTTCCCTTAATTTTGCACTCCAGCTTGTCCAATCTGTTGGAGTAGGTTCTGCATCATATCCTCCTATCTCTTCAGCATAGTCTCATGCATAACATCCATCATCATTTCTATCTCGTCTATATAAATTAAGATTGAGGTCTGATTGGCTCATGAGGAAGCCTCATGACTTCCTTCATGATGGCTCCTCTCTGTTCTTTGTCTTCTATTGGTTACCGAGCCATTGCTTCCCAAATCCAAAAGATTCCAAATCCCTGAGTTTTAGCTTTCTCAGTGAAAGCACCAAAATGTTGACGTCAAAATTGGCCACCAACACCCAATTATAAGTGAAAGCACCAATATCCAGTCACAGATTACAGATATAATATATGTAGAGAAAATAACATAGAGAATAACAAAATTTAAAATGAAAGCAAGTAAAAGAGAGACAAGATTTATAGTGGTTCCGCTAAATCCAGCCTACGTCCACTCCAAAACAATCCTTTTTATTATATTGGAATTTGATTATAGTTACAGTCTAGAATTCCATAATAAAAATGATAGAGTAGCATCTAGGTAGGAGATGAAGAGAAGCAGAATGAAGATCCTTTTTCAAAGCCAAGCATGTTGTATTTATAGGTGAAACTTTTCCTACAGGGCTTCTCACCTACATAGGCTCACCATAACGATCATTGAGCCTAACTCGTCCATCCTATGCCAACCCGAAGTAGATCATATGTCGACCCGAAACAAGCCATATGCCGACCTGAAGAAAACTCAACGCCAACCCAAAGCAAACTCAATGCTGACTCGAAGTAACACAACCTCTAGCCTCGGCCGACCCGATCCAACCCCTTCTCAATGCCGACCCGAAGTGCCAAGAACTCTAGCCTAGGTGACTTGAAGCCGAAGTCATATGGACCTGAAGTTGAAGCACTACGCCGACTCAAAGTAAAGCCCATGTCGATCCGAAGTGAAGTCATATGCCGACCTGAAGTGAGGCCCATGCCGATCCGAAGTGAAGTCCTTGCCGACCCGAAGTGAATACCTTGCTGACCCGAAGCAAATCCTTTGGCGACTCGAAGTAGACTTTATGCTGACCTGAAGTAAATCATCCCTTACCATAAGTCCATATTCCAAGTACCCTGCATCGTTTACCCATTGACTAGGCTTAATCCTGGCTTCATATTATTATCCGTAGTTGATTACTCACCCATTCATCTGAACCAAGTCTATAATATTCCAGTCTCGATAACTGTGCAGTCTATTGGGTTAAATCTACCTATATAGTACCTTGCCAAAAGGTGGGTTAACAAGTATCACTGTAACTGGTAGTCACTTTAAAGTCAGGGTCTTTGGCCAAACCAAAATGATTAGTCGATAATGTTATTGAATTGAATAATGGATCTAATATTGGACATCACAATTAAATAAGGGTATTATTAGAGTACCATCAATTGATAATCTTTAGGTATCTAGGTAATGATGAAGAGAAAACATGCACAATATAAGAAATTGGATTTCACCTAGATAATCTATAAGCAGCTGAGCTCGTGTCCACTACTAAGCTTCGACGAAGTCCATATAGGTTTTAATACTTAATATTTTAAATATTACCGATGGTTGACTTTACACGGAGGCTTTACACAACCACAACTAGGGCTAGCAATTAGAACCGAGAATCGTAAAACCTAACTGAATCGTCCCGACAAGACCTAGACCCAATTCGAGAATCAGATCTGGTCCAGGTTCATTAGGTCGGGTCCAATTGTCACCCTTAATCATGACCTTCATTTTCAATCAAAAATAATCTGATAAAACAATTTAAATGGCTTTAAGTTATTATAGAGAAACTAATATAATATTTATATTTATTATTTAATTCACATTATTAGATGGCTAAAAAATTAACTAAAAAATATATAATTGTTATATATTTATTTAATTATTTATATAAGCCAAAAATAATACATGTATTAAAAAATAAATATTTTATGGTAGTCAAAATTATTAACATAATTAATAATTAGAGGACTAGCCATGATGGTAATAGTTAAATGGTTTATTATTTAGTCGGATCAATTGACCTAATTAATTAATAAAATATGGCATGGTGAAATATATTAAGCACATAATTTTTATAGCATCTTATAATATAAATTGACCCATATGGCCTCCATTTAAAATATACAATTTTTCTTCTCTCTCTCTCCATGGACAATATTTTACCTTAATGGTGGACTTTTCAACTTTACCATCAAGTTAGAGAAATGCTCTCCCAAAGGAAAAGCTGATGTTCAAGGTGTAATTGACATGAAGGATTATCAAGGAAAATTTAGAATTTTTTAATAAAAAATATTTTAAATTATTTTTATTTGACTGATTTTTATAAATTAATCTGTTTTAGATTTGTACTTTTCTTCCAAAGGATATGTTTTTTTACATGCGATAAGCATTTGATATGTATATACTTAATGAAGATGTACACGGTTATTATCTGCACATTGATCATTAAAGACAAATCAAAAGTCAATGTAAGGGACGTGTGGGTATTGGCGAGGTGAGCTAGGTGGTACGGTTGGCAATAGATATCATCGTCGATCTAGGGTTTTGATACATGATGTGATAGACCTGAAGGCTAGGTTTTAAATCTCCTTCATCTCACCCCACCCCAGGTATCAGCTCAAGATTTTCTCCAAAATCAAATATTTAGCAACTTGGCTAATTATCAAAGTTTAAATCTTCTTCATTTCAGCCAAGATATTTACCCGTGATTTTTTTAATCCGATATTTGAAACAGTGGTTGGAGGCAACCGAACCTGAATTATAGAGCTTGGTCAAAGTGGCTCGTGATAGGGTTATGTTAAAAAAAATCTTTGTTAACCCAAATATGCAAGGTAGGGCATGCCAAGTTCAGATAAGGGCTTAGGTAGCCTTATGCAAAGCTTGACAAAAGTATGCTAAGTCAAAGTTCAAGTCCAATTTGGAAAGAATGAAACGTGCATGTTCATATTACGAGTCAAGTACAAGAAATCATATGCATGTCAAGAGTTTAATAATTGATCAAATATCTTTATTCAATTAAAGAATGCTACGCAAAGTTCATTGTCCAAGTCCTTTTGTGAAAAAGGACAAAAATGTACAATCGCTCTAAAACTCCTCAATTTGATTTAGGTTTACAACTTTGAAAATGCAGGAAATAAGGAAAGAAGAATTCGCCTCCTCCTAGCAGTGGGTTCGTATTTATAGTGATAGCGGCCAATGGGTTGACTGCCATGTGTCTATTTGATATGGTGTATGTCTTCCTACTTAAATTGTTGATGTCCTCTATCGTAGCCTTCAATATCATTAGTCGAACTCGATATCTCTAATGTTGTAATTCGACATCCACTTGAAACTTCTCATCCCCTTTCATTGATGAAACTACCATTTGCCATCATGGATTTGGTAATGTAACTTTTCCACTGATCCACTCGATAGCATCCATTGTGGTAAGTATTTAACAATAGTGTTGGGGTAGCGGCTTGGTAGTAGATGTTATATCACAGGTTCAACATCTCCTAGTAGCTCGATATCCCCAATATTTGACTAGATGTGGCATTCTTCTATATTATAATACTTCAAGTTGAAGCGGCTCAGTATCTCCTCTTGGTTGATTTTAGGTTTGATAGCCTTTTTATTATAGAAACTCGATATATGTTGATGTTCGATACTACTTCAACTTGTTATATGCGTGGCATCTTTTGAAGTTGTTGGGATGCGATACCTTTTTTGCCTTACATGCTCGACAACCTTTATGGTTGTTGAGGCCCGATGCCTTTTTTTTGTGTTCACATTCGATGTCCTTTATGTTTGCTAATTACTTGAAATTCGACACCGTTAGAGACTTGACATTCCTTCTTTACTTAAGCACTCAACATCCATTGACTATAGAAGTTCGACACCTTCTTGGGGCTGTTTGAAGTTCACTACCCTTTATTGTATGCCTAATTTAATCCTTCTTCTTTATTCTAGAATTTGACATGTTTTCCCTAGGTGTTCGACATCTTATTTGTAGTAACAATTACCACTACACCAACCTTATATAAAAGAGACTGATTATACTTTAGTATAATCTGCCTTTTCAAGTTACCACCTCGATATTGATATTTGCCACCTCGATATCCACATTGTCACCTATTAATATTCTATTTTGATCTTATTCATTCGTTTAAATTGAAATCAATGCTCTAGATTATTCCCTTTTTCCTATAAATATCTGCTTCTCCTCCTTCTTCAAGCTTTTACCTGCAAGCTGAACTTGGAACAGCAATTTTAATTTCCTCATTTTGATCAAAATCTTTCGATTTCCACAGCATTTGAGTGTGATTTCAAGATATGACTTTTACTTTTGATCAATTTAGATGAAAAATTAAAGGGTTTTAATCGGTGTTTTATATGTTGGGAGTTTTTATGTGTTTTCTAGGATCAAATTAGGGATTGAACTGTACACTTATTATAATTTTGAGAAGTTTATTATTTAGATTCTAATGTTGATTGCGGTATGTTTTTTCTGATTGATAGAAGCTCGATGATCCGGTAGCTACTTTGAATTCGAAAATTTTCTAGCAATTTGATATCTTTTTTAGAGTTTTGATGATGATAAGGTTGATACATACTTATAATCTTAACATTCAATTGGGAATTTAGCTAACTGTTAAAAAATTAGTATCCTCTTTAAAGTTTGATAACCTATTATTAATTAGTTTTTGGTTCACGAATTCATCTGTCTTTTTGAAATTCGACAACTAATTTGAAACTCGATACCTTCTTAAGATTTCACTATCTGGTTACAAACTCAACAATCAGCTAGAGGTTCGGTAGTTATTTGGATGTTGGATAACCAGTTATGAGTTTGATAGCTTTTTAAAGGATGGTTATTTAGTTACAAATTTGGCAACCTTATAGTAAGCTGCTATCTTTCTATTTATTCAACAAATATTTCAAGGGTTGTTATGTGGTTATAAACTCAATATCTTACCTAGGTTCAACACCTTCCGAGTTTGGAAAGTAATTATAACATTTTCAACTAGTTATGAACTCATTAGATGTTAATACGTTTTACAAAATTGATAATTAGTTAATGTACCTTTAAACAATATCAAACTCATTAATAATATATGAGACTGATACCTTGTTATGGCCCCGATAACTTGTCTTACGTTCGAAACCCCATTGTAAGCTCAACGACATGATGTAAGTTTAATACTTTGTCATGAACCCAGTGGCTAGTTATTTAGATATGAACACAATAATTATAAATGAGTTTCAATTAGTTATTAAGGTGTTAAACAACTACGAACTCGACATCTAATTATAGGCTCAATATCTAGTAAATGGACTACTTAGTGAGTCATCAAGTGGTTATAGACTCGATAACCACTCTTTGCTTTAGCATTTCATTATGAACTATACAGTTTTCAATTAATTAAGTATTTATAGCTAAACACCTAATTGTCCATTCTTGCATCTATATTTGGAGATTTAACTTCTCTTTAACTCGCTCTTAAGTATTCTAAACTTTTATCGAATATATAATACTTCTCTGGTTTTATATAACATCATATGGCAGATAAATGGCTGACAAGAAAGTTGATAAGGGTTCCAAGCTTCTCCTCCTTCAAAGAAGGGTGACTATGGCCTTGTCCCATCCTTGATAACTGCTTAATATGAAGTAAACACCATTTATTAACGATGTAGGATTATCAATGTAAAAGCTAGGGTAGCAGGCCTATCCGAAAGGATAAAAAATCTTTCGGAAGGTTTCTTTGCTTTTATCTTAATCCATATTTAGCAATAAGGTTACCTCCCCCTTTCAGACTTCTTTGTTTGATTCTTGGATCATCTAGGCATTGCCCCGATATAATTACTAGACAACTCCTATACTTACCTAAGCTGTCTTGAAATCCTAGCTAGGAAAGCTGCACTTCCTTCTCTTGATGATGATGCATTTTGCTCTTTAGTAACTCCTGTCGACGTGGGGAATCAACCAGTATGTTCCATATATCGCCTTCTCCCTCAAAAGAGTATGATCGCTAATTTGATCAATAGAGCTAAGGAATAGGAGAACCAATTGTCCTATGTTAAGAGCCATACCCCTATAATTTGGGGGACTTCCTCTATTCCTAGTAAGATTTATCGCTTTTCCTTATGATAGCCACTTCGTTTTAGAATCTACTTTTAAGAGGATGAATACTTCCATAGATGGTACAATTGGTGCTTTGAGCCTAACATTTCAAACTAAAGGAGATAGATGAAAAAATTTAATTGAGGTTAATCTTAGAAATTATCCCATGATCCTAGAGTGCCATAAGGTGCTAGAGGAGCCCCCCATGATGAAGCAAAATGCCCATGGGAGATGTAACACCCCATATTTTTGTAACATTATTTAGAATAATTAATTGGGTAAATTAAATAAATAATGTGAAGATTAAAAGGTTGAGATTTGATTAACAAAGAGTAGCCGTGCCATGTTACTGTGTCAATTAAAACGAAATAACCTAAGTTAATGTGTTAGGATATGAGAAGGGAAATATGAGAAAGAGGTAAGGTTTATACCCTAAACACTTAAGAATGGAACTCACGTTCATTTTCTTTTCATTCAAACTAAAATTTCCTAAGATCAGCCACCATTATCATTCTCAAGAAGAAGATTAAAGCTAGGATTTAAAAGAAGGAAGAAAATCAACTAAATCAACATCAAATCTCACATCTATAATCTCAAAGCTAAGGTGAATAATTACTACATCCCAATTTCTTTTAGTTTTCTGTTTTAAGATTAGAACCGAAATGATTTTGCAAGTATATGCCATGTTTTGATGATTAAAGTTATGTGTGTTTGTGTGTGTTGTTGATGGATTATACATGTTCATGTTAGATTTTATGATATGTTTGACATGAAAACCTTGTTAAATGACATCCATATGCTTGAAAATCTCAATATAAGTCAGAAATGATATTTTAGAGATAGGTTAGGTTTTCATAATTTTCTGAAGTAATATGTATTTTATATTAATTTCTAGTGAAGGAAATTGTTTATTGGGTTATAAATTATTTTCGAAAAAAATAATTATTATTTAGGGTTGAAATTTTTATATATTAGGCAATATATTAAAATAGATTTTCTGGCCTTTTTTTAGATTTTTCGTAAGTTGTTTGATGAATATATAAAATTATTTAAGATATGGGGCTTAATTGTTTTCTATATTTGATTAAGGAGAAGGGCATTTTATAAAAGGAAATCTTATTTAATTATGAAAATAGTGGCAGCATATTTCTAAAAAGAATTTGTTAACCAATTAAAATTTCACAAACAAAGGTGGGTTAGTTGAAAAGTTATCTTTTTTAAGTTAAAAATAAAGAAAACATACTTTTAGCATGTTTCAGCCTTTGCGGCAACAAACCTTTCGACACGGGCCTTTTGACAAGGTCTAGAGGTTCTAAGCTTTCGACAAGGTCAAACCAATGCATATGGTATCAAGCTACTTGGTACGTAATGAATTGGACAGAGTTGAAAGGTTCTAAAATGGAAGGTTGATGGCCAAAGTGGTTGGGATATGTTTGTTTTATAAACCAAAAGCTTTCACCTGCTTTGCTTTCGGATAAGAGCTTTGACTTAGTAGTTTTCGACTAGGTCAAATATTTAAAAGAAAGGTTTTGTACCCTTCAACACGGTGGAAAGGTTATTGCTGCTTTATTGCTACTTTGTTCTGTAACCTTCCAACATAGTCGAAAGGTTACTGTCGCTTTATGTTTTGTTTTGATCCATTCCATAAAGACGGAAGGTTTACTTATTTTAAAAACTAGCTACTTCTCTATGCTTTCGAAAGGTACCTTTCGACTTAGATGACTTACCCCCGTTTTTATTGAAGTATAACTAAGCTTTCGAAGCAGAGCTTTCGACTTTGTCGAAAGGTTGCTTCCAATAGAGTCGAAAGGTTTTAAAAGAAGGTTTCCACTTGTTTTAAATTGAACCTAGTAAGCTTCCGAAAGGTTTAGCTTAATGGTTTCAAAAAGTTTATTGAATGGTTTCGAAAAGTTTATTAAATGGTTTCGAAAGGTTTATAAAGGAAGGTTTTCTAAAGGTTTTTCTAAGGCAATGTCTTAAAGTGGTTTTAAAGAAGGATGTCCAAAGTTTTATAGCTTTCAGAAGGTTTTCTTTTCAATAGGTTCGAAAGGTTTGGAGAAATGTTTCGAAAGGTTTGATATATGATTTCGAAAGTTTTGAGGAATGATTTTGAAATGTTTGATATTGGTTTTGGAAGAGAGGATTTCAATGTATAGAAAGAGGTCCTTTCAAATGATTAAATGTTTTCATCAACTAAAGTTTGAGTAAAAAAAATATATAACATGGTGATATGATTTTGAGTAAAGTATAAAGATTATATACTTTTCCTTGTTCGGGTTGGATTTAAATGTTTTAAATCATTTTGAAAATGTTTTCAAGGAAAATTATGGAATGGGATTCTTAAGTGAAAATGACTCAAATATTAGACTACCAAACGTTATGCATTCAATGCCCACTATTTCCCCGCTATAACCCTACTACATCTCATAGCGGATTTCTACTGCTATGATTTTTCATATAGCTCCAAATATAGCCTTTCCACTTAAGCCCACTATTTCCGCTATATCCCGTTATTCCCTCTATATTTCTGCTATATCTTCTTTAAAAGAAACAATCTGAAAAATGACATTTATACATTATAAAAATTATGAAATTAATTTATTTAATTGAATTTTTAATACATTTTCAGAAATCAAAATACTCTAATATTCTACTAAATTCTATTATGTTATATAACAGTTTTACGCTTATTTATAGTATATTCGCATATCTTTTTATTTAATATTATTTATGTATTAATTATAATCCAATTGAATGATAATTTTCATTTAATTACCATTTATATATTTGTAAAAACATTAAGTATGAGTTTTATATGCTCTTTTAGAGTATCCGCTATATCCCGCTATATCCTCGTTGTATCCTCGCTATGACTTTTTGCACTTCCACCGCATTGAATCTGTCAGACGCTTTAACTACATAGACCAAATGGGACTAGTATGGGGTCGCACCCTATACATTAGCTAATATCCCCAGCTAATTGTTTGTCCAAAATTCCAGTGTATGGGGGTTTGTCACGGGTAGACTAAAATTATGATTACATGCCGAAAAGAATATATATTTGTATACAAATAGGTTGCCATTAGGATTGGAAAGACTAGGGAGATGATTAAGTTAGGGACAGACCGTCCAGAAGTGAAGTATTTAATCGATAGTTAAGGATAGACCATCCAGAAGTGAAGTATTTAATCGATAGTTTAGGACAGACCGTCCAGATGAGAAATGCTTAACATATAGTTAAGGATAGATAAACCAAAAGAAGAATATCTAACGGGTGTTAGGTTAATTTTGATTGTATTGTCTGGTAGGCCCGAGTCAGTCGAAGGTTAAAAGTTATCTAAACAAAACTTGTGTGTTTGAACGGATAGTTCATTATTACCTGATATTTATATACGTTTACATAATGATTGTTTTACAGTATTTAACCATTGTGGATGCAGGAGCACGGTATATGGTTTTAAGAAAGGTTTTGCAAAATATGTTTTAAAAGGATATTAGCGAAGGGAAACCCATTCCGCTAAGCGACTTGGTCACACTTAACATGATTATTTCGGGATGTCTAATATTATTCACAACAGGCTTTATGTCTGACACAAAGTTTATGTTTACCCCTTAAACTCTCGGGTGCTTGAAATTAATTTGGGTAGGCATAGGGATTAAGGTCTTTTTCAGGATTTACTAGGATGACGAGTAAGCTACCGGAGGCATTGATGAGGCAAGCGGATAGCTATTTTATAGTTGCAGTTCTTGTTATGTTTTGATGGATTTTCTGCTGTGTTGTTTTATATTAGGTCTGCTATGACCATATGACTCTGTAACCAAGGAGGTATCTTCATAGACCGCTCTTAGCATATTCTGTAATAATTATATTTGATTTGTGCCTGGGAACGATTTGGGATTATGTGTTGTGAATTTGTAACAGTTGGTTTTGAAATGTAATGAAGTAAAAGTTTTTTTGAAATCTATGTTTTGCTTCATATTCAAGTGCTTCGATATTATTGATACCATTAACATAGCCGTATTTAGTCGTCGGAAGCTAATACTATAGATGACTGCTGCATCTATAGAACTCAGTTTTGGCCTCTTGATAGGGGATGTTACAATTTGGCATTATAGAATGGTTTATGAAATATTTTAATTAAAAATGATTTTTGAAAACATAATTATTAGAAATTAGAATTAAGATCAGGGTATGCGACAACGCTATTGTAACGTACGTGTTTATTATATATATAAGTATACTCTATCTCTCTAAACTCCTATCTTAGTTAGGCTATTCATTCGTATCTCACAAGGTTTGAATACAAATATCGAAGGAAGAAGAGGCAAAGTAAATCTTAGAGGAGATAGCATCATCACTAATGGAAATGCCCGACCAAAATTAGAAGAGGACCTGTTCAGGCTTAAGCTGAAACTGTTGGTGCAGGAGTTCCCTAGATTGACATGGGAGCAATGTATTAGTTCTTTGTAAACATGATGCAAGCTAGAATAGCAGCCGGAGTTATCGGAGGTAATGCTGCTGGAGGTGGAGCTCAGAAGTTCTGATGGCCAATTAGTATGCTAAATTCAGTAGAGATTACATCAGGCTTGGAGGGTAGCCATTTTTTGGTTCTGAAGATGCGATCGAGGTGGAAAATTGGCTACTGCACTTGAGAGAATTGTTGCTGACTTAGGATTGAATGATGCACAAAAGAGGAGATTGGCCTCAAGGCAGTTGTAGGGAGCTGCTCTATTCTGGTGGAATACTGTTACGGCTGGAGTTGATGAGGAAACCATAACTTGGTTGCAGGTTCGGAGAAGGTTTTCAGAAATATCTATGTCTGCAATGGTGTAGTCAGCATTGGTGAGGAAATTTGCAGAGTTAGAACAAGGAGATATGTCCGTCTTGAAGTATGCGAGGAAGTTTGAGGAATTGGCCCAATACGGGTATGCTTTGGTAGATACCGTGATCAGGAGGAATGAAATGTTTATAAGGGGATTGAGGCCAGGGTTGATAAGCGCCACTTTACCACATTTGAGAGATCCTAGTGATGTAGTGGTTGAAAAGGTATTAAGACATGAAGAGGCGTTGGCTTGCTTAAGGAAGAAGATGAAGGAGGCCCAGATGGGAAAGGGCTTGAAAAGGAAGTTTTTCCAACAAAAGAATGTTCAGAAGGGAGGAGTACAGAAGAAAGGAACGGTTGAAGTGGTTTGCTACAAATGTGATAAGAAAGGACCCTATGTTAATGAGTGCCGTACCGGGAATGGAAAAAGAAAAGGGAAAGAAGTTTCTGGAAAGAAGAATGTCAAATGTTTTAATTGCGATCAGATCGACCATTATAAGAACAAATGCCCTGAGCCTGCTAGAGATGGAAGGGGAAAGATGTATTCACTAGAGCCAGTGATTCCAAGGCCAGTTGTGTAGGAAAAACGGGAAGGTTGTTTCGGAAGGCTCACTGCAGATTCACGGTATGTCAGTGTGTTCTATTTGATACTCGAGCATCTCATTGTTTTATTTGACGATGTTCTGTAGATAGGCTTAACCTAGAATCCTCATACTTAGTTATTTCCTTAAGGGTTGCAAATCTGATAGAAGGGTATGCAACACTTGGGATGAGGTGTGACCATTTAGAAATTGATTTTCTAAGCCATACTTTTGATTACTGTTTGCATGTGTTTGACTTTGTGGGATTTGGGATTATCCTTGGGCTGGATTGGTTTAGTAAATATGATGCTAGGATATTTTTCCATGATAGGAAAATATCACTTAGTCACCTGGATTGTAGTGATTAGATAGTTTATACCGTAGAGAACCCTAGTTGTGAGTGAATGCTTTATTGGGTATTAAGGAGTTGGACGATGTGTTGCATCGAGTCTTTGTAGTTAGAGAGTTTGTTGATGTATTTGAGCTGGTATTTGGACTACCACTGAAACGAGCCATAGAGTTTCAAATTGATTTGGTGCCTGGAGCAGAGCCGGTGAGTAGGCCGCCGAGTAGGATGACACTCACTGAGATGTGAGAGTTGAAGGCATAGTTGGTGGATTTGGAAGGCAAGAGTTTTATCGAACCAAGTAGTTCGCCATGGGGGGCTACCTCAGTGTTTGCGAAGAAGCCAGACATATCGTTAAGGCTGTGTATCGATTATCGTAAGTTGAGTGAGAAGATGATAAAGAACCGATATCCATTGCCTAGAATGGACGATTTTTTCAATCAGTTAAGTGGAGCCAACGTATTCTCTCAGTTGGATTTGGAGATGGGATTTCATCTGCTTAGAGTAGAGGAGGATAGCATTCCTTTGACTGTGTTTAGGACAAAATATGGATCGTATGAATGATTAGTTATGCCACCGTTCGCACTAACTAATGCGCGGCATTCTTTGTGGATCTGATGAATAGAATTTTCTAAGAGAACTTGGATAGATTTGTGCTGGTCTTCATAGATGACATTTTGATATACTTTCAGGATGATAAGGAACATGAAGTTCGTCTTAGAGTTGTGCTAGAAATGTTGAGGCAGCATTAGTGAAAGACTAAGTTTTCGAGGTGCCATTTTTGGAAGAAGGAAGTGAAGTTCCTTGGTCATGTCATCTCAGAGAAAGAGTTGTCTGTAGATCCGACTAAGAGTGAGGAAGTGAATAATTGGAAGAGATCCAAGACGGTGACCGAGAGTAAGAGTTTTCTTGGATTGTCTGGGTATTATCGAAGATTTATGTAGGATTTTTCATGGATAGTTGCATTGATGACTAAGCTTACGCCAAAGGATGTGAAGTTTGTATGGACTTATAAGTGTGAGGAAGCGTTTTAGAATTGAAATACTTATTGTCCCTTACACCGGTGTTAGTGGTTCCGAAGGGAAATCAAGATTTGTTTTGTTTATACTGATGCATGTGGAACTAGATTGGGAGCTGTGTTGATGAAAAGAGGTAAAGTGATTGCTTATGCTTCTAGACAGCTCATACCACATGAAGTTAGGTATCATACACATGATATGGAGTTAGCTACCGTTACATTTGCTTTGAAGGTGTGGAGACATTATCTTTTGGAAGAGCGATTTGAGCTTTATACTAATCATAAGTCGTTGAAGTACTTGTTCTCTCAGAAGGAGCTGAATATGGGACAGCGTAGATGGTTGGAGCTCATCGATTCTTCTGATTTTGGAACTGAGTACACACCCGAAAAAGGAAACAAGGTGGCGGATGCACTCAGCCGGAAACATCAGAATGCAGTATTGGCTATGATTACTGAGTGGAAAGATTTGGAAGAATTATTAGCTTGTAGTGTGCAGTTTAGATTCGAGGTATGTTCAAGTTCAGAAAGTGCTATGTTTACTTGTTTAAAAGTTCGACCAATAGTGATTGAGAAGATGGCTTCTAAGCAGATGGATCCAGTTTTGGCTGAACGGATCAAAAAGTCGAGGGAAGGATGGAGAGATTTCAGTCTTGACCATAATGGGTGGTTGGAAGAAAGGAAGGTTGTGTATTTCGAAGGTAGGAGACATGAGGAAGGAAGTTTTGGATGAGTGCCACCATTCGAAGTTCACTATCCATCCAGGAGGAACAAAAATGTATCATGATATGAAGAGAAGTTTCTTCTAGGAAGGTATGAAATGGGACATTGGTTTGTGTGTTAATCAGTGCTTGAATTGCCAATAAGAAAAGAATAAATATCAGAAGCCTAGTGGATTTCTTCAAACCTTAGAAGTTCCAATGTGGAAATGGGGTTCCATCTCTATGGATTTTATTGTTGGGTTGCCAAGGTCTCGAAGAGGAAATGAAGCATATTGGTATAGTAGATAAATTGACTAAGAATGGCCATAGATAAATTGACTAAGAATGCGCATTTCATTCCATAAAGTCAACTAAGATGGCACCTATTTCGGCGAAGTTATTTATGAAGAATGTAGTTAGACTGCACAGGTTTCCTAGTAGTATTATCGGTGATAGAGATTCTTTGTTTGCTAGTGAGTTCTCGAAAAGTCTATAGGAAGCATTAGAAACCAAGCTCAATATGAGTACCTCTTACTATCCACAGATTGATGGGAAAATTGAAAGAGTTAACAAAATCTTGGAGGATTTATTAAGAGCTTGTGTATTGGATTTCGGAGGATCATTGGAGGACCATCTTCATCTAGTCGAGTTCTCATATAACAATAGTTATCAGACTAGTATTTGGATGGCACCGTTTGAAGTTTTGTATGAAAGACCATGTAAGTCTCCCGTATGTTGGTCAGAGACCGGGGATAGGTTGGTTCTTGGTCCAGATTTGGTGAAGGAAGCTGTGGAGAAGATTGAGTTGATCCGTGTTAGGATGAAGGAAGCTCAATCAAGGTAGAAAAGTTATGCTGATAGAAGAAGGAAAGATTTGAAATTTTCTTTCGGAGACTATGTGTTCATTAGGTTTCACCGATGAAGGGTGTGATTAGAGTTGTAAAGTTAGGGAAGTTAGCACCTAAATTCATTGGAGCTTTCCGTTTTGTTGAGGGGATCGAAAAACTCGTTTATAGAATTGATTTGCCGAGTAGTTTGACTGCAGTCCATGATGTTTACCATGTTTCTCATCTTAGGAAATGTGTTATAGACCCGGAGACTACCATAGCAACTATAGTGTTAGAGGATTTAGTAGTAGAACCGGATTTGGCAATAGTTAGAAAGCCGATTCAAATTGTGGCTAGAGATGAGAAGAAGTTGAGGAACAAGACTGTCAAATTAGAAAAGTTTAAGTGGAATGACGATGCTAGAGACTGTACTTGAAAAACTGAGAGTAGATTAGAGACTCTTACCCTGATTTGCTTGATGGTATGTTTTACCTGTGGTTGTTTTGATTGTGTACCGTATTGTAATTTCGAGGATGAAATTCTTTAAGGTGGGGAGTCTGTAATACCCCATATTTTTTTAACATTATTTAGAATAATTAATTGGGTAAATTAAATTAATAATGTGAAGATTAAAAGGTTGAGATTTGATTAACAAAGGGTGGTTGTGCCATGTTAGTGTGTTAATTAAAATGAAATAACCTATGTTAATGTGTTAGGATATGAGAAGGCAATATGGAAAATAGGTAAGGTTTATACCCTAAACCCTTAGGAATGAAACTCACGTTCATTTTCATTTCATTTAAACTAAAATTTCATAAGGTCGACCACCATTATCATTCTCAAGAAGAAGATTAAAGCTAGGATTCAAAAGAAGGAAGAAAATCAACTAAATCAACATCAAATCTCATATCTATAATCTCAAAGCTAAGGTGAATAATTACTACATTCCAATTTCTTTTAGTTTTCGATTTTAAAATTAGAGCCAAATTGATTTTGTAACTACATGCCATGTTTTGATGATTAAAGTTATATATATATATATATATATATAACGTGTGTGTGTGTGTGTTTGTATTGATGATGGATTATACATGTTCATGTTAGTTTTTATGATATGTTTGACCTGAAAACCTTATTAAATAATGTCCAAATGACTTTAAAATTTGAATATAGGTCAGAAATGATATTTTAGAGATGGGTTTCGATTTTCATAATTTTCTAAATTTATATGGATTTTATATCAATTTTCTACTGAAGAAAATTGTTTATTGGGTTATAAATTATTTTCAGTTAAAATAACAATTATTTGGGGTTGAATTTTTTATATGTTAGGCAACATATTAAAATAGAGTTTCTGGGATTTTGCCATATTTTTCTAAGTTATTTGATGAATATATAAAATTATTTTAGGTATGGGACTTAAATGTTTTACATATTTGATTAAGGAGAAGGCGCATTTTATAAAAGGAAATTATTATTTAATTCTAAAAATAGTGGCAGTATATTTCTGAAAAGAATTTGTTAACCAATGAAAATTTAATAAACAAAGGCAGGTTAGTTGAAAAGTTAACTTGTTAAGTTAAAAACAAAGAAAACATACATTTAGCATGTTTCAGCCTTTGCGGCAACAAACCTTCCGACCCAAACCTTCCAACAAGGTCGAGAGGTTCTAAGCTTTCGATAAGGTCAAACCAATGCGTATGGTACCGAGCTACTTGGTACGTAATGAATAGGACCGAGTCAAAGGGTTCTAATACGAAAGGTTGATGGCCAAAGAGGTTGAAGTATGTTTGTTTTATAAACCAAAAGCTTTCACCTACTTTGCTTTCGTATAAGAGCTTTCGACTTGGTTGTTTTCGACCAGGTCAAAATATGTAAAAGAAAGGTTTTAAACCCTTCGACACAATCAAAAGGTTACTGCTGCATTATTACTACTTTGTTTTGAGACCTTCAGACATA
This sequence comes from Allium cepa, assembly GCA_030765085.1. NCBI lineage: Eukaryota > Viridiplantae > Streptophyta > Magnoliopsida > Asparagales > Amaryllidaceae > Allium > Allium cepa. Next base: position 88,915,372 of record CM060943.1, read on the forward strand.
GTCGAACGGTTACTGCTGCTTTATAAATGTTTTGTTTTGGACCTTTCGACGAAGACGAAAGGTTTACTTGTTTTAAAAACTAGCTGCCTCTCCATGCTTTCAAAAGGAAGCTTTTGACTTAGGTGACTTACCCTTGTTTTAATTGAAGTATAACTAAGCTTTCAAAGCAAAGCTTTCGACTTAGTTGATAGGTTGCTTCCAATATAGTCGAAAGGTTTTAAAAGAAGGTCTCCACTTGTTTTAAATTGAACTCGGTAAGTTTTCGAAAGGTTTAGTTCAGTGGTTTTGAAAGGTTTATTGAATGGTTTTGAAAGGTTTATGAAGGAAGGTTTTCTAAAGGATTTTCTAAAGCAATGTCCTAAAGTAGTTTTAAAGAAGGATGTCCAAAGTTTTATAGCATTCGAAAGGTTTGCTTTTCAATGGGTTCGAATGGATTGAAGAATGGTTTCGAAAGGTTTGATATATGATTCCGAAAGGTTTGAGGAATGATTTCGAATGGTTTGATATTGGTTTTGAAAGAGAGGATTTCAAAGTATATAAAGAGGTTCTTTCAAATGGTTAAACATTTCATCAAGCAAAGTTTGAGTAAAGAATATATAAAACATTGTGTTATGATTTTGAGTAAAGTATAAAGATTATATACTTTTCCTTGTTTAAGTTTGATCCAAAGCTTTTAAATCATTTTGAAAATGTTTTCAAGGAAAATTATGGGAAGGGACCCTTAAATGAAAATGAATCAGGTGTTAGAATACCAGATGAGACTAGTATGAGGTCACGCCCTATACATTAGCTAATATCCCCAGCTAATTGTTTGTCCAAAATTTCAGTGTGTAGTGCTTTTTCATAGGTAGACTAAAGTTATGATTACACACTAAAAGGAATATATGTTTGTATAAAGATAGGTTATTGGTGAGCCCGAAAAACCATTAGGATCGAGAAGACCTGAGAGATAATTTAGTTAGGGATAGACCGTCCAAAAGTGAAGTATTTAACAAATAGTTAAGGATAGACTGTCCTGATGGAAAATGTTTAACAGATAGTTAAGGATAGATAATCCAGAGGATGAATATCTAACATATGTTCGGTTAATTTTGATTATATTGTCTGGTAGGCTCGAGTCAGCCAAAGGTTAAAAGTTATCCAAGCAAAACTTGTGTGTTGAACAGATAGTTCATTATTACCTGATATTTATGTATGTTTACATAATGATTGATATACAATATTTAACCATTATGGACAGTATATAGTTTTATGAAAGGTTTTCTAAAGATATATTTTAAAAGGATGTTACTGAGGAGAAACTCATTCTGCTAAGCGTCGTAGTCTCAATTAACATAATTATTTCGAGATGTATAATATTATTCACACTAGGCTTTATGTCTGACTCAAAGTTTAATTTTTTCCCTTAAACTCTTGGGTGCTCAAAATTAATTTGAGTAGGCTGAATGATTAAGGTCTTTTTCAGGTTTTCGTAGGATGACGAATAAGCGACCAGAGGCATGCAGAAGGCAAACGGATAGCTATTTAAGAGTTGTAGTTCTTGTTATGTTTTGATGGATTTTCCACTGTGTTGTTTTGTATTAGGTCTGTTATGACCATATGACTCTGATCAACAAGGGGTTATCTTCATATACCGCTCCTGGCATATTTTGTAATAATTATATTTGATATATTCCTAGGAACGATTTAGGATTATGTGTTGTGAAGGTGAAACAATTAGTTTTGAAATGTAATAAAGTAAAAGTTGTTTTTGAAATCTGTGTTTTGTTTCATATTTAAGTGCTTTTGATATTATTGATACCGTTAACATAGCTGTATTTAGTGCAGGAAGCTAATATTATAAATGACTGCAGCATCTGTAGCACTTAGTTTTGGTCCTCTAGATAAGGGATGTTACAGGAGACAGGCCTTGATATTTGGTAAACAAAATGCTTTTTTTAGCTCTTCCCCATTCACCGTGGTTCTTTCGATAAGCCTTTATTATGATCTTTAACAAAATTTCCTACATCAATATCTTACGACTTTTCATGTTAATACAGATTCAGCTCTTATTACCATAATTTTGAAGTCCAAGAAGGCTGAAGCTCGTGCTTCTTCATTAGACGCCTCTACTAAAGCGGCCCCCGTCAAGGACTCTATTGTCAATGCCCTCTAGAATATATATGTTGAGAGCTATAAAAGAAAAAAAGTGGGATTGTGATGATTTATGTGGCGCACTAAGCTCTTCGCCGAATAAAACCATCTCAGAGAAGGCCAAACATTTTCTGCCACTGCTAAAGAATCAAATGTAGATATAACTACACTCCTCCAATAATCCAGATCTTTTGGTCCTATTTACTAGCTTAGGATCCTCATAAGTAGACATAGGTTGGTTCCACTCTAAGTCCTTATGTAGATATTATGATTCCCACGTATGCCTCCACTCTTCAAAGTTTATATCAGAAGTTAGGCTTGCCTCCTCCTCCCCCTGAATCTCCTCCCTTAGAGGCTCAAGTTCAACCCATCACTTCGAGTTTTGACGACTTTGTCCACTTCGTTGTCCAATCCCATCCGTGGCTTCCTATTACCACTCCAGCACTCGACTTTTTCAAGGGATCATCTTCATATTCTCTTTTAATAGCTTCCAGTGGTGCATGTCCTTACGTGTTTGGCTAATACAAGCTTTTGGCTTCATAGGTTCTTATTTATCATATATTTTTAACATTTTTCAGGTGGCTAAGCATAATTTTTTCCTCCAGTAAGCATCTTAAGGATTCATTAGTTAACTTCGAGATCTCAAAGAGCTAATTTCTTCATTATCAACTAAAGTCAGATTCCTTGAAAGCTAAGTCTTTGATGTCGGCAGTGAAGAAGAAGAATGCTATCTCAAAAAGGGATAAACTTGCCTCCTACTTAGATAAGGAGAGAAAAACTAGGCAACTGGCTAAAGAAAGGGTGAAGACCCTGGAGGTAGAAAGAGCAAGCTAGAAAAGAAAGGCTCAAATGGCTAGTCAATTGGAAAACAAAGACACCACCCTTGTCTATGCAAATAATATTGTTAAAGATGCCAAATGAAAAGTTTCCCACTTTATCAGTCGAGCCCTTCTCAAAATGAGGGAATGATGTTACGAGGATGCCCTATTTATTTCATATCATGATAAAATAGGGAAGTGTTCTGGGTTAGACTTTTCTTCACTTTCGGATTTAAATGATAAGTTTAAAAGGAAGTCCGACCTCAAGCTACGTAGAAATCTTAGGGCACTTCAAGATGAATTCCCAAATGAGGAGCCTACTAATCCTCGGTAGCTCTTATATTTTTATGATCTTCCGCTTGATGAAGATAAAAATGATAAAGGAGAGGATGACAAGGAAGATGAAAATAATGATCAGGATAGTGGTGATGGTAACAAGGATCCTGAAGGACCAGGAGATGGTGGTAGAGGATCGATTGGCCATGACTTAGACCTGTCTACCGATAATATAGGCTTCTCAAAATGTTCCTTAGGAAGACATCCCATCAAAAGATGCCCCCTCTCTTATCCATCAAGTAAAAGAGAAAACTCAAGATCTAATTTCTCAAGCTCCCACAGCACAGGTATGAAATTTATCGTTTCTTAAATGCTTATAATTACTTGTTAGCTTTAGTTAAAAAGTTAAGGAAAAGAAACAATTATCCTTTTGAGATTTGGCATAAGAAAAGCAAAAGGGAAATGTTACGATTAAATAGGGAAATTGGGAAGCTGATCGAAGAGAATAATAGTTTGTCTAACAAGTATAGGCGTCTCTTCATTTATGCAAGTTGATTGAAAGCTTTTAAAGAAAAATGAGCAGTTTGGCTCTCGAAAAGATCCCACATTCATTGGGAAAGAGTTATAAAAGAAAATGCGAGCTGACTATACTCTATTGAATGCTTATTAAAGATAGGGACTCTTTAGTCGAGTTCCTTTATAAAGTTTATGCTAGGAACCTTTTTACTGACTTTCGTTTTCTGGGAAAAGAGAGTGGGATTTACATAGGTATTTGCATAATTGATATTTGAATGATCATGGATCTAGTTCTCATCCTAGGGAATGCTGAACCTTTCCAGGGTTGAGGTAGCTCTATTAGCCTCACGTTCTCTTCCGCCTTAAAATTAAAGTCTAACAAAGAGAAATTTATCTCTGAATTTTACAAAGGGTCTACATTGTATGAACTTGAATGATTTTGTTTATTGTTTTATGTAATTCAGATAGTCTTTATAAGCATTAAAATTCTTATTTCTTTTCATCTTAGTTTGTTTTTCCTAAATACACAAGTTAAAGAATCAATGGGCGCTTCTATTTCAAAAGAACTCTTAAGTAAATTTTTCAAGATAAAAAGGGATTTATGGGAAAACATTAACCCTCAAAACCTCTCAACTAGCGAAATATTGCTTTCTTAAGGACCTTGAGGATGTTTGCACGCAATTTTCCCACTTGTATTTTGATTTCCTAGACGATGAAAAAGACAATTTACTTAAGGAAATCCAGTCTAATTATGCTAAATTGTTATGTGTTGATTCTAGTCCCTCTACTGAAAGATAGGATTATCATCAGTTTCCCCTAGTTATTACTTCTCCCAAGTTTAATATCTCCTTCGAATCTACTTTCCCTATATCCACGGGTTTACTCAAATGGGCTTAAATTGTTGCTTCTAAACTTAAGGATTGAATGTATAAAACTTGATTTTTAATGTAATATGAACTTGTTTATGCATATTCTTACTAGGAATGTCAACTCATGCTTATACCTAGCGACTCTGACCTCCCTTCTCGATAGAATAGACTTATGGCCAGACTGATATTAGATATTAGATATTAGGAACCACTCCTCTTAAGATGCTCCAGCTACACCATTTCCGGACTGCTCGGAAGTACATAAATGGTATAACAAATACTACAAGTTGAGATCCACATTAAGAAATGTAAACAAAATGTCCTCAAATTTATAGGAGAAAATCAAAGAAAAGTTAAAGAGATGAAGAACTAAGAAAGAATATAGGGCAGTAGGGCACCCAATCCTAAAACCAAGGAATCGAAATTGATGCAAAAATTACTTGTCTATATCAGAGAATTGAGAATCTTGAAGCTGATCTGCTGAAAACCTAGGTATCATGTCAATCTTTGGAACTTCTCACAAATGGGGGAAATACCGCCTTCCCACTCCTACTTCTACAAGGATAACTCAATCTCAATCCTTCGTGGGTAGAAAGAAATGTTCCTCGTTGGAAAACCCGCCTCTGGGTTTAGATGATGGAGAGATTTACAAGTGATGTCAATGGTTCAAATATGAATGTAACCAGTTTCTTAAAGGAAAATGGGATGAAAAGTTTCGGAGCATCTCAATAAGTATCAAAGTCAAGTTGTTGAACAAGGTTGCGATAAGCACGCTATTGATAAATAGGTTAAAGAATTACAGGACAAACTTAAAACTTTAAACGGATCAAATAAAATGCTTAATCACGCGTTAAAGACTTAGGTTGGCTCTATTGATGATACGAACATTATCCAAAAGAAAGAAAAGAAGCTCAAAGAATTATTGGACATGGCGATTCATCGCATCATTGAACCTTCTTCAACTGCCGAAGCTCTGGAAAAAAAGTGCATGGCCTCGAGTCTTAATTGAAAGTAACTAAGGCCATGTCACCTATAAATTCATGATTAAACTCTCTTACTAATTAACCTTGTTGAGACTTGGTTTTGATTCATGACATGAAGCTATCACTACAACATATAGATTTGACGACTGTTACGACAAAAAGAGACAAGGAGACGAGACTTTAAAAACCGATGCATCAACTATGATATTTTGTTTTTAAGTCTTAGATTAATATTTGTTAAAATCTCTCCTTGATTATGTCTACACTAGCTTATATATTTAATCACTATATTTACTAAATATTTTATACACATACAATCTCACATTTAAATTATTAAAGTAATATAAAGTTATAGAAATAAATACATACATACATACATACATATATATATATATGTGTAAATTGTGCAAACTGTACAAAAATGACCAGGTCAGTCGACTGACCTACAGAACCAGTCGACTGACACTGGAGTTTTTGTGCAGCATGCACATTTACATAAATATATATGAATTTAAATTTCAAATTACTTATGAATCTTCAGTCGACTAACTCTGTACTCAGTCGACTGAATTTCTATAACAGCCATTTTTTTGCAAGGACGCGACTTTTGTGAAGAGTTGCGAACCTTTATTGAAAAGATTCGAATGCAACAGTTCGATCGAAACTCTTCACCAACGGTCGCAGCTTCTAACTCTTATAAATACAAACTCCAACTTCATTTCAAATCACTGAATTAAAATCAATTTCCCTTACTCTCTAATCTAACTTTCTGAAATCTATTTGTTATCATACTTTTAATTATTCTGCATTAAAGTAATACTATACCTTTCTATTCTTCATATACTTCAAATATATATACTTATACTTGAGGAGAAGATTATAGGAAGGGTGAACTACAAGTGACAAATCCGTGTTATCAGAACACACAAAAGTCAAAACTATTTTCTGTATTTGTTGAAGTCCTGTTCTGCTGCTCAGGCGAGTGAAGTCCTCTTCAGTTGTTGAGGCGAAATCCTGTTCTGCTGCTCAGGTCCCCGTTCGGCTGCTTAGGGGTGTATAAACCTGTTCCTCCGGGTTAAGAGGGGGTTATTGTTTTTTGTGAAATTCCAGATGGAGTCTGGGACTAGACGTAGGACGGTGCTCCGAACCAGTATAAAAATATCTGGTGTCATTTAACTATATTACCTTTTATTCCACACTATTTACAGTGTTATTATCATCATTATACTCTATATTATCATATATCCATATTGCAGGATCCATAACACACTTTCATTTATTATTATCATCATTATACTCTGTATTATCATATATCCATAGCACACTTTCATTTGATATCAGAGCAAGATCATCATATAACCGTAACACAGTTACATGATAATTTAATAACCTGGAATTCTATCGATCACCACAACATCATAGAATAATGGACAGAAAACGATATAATCGAAATAAAACGGGAAAAATCCATGTCAAAGCCACTGGTGAGGACTACAAAAAGGTACTTTTTGATTTACAAATTTCAGTAAAAGATAATAATGAATTAGTTAGTATTAGCGATAAGATTTCAAAGTTTAATTTTATTACTTTAGAAAAGATGAAATCTGTAGAACGTGAAAATGAGAAATTGAAAAATGAGAAGTTAGATTTAGAAAATCAACTTGGTTGTTTAAAGAATAATTTTATAACTATTAAAGATTCTCTAGATGAACAAAACACCATATTTGAAAAAGAGAGAGAGAAATTTTCGAAAGAAATTTTTGATTTGAAAAGACAAAATGATTTATTACAATCATCTTTAGATAATTCAGAATCTCGAATTTTTCATCTCGAAAATGAGACATGTACGTTAGAAAAGGAAAATTATGAATTAAACAAGCAAATTGATATTTTGAGAAACAGTAATATTTCTTTTGAAAATAATAATTGTGACTCTAAAGCTAAATTTGATAAACTTAACACTAAAGTTATAAAATTTAATAAAGGTCAAAACGATTTAAACATGATTTTATCTTCTAGACCTTTACATGATAAAAGTGGTTTAGGTTATAAATAAACTAATCATAGAAATAGCACTAGATACGCTTTTATATATAGTAAAAATGTTAGTGATACTACTAAATTTCGAGTAAAATCAAAATCTAATTTTTATAGAAATTAAAATACTGTTATGACCAATAATGTTTATAACTTCTCTAGAAGTACAATATCATTGATGGGAAATATGAATAAAAATTATCTAAGTATTTGGGTTCCTGTTAATTGGAAAAATAGAGAAAAATGCATTAATGATTATTTTGATATGGTAATTAATAATGAAAATTATATTTAGAAAGGTTCAATCATACTCAAATGGTATGGTTTCGTAAAAATTAGGAAATTATAAGAACCTTGGGTACCGCATGCTTTAAATGTTCATTGTTTTCTGATACCTTACAAGTAGTAGTTATTTTGTTCTATATTGTTAACACTTATGTGGAATATTATACTTGTTATCATATAAACTCTCCTTTTCGACGATGAAAAAGGGGGAGAAAGATATTTCTCCAACACTATTTCTAGGAATAAACAATGCAAGCACAGATTAAGGGCTAAGCATAGGATGGAGTAAGTTGTTATTTTATTTTATAAAATAATTAGTCTTTATTTCATATGGCTTTTATTAAATAGCCAATCTATTCATATTATTTCAAAGACTTTTGTTTATGGAAGTTTAATGTATGAATTGTTCTTTTTCTTCATAATATCTATGATATTATAACTTCATACTTTTATATTCCTTATTCCTTTTTGTCGATGGAAAAGGGGGAGAAATATTATTGCTACTAATAAGAATGTAGGATATAGAGCGTCAAAGATTCAAGGGGAGTAAATATTTATTATATATATATATATAGATACATACATATATATAGTCGAAATTTATATCTATTTACAGGTTGTCATCAATCAAAAAGGGAGAGAATGTTGAGACTTGGTTTTGATTCATGACACGAAGCTATCACTACAACATATAGATTTGACGACTGTTAGGACAAAAAGAGACAAGGAGACGAGACTTTAAAAACCGGTGCATAAACTATAGTATAAGTCTTAGGTTAATATTTATTAAAACCTCACCTCGATTATGTCTACACTAGCCTATATATTTAATCACTATATTTACTATATATTTTATGCACATATAAGCTCACATTTAAAGTATTAAAACAATATAAAGTTATAGAAATATATATATATATATATATATATATATATATTATGCAAACTGCACAAAAATGACCAGGTCAGTCGAGTGACCTACAGAACCAGTCGACTGACACTGTAGTTTTTGTGCAGCATGCACAGTCACATAAATATATATGAATTTAAATTTCAGATTACTTTTAATCTTCAGTCGACTGACTCTGTAGCTCAGTCGACTGAATTTCTATAACAGCCTTCTTTTGAAAGGATGCGACTTTTATAAAGAGTTGCGAACCTTTAACGAAAAGATTCGAATGCAATACTTCGATCGAAACTCTTCGCCAACAGTCGCATCTTTCTAACTCTTATAAATACAAACTCCAATTTCATTTAAAATCACTGAATTATAATGATTTCTCTTACTCTCTGATCTAACTTTCTGAAATTTATTTGCTATCATACTTACAATTTTTCTGCATTAAAGCAATATTATACCTTTCAATTCTTCATATACTTCAAATATATATTTATAATCGAGGAGAAGATTATAGGAAGGGTGTACTACAAGTGACAAATCCATGTTATCAGAACACACAAAAGTCAAAACTATTTTCCATATTTTTTGAAGTCCTGTTCTACTACTCAGAAGAGTGAAGTCCTCTTCGGCAGTTGAAGCGAAATCCTGTTCTACTGCTCAGGTCCTGTTCGGCTGCTCAGGGGTGCATGAACCTGTTCCTCCGGATTAGGAGAGGGTTTTTGTTTTTAGTGAAATTCCAAAAGGAGTCTGGGACTGGACATAGGACGATGCTCGAACCAGTATAAAAATGTCTGGTGTCATTCAACTATATTACCTTTTATTCCGCACTATTTAAAGTATTATTATCATCATTATACTCTGTATTATCATATATCCATATTACACGATCCATAGCACATTTTCATCTATTATTATCATCATTATACTTTGAATTATCATATATCCATATTACACGATTCATAGCACACTTTCAAACCTTTCTTGATATCCGTAAATTTTGCATGTGATATGTAAAATGTAAAATAGTAAATAAATTCATACATGAATGGTTGATACCTTGAATTGATCTTGTATTTTATCCTTTATTTTTGTCTTTTATTTGAACTTATTAAGTAATTTGTAATTTTCTTTAGTGATTTAATCTGATTTTATATGATATGCGATCCTCGATTAAGCATAGATTCGCATGCTCATTGGTCCTTCAAAGCATGTTTTTAGATAAGCCCTGATTTGAGAGTTGCTTATCTGGTGTTATAACACTTGTTTGTCGTCTTCCTTAATAAGAATTTCATTTTTTTCTATCTTTTCTTGGTTGAATGAATTCGTAAACTAATCTCTATGTCTTAAGTTTCCTTCCTTCAATCCAGGTTCTAGGAATCCATCCACTGATGCAGCGCACCATGATAACCCGCTGGTTTTAGATCGCTCGATTGTTTTAGGTCGCTCAAATGCTTTAAGTCATTCGCTATCTTAAGTCGTCCGCGATCTAACGAGATAAAAGATGCAGTGCACCAGGAAGTCCGACCTAAGCAAGGAGCGCACCAGGAGCAACGACCTAGCACTACCGAGCTACGATCTAGTTGTCATGACATAACATTGCCAAGACATGTCTTAAGTCGCGACACTTTAAGTCGCTCCATGACATATCTTAAGTCGCGAATCCCTAGATCGCTCCATGCCATACCTTAAGTCGTTCCAAAATTCTTTAAGTCATCCTGACTTCTTTATGTTGCTCGAGTTGATAGCTCGCCTTAACTTCCTGTTGCTGTGCTACGTACTTAAGCCACATGTGATGCTGAAGCTTAGGTCGCTCGAGTATATGTCATGATGTTGTAACTCGTTTGTTGTTGAGTCGTGTATTGTAAATCGTATTGCTGATTATATTGTAATTTCCTTATGTCAAAGATGTGCGATGTTGATAGGTCGTGAGTTGCGTGTAACTCGTATGTCGTGTTGTATATGTTAAGTCGTGTTGTTCCTAGGTTGTAGGTCGTTGATGCTGAGAGTCGACTGTGTTGTAAAATCTATATAAATAGCGGTGTTGGTCATTTGTAAAGTTGTTTTTGATTTTGAATAAACTTTTGTTTGAGTGCTTTGTGCCTCTTTAAAATTGGAAGTTGAGTGTTATCTCCTTTCTCCATCTTCGGTTATTCGAGTGCGTTCGAATCAACGATTTTGAAGCCGGTTCACGGAATCTCGTGCGCGAGATTAACGTCGAAGAATGGTAGATCTTCTAATACGGTATCGTGCGCGATCAACGTGTTAAAGATAGCTAGAATCCGATATCTCGCGAGATCAACGGATTTGGGCATTTATCTTGGGTATTATCAATCCACTGATTCATATTTGTATCGTTCCATCGTCGTTTGTTCGTTGTGCATCATTTGGTGACAACTTGTTGTTATCCGCTATGTCAAGTTTGGTATCAGAGCTTGAAGAGCTTGCAGAGCTAAGTGGAAGCTAAGTCAGATCCAAGGCCGAATCAATTCCTTTCAAAGCCGAGAATAAGGTTTAAGTCAAAGCCGAACCAGTTCAAAGCCAAATCAAGTTAAGTCGTAACCAAGTATAGGAAACGAGATTGTTTAAAGATCATGCCTCCAAGACGTGTGAATCGATTTCAAAATGTTGAAGGTGTGTATTGAAGACAAGAAGCTGAGCAGATGGAGCAGCGTATCAATGAAAAGTTCGATGAAGGTATTGCAATGTTAGAGAAGTTGATGAATGACATAAATCAAAGTCAAAGGAGAAGGTCACCAACCTCCAAACCATGGAGGAAACAGGGTTTCGCCATCGATTTCGGAAGCGAGGAGGGTGTCACCACAATCTTGTCGAGAAAGAAGAGAATCATCAGTTTCAATGAGATGAGAACACCATGAGTACAGAAATGAAGAGAGAAGAACTTCACGGGGGTTTGAAATTGAATCATATCGTGATATTGAAAGATAGGGTAGAAGGACCATGCATGATCGTAGAGATGTAGATGGACGGGATAGATATCAAAGTACATTTGGTTATGATGAAGATGGTGATAGAGGTAGTATTCATTATCGAGATAGAGACCAAGTACGAAGTCAATATCGAAATGTAGAAGATGATCGTCGATGGGTGTCGGGGATGAAAACAGAGATTCCAGAATTCAAAGGGGGAATGATAGCGGAAGAATTTCTGGATTGGTTATCAAATGTTGAAGAAATTTTTGACTTCAAGGAAGTACCCGAGCATCATAGCATAAAGTTGTTTTGCTACACGATTGAGGGGAAGATCTATGGCATGGTCGCAACAAACTAAACTTACACGGGAAAGAATGGGAAAGTCGAAGATTGTTTCATGGGAAAAAATGAAGAAGTTGATGAAGGCTACTTTCTTGCCTTATAATTATCAGTCGCTTATGTATCAGCGCTTACAGAATTTGAGACAAGGGACAAAGTCGGTAAATGATTATGCAGATGAGTTCTATCAATTGATTGCTAGAAATGATATCATGGAGACGGAGGAATAGTTGACAGCTAGATTTGTTAGAGGATTGAGAATGCAAATTCAGGATATGGTGAATATGTTTGATCCAAGATCCGTTGCTGAAGCACACCAAAAGGCTCTAGCTTGGGAGAAGCAAGGTAGGAGAGGAGGTGGTGCACTTACAAGTTCGATCAATCAGGTGAAAGGGGCTCGTAGCAATACTAATGTTTCCAAGGCTGTTAGAAAACCGGTTGTCAATGATGTTGCTAAGACCAAGGTCAACAACAATTTCAAGTGTTATAACTGTCAGGAGTTTGGTCATAAGAGCAATGAATGCCCGAAGCCTAAGAAGCGAGCGATGGTTGCTGAGGTTGAGGATGAGGATGCAGAAATAGAATGTTCCAATTCACCACAAGTCGAAGAGGAAGAAGAATTAATGGCGGGAGACGAAGGATATTCTTTAATGATGAGGAGATCTTGCTTGACGCCAAAGCAGGAAGAGGAGACTAGTTGGTTGAGGAGTAACATTTTTCAGCTGATGTGCACTATTTTGGGAAGGGTTTGTAAGTTTGTTATCGATGTAGGAAGTTGTGATAACATCATCTCTACAGAAGCTGTAACGAAGTTAGCGTTAAAGACGGAGAAACATCTCAAACCCTACAAATTAGCTTGGTTGAGGAAAGGTGGGGAAGTGAAGGTTAGTCAAAGAGCTTGTGTAACTTTTTCCATTGGAAAGAAGTATAAGGATGAAATTTGGTGTGACGTGGTAGATATGGATGTATGTCATTTGTTGTTGGGAAGACCGTGGCAATTCGATAGAGCCGTGCAACACGATGGTAGGACTAACTGCTATAGTTTCATGTTCAATGGCACTAGAATCACTTTAGTTCCTAAAAAGCGACAACAAAGTGAAAGCCAATTGGAGGAAATCGAGGAAGTAAAGACTCTTTGTCAAAGAAGTAGAGGATGGGCCTGAAGTATTTCTGTTGATTGGACGTGAAAGTAGTGAAACGGTTGAAATTCCTGAGGAAGTTAAGCCAGTGTTGAAGGAATTTGAAGATGTATTTTCTGAAGAATTACCAAAAGAGTTACCACCGTTGAGAGACATACAACATCAGATTGATCTTGTTCCGAGAGCTGTGTTACCACATAGGCCACACTATAGAATGAGTCCAAAGGAGCACAAAGAGTAGAGAAGGCAAATGGAGGAGTTACTTGAATAAGGACGCGTACATGAAAGTTTAAGTCCTTGTGCAGTACCAGCTTTGTTAGTGCCAAAGAAGGTTGGAACTTGTAGAATGTGTACAGATAGTCGAGCACTAAACAAGATTACAGCGAGGTACAGATTTCCGATGCCTAGATTGGACGACTTGTTAGATTAGTTGAATGGAGCTGCTATCTTTTCAAAGATTGATCTAAAGAGTCGGTATCATCAGATTCGAATTCGACCAGGGGATGAATGGAAGACAGCCTTCAGGACACGGGAGGGGTTGTATGAATGGCTGGTCATGCCATTTGGTCTTTCGAATGCACCTAGTACTTTTACGCGAGTAATCAGATCTTTTGACCATTTATTGGAAAGTTCGTAGTGGTATACTTTGATGATATAGTGATATACAATGGAAGCGCAGAAGAACATCTACAACACCTACGGGAAGTGTTGATGATAATTCGTCAGGAGCAATTTTACGAGGCAACAAAGAAGTGCATATTCATGACACATAGTGTTTTGTTCTTGGGGCATATGTTGTCCAAGGAAGGTATCCATGTGGATCAAGGTAAAGTTGAAGCAATCAAGGATTGGCCACAACCCAGGACTATAACTGAAGTGAGAAGTTTCCATGGGTTAGCATCATTCTGCCGAAGGTTTATTCCATATTTCAGAAGCGTAATGGCACCAGTGACAGATTGTATGAAAGGAAAGCAATTTGTGTGGACTAAAGAGGCTAATTCTGCTTTCCAACGAATCAAGACACTTTTGACTACGACACCGATTCTTAGGTATCCGGACTATCAGTCACTCTTTGAGTTGGATACTGATGCATCTAAAGTTGGAATTGGAGGAGTGTTGAGTCAAAGGGGACGTCCAATTGCTTATTTTAGCGAGAAACTTTATGGAGCCAAGACAAGCTACAGTAACTATGACTTGGAGTTCTATGCTATTGTCCAAGCCATAAAGCACTGGAGACACTACTTGTTTTATAAGGAGTTTGTGTTGTATACTGATCATGAAGCATTAAAACATTTGCAGGGACCGGATAAGATTTCATCCAGGCATGCTTCATGGATCGCATATTTGCAACAGTTTACATTTGTTGTAAAGCATAAGTGGGAGTTCCAAACCGGGTGGCAGATGCATTGAGTAGAAGAAATCATTTGTTGACTACGATGAGAGTTGAAGTGACGGGGTTTAATGTACTTCCAGAATTGTTTGTTGAAGATCCTTACTTTGCTGAGATTGTAGATGAAGTCGAGAAAGGGAAGACGGATGAGTATGTGTTGGTAGATGGTTTTCTCTTCAAAGGAAATCGATTATGTATACCAGAGTGCAGTTTGCGGATGAAGATTGTGAAGGAATTACATGAAGAAGGACATATGGGAAGAGATTGTACCTTGCAGTTGATTTCTCAATCATATTTTTGGCCTTCAATGAGGAAAGAAGTTGAAAGATTTGTGTATAGATGTCACATATGTCAAGTTTCCAAAGGGACAGCCACGAATGCAGGATTGTATATGCCATTGCTCGTGCCTACTAGACCATGGGTTGATGTTAGCATGGATTTTATTTTGGGTTTTCCAAGAACTCAACGAGGGAATGATTCTATATATGTTGTGGTGGATAGATTTTCGAAAATGGCACATTTCATAGCTTGTAAAAAGACCGGTGATGTAGTCCGTGTTGCTCAATTGTTCTTTAAAGAGGTTTATCGACTACATGGGCTACCTGAGACCATTGTTTCTGACCGTGATACTCGATTTCTAAGTCATTTTTGGTTGAGTCTGTGGAAGATGGTTGGGACTAAGCTAAATTTTAGTAGCACCCATCATCCACAAACGAATGGGAAAACGGAAGTGGTGAACAGATCTTTGGGAAACTTGTTGAGATTTCTTGTGAAGGATAATTTGAAGAATTGGGATATGAAATTGTGTCAAGCAGAATTCGCACATAATCATGCCGTTACTCGAAGTACTAGATTCGGTCCATTTCAAATAGTATATTCAGCCATTCCGAAAGGACCGTTGGATTTGTCGATAGTTCCACGTCAGAAAGGGGTTGTTAAACGAGCTTGTGATTTCGTGAATGAGTTGCAGAAATGTCACAGGATTGTTCATGAATGATTGCTTAAGTCAAATGAAAAGTATAAGCAACTGGCAGATAAGAAGCAAAGGAGTGTGGACTTCAAAGAGGGTGATTTTTTTTACGTAGTACTAATGAAAGATCGTTTTCCGGTTGGAACTTACAACAAATTGAAGGATCGAAAGATTGGTCCAGTAGAAATCTTGAAGAAGATCAATGATAATGCTTATCGGGTAAGATTGTCGGATCATATCCACACTGCAGACATTTTCAACGTCTAACATTTCATTCCGTATCATGAGCATCGGCTTGTCGAGGAAAAGGAGAGTGTGAATTCGGGAACGATTTCTTTTCAACCGGGGGAGGATTATGCAGCGTACCATGATAACCCGCTAGTTTTAGGTCGCTCAGTTGCTTTAGGTCGCTCAAATGCTTTAAGTTGTTCGCCTATTTTAAGTCGTCCACGACCTAACGAGATAGAAGATGCAGTGCACCAGGAAGTCCGATCTAAGCAAGGAGCGCACCAGGAGCAACGACCTAGCACTACCGAGCTACGATCTAGTGGCCACGACCTAAGATTACCGAGACATACCTTAAGTCGCGACACTTTAAGTTGCTCTGCGACATATCTTAAGTTGCGAATCCCTAGATCGCTCCATGACATACCTTAAGTCGCTCCAGAATTCTTTAAGTCGTCCTCACTTCCTTATGTTGCTCGAGTTGATAGCTCGCCTCAACTTCCTGTTGTTATGCTACGTACTTAAGCCGCGTGTGATGCTGAAGCTTAGGTCGCTCGAGTATATGTCGTGATGTTGTAACTCGTTTGTTGTTGAGTCGTGTATTGTAAATCGTATTGCTGATTATATTGTAATTTCCTTATGTCAAAGATGTGCTATGTTGATAGGTCGTGAGTTGTGTGTACTCGTATGTCGTGACGTATATGTTAAGTCGTGTTGTTCCTAGGTTGTAGGTTGTTGATGCTGAGAGTTGACTGTGTTGTAAAATCTCTATAAATAGCGGTGTTGGTCATTTGTAAAGTTGTTGATTTTGAATAAACTTTTGTTTGAGTGCTTTGTGCCTCTTTAAAATTTGAAGTTGAGTGTTATCTCCTTTCTCCATCTTCGGTTATTTGAGTGCGCTCGAATCAGTGATTTTGAAGCCGGTTCACGGAATCTCGTGCGCGAGATCAACGTCGAAGAATCATAGATCTTCTAACATGGTATCATGCGCGATCAACGTGTTAAAGATAGCTAGAATCTGGTATCTCGCGAGATCAATGGATTTGGGCATTTATCTTGGGTATTATCAATCCACCGATTCATCTTTGTATCGTTCCATCGTCGTTTGTTCGTTGTGCATAATTTGGTGACAACTTGTTGTTATCCGCCGCGTCATCCACCTGGCAAGAAGACCGAAAATTCATTTGATAAATAGACTAGAAATTCATTTGATAATAATATGTTTGAACTTATGGGAGATGGAAATTCAAGCAATAATGGAGATTCTCATTATTTATTAGAATATTTAAGACCAAGAGTGTTACAACTTCTTAGATGTCCATATTTGATGGTGAGATTTTAGTTCTGGGTAATAGATAGCTCTTGTCCCTTTCTTTATAAGTGGCCTCATTTTTAAGCATTGTGTCAGATTGGTCGTGCTAAATTACACTTCTTTTTTGAAGACTGCTTTGATCCATTCTTAGTATGAAGCCACACTTGTTTGATTGGTTTCCTTTACGCCTTACTACCGTCTTCCGTGGTGATTTAGGTCTTTGAACTTTTATGCCCCTTATCACCTTATATGTGATGATTTAGGCTTGAGTCTCTTTTTCCCTTTACCACTTTATAAGTAATGATTTAGGCTTAAGCCCCTTATTACCTTATAGGTAATGATTTAGGCTTTTTGGTGCCTTTAGTTAGCCATATTAGGCAGAAGAAAGTATCCTACCTCTGGGAGGTGCTTCGGTCAGGCTTTATAGACTGAACCGAAGGCTGGTCAGTACTTTGATTAGACCATTTTAGACGGGAGCAAAGGCTTACTCCATCCTCCCACTAGGAGGCGCTTCGGCCAGGCCACATAGGTGGGATCGATGGCTTGCAGTGATCTGTCCAGGCCTTATAGGCGGGACCTGAGGCTTACTATGACCTCCCTTTAGAAGGGTTTGACATGGCCATCTTAGCGAGTTCAAAGGCTTTTTCCTTTATTTTATAAATCTTTTTATGAATCATTTCTGTTTTTTAATCGCTTGATCTTTGTATACACATTTTCCTTTTTCTTAAACCTTGTTAAAAAATTCTTGAAGTTCTCCTTTCCCCAAGAAATTTTCAATCATTCCTGTAAGGGCTTGACACTTATTGGTTCCATGTCCATTTCTTGGTGATATTGGCAATAAGCTCCCTTGAGATTTTTTTCATTTTTTGGTTTCTTCTTCTTTGAAGGCCAATAATTCAACCTCTCTTTAGTTAGGAGATAGATGTTTTCGTAGAAGGTGGTAAAGGAAACGGCTTTAATATATCAGGAATTCTTGGGGATCGTGTCTTCGATCCCCATTTGGCTTCTTATAACTTTGGATGGGCTCTTCAGTTCTAACAACAAGTTTTCTCTTTGAAAATTCTCAAGTTCTGACTTGAGTAGGAGAGCGTTTGATTATTCTCTTCCACTTTTTGGCAAATTTATTGAAATCCTTTGTTATATCATCTTCGAAGATAGTTCCTTTAGCTTGGAGTTGTATAGTTTTTCTCATTTTCGAGGATTGATAATTACTTTTCTTGTTGTCTTTTCTTGGAGTAGGGCAATAAGCAAAGATCAAGGTAGGCCCTATACAGAATGGATTTATACTCTAGTTATCCAGGCCATAAGGAATTACTTATCTTTTTTTAGCTAAAGTCATTGGTGCTAATTATATTAACACTTGTTGCTCATGGAATTGAAGATTGTGGGTCACTTGATAAGTTGACTTAGGAAATTAAGGCCCAGAAGATCCTTGTTATGAAATTATCATTATGTAATTCAACGTGTTATGCAGGATTTAGAAAGTTTTCAATGATAATATGCTGGATATGGAGAGTCCCCTTAAATTCTCGGTAAGGATATGCGAAAAAAATAAAGTCCCTAAAGTCCTCTATAGGGATAGTTGGGGAGTCAGAAAAATCTTTTATTGGAATGTGCAGGAGATCAGAGGTTCGAGCCATCATTCTAGTGCCAAAATGTTAAAAAAAAAAATCTTTGTTAACCTAAATATACCAAGTGGAGCAAGCCAAATTTAGATAAGGGCTTAGGTAGCCTTATGCAAAGCTTGAGAGAAGTATGCAAGTCAAAGTTCAAGTCCAAGTCCGAAAGAATGAAATATGTATATCAATAGTTTAAGTCAAGTACAAGAAGACATATGCATGTCATGAGTTCAATAATTGGTCAAATCTGTTTATTTGATTGAAGTATGTTGCAAACTTCATTGTTCAAGTTCTTATGTGCAAAAATTCAAAAAATGTACAATCGGCTCTAACATCCCCAAATTGATTTAGGTTTACAACTATGAAAATGTAAGAAATGAGAAAAGAAGAATTCGCCCCCCTCCCTCAAGTAGTGGTGGGGTTCATATTTACAGTGGTAGCGACGGGCAGGTTGACTGCCACATGTCTATTCGACATAGGGTATGTCTTCTTGCTCAAATTGTTGATGTCTGTTATCTTTGCCTTCGATATCACTAGTGAAACTCGATATCTATAATGCTACCAAAATTTGACAACCTATAGAAACTCATCATCCCATTTCATTGATAAAAATCGATACCATTCGTCGTCATGGCTTTGTTAACGTAACCTTTCCATTTGTATCCACTCGATAGCATCCATTATGGTAAGTATTTGATAATAGTGCTAAGGTAATGGCTTGGTAATAGTTTTTATATCACGGGCTTAACATCTTCTAGTAGCTCGATATCCCCATTCTTTGAATAGATGCGGCATTCTCATATTATAAAATACTTCAGGCTATAGCAGCTCGACACCTCCCCTTGGTTGTTTTTAGGTTAGATAGCCTATATATCATAGAAATTCGATATGTGTTAATGTTTCATACTACTTCAGCTTATTATATGCTTGGCACTTTAGAAGTTATTGGGATGCGATACCTCTTTTGCCTTACATACTCGACAAACGTATGGTTACTAATGCTCGATACCTTCTTATTATGTTCACATTCGAAATCCTTTATGTTTTCCCATTGCTTAGTATTCGACAACTTTAGAGACTGATATTCCTTTATTACTTAAGCACTCGACATCCCTTGACTATAGAAGTTCGACACCTTCTTGGAGCTGCTCGAAGTTCGCTACCCTTTATTGAATGCCTGATTTACTCCTCCTGCTTTATTCTAGAATTTTACATGCTTTCCTTAGGTGTTCGACATCTTTATTTTGAGTAACAGGTTACATCGACGAGCTTGAGAGGTTTTAGAAAGACTATGACAACGGTGCAAGGGTTCAACTGTCAAGAGTGTAATAGGTAGTAAGGATTGAGTTATGAGATTAGGAAAATTTGTCTTAGTCCTTGTTAATTATAGTATGTAAAAAATGACCCCTATAACTTGTGATAATATTTTCACATGCGAATTCCATTTTAGCATAACATGCGCTGTCAAGTTCGTATTGAAATTATGGACACATTAACATCTTTTAACGCTAAATTTAAATTATAGGCACTTATCTAATATAATAATTTGATTATTAAATCATTAGTATGGTTAAATGTGTGTTTGTTTGTGTATTTGAATATCGACATTGTCAATTAGAAATCACTGTAGTAGGATATCATTTACTCTATCTCTTATATCTGTTATTCAAATAAATTATGAATTACTTTCTAAATAAATAATAAAATTTTCAAATTGTTATTTTATGATAATTGAATTAAAGCAGATTAGTAATTTACATCGGTAAATTTATTTGAATAAACGTTGCCTAGAAATTCATGTATATATTGTTGAATTTAAGAACAAAACTATAAACATGTATTAACCTCCTTAGTCGTAGAATATACAATGTTCTTGACATTAATTTATTTTGATAACAATACATTATAAATTATATTATACTCTAAAGTAAATATTATTTCGATATGATTATAAATGTAACCCAAACATACATCTTCCAAAATCCCCATAAAACATTAGATATGACTCAATGTTGAGTGTTTATTTGTCAACAGTGGTAAGATCTCTGGATTGTAGTTTTGGAAATCATGTAACCGACCATGATACCACAAATGAGTGTTGTTCTTTAATTAAGTATCACCCTTATTATTAAAATAGATAAGTGTTTGATTCATAATAACACACTAAAATGATTTGCTACATAATAAATAAAAGGGAAGATTTGAAATTTGTCCCTTCCACCCTCACCACTCGATGTACCGATCCAACAACTCCTATGTAAGCTAATCAACATAAAGAATTTTTTTAAGTCAACCTATGTCTGTGAATTCCTAAAGTAGATAAGTAATTTTATAGGAAATGTTTAGAATTGTAGGTATGTTGTTAATTCTTTGAAATCAAAGAAGGGTTGGAATGACGATTCATACGTAATTTTTGTAGATGTGCTTCAAACGTTGCACTTCAAAGGATACTAAACATTTTTCCTTTCGAATTCCTAAGATGATTTTAACAATATTGACTTGTGCCAAGATGAATATTCAAAATGAGGATTTGACATTGGATTTTAGTTGGTGACATTGATTCTTTTACATCTACAAGAAGCAAAAATGTTCAAACTCAAACTGGCAAAGTAGGAACCTATAGATGTAAGTGATCAATGATGTTAAAATGTAGTTACAGGAAAGGATATGAAATGAGTAAGGTGTTACTTGGAGTACCGATGGCGTGCAGTTTGAAATATAGCTTTAGATTGGTATGCTTATGTTTACAAGAACTTATATAATATTTATAGCCTTGATTCAGAAAGGTTTTATTGGTGTATTGGGGTCTATTAATCTATATGGATAAATACTAGAAGGCCTAAATTTTAACTTTTTGCACACTGTCAGGCATAGAGATAAAAAGATTAGGACCTCACGAATTCCACTTTTTTCCCTCAAGTTTTTGTCTTTAGCCTGACTTTTCTAATATGATATTTTTGGACCATCTATCATAAGTCATAACTCATCTAGGCGATGGAGGGATAATGGTTATTCAAACTTAATTGGTTGGAATATAGCTTCAAGATTATGTTTTATAACACCTAAAGACTGTTGAAAAGAATTTGTTCTAGAACAACTTCCAAATTATGTGTGTAATATTTATACATGCATTGGTGTTTATATCAATCGTGAATCGAGTATAGTGTGATGTGCTACACATTCTGATTTACAATGAAAATAAATCCTAAGGGACGATTGGCCAGTTAGTCACTGAGTTGTAGAGAGAAATGTACATAGTATGCAGAGTTCGAACCATAGTGATGACGTAAAACACATCCTCACTATTTACCTAAATATGTTCCTTAGGATTAACATACGTACTTTTGCATCAGTCCCTGAGTCTTTCATGTTTTTTTATGAAAAAAATAATAAAATAGAATCAATCCTTAGTTTGAATACTTAGGTAGATCAAACATTATCTGTAAACTTATAAGTGAGTGTGTTATGAAGTTCTTGCTCGGTGACCATTAACAAACATATTTACACCTAGCCATCGACCTTTGTATGTCACTAGTAAATTCACTAAAAAGGTATTTTAATTAGGTACAAATATTTTTAAGGTTATCTTCTATGTACAAGTATTGGGATTTACACCGCAATGAACATATTAGTCCCTCCATTTACATATGTGTTGTTTAATGTATGTGTAGTTTTATAGGATACAAAATTATACTTATAAAATGTAAATATTTATACAAACACACACACATACACACACCCACATATATATAATGACATAAAATAACTTTAAACATTAATATAAATAATCTAGAAAATAAATTCAAAATTTAAGTGTCACATCAAGATCTACATAAAATATCTAATAATTTAATCTTAAAATGATTTATTCATTTTTTATATACACACACACACAAAAACATACATAAATAGATACACACACATGCACCCCACACAACACACACATATATATTTGGCCGAATTACGTTTGACAAAATAACTAATATTTTTTTATCAAAAACCATGCAGTTTTTAAATTTATTTTTTATAAATAAACTATTTTTGTACCATAAAAATTTTCATTTTTTTGATAACAAACACAAAATACACACACATACATAATTTTAAATATTTTTAAGCATTATATACATACATGTACCCATTATATTAAAGTTAGATTTTATAATTAAAATAAATAAGCATATATACAGTTTTTAATTTAAATATATTTATAAATAAATTTATAAATGCATTATGTATACAAATTAACAAGATTATATGCGTGTACATTTTATACACTATATACGTATACATATTTAAAGTCATTTGGTTTTTAAAAAAAATTAAAGCGTCAAATGGTTTTAATTATTTTAAAAGAATATTTAATTTTGAATATAAAAAATAAGTTTCTGTTGGGCGAATTCTCACCCAGAAGATCTCGAGACCAAGGAATCACAGTTTCACCCGGGTTCGCAACCACATCATTCGGCAAACACATGGCTCGATACAAGCATGGAAGTCAATCCGGCATTCCCACTCGGCATAAGCTCATCCGGCATTCTCATCCGGTCAAACCTCATCCGGTCCTCCACCAAACATCCGGTCCAGAGACCACTGCCGAACCAAACCATCTCCGCTTCACTACCGAACCACACTTTCCTCAACATACCACCGAACCAACATGCCACCGGACCATAGCCTCTTCTCCACAACCGGTCCAAACGAGCACCGAACCAAGCTTCGCCTACCCACCTACAGAACCACCACACTACCGAATACACACCTACCACCGGACCACTCCTACCACCGGTCCAAGCTCCTTGCCGAATGAGGCCTCGCCGAACCAGATAACTACCAGGCCAGATTGCTTCAGCCCGGGCCCACCAGCAGCTATATACATTCAGGACCCCTGCACCCAGCCTCACTCTATAAATAGAGGGGCAGGGGTACAACAATGGCAGACAAGTTTGAGAGCTCAAGCACGGAAGGAACTTTCAAACTACTTTCATATACTTGTACACAAAGCATTGTACTTGTAATCTGAAACAAAGAACATAATAACATATAAAGTGGACGTAGGCACGTTCTGGCCGAACCACTATAAATCTGCGTGTCTTTTACATTTCAGCCCCTGCTTTTTTCATGTTTACATAACTCATCTGAATCATTAAGAATCACGTAAAATCAACTAAATCACACGACTTGGAGATGTTTGCCCATTTTTTGCACAAACATTTTTGGTGCTTTCACTGAGAATCTCGAAGCTTCAGCTTCCCTCATTCAAACCTTCTTCCCTAATAGCATCCTTCATTGCCTAAGAAACATGACTTCCAGACCAAGAAAAGACGCCAACAAGGGAAAGAACGCTACAACTAGCAGCGCTCCAAATCCAGTGGATCCAGATCAAGAGAACCAACCCACTACAGCAGCAGTGCCACATGTAGATCAGGCAATTCCAACAGCCCCTGCCGCGGAACAACCGGCAGTAATCACTAGAGCAGACCTAGACAGAGTTGTGGTGGAAGTAACTAACCGCTTCGCATCCCAACAAGAAGCTTTGGTGAACCAACTCATGTCACGCTTGAGGGATATCGAAGAATCCAACCGCAACACTGAATCATGGGATGAATCTCAATCTGGAGGATCTCAGAGACAGCAAAGGTCTTCCCTCTTCGAGGAAGCCATCAACAGGAACAACAATGATAGGGGCCGCGTCCGGACTCAGCCCGAACTCCGACTCGAGGAAGCGCTTGGAACCGAACCCAGCGGGGGAGGCGCCAGGCGAGGGTCGGATGTAACTGAGCCAGTCATGCCACCTAATCATAGAAACCCCGCTGAACGGAGCCGAGCTTGAACCCAGCCCGAAGTTGACCCCATGGAAATGCCCGAAACAGAACCCCACAGGGGAAGATCAAGGCAGGGGGCAACTGTAGCTGGTCCTAGCATGCATCCGAGCAGCCAGAGGCAACCACTGGATAACGTCAGAAGTGATAGACTATACCATCCCTATAGGTCATCTGGACGAGACCGATCTCGCAGGGAAGAACCAAGTTCATTTCTATCCGCTCCAAATTCTGATGAAAGAATGGCACGGCTATTCATAGAATGCGTCCAACGGGAGCAAAGGGACCGAGGAATAGGCGCTAGGGTCACCAGCCCCTTTACCCGCAATATCGAAACTGCCATCACCCCCCGGGAATGGAAAATGCCAACCATGGAACCTTACAAGGGAACTTCCGACCCCATCGTACACTTACAAAGATACACCCAGCATATGCTCATGAGCGGAGCAACAGAAGGGGTACTGTGTAAATGCTTTCCGCTATTCCTAGCAGATCTAGCTACCTCCTGGTTCTGCCATCTACCCCAAGGATCTATCAGCTCATGGGAGATGTTGAAAGAAAGGTTCATTAGCCTGTTCCGCATCCATGTAGAACAACCCAAGGATGCTTATTCTCTATCCAATGTTAAACAGAAATCCAGAGAGACACTGCAACAATATCTAACTCGGTTCAACGCCGCAGCGGCCGCAGTCCAAGATGCCGATGAGAAACTCACCCTAATGGCCCTCTGTAGCGGTGTACATCCAGATACCAAGTTCGCAAGAAGACTAACTAAGGAAAAACCAGCTACTTTACCTGATTTCTTCCATAAAGCTGGAAAGTATATGAGACTTGAAGACGCCGCCACTGAGAGGCAGTCAGGGCAACAAGGTAAGACAACTTCGGACAAGGTTCCCGCTGCATCCAAGGACACTCGAAGAAATGAATCTAGAGACAATGATGGGGGCAGGAAAGTTGAAAAACGCCAATATCGACCAGGACCGAGATTTGACTCCTACACTCCTTTGAATGAAACAATCGAAAACATCTTTCTTGCCACTCAGGGCGAACTCGGATACAAGCGCCCCCCGCACAAGAAAGAATCTGATAACGCACTCAAGTCTGGAAAGTTCTGCCGCTTCCATGAATCCCATGGACATGACACCAATGAATGCCACCATCTCCGGGACTTGATCGAAGAACACATCAGAAGAAGAAGGCTGGAACGCTATGTGAAAGGTCAGAACAGGACTCCAACCCCTGCTAATGAAAACTCAAAGCGACCCCTTCCAGAAGTAGGCGAAGGGAATCGCAACACCAGTGGCTCTAGTCAAGAGAAGATAGTGGTCCATACCATCTCGGGAGGACCACACAACGCCGACAGAAGCTGGGCAGAGATGGAAAGATACGGCAAGTCACTTAGAAATGCTGAAGGCTATGTTAACTCCATTATGGAAGAATGCCACCCGAAACGGAAAGAGAGTGACGACATCATATTCAGTAGGCGTGATTTAGAAGGAAGACAATATCCGCATATGGATCCCATGGTCATCTCTGCCTGGTTCGGTCCAGCTAAAGTTTTTCGAATTCTAATAGACACAGGAAGCTCCGTAAATATCCTGTTCAAGCATGCTTTCGACAAAATGAAACTGTCAATGAAGGATGTGCCTCCCTGCAACAAACCCCTGCACGGTTTCACTGGAGATGCGAAAATGCCCCTCGGGCAACTTGACCTCTTCGTCGAAATAGGAAGTCATCCCCGCTCCGTTGTGCGAAAACAAACGTTCGTACTAATAGAAAACCACTCGGCCTACAACGCCTTCTTGGGAAGACCAGCCTTGTCTGACTTCCAAATTGTCCTAGCCCCGTGGTGCCTAAAGATGAAATTCCCAACAGATGACGGAATAGGAGAAGTTGAAGGAGATCAAGACGCCGCTCAAGATTGCTATGTAACTGAACTTCGCAATAACCATAGAAAGAATAAAGGGAAAGATGCAGAGACTACTCTCTGCATGAAAAGCTTGGAAGCATAGCAACTAAAGAAAGCCCCTCCTCTTCGATACACCAGCGATCCTTTCAATGAACTAGACCCCAGGGATAAGGAGGAGGAGGCTACCGCTGAGCCTGCAGAGGCCATGGAATTCGTATCTGTAGACAAACATGATTCAAACAGACTATTAAAAATAGGATCTCAGCTAAAAACAGAATTGAAGGATCAACTCATCGACTTTCTCCGCCACAACTTATATGTATTTGCGTGGACACATGCCGATATGACAGGAATCTCCCCAGACATAGCATGCCACATGCTGAACATCGATCCCACCAGGGCACCGATAAAGCAGAAAAAGAGAAGCATGGGAGCAGAACGATCAGCAGCCCTCGACGAGGAAGTAAAGAACCTACTTGCTAACGACTTCATACGAGAAGCCATCTACCCCGAGTGGATAGCTAACCCGGTACTAGTAAAGAAAGCTAATGGGAAGTGGCGAACGTGCATTGATTTCTCCAACTTAAATGACGCTTGCCCGAAAGACTGCTTCCCGCTCCCCCGAATCGATCAACTTGTGGACAGCACTGCCGGGCACGAACTTTTATCTTTTATGGACGCATACTCCGGATACAACCAGATTCCCATGCACGCTCCCGATCAAGACCACACTAGCTTCATCACTGACCGGGGATTATATTGTTACAAGGTCATGCCTTTTGGACTCAAAAATGCCGGAGCTACCTATCAACGCCTCGTCAACAAGATGTTCGCGGAATTAATAGGACGAACTATGGAAGTATATGTGGATGACATGTTGGTAAAGTCCAGGAAAGCCGACGATCATGTAAGCCACCTGAGCGAGATGTTTCAGGTACTTCGCCGATATGGAATGAAGCTGAATCCTCTAAAGTGCTCCTTCGGAGTGTCATCGGGGAAATTCTTAGGATTCATTGTCCATTCCAGAGGAATTGAAGCAAACCCTGAACAAATCCGGGCTCTAAAAGAAATAAGGATACCTTCCACCCGAAAAGAAATGCAGAGCTTAAACGGAAAGGTGGCCGCCCTAAGCAGATTCATTTCCAAAGCAACTGACAAATGCGTCCCTTTCTTCGAAGCTCTCAAGAAAGACAAAGGAAAGTTCGAGTGGACCGATGAATGATTAAAAGCCTTCCTTAACCTGATCGAACACCTTCGGAAACCACCAGTACTCTCAACTCCGAACGAAGGCGAAGAGCTATACCTATACCTCGCTGTATCATCTCATGCTTTAAGCGCTGCCCTAGTAAGAGAAGAAGACCGCACGCAACGCCCGATGTACTTTATAAGTAAGAGATTTACGGGGGCAGAA
The DNA here is from genome assembly GCA_030765085.1 of Allium cepa. Classification (NCBI taxonomy): domain Eukaryota; kingdom Viridiplantae; phylum Streptophyta; class Magnoliopsida; order Asparagales; family Amaryllidaceae; genus Allium; species Allium cepa. The sequence continues at coordinate 88,943,256 of CM060943.1, forward strand.
GCCAGATATCCTAAACTTGAGAAATTGGCATATTGTTTATTGATCGCGTCACGAAAACTATGACACTACTTCCAATCTCACTCCATCAGAGTTCTAACCGATCAGCCACTAAGACAGGTGCTCCATCGTCCTGACACTTCTGGACGACTCCTCAAATGGTGCATTGAACTAAGTCAGTATGACGTCACCTACCATCCTCGCACTGCTATCAAAGGGCAAGCCCTGGCCGATTTCATTGCCGAATTCACTACCAACGAAGGCAAGGATCAGTTTGAAATAGCAAAAAACATCAAGTGGAACCTCTTTGTAGATGGAGCATCGAACGAACAAGGCTCGGGGGCAGGTATTGTGATAATCACCCCCAGGGGAAGAAAGCTGTACTATGCATTAAGGTTGGAATTCGCGACCACTAACAACGATGCGGAGTACGAGGCAGTAATAGCGGGATTGGAGCTTGCCTTAGAAATTGGAGTCAATTCTTTATGTCTTCATAGTGATTCTCAACTTATCGTAAACCAAGTACTAGGAGAATTCCAGACACGAGGAGAACGACTCACAGCATACCTAAAGAAAACCAAACTGCTGCTCGACCAATTGGACCATTATCTAATCAAACACATTCCTCGAGAAGATAACCAAGAGGCCGATGAACTAGCAAAGCAAGCTAGTATGAAGAATAGCACCATTTCCGGAGCACTAGCCATCTCAAGGCAGCTAGCCCCAAGTTTTGAACAAGTGAATCTGATAATTACAATTGAAGAAGCCACTTGGATGACTCCTATCCGGAAATATTTGCAGGACGGCACACTACCAGACAAACGTGATGAAGCCAGGACAATTTTGAGGAAAGCTCCCCACTACACAATACAAGAAGGCATCCTCTATCGGCGTGGCTTCTCTAGCCCCTTATTTCGATGCGTCGCTGGAAGGGAAGCCAAGGAAATCTTATACAACATCCATCAAGGAAGTTGCGGAGATCACACTGGAGGGCAGACTCTAGCGAAAAAGATACTCCGATATGGATATTACTGGCCCACACTAAACAAAGACGCCTTAGACTTCGTCAAGAGATGCGACAGATGTCAGAAATTTGCCAAGATTCCTCGACTACCCACAAATGAGATTACTCAAATGACCAGCCCTTGGCCCTTTGCTGTATGGGGAATTGATTTGATTGGCGAACTACCAACGGGCAGGGGCGGGGCCAAATATGCTATAGTGGCAGTCGATTATTTCACCAAATGGGTGGAAGTGGAACCCCTAAATAAAATATCTTCAGCAAAAGTTATCAACTTCTTGATCAAAAATATTCTGTGCAGGTACGGAGTACCACTCAAGATCATATCAGACAACGGACTCCAATTTGACAGCGAAGAATTCGCTGACTGGTGCCAAGAGCATGGAATTCATAAAAGCTTCTCATCAGTAGCTTATCCTCAGGCAAACGGACAAGTCGAAGCTGTCAACAAAATTCTCAAAACCCTAATCAAGAAGAAACTTGAAAAGTCAAAAGGCGCTTGGGTGGACGAACTTCCTACGGCACTTTGGGCCTACCGCACATCTTTCAGAACTTCAACGGGACATACTCCTTTCTCTTTGGCATACGGATCGGAGGCAATGCTCCCTGTTGAGACTATTGTTCCTTCCCATCGTAGGATCCACTACAATCCAGAAGAAAACGAAGAACTCCTCCTCATGTCTTTGGATCTGATTGAGGAAAGGAGAAACGATGCAGCTCTCAAAGCAGCAGCTCACAAACAAAAGGTGGCAGCACTATACAACTCCAAAGTCAAACATCGCATCTTACAAGAAGGAGATCTTGTCCTCAGGCGAATCTTTCCGCGCCCCGGGGCACTGGACCCCATCTGGGACGGACCATATATAATTCATAAAGACCTCCACAACGGAGCTTATATTTTGTCAACAGTGGACGGAGAGGTGTTCCAGAGGGCATGGAACATCCGACACCTCCTTCGATACTTTTCTTAACTTGTACTGCCCATATGAAGTGAATTAACAAAGAGAATTAGTGGACGTAGGCATTTCCATGCCGAACCACTTTAAAAAATCTTGTCTCTTTTTAACTTGTTCCTTTATATCTTGGCTGCTTGTTAAGCTTTATCCTTTTCTGTTGAACAAAATCTTATGGCATCTCCACTCAAGGCGCACCACGGCCTCATCTGGACAAGGCCTAACAGGTACGCTACGATTCTATGCACTCGCCAATGAGACTCTTTTGCTCCAGCATCCCTCTGCTGCGGGTTAACTCATTGCTCGCGCCTGCCCTCAAAGCCAACTGTAATGAGCCGATTATAAGTCATCATAAAGGCCGATTATAGCCGACGGCAGCTCATTACGGCGTTCGGCTCGCCGGTAACTGTAAACCTACTTTAAGCCCCAACATAAGGTGTGGCCAGCCAGGGGTAGTTCACGGCCAACGGCACCCACGCTAGCCGGCCACGGTAAATCGAATAATACCCACGATTATGGACCATAATGGTTCGGGTAGTTACCGTGCGCGATCTCGGCTCCGATGTGTCTTAAGTGCGGCTGTGGTAAAAAAGAAAACTCCTCGCGGAGGCGTAAGATGGGTGACAAATGTCTCCAAGACCCACAGCTAGGGAAAGTGACTACAAAACCCGTTTGCCACGAACTTAAGCACATCGACGGCCTTCCGTGACTGGAAGTTTTACTTTTTCTATATTTCCATTTCATTTAAATACTTTTCTCCTATCCTGTATAACAAACTCTAAAGTACAGGAAACCGAATCGGGAGCATTCACTCATGAGAATCTAAGCCTGCGTACTGGGTGGCAAGGTACTCAGATATATTCATGATCAGTTACACAAGATGCTCAAAACTACTGCCTGCAAATAAAACATGAAGGGCGGTACTCTCTTCTCTTGTACATAGATGCATAACTATAGCTTATTCATATGTCACACCAACATTGCAAAACATGAAATTATATTTCAAGCAAAGGCTTAACATCAAACACAACTAAAATCACAGGCATATACATGGTCATACTTCTCACGCAGCACATCAAAATGACAACAACGTTTAAACATAACAAAATCAGCTTATATTATGAAATCACACCAAGTTATTCTCTGCAAATAATGTTATTACAGTCATATCAATGTTTTGGACTAACGTAAACAGCAGTAAAAAAGAAATAAAAAGCAGCCGAATCCGGACGAGTAACCAGATGCGTCCACACTCCATCACCGACTTCCCAAGCCTATTTGGCCGCAGGGCCAGAACCCCCAGCATGTTGATCGGAAGTTCCACCTGTCCAATTCAGAAGAGGAATCCATTAAGCAAACGATAAACGATCAAGTTATGGAAACCCGGAAAGAAAAGGAAAAGAGAAGAATGACTCACCAGCGTCCGCCGCTTGATCCTCATCCTCCATTTGCACATCCGCTTCCTCCGCAGCGAGCAACCGCATCCCCTCCTTCACCGCCACTTGCTCCTCTTTCGAGAACTGAGCAGTGACCACATCCAGACTAAAAGCCACTCCACCTTCCTTACCCGCATCGACCCTGGCCTCCTCTAAAGCCCGGAGATATATCTTGGCCATGACCCGGGGATAGTCATCCATCCAAGACAAGCTGCCCTCCTTCCAAGTGCGGAAGTACATGTCCTGCAGCATCTCGTCCATCATCCCCTCATTCTTCTCGAACTCCCTCACCCTGGCCTCGGAAGCCTGCAACTTGGCGACAGCGACATCCCTCTCTGATCGGTATCTCGAGCAGTCAGCCTGGAGAGACCTCCTCATCTCCTCCATCTCCTCCTTTAACTTAACTTGAGCCATCTCCGCGGCCTCAAGCCTCCCAGACAACTCCTCTACCTGCTCGAGATCCGCATTCCGAACCTCATCCACTGTCGCAATGGCCATGTCGATCCGCTCCTTACAGGCGGCCTCCATCTTCCGTAATTCCGCCCTACTTGCCTTTTCCATGGTCTCTTTCAGACGTCTGGAGGCTTCCTCGTGTCGAGAAATCTGAACAGCTTGACCGGCAAGCTGTTCGGCCTGATCAGCAACCTTCAGCCGCAACCGAATATTAGCACTTCCAATCTCCTCCCCGGCCTTGACCAATTGAGCATGATACTTCATTAACTTCTTGGTCTCCTCGGCCACCCGATCAATATTAGCCTTGGCCTCGTCTCCCATGGTAACTACCCGAGTGGTAAGCAGATCAAGATCTAGAGACTTAGCCTCGTCTAACACTCGTACCATGGGGTTGCGGGGAAGGAGGTGTTCACCCGTGGCCTCATCAAATGAAATATCACGAGAGCTTGGATCTAAGTCAGGATGACCGGCAAAGGGGTCACGGGGCACGTCAGGACGCCTTATGCGGATAACTGTAGGATTCTTGGAAGGAGGTGGAGGGGGGATAAACTCCGTACTCTCCTCCGTGGCATCACGAGGAGGCTGAACAGGAAGCTGCGGACCAGGGGAAGGCTCAAATAAAGAACGACTCCTCTTCTTTTTCTGAATGCCCTCTTCGATGACCCCAAGAAGAGGACGGTATTTGACCACGTCCCCAGTACGACCAGTGGGAGGCTTCGCAGAAGCTCTCATCAACTTGAATTGTTCGAGGCGGTGTCGAACGTCTGATGTTGTAACCACCTGGCCTACCCCTGAAATAAAGAACAAGTGTTACGAACGTACGATGGTCCCCAATTCAGGAAACATGTTAAGTAAAAAGAAAGAAAAGTGTGAAGGCACGTCTATTATACAAACCCTGCGGAGGAGTGGGGTACTGCAATAAGTCCTGAATCTCATTCCAGGACGGAAGTGAACCATAAAATATTTCTAAGTCCTTATCGAAAATGGAATCGACAGAGGACAAAAGTTCACCTTGCACCGCCGAAGATACCCTAGCTGAGGAGCCTTTAGGGGATGGATCGGCACCAGCCACAGCCTTGCCCGCCTCCTTTGCCTTTTCCACTTCCGATTCTTCCTCCGATTCCCCGAAGGCCTGACGGAGGGCCTCATCCAGTTCAGAATCTTTCCCAGAGGTTAAGGCACCAGCATCACCATCACCATCTCCATCGCCATCTCCTCCGCCTTCTGACTCTCCTCCCACATCGCCTCCTTCGCCCTCTTCCACACCTTCCTCCTCCGGAATGATCGGGCAAGTACTAGGAGAGGGACCCTCCGATTCTTTAAGCTTCTTGCCCCCCGCGACGGGATGCTGTGCGAAGGGTTTTCTCTTGCCACTCTTCACCGTGACCCCCTCCGTAGCTTTGGCAGCCTTCTCCTCGGCCGTGTCCCTCTGCTTAACCACGGACTGGTGCGGCAGGATCAAATTGTACTCCAGAAGGGTAGCATTCCTGATCAGATAGGCGGCTGACCTGTCCCTCTCGGAGATAGCCTTAACTTCTGCTGCCATATGGACTAGGCGATCGCTCTCCACCACCGCAAAACCACCTGTCGCTGACAAAAAACAGAAGCACATAAGGAAAGGAATTGCAATCAAGACAGGAATTATGAATAAAGAGTTAACTTACATCCAGAAGTGAAGCGACGAACGGAGACAGAATCGTCCCTCACAAAGACCACTCCTTCTTGAACATGCTGTACTTTGAGTACAGGTCCAGGACCGGCTTGAAGGAGACGGCTGACTCTAAGCTAATGTAGGGGGACCCCTTCCTATAGCCCCTCATATTATATAGATACCGGATTTCCCGGTTGGATGGAGAGCGCCCGTACCTCTTCTGGAAGATAGAATATAAGCACACCAAGATGGCATACGAGTTGGGCTGAAGCTGGAAAGGCGCCACCTTTAGATATGTAAGGAAGCTAACAACCCAGGCGTTGATAGAGGGAATGGCCCCGCACATGCAATGGTACCGGCTGTAGGCGAAATACCCTTCGGGAGGGTCGTATGGCATCACCCCGACTCCCGGAAGCAACATAAGCGCCCTATCTATCCCGAAAGAACGGGATATAGCATCAAGCTGCTCCTCCTTTAGAGAACTAGGAAAGCAGTCGGGAGGGGAGACCAGGAGCTCCTGGGGTCCATACCCCTCCACCAGCGATCTCGAGGCAGTTCCATGCTCCCCGGACCCCGATTGGGCTGGGGGCACGGAGGAAGGCTCGCCTCCATCCTTGGATTTCCGTCTGTCTGATCGTGTTTCCGCCTTGCGAGACATTTATCTGCATACACAGAAGCAAAAAGACAGGTTGTTAGAACAAAGAATACAGAGATGTAAGCAAAAAAGAATGCATAAGTCCGGAATTCTGCTAAAATATCAAGTTCATTCGGCAGTGCAAGTGAGTTCATTCGGCAGGGAGATAATAGGTTCATTCGGCACTAAGAGTCATTCGGTATACATGTCATTCGGCACTAAGAGTCATTCGGTATACATGTCATTCGGCACTAAGAGTCATTCGGTGTACATCCATTCGGCACTAAGGCCTAAGGCCCATTCGGTAAAACGAGGACCTTCGTACGTATTCGGCATCAGCACATTCGGTTATCAAGTTCATTCGGCGAAAGGGGACATACCTGATTCGGCAAAAGCTTGGTTCGGCAAAGAGTTGGTTCGGCTATGAATTGATTCAGCTCTCTCTGATTCGGTGAAGAAAACCTAAGGGGGTATAGCCCCTATATATAGACTAGAGGAGCACCACCGGACCAGATGGTTCGGCATACCGGACCACCCATATGCCCAATGAAAACATCCATCCGGACCAACCAAACACCGAATGACGTTGTCTCCACCAGCGAAAGTCAGAAGTAGGGGGCACGCGGAGCGCCTCAATCAGATAAGTACCGAACTCTAGGACCTACTAATAAAGTAGAGAATATGATAACGATGAATGAGTCGTAAATCTCCCACCAACGTGGGTTAATCATTTACACGTGTACGCGACCACGAACGGTCCATAAGCACACTCTGAATGGCTATTAACCCTATCGTCGTGAGAATTTGCACTTTGACATCCTTTTTTAAGCTCATCGGTTAAATGGATATTTGATTCTGATAGTTATGAAATGGCTAAGCTACTTACACATGTACGGGGTCGCGAACGATCCCTAGGCATGCTCTGAGCTGGCGATAAACCACCTTGACGAACGACCTAGGGATCCACTCTAACGTGAACCTGGCATCGATAATGCTAAACCCCCTCGGGGCACACTCTCTCGCCTCGAACGACACGATTCACTCTATCTCAAAAATTTCGATCCCGAGCGATCGTTATTTGAAATCACACTAAAACTGTAAATTCCTTTGCAGGACATCAACAGAATACAAACATCCAGCCCATGGCATTACAAAACAAGCCTTTCTACCACAGGGAAACAAAGCGCGACACATGCAAGCACGTGCCCCACTTTGGGGGGCAAATGTTGGGCGAATTCTCACCCAGAAGATCTCGAGACCAAGGAATCACAGTTTCACCCGGGTTCGCAACCACATCATTCGGCAAACACATGGCTCGATATAAGCATGGAAGTCAATCCGGCATTCCCACTCGGCATAAGCTCATCCGGCATTCTCATCCGGTCAAACCTCATCCGGTCCTCCACCAAACATCCGGTCCAGAGACCACTGCTGAACCAAACCATCTCCGCTTCACTACCGAACCACACTTTCCTCAACATACCACCGAACCAACATGCCACCGGACCATAGCCTCTTCTCCACAACCGGTCCAAACGAGCACCGAACCAAGCTTCGCCTACCCACCTACCGAACCACCACACTACCGAATACACACCTACCACCGGACCACTCCTACCACCGGTCCAAGCTCCTTGCCGAATGAGGCCTCGCCGAACCAGATAACTACCAGGCCAGATTGCTTCAGCCCGGGCCCACCAGCAGCTATATACATTCAGGACCCCTGCACCCAGCCTCACTCTATAAATAGAGGGGCAGGGGTACAACAATGGCAGACAAGTTTGAGAGCTCAAGCACGGAAGGAACTTTCAAACTACTTTCATATACTTGTACACAAAGCATTGTACTTGTAATCTGAAACAAAGAACATAATAACATATAAAGTGGACGTAGGCACGTTCTGGCCGAACCACTATAAATCTGCGTGTCTTTTACATTTCAGCCCCTGCTTTTTTCATGTTTACATAACTCATCTGAATCATTAAGAATCACGTAAAATCAACTAAATCACACGACTTGGAGATGTTTGCCCATTTTTTGCGCAAACAGTTTCTCTTGTTGTAACTTATACATGTAAACATATATTAAAAAAATATTATTAACATGTATAAATATATATATATATATATCATGTTAACAACACATATATATGTGTATTTGTAACGACCCGCCATTCATCTCCACAGAATGACGCATCATTAATAAGAAAGAAAGGGATAGAAAAGAGAAAGATAGAGAAGAAAGAAACAACATCAGAACCTCAACAGCGGAACGGATAAATTATATTAACAGTATAAGTATTGCATAGCACACAACAACTATCAGAGTTACACAGATTATACATCACATACTAGACAGTTATAACTACTTATCTAGTTATTACAACTCGATACAACTTAGAGAAATCAAACACAGTGGAACACTACATATCTACACGCTGAAGCCTCATGCTCCATTGCTTCTCCACAATTCGTCAAAGCTAACCTGAATCCCTTAGCTACTCATAAAAATTTGAGTACCCAAGAGTTTAAGAAAAACAAAAATATACTTCGGGTCAGACATGGGTCTGGTGTGAGTAACAGGTTAAGGTTGCTTAACTTTTAAAAACCTTTGAAAAGAAAAAGTATCACGTAAGACTTCCCACACATAAACATGGAAAAGTTTTTAACCTACCCTAACCAAAACATTTGATAGGAAATCCAGTGATATTATAATAGGTCTAGGGTTTTCAAGTAAATAGAAAATAGCCGAAATTGTTGCATTTATTAAATTCCAGCTACTAGCCACAAAAGTGGGTAATACAATCAAAACTGGTGGCACTTATTGGATTTTTGGATTCCATACAATGGCAGGGCTACTGGGGTACCGTCCGTCATAGTACGTGGCCTAGATCAACGTACCGAGAATTACTCCCAATCCCCTGCAACACAAGGCCGAAACCATCCCGTACTGGACAATCCCGAACAAGACAACCCCACAGTTGGTGTGCATATCCAACTGCCCACTAAGCCAAATAAAAAGGGACCTCTAAACAGGGGAAAATCTCGTCCTACTTGGGCATAACCCACTTAGCCTTGCTGAACCTCCCCTGTTTTAGCCATTCCCGATTGATGAGGCTTGAGGCCACAATTACCTTTATAGAACTCATTTATCTTAGAATGCTCATCGTCCACCCGACGATGTTCTGAAAGCATTCAATCCATACAAGATCGTTCCGGGTTCGAACGAAACCGAAGGCACCATCTCGTTACACTCATTTTGGAATCACCCTCAAAGTTAACGATAATAACCCTTGCACTCTGAATCATCATCTCGAATCTGAAAGTACTACCCCGTTAAACTCGTACTAGAATCACCCTCAGAGTTTTAACGACGAATGGTCCTTACACCTCGAGTCTTCACTCTTCACTTGAGATTCACGACCTATCGTTAATTTGGATCGATGTGGTTTTTGGATATCTAAATCTGGAAACCCGATCCCGGTCTCATCGAAATCCAAAGCGTATCTTTTAAGGCCAAGTTGTTTTAGAGTTTAAAACAATTCGATTTCATTATCTATGTACACATAGATAGATAATTCACATACCACGGTACATAATCATCATTATCATCACAACAGATAATCCATATTATCATTATCAAAAGATAATCCGTATTATCATCATAATGCAACCAATACATCCATATCACATAACATTACTTATCTCATTTCTGAGATTTCAAACCATTCAAGGCAAATAATATCATTCATCCATACATAAGCAATGATCTATAATCACACCATCTATAATTAATTTAAAATGAATTAAATTAATTACTTCCATCTCTAATTAATTTATAGTGAATTAAATTAATTACTTACATCAATATAGATCTTGCTCACATAACTATTAATTAATTACAAAACAATTAATTAATTATCCTCTAATTATCCACCTTAATTAATCACTCTTGATTAATTATCCTTTAATTACATTCAAGTAATTATCTTTTAATTAATTTCAAAAATTAATTATCCTCAAATATTTACAGTAATTAATACTTCATTAATTAATTAACTATAATTAATTACATTAATTAATTACTTAATCACTAATTATTGATTAATTAATCTTAATTAATCAATCCTTAATTACATCATTAATTATATTAATTGATGATCCCTAATTACATTTTAATTAATTACTTTATTAAAATTAATTACAAGTAATTAATCTTTAATTAAACCAAACTTATTAATCGCCCTGGATTAGTAACATTGATGCAGCGCACCATGATAATCGCAGTTACTTAAGTCGTTATCTTGTTAAGTCGCAGGAAGCAGTGCGCCAGACCTTGAGTCGCTTGAGTGACCTAACAATATATGGGAGTTATGCAGGGGAAAATGAGGCAGCGACCTATCACAAGTCGCCAGCGAGTTACGACCTACTAAGCGACGAACTAATGAGCTATGACAATCGCTCGCATATGCCGCTATGCCTTAGGTTGCTTCAACCTACCGAGCTACGACCCATCGAGCTTCAACCTAACAAGCTACGACCTAAAGAATTAGTTCGCATATGTCGCAAATCTTTAAGTCGCGCGCGACCTAGTGAGTTATGTCAAACTTATGCCGCTTTCTCTTAAGTCGCTGACCATATGCCGCATGCTATCATTCTTAGGTCCCTCCATGGTTAGGTCGCTCCATTCTTATGTTGCATGATGCCACACTACCTTGAGTCGCTGAAGCTTATGTCGAAGGTCGCTACTGATGTTAAGTCACTTGTATGTTGTAACTTGTTATGTCGTTATGATGTAACCTATGTTGTGTTTTTCTTATGTCATAGGTCGTAAGTCGTAGGTCGTGTAATGTAACTTGTATTGTAAGTGTTGTAGGCCTTAGGTCGCCTGTGTTGGGTCGGTCTGTGTTGTGTTGGAAAACCTCTATAAATAGGGGTGTTGGTCATTTGTAAAAGGAGATTGATTTTGAATAAAATTTTGTTGAGTGCTTTGTGCCTCTTTTAAAATTGGAAGTTGAGCGTGAGCTCCTTTCTCCATATTCGATTATTCGAGTGCGCTCGAATCAACGAATTTGAAGCCGATTCACGGAATCTCGTGCGAGATCAACGTCGAAGAATCGTAGATATTCTAACGCGGCATCGTGCGCGATCAACGTGTTGAAGATAGCTAGAATCCGGAATCTCGAGAGATCAACGGATTGGGGCATTTATCATTGTTTACTTGACACGATCATTTTGTAAGGAAGAAATGTGCATCAATTTGTATCAAACATTAATAGCACGTCAAGTTTGCTAATCCGCTGCGTCAGTTTAGTATTAGAGCTTGAAGAGCCAAGTTGAAGCTAAGTAAGATCAAGGCCGAAACAGATCCATATCCAAACCGAGAGCTAAGTAAGTTGAGCCGAGCTAAGTTCAAAACCGAGCTAGGTCAGGTTAGGTTGAAGCCGAACTAGTGCAGAGCCGAGTAAAGTAGTATTTGTGTTGGATCCGAGTTGTTGATAATCATGCCTCCGAGACGTGCTAATGATTTCAAAATGTTGAAGATGTGCATAGAAGACAAGAAGCTGAGCAGATGGAGCAGCGTATCAATGAAAAGTTCGATGAAGGTATTGGAAGGTTAGAGAAGTTGATGAGAGACATGAATCAAAGTCAAAGGAGAACTTCATCAGTTTCGCACCATAGTGGAAACAGAGTTTCACCTTCAGTTTCGAGAGAAAGAGACGTGCGTGGTAGCAGAAATGTTGATGGTTAGAATTGACATCGACATATGTCAGATTTGGAGGAATCCAGTGATGGTGATAGTAGGTTTTGTCGAAACCATGGCCAAGGACGAAGTCGAAATAGAGATTTTGAAGATGACTGTCGATGGGAGTCGAGGATGAAGACAGAGATTTGAGAATTCAAAGGGGGATTTATAATGGAAGAAATTCTGGATTGATTATCAAATGTTGAAGAAATTTTTGACTTCAAGGAAGTAACCGAGCATCGTAGAGTTAAGTTGGTTGCTACACGATTGAGGGAAAGAGCTATGTCATGGTGGCAACAAACTAAACTTACACGGGAATGAATGGGAAAGTCGAAGATTGTTTCATGAGAAAAGATGAAGAAGTTGATGAAGGCTAATTTCTTGCCTTATAATTATCAATCTCTTATGTATCAGCGCTAACAGAATTTGAGACAAGGGACAATGTCGGTAAAAGATTATGCAGATGAGTTCTATCAACTGATTGCTAGAAACAATATCATGGAAACGGAGGAACAGTTGACATCTAGATTTGTTGGAGAATTGAGAATGCAAATTCAGGATATGGTAAATATGTTTGATCCAAGATCCGTTGATGAAGCACACCAGAAGGCTCTAGCTTGGGAGAAGCAAGGTAGAAGAGGAGGTGGTGCACTTACAAGTTCGATCAATCAGATGAAAGGGCCTAGTAGCAATACTAATGTTTCCAAGGCTGTTAGTAAACTGGTTGTCGATGAAGTTGCTAAGACCAAGGTCAACAACAATTTCAAGTGTTATAACTGTCAGGAGTTTGGTCATAAGAGCAATGAATGCCTAAGGCCTGAGAAGCGAGCGATGGTTGCTGAGCTTGAGGATGGGGATGCAGAAATAGAGTGTTCCAATTCACCACAAGTTGAGGAGGAAGAAGAATTATTAATGGGAGACAAGGAATATTCTTTAATGATGAGGAGATCTTGCTTGACGCCAAAGCAGGAAGAGGAGACTAGCTGGTTGAGGAGTAATATTTTTTCAGTCGACGTGCACTATTTTGGGAAAGGTTTGTAAGTTTGTTATCCATGCAGGAAGTTGTGATAACATCATATCTACAGAAGCTGTAAAGAATTTAGCGTTAAAGACAGGGAAGCATCCCAAACCCTACAAATTGGCTTGGTTGAGGAAAGGTGGGGAAGTGAAGGTTAGTCGAAGAGCTTGTGTAACTTTTTCCATCTGAAAGAAGTATAAGGATGAAATTTGGTGTGACGTGGTGGATATGGATGTATGTTATTTGTTGTTGGGAAGACCATGGCAGTTTGATAGAGTCATGCAACACGATGGTAGGACTAACTGCTATAGTTTCATGTTCAATGGCACTAGAATCACTTTAGTTGCTAAAAAGCGACAACAAAGTGAAAGCAAATTGGAGGAAATCGAGGAACTAAAGACTCTGTTATCTTTGAAGGAGTTTGTCAAAGAAGTAGAGGATGGACCTGAAGTATTTCTGTTGATTGGACATGAAAATAGTGAAACGGTTGAAATTCCTGAGGAAGTTAAGCCAGTGTTGAAGCAATTTGAAGATGTATTTCCTGAAGAATTACCAAAAGAATTACCACCATTGAGTGACATACAATACCAGATTGATCTTGTTCCGGGAGCTGTGTTACCGCATAGACCACATTATAGAATGAGTCCAAAGGAGCACGAAGAGTTAAGGAGGCAGGTGGAGGAGTTACTTGAACAAGGATGCGTACAAGAAAGTTTAAGCCCTTGTGCAGTACCAGCCTTGTTAGTGCCAAAGAAGGATGAAACTTGGAGAATGTGTACAGATAGTCGAGCACTAAACAAGATTACAGTGAGGTACAAATTTCTGATGCCAAGATTGGACGACTGTTAGATCAGTTGAGTGGGGCTTCTATCTTTTCAAAGATTGATCTGAAGTGCGGGTATCACCAGATTCGAATTCGACCAAGGGATGAATGGAAGACAGCCTTCTGGACACGGGAGGGATTGTATGAATGGCTGGTCATGCCATTTGGTCTTTCAAATGCACCAAGTACTTTTATGCGAGTGATGAACCAGATCTTTCGAAAATTTATTGGAAAGTTCGTGGTAGTACACTTTGATGATATATTGATATACAGTGGAAGCACAGAAGAACATCTACAACACTTGCGGGAAGTGTTGATGATACTTCGACGGGAGCAATTCTACACGGCAACAAAGAAGTGCATGTTCATGACACACGGTATTTTGTTTTTGGGACATGTGTTGTCCAAGGAAGTTATTCATGTGGATCAAGGTAAACTTTAAGCAATCAAGGATTGGCCACAACATAGGACTATAACTGAAGTGAGAAGTTTCCATGGTTTAGCATCATTCTACCGAAGGTTTATTCTACATTTCAGTAGCATGATGGCACCAGTGACAGATTGTATGAAAGGAAAGCAGTTTGTGTGGACTGAAGAGGCTGATTCTGCTTTCCAACAGATCAAGACACTTTTGACTACGACACCGATTCTTAGATACCCGGACTTTCAGTTACTCTTTGAGCTGAATACTGATGCGTCTAAAGTTGGAATTGGTTGGGTGTTAAGTCAAAAGGGGCGTCCAATTGCTTGTTTTAGCGAGAAACTTTCTGGAGCCAAGACAAGATACAGTACCTATGACTTGGAGTTCTATGCTATTGTCCAAGCCATAAAGCAATGGAGACACTACTTGTTTTATAAAGAGTTTGTGTTGTATACTGATCATGAAGCGCGGAAACATTTCCAGGGACGGATAAGATTGCAGCCAGACATGCTTCATGGATCGCATACTTGCAACAGTTTACATTTGTTGTAAAGCATAAGTCGGGAGTTACAAATCGTGTGCCAGACGCATTTAGTTGAAGAAATCATTTGTTGACTATGATGAGAGTTGAAGTGACGGAATTTGATGTATTTCCAAAATTGTTTATTGAGGATCCTTACTTTGCTAAGATTGTAGATGAAGTTGAGAACGGGAAGACGGATGAGTATGTGTTGGTAGATGGTTTTTTATTCAAAGGAAATCGGTTGTGTATACCAGAGTGCAGTTCGCGAATGAAAATTGTGAAGGAATTGCATGAATAAGGTCATGTGGGAAGAGATTGTACCTTGCAATTGATTTCTCACTCATATTTTGGGCCTTCCATAAGGAAAGAAGTTAAAAGATTTGTGCAGAGATGTCACGTATGTCAAGTTTCCAAAGGGACGGCTACGAATGCAGGATTGTATATGCCATTGCCCGTGCCTACTAGACCATGGGTTGATGTTAGCATGGATTTTGTTTTGGGTTTTCCAAGAACTCAACGAGAGAATGATTCTATATATGTTGTGGTGGATAGATTTTCGAAGATGGCACATTTCATAGCTTGTAAAAAGACCGCCGATGTAGTCCGTGTTGCTCAATTTTTCTTTAAATAAGTTTATCGACTACATAGACTACCTGAGACCATTGTTTCTGACCGGGATACTCGATTTCTAAGTCATTTTTGGTTGAGTCTGTGGAAGATGGTTGGGAGTAAGCTGAATTTTAGTAGCGCCTATCATCCACAAACGGATGGGCAAACGGAAGTGGTGAACAGATCTTTGGGAAACTTGCTGAGATGTCTTGTGAAAGATAATTTGAAAAGTTGGGATGTGAACTTGTGTCAGGCAGAATTCGCACATAATCATGCCATTAGTCAAAGTATTGGATTCAGTCCATTTCAAGTAGTATATTCAGCCATTTCGAAGGGACCGTTGGATTTGTCGACAGTTCCACGTCAGAAAGGAGTTGTTAAACGAGCTAATGATTTCGTAAATGAGTTGCAGGAGTGTCACAGGATTGTTCATGAACGATTGCTTAAGTCAAATAAGAAGTATAAACAACTGGCAGATAAGAAGCGAAGGAGTGTGGACTTCAAAGAGGGTGATTTTGTTTATGCAATATTGACGAAAGATCGTTTTCCAGTTGGAACTTACAACAAATTGAAAGCTCGAAAGATTGGTCTAGTAGAAATCTTGAAGAAGATCAATGATAATGCTTATCGGTTAAGATTACCCGATCATATCCATACTGCAGACATTTTCAACATCAAACACTTGATTCCATATCATGAGAATGTATATGTCGAAGAAGAGGAAAGTGTGAATTTGGGGTCGAATTCTTTCCAACCAGGGGAGGATGATGCAGCACCATGATAATCGCAGTTACTTAAGTCGTTATCTTGTTAAGTCGCAGAAGTAGTGCTCCAGACCATGAGTCGCTTGAGCAACCTAACGAGATATGGGAGTTATGCAGGGGAAAATGAGGCAGCGCCTATCATAAGTCACCAACGAGTTACGACCTACCAAGCGATGAACTAACGAGCTATGACAATCGCCCGCATATGCCGCTTTGCCTTAGGCCGCTTCAACCTACCGAGCTTCAACCTAACAAGCTACGACCTAAAGAATTAGGTCGCATATGTCGCAAATATTTAAGTCGTGTGCGACCTAACGAGTTATGTCAAACTTATGCTGCTTTCTCTTAAGTCGTTGACCATATGCCGCATGTTATCATTCTTAGGTCGCTCCATGGTTACGTCGCTCTATTTTTATGTCGCATGATGCCACACTACCGTGAGTCGTTGAAGCTTAAGCCGCTGATTTTTAGGTCGCTGAAGCTTATGTCAAAGGTCGCTATTGATGTTAAGTCGCTTGTATGTTGTAACTTGTTATGTCGTTATGATGTAACCTATGTTGTGTTTTTCTTATGTCATAGGTCGTAAGTCGTAGGTCGTGTAATGTAACTTGTGTTGTAAGTGTTGTAGGCCGTAGGTCGCCTGTGTTGGGTCGGTCTGTGTTGTGTTGTAAAATCTCTATAAATAGGGGTGTTGGTCGTTTTTAAAAGGAGGTTGATTTTGAATAAAATTTTGTTGAGTTCTTTGTGCCTCCTTTAAAATTGAAAGTTGAGTGTGAGCTCCTTTCTCCATATTCGGTTATTTGAGTGCGCTCGAATCAACGAATTTGAAGCCGATTCATGGAATCTCGTGCGCGAGATCAACGTCGAAGAATCGTAGATCTTCTAACGCGGCATCGTGCGTGATCAACGTGTTGAAGATAGCTAGAATCCGGAATCTCGAGAGATCAACGGATTTGGGCATTTATCTGTGTTTACTTGACACGAGTCATTTCGTAAGGAAGAAATTTGCATCAATTTGTATCAAACATTAATAGCACTTCAAGTTTGTTAATCTGCTACGTCAAACATTCAGTAATTAACTACTCATAATTACTTTATGAAATCAATTAATTTCTCCTTAATTAATTATCTTTAATTAATCCCTTGATTAATTACACAAAGTAATTTAATCCAAATTACTTCCACAATTGAACCATCTTCCATTAATTATATCCAGTAATTATCATTAATTACTACACTGAGTAATTTCAATCCATTAATTACATTAAGTAATTATTTATCAAAGCATCCAATGTTTAACTCAATTAAACTTAATTAATTAACCTAAACAAATTACATTTAAACTTAATAAATTACATTAAGTAATTAATTTCTTAATTACTTCCATTAAGTAAGTACACTTAAATAAATTTCACAATTGATTATCATAAATTAATTAATCTAATTAATTATTAAAATTAATCACATTAATTAATTATTAAACAATCCCTAGTTAATGACCTTCATTAACTATTATTAATTCTTTAATTACTGTTCTTAAGTAATTAAACTTAGATTAATCATTATTAATTTCAAATTAATTAATTAATCTTTAATAACTAATTAATTTATCTCTAATTATTTAATTAATTAAGTGTTAACTGTAACTTAATTAATCATTAATTACTTGATTAATTAACCTTTAATTATTAATTAATATTCTAATTAATAATTATTAATTACAAATTAATTATCCTTAATTAATTAATCTCAATCATTAATTAATTAATTTAAACCTTTAATTACTTATTTAATTAATCCATATCATTAATTAATTAAATAAATTAATTATTCATTTAATTTACTTAATAATTTCAAAACATTAAATCTTTATTATTTGAAGGTAAAACATTTTTTCTTATTAATGATCAAATTATCATTAACAAATCATTTAAAACAATTTACTTTAAATTTACTTTAAAATTTCATTTTAAATTTAAAGATTTAAAATGAATACAAATTATCTTTAACAAAGTTTAAAACACATTTCTAAAACCATTTAATTTCACAAATTAAAGAAATACTCATTTGATAGAGAAGTTTAAAAGAATTTAAATCCAAATTCATTTTCAAATTCAAATCAATTTAAATTACACTTTAAACATTCAAAATTGTTTTAATTATTTTAAATTTAAAAAAAAACTTTCGTTCATTTCAAAACTGGAATACATATTTAAATTTGAATCCAGATTAGTCTTTAGATTTTTAAAACTCTACTTACATTTTAAAACTTTATTTTTTTTAAAGTCAAACTACTTAAACATTTTTAAAGTAGTTTAACAATTCAAGTTTAAAACTTTAATTTTTTTTTTAAAAAACTGAGATTTAAACCTAAACTTGAATTCCAGATTTTAAACTTGGATTTGAAACTTAGTTTAAACCTTTGCTTTTCATCTTTAAACTTCAATTTGAAATTTTAAAACAAAACATTTCAAGTTTCTGTTTAAAACCTGTTACAATTACTAAATCCGAGCCACCCTATTTCTGCTTCGAGTCCAACCCTAACCAACTCCGAGCCATACACAGAAACTACTCGAGTAAATCTCGAGTCCACTCCACTGCTTCCACCCAGGTTACCATCAGGAATCAAAAGTGCATGGTGCACATGCACCGTGCCTCTGATCAACTCCAGCCATCGACGACTGCTTCCTCACGTCGGCGATTAACCCCACATCCAAACATGATCGACAGATCATTCTTCCAAAGCTCGAAATTGAATTCGAGTCTTCATCTCAAACCTGGAACAACAGAAGCCTTCCCATCCCAAACCTGTCAGCGTCTCGACCACACATCTCCGATCACCAGAAAATCTACTACTCTGTCCAAGACTTCGCCTACGACCAACCTTCCATCTCCCAAAACCTAGTAGCACTCGGTCAATTATAGAAGACGTGTTGATCGAATTACTTAACCTTGTTAAAACTAGGGTTCGAGAAGAAAACACACTGCTGCAGCTTTCTCGATGAAATGCAACACTATCCAGTATTTTTCCTATTAACAACGATCACTCCTTCACCATTACCCAAAATCCCGACCTCTCCAACCTCTTGGATCACCGGAAAAACCCAATATTCCTATTTCAGTTCAAACCCAAACTGCACCTCCATTCCCAATTTAAAAATTATGATTTCAGTGTTAAAAATCATGTTTTTGTTTATATAGTCAATTTATAATTTAGGATTTATAAATTACCCAGTTTGAATTTTCACAGTATTTAACATACACTAATATTTTTAGTTTTACAGAGATACCCATATTTTAATTTAACTAAATTAAGTTTTTAAACCTTAATTTATGTTAAACCAAACATCTTTTGTTTGTAAATCAAGTCCTAACAATAATTGGTTCCGAAGAAAATTGAATTCAAATCAAAAACAAAAATCAGGAACTATAAACAGAGTAGATTCTGTCGAAACAGACAAGCATACATCTTACATATATATACACAGCAAGTTCACACGATCATATTTTTTCTTCAACAACACTAGCATGCAACTAGATTTTTATACTTAACTTTTTTAAAATGAACTTACTCACCTGATTAAAGAAGATGAACATAGCATATTTTGAAAAGCTTTTGACAGAAAAACTTGAATTGCTGATTTGCTTGAATTAAAACTTGAAAATTGCTTCCTTGCTTTAAACTTGAATTGCTTTGGAACTGACTTGCTTTAGTTGAAAAGATGTTGGCATCAAGGTCTTGTAGAAATGCACAGGCTTGATTCCAGTTTTGCTTATCTTAATTTATTTCAGAGGTAAAGAAGAAGTTCAGGCTCTGGTTTGAAATTGAACTACAGGTTTGTTGTTTTGATTTTGCAAATGATTACAGGCTAATGGTTTGAAATAATGAAGGTTTTGATCTTGTTTTGAGAAGGTTGTTCTGAGATTTGGTTTTGAGGAGGGTTTCAGCCGAAGTTTTCTTTGTTTAGAAATAAAAATGAGAAAAAGAAAAAGGAAATGAAAGTTGTGTTTATATAACTTATTTTATGATTTATTAAAAATCAAAGAAAAATGAAATTAAAACATGACACTTGTAGAAAACTATACATTTATCCCTTTAATTGTTTATTACTTAACACATGTTAAATTAAGTTCTAGGATGTTTACACTTGTCTTGTAAGTAATTTG
Organism: Allium cepa; assembly: GCA_030765085.1. Lineage (NCBI taxonomy): Eukaryota > Viridiplantae > Streptophyta > Magnoliopsida > Asparagales > Amaryllidaceae > Allium > Allium cepa. The sequence continues at coordinate 88,963,471 of CM060943.1, forward strand.
TATTTATAATTAAGTGTTAATAAAAGCTTTTAACTAAATTAATTAGTTTTCAATACTTAGTTATATATAGATAAATTTTAAGCAATAAAACCAATTATATTTATATACAAAAACAATACATATATTTATTACTTGAAAATAGCACGCCAGACAATTTTATATAATTTATAAAAGAGATTATGAATTACTTATTATTTAAATGAATTGATGTTTCATATATTAATTTTAAACTTTCATAGCTAATTTACAAATCAAAATTTATTAAATAATATTTTAGAAAGAATGTTAAACAATCAATTTGCAAATCTTATTAAAAATCTAAATTAAAGATATTTTTAAAATAATACTTTTCTTAAGTATTTACAATATATAGTTATTTATAAAATTGCTTTTAAAAGTTTAACTTTAAATAAATCATAGTTCCCAATTTTACCAAAGATATATATATATATATATATATATATATATATATATATATATATATATATATATTAGAAAACAAGATTTATTTATTTATTAAATTTAAAACAAGGCTTATCTATTTACAATATATACCTTTCCTATATACACTATAAATAGAAAACAATTTATTAGCTTTTTAAAAGATAAAATCTATCAATTAAATATTTATTTAATTTGATTATTAAATTAATTCCAATCTTATTAACAAAGATTATCAAATCAATTTAATTTTTAATTCAGATTATTAAATTGATATTGCCTAAAATTCCGCGTCATCACATTCCTCCCCCCTCAGAAGAATTTCGTCTCCAAAATTTAAAACAAAAGTAATTTAATAATCTCGTTAAAGATTTTAATTTTAAAACACAAGCATATATTATCATATGCTAACAACCATAGCAACCAATTCATCCAGTCAAACAAATCTAACTATCCAGACAAAATTTTGGATAGAATTTCCTCGAGTTTCCCAAGTATATATACCGAGATACTCGCTTTACAAAATCCAAACAATCAAAACTATTAAGCTACAGAGCTCCTACTCATCTAGATCTATAAAACTAGACAGGATATCAGACTACAGACGAGTCTGACTCAACAACCAAACCTCCTGAACTGCTGGTTCCAAAACCAGAGATAGATCATACACGTACTACCTCAGAGATACGTGAAACACATCAAATCCCAGTTATCCAATCTGGCAATTCAATCCCGAAAACCAAACACTTATCCTCACAAGAATACAGAGATCCAAGATACCTCGGAGCTTTCTTCCAAGATTTACCAAAACTTATAGCTCCTTGGATCGGAGAAACTTAACCAAAACAAAATCTTCGACTTCTAAATCCAAATTCCTTCTTCTCTTATCCACAGAAGTCTTCGGACGATCCTAGGCTGCCTATATCCTTCCTGATCAGCTCAACCCTTGCTGATTCCTCTAGAAACAAACAAAACCAATCAACTCAACAAAATGATCCTCTCACGATCAATCCAAAACCAAGAACACAAACTCTACTCCTCAAACATCAGATGACAACAAACTTCTCCTATCTGGAAAAGATAAAACAAAAGCACTTCCAAACTGCTTCCGCTGCACAACTCTGATCTGGAGTAGATTAAAATGCTGATGACGAACACGAGCACAAACTGGACAACACATCCCAGAAATATTGTTCAACAGATCCATAAAAGAAAAACTCGGAAATTCCTCCAAAACCTGAGTTGCTTCACCAACCTCTATCTATAGGAATCATCCTTCTACTAAGCTGAACCACTAGTTCCACTCTTGGAATTCTAGTCGATAAGAAAACTCAATCTCCAGATGCGGACAACCTCTGACTTTCCTGAAGACATTCGGAAAATGTCTGACAATCCAAGAGAACACTCAAAATATCGCAAGTCACTTTTGCGATCAACCCGGCCTAATTCCAAAGAAAAACTGTCCTTCCTTTACAAATCAGAATAGCTTATACTTATCTAGGCAATCCATCAAAGAAATGGATCCACTCCGCTACTACAGAACTCCACCTCCAGAAAAACTACTCAGCCAGAAAACTTCCTGCTAGCACACAGAACACTCCGAGCTGCATCGCTGACACAGATGCCAAAGACTTTCTAATCCAAAACTCTTCGAGAAATTCGGATCTCAAACCAAATAGAGACACTCTACTGAACTCAGCCACAACACCGAAGTAGACACACTCCCTAAAACTTGTTCCAAAGAAAACATCTTCGGACACATCCATAATCATTGCATCCCATCACGCGGCTACTACTTCCTGAGGTATCAAGATACCATCACTTACTTCTGCCAACCAAAAGATCAAAACTCAACTCATCCAACTTCAAAGATGAACTCCGAACCTCAAAAAGGTTTCCTTCAGAGATCAATGAAATCCGTACATCACTGCAAAACTCACTCGAGACGGTATTAAGTCTACGGTCTTGACAAATGCACTTCCAACCTCAAACATTCAAACTCTAACCATTGGTAGTAGTCGTGTTACACACACCACTACCTTATCTACCTTTATAACCTATATTGGAAAACCCGAACAGGTAACCCAACATATAGGTAGAAATATATGTATATATATATATATATATCAAAATTACAAATGCGCTCTTTCAAGAAAGAAATCACTCCAAAGCCTAGGTACTCACTCAACCTAGCGTTATAATACCACTGTAACAACCCACCATTCATCTCCACAGAATGACGCATCATTAATAAGAAATAAAGTGATAGAAAAGAGAAAGATAGAGAAGAAAGAAACAACATCAGAATATCAATAGAGAAACGAATAAATTATATTAACAATATAAGTATTACATAGTACACAACAACTATCAGAGTTACATAGATTATACATCACATACTAGGCAGTTATAAACACCTATCCAGTTATTACAACTCAATACAATTCAAAGAAATCAAACACATCGGAACACTACATATCAACACGCTGAAGCCTCCTGCTCCATTGCTCCTCCACAATTCGTCAAAGCTAACCAGAACCCCTTGGATACTCGTAAAAATTTGAGTACCCAAGAGTTTAAGAAAAACAGAAATAAACTCCGGGTCAGACATGGGTCCGGTGTGAGTAACAGGTTAAGGTTGCTTAACCTTTAAAAACCATTGAAAAGAAAAAGTATCGCGTAAGACTTCCCACAAATAAACATGGAAAAGTTTTTACCTTACGCTAACCAAAACATTTGATAGGAAATCCAATGATATTATAATAGGTCTATGGTTTTTAAGTAAATAGAAAATAGCCGAAATTGTTACATTTATTAAATTCCAGCTACTAGCCACAAAAGTGGGTAATACAATCAAAACCGATGGCACTTGTTGGATTTTTGGATTCCATACAATGGCAGGGCTACTAAGTTACCGTCCGTCATAGTACGTGGCCTAGATCAATGTACCGAAGATTACTCCCAATCCCCTGCAACACAAGCCCGGAACCATCCCTTACTAGACAGTCCCAAACAAGACAACCCCGCAGTTGGTGCGCATATCCAACTTCCCACTAAGCCGAATAAAAAGGGACCTCTAGACTGGGGAAAATCTCGTCCTACTTGGGCATGACCGACTTAGCCTTGCTGCACCTCCCATGTTTTAGCCATTCCCGGTTGATGAGGCTTGAGGCCACGATTGCCTTTATAGAACTCATTTATCTTAGAATGCTCGTTGTCCACCTGACGATGTTCTGAAAGCATTCAATCCATACAAGTTCGTTCCGGGTTCGAACGAAACCGAAGGCATTATCTCGTTACACTCATTTTGGAATCACCCTCAGAGTTAACGACAATAACCCTTGCACTCTGAATCTTCATCTCGAATCTGAAAGTACTACCCCGTTTAACTTGTATTGGAATCACACTCAGAGTTTTAACGACGAATAGTCCTTACACCTCGAGTCTTCACTCTTCACTTGAGATTCATGACCTATCGTTAATTTGAATCGATGTGATTTTTGGATATCCAAATTTGGAAACCCGATCTCGGTCTCATCGAAATCCAAAGCATATCTTTTAAGGCTAAGTTGTTTTAGAATTTAAAACAATTCAATTTCATTATCTATGTACACACAGATAAATAATTCACATACCACAATAGATAATCATCATTACCATCACAACAGATAATCCATATCATCATTATCAAAAGATAATCCATATTATCATCATAATGCAACCAATGCATCCATATCACACAACATTACTTATCTCATTTCTGAGATTTCAAACCATTCAAGGGAAACAATATCATTCATCCATACATAAGCAATGATCTATAATCACACCATCCATAATTAATTTAAAATGAATTAAATTAATTACTTCCATCTCTAATTAATTTAAAGTGAATTAAATTAATTACTTACATCAATATAAATCTTGCTTACACAACTATTAATTAATTACAAAACAATTAATTAATTATCCTATAATTATCCACCTTAATTAATCACCCTTGATTAATTATCCTTTAATTACATTAAATTAATTTCAAAAATTAATTATCCTCAAATATTTACTGTAATTAACCTTTAATTACTTCATTAATTAATTAACTATGATTAATTACATTAATCCTTAATTAATTACATTAATTAATTGCTTAATCACTTATTATTGATTAATTAATCTTAATTAATCAATCCTTAATTACATCATTAATTATATTAATTAACGATCCCTAATTACATTTTAATTAATTACTTTATTAAAATTAATTACAAGTAATTAATCTTTAACTAAACCAAACTTATTAATCACCCTGAATTAGTCACATTCGGTAATTAACTACCCTTATTACTTTATTAAATCAATTAATTTCTCCTTAATTAATTATCTTTAATTAATCCCTTGATTAATTATACAAAGTAATTTAATCCAAATTACTTCCACAATTAAACCATCTTCCATTAATTACATCCAGTAATTATCATTAATTACTTCACTGAGTAATTTCAATCCATTAATTACATTAAGTAATTATTTATCAAAGCATCCACTGTTTAACTTAATTAAACTTAATTAATTAACATAAAAAAATTACATTTAAACTTAATTAATTACATTAAGTAATTAATTCCTCAATTACTTCCATTAAGTAATTGCACTTAAATAAATTTCACAATTGATTCTCATAAATTAATTAATCTAATTAATTATTAAAATTAATCACAATAATTAATTATTAAACAATCCTTAGTTAATGAACTTCATTAACTATTATTAATTCTTTAATTACTTTTCTTAAGTAATTAAACTTAGATTCATCATTATTAATTTCAAATTAATTAATTAATCTTTAATAACCAATTAATTTATCTCTAATTATTTAATTAATTAAGTGTTAACTGTAACTTAGTTAATTATTAATTACTTGATTAATTAACCTTTAATTATTAATTAATGTTCTATTTAATAATTCTTAATTACAAATTAATTATCCTTAATTAATTAATCTCAATCATTAAATAATTAATTTAAACCTTTAATTACTTATTTAATTAATCCAAATCATTAATTAATTAAATAAATAAATTATCCATTTAATTTACTTAATAATTTCAAAACATTAAATCTTTATTATTTGAAGATAAAACATTTGTTCTTATTAATGATCAAATTATCATTAACAAATCATTTAAAACAATTTACTTTAAAATTTCTTTAAAATTTCTTTTTGAATTTAAAGATTTAAAATGAATACAAATTATCCTTCACAAAGTTTAAAACACATTTCTAAAACCCTTTCATTTCACAAGTTAAAGAAATACTCATTTAATAAAGAAGTTTTAAAGAATTTAAATCCAAACTCATTTTTAAATTCAAATCAATTTAAATTACACTTTAAACATTCAAAATTGTTTTAATTATTTTAAATTTTAAAAAACTTTCCTTCATTTCAAAACTGGAATACATATTTAAATTTGAATCCAGATTAATCTTTAGATTTTTAAAACTATACTTACATTTTAAAACTTTATTTTTTTTTAAAGTCAAACTACTTAAACATTTTTAAAGTAGTTTAACAATTCAAGTTTAAAACTTTATTTTTTTTTAAACTGAGATTTAAACTTAAACTTGAATTCCAGATTTTAAACTTGGATTTAAAACTTAGTTTAAACCTTTGCTTTTCATCTTTAAACTTCAGTTTGAAATTTTAAAACAAAACATTTCAGATTTCTGTTTAAAACCTGTTACAATTACTAAACCCGAGCCACCCTATTTCTGCTTCGAGTCAAACCCTAAGCAACTTCGAGCCATACACAGAAACTACTCGAGTAAATCTTGAGTCTATTCCACTGCTTCCACCCAGGCTACCATCAGGAATCAAAAGTGCACGGTGCACATGCACCGTGCCTCTGATCAACTCCAGCCATCAACAACTGCTTCCTCATGTCGGCGATCAACCCCACATCCAAACACGATCAACAAATCATTCTTCCAAAGCTCGAAATTGAATTCGAGTCTTCATCTCAAACCTCGAACAATAGAAGCCTTCCCATCCCAAACCTGTCAGCGTCTCGACCACACATCCCCGATCACCAAAAAATCTGCTACTCCAGACAAGACTTCGCCTACGACCAACCTTCCATCTCCCAAAACCTAGTAGCACTCGGTCAATTATAGAAGACGTGTTGATCGAATTCCTTAACCTAGTTAAAACTAGGGTTCCAGAACAAAACCCACTGCTGCAGCTTTCTCGATGAAATGCAACACCATCCAGTATTTTTCCTATCAACAACGATCACTCCTCCACCATTACCCAAAATCCCGACCTCTCCAACCTCTTGGATCACCAGAAAAGCCCAATATTCCTATTTCAGTTCAAACCCAAACTGCACCTTCATGCCCTATTTAAAAATTATGATTTTAGTGTTAAAAATCATGTTTTTGTTTATATATTCAATTTATAATTCTGGATTTATAAATTACCCAGTTTGAATTTTCACATTATTTAACATACACTGATATTTTTAGTTTTACAGAGATACCCAAATTCTAATTTAACTAAATTAAGTTTTTAAACCTTAATCTTTGTTAAATCAAACATCTTTTGTTTGTAAATCAAGTCCTAACAATAATTGGTTCCAGAGAAAATTGAATTCAAATCGAAAACAAAAATCAGGAACTATAAACAGAGTAGATTCTGTTGAAACAGACAAGCATACATCTTACATATATATACACAGCAGGTTCACACAATCATATTTTTTCTTCAACAACACTAGCATGCAACCAGATTTTCATACTTAACTTTTTAAAAATGAAGTTACTCACCTGATTAAAGAAGATGAACATAGCATATTTTGAAAAGCTTTTGACATAAAAACTTGAATTGCTGATTTGCTTGAATTAAAACTTGAAAATTACTTCCTTGCTTTAAACTTGAATTGCTTTGGAACTGACTTGCTTTAGTTGAAAAGATACTGGCATCAAGGTCTTGTAGAAATGCACAGGCTTGATTCCAGTTTTGCTTATCTTAATTTATTTCAGAGGTAAAGAAGAAGTTCAGGCTCTGGTTTGAAATTGAACTACAGGTTTGTTGTTTTGATTTTGCAAATGATTACAGGCTAATGGTTTTAAATAATGAAGGTTTTGATCTTGTTTTGAGAAGGTTGTTCTGAGATTTGGTTTTAAGGAGGGTTTCAGCTGAAGTTTTCTTTGTTTAGAATAAAAATGAGAAAAAGAAAAAGGAAATGAAAGATGTGTTTACATAACTTATTTTATGATTTATTAAAAATCAAAGAAAAATGAAATTAAAACATGACACTTGTAGAAAACTATACATTTGTCACTTTAATTGTTTATTACTTAACACATGTTAAATTAAGTTCTAGGATGTTTGCACTTGTCATTAAGGAATTTGTATTTATAATTAAGTGTTAATAAAAGCTTTTAACTAAATTAATTAGTTTTTAATACTTAGTTATATATAGATAACTTTTGAAGAATAAATTCAGTTATATTTATATACAAAAACAATACATATATTTATTATTTGAAAATAACACACCGGACAATTTTATATAATTTATAAAAGAGATTATAAATTACATATATTTAAATGAATTGATGTTTCATATATTAATTTTAAACTTTCCTAGCTAGTTTACAAATCTTATTTATTAAATAATATTTTAGAAAGAATGTTAAACAATCAATTTGCAAATCTTATTAAAAATCTAAATTAAAGATATTTTTAAAATAATACTTTTCTTTAGTATTTAAAACATATAGTTATTTATAAAATAGCTTTTAAAAGTTTAACTTTAAATAAATCATAATTCCCAATTTTACCAAAGATATATATATATATATATTAGAAAACAAGATTTATTTATTTATTAAATTTAAAACAAGGCTTATCTATTTACAATATATACATTTCCTATATACATTATAAATAGAAAACAATTTATTAGCTTTTTAAAAGATAAAATCTATCAATTAAATATTTATTTAAATGGATTATTAAATTAATTACAATCTTATTAACAAAGATTATCAAATCAATTTAATTTTTAATTCAGATTATTAAATTGATATTGCCTAAAATTCCGGGTCATCACAGTATTCGCGATATTGTATAAGTAAAAGGAAGCAACAGAATGACATATATATGTATGTATGTATATATGTGCGTACATATGTATGTATGTATAAATGTTTGTATGTATGAATTGAATAGTTACCTATCTATTGCCTTGAATTAACGCCCATAACGCTGAATTCTTTAAATCCTTAAATTTGTATTCAAACCTTTTGAGAGAGCTAACGGACTGAAACCAACAACCATCGATGCACAAATTTGAATTTAATTTATGATTTAGGAACTTGAAAATTAAATGAAGGACAAGAAGGACTTGGCCTATAAATGAGATGAGAGGAGGCATGAAATCAAGTGGCAAAAATAAAGGGATATGAGTGTTCAAATGATAAATGAGAATGGAAGCTAAAGTGGAGCTAGATCCACGTATCTCTCATGCTATTCCAAAACTCACTTTATTTATTTAACCCCTCCTTTCTACCATAGTGAGGCTAGCCATGCTTGCCTCTATATGTGCCTCCAAATTACTTCAAGCTTGAACAAATGAATATGCCTTTAAATCCAATTCAAATACATGCCAATATCATATATTGATATGTGTGTCTATAACGATAATATACACACTGCTTAATATTGATCAACACAAATGAATAAGTTTTAAAATTAATATTTCATAAATATTAATTAATTTTGTTAATTTATAATAATTATAATTAACTAAATCAAGTGGTAGTAGGAGTATTCAATGTTTTGATTATGTGGACTTTAAGTGCAAATTTAGTCAGCGATTAATGTCAAATATTGGGACTTATAAAATTTATCAAACAGTAGGTGGTGTGACATTATGGTCAAATTTATGGTTTACATAACTTTGGTATAATCCAATTTTACTTCTTTAAGCACTACTCGGTTGGGACAATTATATACACTTATTCTCTTCGTCAAAATTATATCACATTAGGACTTATGAAATAGGTGGTCAAAATTCCAATATATTCAACTTTATAGTCCAAATAAAACGTCCTTGGTTCAACAATAAAAATTCTTATTAATCAAGCTGAATTAGGCAGAGACTCTGACTTTGAGTTGACTTCGGTTGACTGTGATACTAACCCCATATAACTGAGGAGACGAATTATCTCTTGAATAGTGTCTCCCTTCTAATGTTCCCACTCAACCCAACTTTAGTCCTTCGATGGACATCGTGCCATCATTTAACTTTAAGAAAAATGGAGTTTTCACATTGAAGCTCGATAGTATTCTTAAGTTGAGGGAATTTTGTGATATTAACATACTGTCACATCGATATATTATGTTTGACCTTAGTTATTAACTAACAAAAAACTATCGAGTAGGTCATTCTATAGTAGTCCAATAACTATTAGTACGTAACCGCTTGGTGCTCCAGTAGGCATGGGTAATACACAGCCCAATATTTGGAGAGCGTTACATACTCTAGTCACAATAGATATATCAATATCATGTTTTGATAAATCTTGACTAGAAATATTTAAAGTGGTATGCTTATTTTACCATGATAAATCAAACATGATTACAACACACTGTAACTACTATCACAAAACATACCATTTATAGATTATATATTAAATATATTTTTAATTAATTAATAATATTACACATCATATGAAGTATACATAATAGAAAGAAAACATATTTTATTTCAAACAAGATCGGTTATCAAGTTAGATATATATAACAATTATATAATTTCCCCAAGGGCATACCCCTAACTCAAACAATCTCCAATTGGATCTAGGCGAGCCACCACAGTGGAGTATATGGGTAAATTTTAAAAAATAAATTCCATTAGGATTTGATTGGGTCTTTAAAGTCTAAGTTAATTTAGATCTTATCTAAATATGCTATAAATAAAGTCAATACTTTATTTAGTTTTAATAAAGCTCCATATTAATATTAAATTTATATTATATAAAATGATATGCGTATCATGTGCACATATATATGAACATGCATGTGCAACATATAATTATGTATATAGTTTAATATGCACATGTATAGATGTTGGGATTTACATTGCAACGGACATATTTGCCTCTCCGTATACATACCTGCGATCTAATGTGTAAATGTTTGTATATAAATATTTATTATAAAAGACAACTATAAAACATCTACACTTAATATAAATATATATAATTAATATTGTAATATATTGTAATTAAATCTAATAAATTCAAATTTATATCAATATAATAATTTTAAATATATACACACACACACATATATATATTTTGAAAATTAATTTTTTTTGTAATAAACATACACGTATCTATATTAAAATATTAGAATTGTACATGTAAATGACAATATATATATATATATATGTTAAAATATGTAAGTGTGCACATTTATAAATTCATTCTGATATAAATTGATAATCAAATAAATATAATAAATCATTTACATTTGGCATCAAATTGTATTCTCGATTTTAATGTTAAAATGTTTTTTTATTATGATTTCTAGATGGTAATCGTTTTAAAATATAAAAAATATTTTTAGAAAAAAAATATTAAAGATGTGTAAAATTTTACTATGTAAATTTTTCATACTTTATAGGTGTATATAAATGTTAAACACATAAGTTTTGTGTGTGCGTATATGTGTGTGTGTTCGGTTAAAAAAAACGTGCTACATAAACTATATAGATAAATTTTGTATGTATTCTATATACATATATATTTACATATGTAATGCCCTCTATTTTGAGGCCGTAAAATAAACATTATTGTTGCTGTAGTCATCAATAATATTGTTTTCCAATGACAGAACGAGATCAGTTAATAATATCATTAACATCAGAGCGCCGGAATATGAAAATTTTCAAAACACATATTTCGTCAATTAATTTCCATATTCATTACATAATCTTAAATGTTGCCCCAGTTCAAAAAATATATAATTATTACAAAGTACTCCAAGAGTGACATTTGAAGATGCCGCCTTGGTTGATCAGAGTTTACTACTAGATAGACACAACTTCTACCATTACATACATATAGAAAAAGGCCATAACAACACATCGGTTAAATAAATAGATAGACTCCTACATAGCTGGGTGTGCCTCCTTCATGTCTTCGGACGCTTTATTCGTCTAAACTAAATAACTTGTGAATCTTACTCTCGAACTACTCAATTGAGTACTCGAGAATTAAAGAGGAAAAACAAAAACTTCAAATAAAACAAAAGTATAGTGTGAATAATAATATGCCATCTTGATAATAGACATATATTGAGAGCATGTCTTTGAGTAGAACGGGTTTTCTCCTCACCAGTATCCTCTAAAAAATTGTCATTTATAAATCAAGCATCTGTAACCACAATGGTTTAACTAGATGATATAAACAATCATATGTATGCGTGTAACTTGGGTAATCGTAACCAATCTAAATAAATGGCCTATTTCTCAGGGTAATTACAAACCTATATGGCTGACTCAGGCCTACCAGGTATATCAAATTCTTTAACTTATTATTAGAAGAAAACTTGACGGTCTATCCGAAACTTACCATTCATAGAGTCACTCTAATCCTAATGGTTTTGCAGGTCAATGAACACTCTATCTCATCTTTGTGTATTCTTTTCTATGTGTAAACCTACTTTTAGTCTTAGCATTGAAGAAGCCCTACGCACTAGAATGTTGGACTAATATCAACCACGGGCTAACAGGTGAAGAATAGGGCACGACCCTACATTAGTCTCATCTGGTTTTCTCATCGTTGAGTCAGCTCGTTCTATCACAATTTATTTAAATGTGATAAGAATAATAATCTCTTTGGTAAATTATGGGCTAAATACCCTTCTTTTTTCCTTTTGAAACATAAATCTTTATAATTGATTTACCCTTGAAATCATATGTTGAAACAAGGAAACTATAGTCTTTAATTTATCCAAAATATTATGTCAGCGTGTATATGATTTTACAAAATAGCATTAATGAATTTTGAAGTCATTTAGAGGTTATCATGCCTTAAAACCATAGGTTATAAAGTCATGTATAATAAAACCATTAAATTGACTATGTGCGGCAATGGTACAACCACTATAGGGTTTTCGCACCCCTTATATGTCAAAACCATGTTAAAGCATATGATTTATAAACACAATGCCATAAGGCTAAAATCATTTATGGAGCATATCACAAATGAACATAAGTTGCCTCTTATAAGTAGAATAATTATGGTTTGCATATAAAACTTTGAAACTTAGAAATATGGGAATGTCGAAATTTAGGTTAGGGGACTTCATTGCCATATAAAATCAGTGTCAAAAATAACCTATAGTGGAATTATGGCAAAGAACTACGGCATAAGAACATAGCAACAAAATTGCGGTATAAAACAAATGTCGAAAGTAATAATAGTGATACTACAGTCATAGTATAATCAATGCTAAAAGGGTAAATTAGCGGCATAGACGATATGCGGCATTGAAATTATAAGGAGTTAATATTAAAAACTGGAGGCATCATGGATGTCGTTATAAACTTGCGGCATTTTCAATGTTACAATAAAATATGAGGTATAAAACAGGCGGCATAGAACATTATACGGCATAAAAGACTAGTGGCATAGAATACCAGCGGCATTTCCAACGTGGTAGGTATCAATTTGAATCATTGCATACCAACAAAGTTGCTATCATAAGCTTCCCTAAAGGTTAGGGACGACATGCAGCATGTATGGACTTTGGTGTTGGTTATTATGCATGACAATCCCGTAATTAACATGAAAACTGTTTTATTTCTTTAAAAAGCAATATCTTTTACTACCTCCATTTCTTTGTCAAATTCTCATTGGATAATGACTTGTTTTATCAAGTCCTTTTTAGAAAGCTGTTATAGATCAAATTTCTCATTTTCAAAATAATTAGCAAACCCACTAATTTATATTAATATTTTAATGTAATTATTAAGCTTTTCTAGCTTAATAAATTTATAATAATTCGTAAATACTTGGGAAAAATCCCCAAAAGTCGTATAAAATGAGATTTATCATATTCTTTAACATATAAAAATCTCAGGACTAAAAATATTATTTAATTATTTTTAATAATTAAAGACCGAAATAAACCATTTTCTTTACTTAAGAAATTCTTAAAATATTCATATTTAATTGAAAAATTATGAAATTAAAATTCCACTTCTAAAATAATGTTTCAAACGTCATATCAAAATTTCAAGTCAAATGGATATCAAGTTTTCCCTCTTAAACCTATTAAATAATTTCATTATAAATCCAATAATTCATCATTTAAGTATATAATCAACCACTCATTCAAAACACGGCATAACAACAACATAAGGTTTGGGTTTGATCACAAAACTGAAATAAACATGCAATTAGTAAGATGGATAATTGTTATTCACCTTGTTTGGATAAAGAGATTGAGATTTAAGTGTTGATTCGATTCCACTTAGCTTTACCTTTGATTTCCTAAGCTCTTCTCATCTTTGTTCTCTCAACAATGGTCGGCCTCAATTTGTTTAGTTCATTTGTATGAAATAATAGTGGAATAAGGACAATGAGAGGATAAGGGTTCATGTTAGGAAATGAAGATTTATTCCTATTTTATCCTTCTCATTATTCCTCTTTTCATCCTATGGTTTAATTAATTTCATCAACCATTTAATTTAGGCATGACCGATCTAATTAGCACTCTCTTTATCCTTATCTCCCTAAATTATTTTATTTATTTTATCTAATTAAATATCCTAAATAATATTAATTAAAATTAGGGGTGTCTAGACTCACCGCCTTAAAGAATTTCGTCCTCGAAATTCCAAAAAGGTACACAACATGAAACAAAATTATATATATAAAACATACCATCAAAACAAATTAAGATAAGTGTCTCTAATCCTGCCCTCTATCTCCTAAGTATAGTCTTTCTGTTTGTCACTCCACTAGTCCTTCACCAGTCTGACTTTCTTGTTCCTTAACTTCTTCTTATCCTTAGCTGCAACACGAACTGGTTGCCTAAGCAAAGTTATGTCCGGTTCCACTACTAAGTCTTCCAATGCGGTCAGAGTGATAGTAGTCTTTGGATCTCGAACACTCTTTCCAAAGATGAGAAACATGAAAAACCTTGTGGACTCGTACTTAGCTATTCGTAACTCTATCATGTAAGCGAGTTTCCTGATCCTCTATATAATAGGAAATGTTCCGACAAATCTAAGCGCTAATTTCCATTACTTTTTGAATCTTACTACTCATCAAAGATTCTTTGACGAAGACATGATCTCTCACTGAGAATTTTAAGCTTTTCATCTCTTATCTACATAACTTTTTTGCCCAGACTAAGCTTCCCTCATCCTAACTTGGATCAACTCAACCTTTTTTATGGCTTCTCTCACTAAATCTGGACCAAGAATCAATCTATCTCCAATCTCTAACCATCATAAGGGTGATTTGCATGGCCTTCCATACAAAGTTTCAAAAGGCTTTATTCCTATACTAGTCTGATAACTATATTATAGGAAAACTCGACTAAGTGCAAATGGTCTTCCCACGATGCTCTAAGATCTAGCACACAAGCTCTTAACAAATCCTCCAAAACTTTGTTAACTCTTTCTGTTTTCCTATCCATCTGTGGATGGTAAGCAGTACTCTTCTTAAGCTTGGTGCTTAATACCACTTGTAGACTCTTCCAGAATTCACTAGTGAATAAAGAATCTCTGTCACTAATTATACTATTAGGAATCCATGTATTCTGACAATATTCTTCATAAATAACTTAGCAAAAAAGGGTGCCATTCTTATAGACTTAACGGGAATGAAGTATGCACTCTTTGTTAGTCTATCCATTATAACCCAAATACTTTCATTTCCCCATCTCGACCTTGGCAATCCGTCGATAAAATCTATAGATATGAAGTCCCATTCCCATACTGGTATATCTGAAGGCTGAAGCAATCCACTTGGCATTTGATGTACGACTTTTACTTGCTGACAGTTTAAGCATTGCTTTACCTATAAGCCTATATCCCTTTTTTAACCTTCCTAGAAGAAACTCCTTTTCATATCCCGATGCATTTTAGTCCCTCCAGGATGAAAGGAATTCTTTCGATCGATGACACTCCCTAAGAACTTCTTTCCTTAGGTTTCCTTCTTCTAGAACACACAATCGTCCCTGCTTTCTTAACCATCCATTTTGGTCAAGAACAAAATCTTTCAAATCATTGATCTCAGTTCCACTTTATAATATTCTAATTCGTTCAGCTAATAATGAATCATCTCTTTGCTTAGAAGCAATCTTTTCAATCAATACTGGTCAAACTTCCAGGCAAGGTAACATTGCAGTATACCGACTAGAGCTAGTAATCGGCCTTAACTACACACTACAAGTAGTGAATGCTTTCAAATATTTCTAGTCCACTAACATTGCTAACATTGCATTTTGATCTTTTCTGCTAAGTGCATCTGTGACTTTATTTTCTTTCCCTGGTGTGTACTCAATTCCAAAATTAGTAGTTATTATGAAATCTAACCACATCTATTGTCTCATATTCAATGCCATCTAAGAGAGTAAATATCTCAAAGACTTACGATCTGTATACAACTCGAATATTTCTCCCAAAAGATAATGTCTCCACACTTTAAACCCAAGGATTATAACAGCCAACTCTAAGTCATGAGTCAGATATCTAACTTCGTATGATCAAAGCTGTCGAGAAGCGTATGCAGTCACTTTACTTCTTTGCACCAACACAACTCCTAATCATGTTCCATACACATCTATATACACCACCAAGTCTCAGTTCCTAGCCGAAACAACTAATACACGTGCATTGGTCAATGAATTTTTAAGGTTTAAGAATGCCTTCTCATATTTATCAATCCAAACATACTTCATGTCCTTTCTTGTTAGTTTAGTCATCGTTGCTGCTATACGAGAGAAATCCTTGATAAATCTTCGGTAATAGCCAGCTAATCCAAGAAAACTCTTTATCTCAGCCACCGTCTCAGGTCTCTTCCAATTATTAACAGCTTCTATCTTAGCTGGGTCTATTGACAACCTTTTTTTTTGAAACTACATGATCAAGAAACTTCACTTCTATCTTTCAAAAATGACATTTCAAAAAAATATGTTTTAACTAATGTTGCCTCAACATCTCAAGCGCTATTCTAAGGTGAGTCTTAGGGATGGGCATAGTCAATTAACCGAATTGATCGTTAATTTGAATGGTTAACCGCTAAGAAATAACGGTTTGGCTAAATGTTTCATTGGTTAAAATAGTTTTTCCTCGACCAAGCCGGTTAAATTTAACCGTAGTTAACAGGTCAAATTAACCGGTTTGGTTAACCTTTCGAGCCCATCGGTTAACTAGTGTATGGTTAACCATTGTATAGTTAATCGATGGTTGGCCATAAAATTGCAATATCAACATGTCATAAACATTAATGTTTTCTCAATCAATTCAGTGCATAATTACAAGTCTATAATTCATAAACATATATAGCAATGCTCAATGGTCCATAACATAAACATTAACAGCAATCATAAGTCCACATTTCGGTGATCTCACAATCCCCAATGACAAGTCCACAGTCCACACCACAATTCATGGTTAACAGTAAAAATACTACAATACTATATAGTATATACAATACAAATACTTCTATTTTCCACTGCAAAATGCGATGAAAATTAAATGCAATGAAAATTAAAATGATAGTTTGGAGATTGGGATGGTGTAGAATTGATTATTAGTAGCAGATTACTATGCAACAATGAATCAATTCTACATCATTAACATTCCATCTAATTTCCACTATAAGTTAAAATGCAACAAACGCGCCAATGGAGCCTGGGATAACTAAAACCCGTTGTAATATATGTGTGTGTGTATGTGTGTTTGTACTCACATACATACATATGTAGAGTTATATTTATAAAATATATAGAGTAATTAGTGCATGTTTTCTTGATGTATATATTTATAATATTCACTATATACTATGTAAAGTAATTTAGTTCATAAGAAAACACATGGTAAATTATAATTTACTATCACTAATATAGTATATAGAGTAATTTGACCATTTTATTATTCAACCACTAAAAAAACATTATACATTTTGACATGAGTTACATCATAACTACTTGGTTAATTATACTATACCGTCACTAATATAATTTACTGTCATTAATATAATTTGACATGTTTCTTATAAACTATATACATTTAACCAAGTTTACCATTGCATAATAGCTCCCATGTGGACACACATGAGATACCGACATACTGTAAAATGCAATGCATGTTGTGACATGCTGACATATTGTATGTCTTCCACTATACGTTTGCCTAGGTTTATCATACTGACTATATAATCTATATAATAACATCTAGCATAAATAATATAGGTTCAAAAGGGACTATATAATGTACATAGTAAATCTAAGATAAACTAAAATGATACTTCTTTCAAACATAATCGGTTATATATGTTATTTTCAAATAGGTAATTCAATCAAGTGTGCAATTGTGCATAGTAAATATAACATATACTAGCATCAGAGTTAAATATACACAATGTTAATGATGTAGAATTGATTATTAGTAGAAGAATGGATTATGAGCCTATATAGAACTGATTATTAGGTAATTCAATAAAGTGACATTAAAAGCCTAACTAGTAAGAAGACATCACTTCTATACTAGCTGCAGAGTTAATGATGTAAAGCATGGCAGTGAAATAGTGTAAAGCGTGGCTGGGAAAATATAAGTCTAGCAGCCCTTAAAAGTGAAACAGGTAATAGGTTTCAAGCAAATTTGTATTAATAGATATATATATAGGCAATCATTTTAACATGTAGAATTTTTTAGATGTAGCCATTTAATTTTAAAATACACTCATACCTGAAACAACAACGATAATTCTGAATTATAGGTCATTATTCATATAACATCCACCTATCACCTGAAATCAACAATCAAATATATTCTATTACTGATTAGAAATATACCAGTTGCATGAACAAATTTACTACATGAACTAACCGTGGTGAAGGTGAATACAGCGATGACGAACATGGACTACCCAAGGTGAATAATAAGATTCCAAAACCATTTTTTTAACTTAAAAACTATAACTAATTCCAAAAAGATTTTCTCTAAAGTTAAAAATACTATAACATGGGAAAACCGTATAGGCAATTAGCAAATTCAAATCGTGTAGGAAAATTCAAGGCAAATTCAAATGATAATATATGCAGACTGTATAGGCTAATTTTATACATTTGACAGCTTTACATTAATGTGATAGGTATGATTAAATGTCTAAACTGTAATTAAGAACAGCTATAGTATACACTTAAACAAATCTAATAATTAAACACATAATAATTACATAAAATAGGTAAAAGTTAAAACAAACTCACATTCTTCCTCTTTCGTCTAGTATTCATATGTCTCATAGCCTTAAATGCCAAAGTGATGGGAATCGCAAGTTTACAGTGCAGCACAAATATTGATTTTTCAGGAAATCGATAGTGGGTGTATTCACTATATATTAATCGAAATCAAAATCGATAGTGGGTATTTATATATCAAAATCTTGATTTTGGTTTTGTGAGTTTTTGTGATAATATGGATTTTTGGCATCTAATAATTGGATAATAAACTGGTTTTATTCAGTGAAAAGATAAAATTCTGGTAATAAAGGATATCGGGATGTATTTGAAACGACGATAAATGTTGAAATATAAATATCTGGAAAAAATATATCTTATAGTAAATTAATAAATACATTAATAGATATGTGTAAACTTTATAATATTGAAATTTTAAGTATATACATATAGAAGTATATAAGTTTATATATATATATATATATATGTAAAATAATTTGAAGACATTGATCAAGATATAAAAAATACAAAGTTAGTTTACATTTATACACATATCATTTGTGATTAAATAATATTTATAAAAGATTTAATGTTCTTTTTTTAAAATACATATGAATTAAGTTATAAATATAATTAAGTTTAAAAACATAAGATTAAAATGGTCCAGATTTGAATAGAATTTGATAAAAGATTTAATATACATTTGTAAACATAATACATTTTCTTAGTATATGTATAAACCTTTGAGAAAACATGGTTCATAAATTAATTAAATGAAAGGGGTTAAGTTTAAAAATTTAATGAAATTTGGGTAAGTGCTTGAAAACAAAGTAATAAAATTTATTTAAACAAGGACCCAAAAAAAAATTATTTAGCAAATGACATTGGTAAAACTTTGAAATAGGAAATAAACACATGTTAACTTATGATAACAAGTGGCAAAGTTTTTCCCATTTGAATTTGAAGAAAAGATAGCCAGGCCATTTCTCATTTTTCAAACTGATATGATGAAAGTCATTAAACAGACACCTTTTACAATTTTAAAACGTGAAGTTAAGCAATTCCAAATCCAAACTACAGCTGAAAGCAAAATTCAAAATAAACTCAAGAACAAATTCAAAGCAAAGTACATCTCAAATATTATGCAGGAGCAAACAACAAGCTATAGATCAAATCAAACAACAATTTCAATAATCAAAAGCGAATTCCAGTTTTCAGGTCTCAAGCTACTTCCCTGTCTTCAAATTACAAGTGAGTAAAACCTTTAAAACTGAAAATTTCTTGATTTGGCATATGGTGAATCCTTGAATATGATATGAAGCTTGTGTGCATGATGTTAAAGAAATGATTTATGTATATATATGGGTTAGAATCAGTGTTCAAGTCTGGAACAGGATAGTATACCTCCGTTTTGAACATTACAGGTTGAAACCTGATTCAATAACTCAAATATTTCTCTTAATTGATTTTTAGGCCTTGATTTCTGAGTAAAGATTGTTTGTATGTGAGCAACATCGTTTTTTAAATTTTGATTCGGGTAAAATGTTTAATGAATATTTCAAGAAATTAAATGTTTCAACCAGAAACAAATAAATATCAGAATTATGACGTTCAAATTTTCATGCTTTGATTTTGCAATCGGGTTCGTTTAGGAAATTGATGAATTTTAAGATGGGGGATGTCGAGAATTTTTGGGTTGAACGCTCATGGTGTTTCATCCATTTTCCGGTGATCTGTGTATTGTGGGTGATCTGGGTCGCTACTGGTGGTAGAGGGAAGTTAGGCAAGTTTGGTAAAAATGTCTGGTGGATTTATTAACCACCAAGGCGGCGTCGCGGCGAGGAACTAGGTTTAAAACCTAGTTTTAGTCGAAGTTGAAATACTTGATCGCTGCATCGTCTCTAGGCCTTCGAGATTCATTGGAGGTTGGGAAATGTATACGTGGGTATACGGCGGAGCTGTAGACAGAAGCTAGTGATTTCAGTTGGTCGGAGCAGTGAGGATGAGGCAGATTTTTAATCAGAGTTCAGGTTCCAGTTCGATCGAAGGATCTCGAATTTGATTTTGGGTTCTTAATGGAATCAAGGTGTTTTGCATCGAAAGAAGTGATGATCGAAGAATTATCGGAGGTGGTTATGAGGACTGGATCGTCACCGATAATCAAATGGGGTGCACTTCGTGTCAGTGTATTTGTGCACAGTGATGATTTGGGAAAGAAAGAGTTAACACGGGTTGAAGCTCGGGTTCGAGGGTTGTTTGCTCGAGTTTAAATCTTGAGTTGTTTGAGCGAGTGAAGTTTGGCCCAGACCTTATAATTTAACCAAAAATAAGTTTTAAATTTAGCAAAGCTTTTTCTAGAGGAAGAAACTCGAGTATGCACTCGAGCTAAACTAGGGTAGAACCTAAAGCAGGAGAAAACGAAGTTTTCAAAAGTTTTATAAAACAAGTTTTTAAATTTAAATTCAATCTAATTTTAAAACTAATTTGTAAAATAAATGTTTTCTTAAAACATTCGATTTGGAAGATTTGTTATTTGTTTACTTAAAATTTGTTAAGTTAGATTGAAAGTTATTTTAATCTTAGTTTAAATCTAAAAGTTCAATTTTAAAAAGTGGAATGATTTAAAATGTATTTAAATTATGATAAGTGAGTCATAAATAAAGATAAAAATTTATCTTTAAAGTTAATCAAGAATTGATAATTAATGACTAATTAATTAAATGAAGTAATTAAGAGAAATTAAGAGTAATTAATTAATTCAATTAATTAATGATTAAGGGTTAATAAATTTATGATTAAAGATTTTAATTAATTAGGGATTAATTATGTGACGACCCGGAATTTTGAGCAATATCAATTTAATAATCTTTGTTAATAATTAAATTGATTTGATCATTTTATATTATAAATTGACAAGCTAAATTTATTTTAAAGATTTATAATAATAATTTGTTAATATCTATTCATATTTTTCTTTGCAATATGAATAGGCAAGATCAATTCTTTTGAAAGCTATTAATAATCTGATTTGGAAATATTTATTTTGGTAAATAAGAAGTCTTTAATGTAATAAAAACTTTAGATTCAAATTGTAATATATATGAATGTATATATTGTGATTTGAGATTTGTTTTAAAATTCAATTTGGAAATTAATAAATTTAATGTTAGAATGTTTCTATTTGAAATGTGTATATATATTTGTATATATATATTTGAAATAGGAAAATTATTAAATTGAATTTAATAAGAATTTTCAAACTTGAATAAATTTAGTTTGAATTTAAAATGATAATTTGATTTAAATGACTTTAAATTGATAATTGAGATTTAAATTTAAAATATCAAAGTTAATTCCTTATTTATGATAAATATGTACTTTAAGTTTTTAAATAAGATCTAATTTAAAATAGAAGTTTCAAACATATAAACATGATTGGATTAAAATGTAAATTACTTGTTTCATATGAATATCTATTAAAATATAAGTATGTACATTTTATATTACATATACATGTATATTAGACTTTAAAAAATTATTTAAGATAAATAACATTTAAAAGAAAAACATTAATAAAACAAGTATAACACTTGTAAACATTTTAGGGTTCATTAAAGACAAATGTAAATTTAATTGCTTAGGTGTAAATAGATTAGAGTTCTTTGTGACAAATGTCTTTCTTTTGTAAAATAAAATTTAAAATCTAATGGTGAATAAAAGATGATTTTATTCTTCAGCAAAACATTTTTTTTCAAACTCTAAACTGAATACAAAAGCAAAATACAAATTGGAATCAAAAGAAGAAATCACTTTCTTCTTTCAAACAAAGATAAAATGCTTGCGGATCAAAAAGGAAATAGAAATCTGTAAACTCTAAAAAGAAAAGAAAAGGAAGAAACTGTAAACTCTGAAACCTGGAACTCAATCAAATGCAAGCTCTTCATCAATACAAACATGCAATCTGGAAATCAAATAAGCATCAGGATGTACAACATCAACATGCAGCAACAATTTATCAAATGCAAGTTCTTCTTCAATACAAACATGCAATTCTGGAATCAAGAAATTCAAAGGCATGCAAATAAATTTCAGAGCCTGGAAAATGCAGTTCTGTTCTCTGCAATAAAAGGTGAGTAAACATAATTTTAAAAACAGATTTGAATTTTAAAATGAATCTTGTTCTTGTGTATGAAATCCTTGATGAGTTGACTGAATTCTTTGATTTAAACTGTTGCATGATTTAATATGTGGATTGGATCTCTGTGTTGTTCAAAATATACTACTGTATATAAAAACAGTTTCAAAACTTTAGAGTAAATTCAATAACTAACTTATGAATTCGAATTAGACTTAGAATTGTAAATAAAAGTTGTTTGAAATCAACTAACTTATCATCTAAAAATAATTACAAGTTGTAAAAATAGGAAATGGGTTCTGCATTTTTAGATTTACAGCAAACATAGTATTGAGTCAAAATTTGATGAAAACAATTTCAAGCTTTGATTGCATAATTGAATTGCAAATAGAAAATGATGATTTTTAGTGTTTGAATCATAATTTTTAATGGATTATTTAGTGAGCAATTTGGGATTTATTGATTTGGGGTTTTTGGCCAAATCACGGCCATCCACCGCGAACTAGGTTTTGCCGTTGGTCATGGAGGTGAAGGGGGCCATGGGGATCATAGGAAAAATACTATTTGAATTTATTGTTGACCGAGTTGATCATGAATTGAGAAAATAGGGTTTTGCTTCCTGTACTTACTGTCACTGTTTAACTTGACTTCGCGACTTCGTGGGTATGCTGGAGGCTATCGCGAGGGGTTAGGGAGGTGATGGGAAACGAGATGAAGTTACGACGGCGGTGGCAAGGTTACTCGAGTCCGGAAGTTGCCGTGTAAGGTGGTTTACTGACGATGGTGGGTTTCGACAGTTTGGTTCTGAGTGCAAGATTTTGATTTTCGATTTTATTCGAGATTCTGGGTTTCGAATTTAGAGGTTGGGAATGTGAGCGACTTGGAGGAGCTCGGCAAGGTGATCGCCAGTGTTCATCGGCGCCGTGCACGTTAACGTGCACGGTGACATGATTTGGTGGTGGGTTCTGGAATTGGGAGTGGGTGAAGAGAGGGAAGACTCGAAGTACACTCCGTGTTTTTGCCGTTCTGACTCGAAGCTAGGGGGTAGGTAGGGGAACTCGGGGAAGTCTTGGGTGTTTGCTAGTTTTACTCGGGGTTAGACGAGTTTTAGCTGGGTTACTCAATTTTTCAGATATCCAGGCTTTAGAGCTTAGTGTTGAAGTTAATAATGCAAAGAATATTTGATATTAGAAATAAAGTTTTTTTTTAACAAAGAATGGACAAGTTTCAAATTGGATTTGTTTTCAAAGTTATGTTTTAAAGCAAGTTTATATATTTTAACATGGAAGTTTTAAAATGAAATAGGTGGGTTTTTAAAAATAAAATTTGTATTAAACTTTATTAAACAAATTTGGAAATGTGTTAAAGATTCAAAATTCAATTTAAAATATGTTTGAATTTAATTGATTTCTAAATATTATATTTTATTTAAATGAAGTTTAATCATTTAGAATTTGATAATCAATTGTAATAAAGATTATCTTTAGTTAATTTGAATTTGAATTAATTAAAGATAATTACATTTGTAAAGATAATTAAGATAATTAAATCATTTTTAATTATCAAGTTTTATTTGTTAATAAATGATTTAATTAAGATAATGGTTTCTTAATTTAGTATTTTTTAATATAATAAGTTAAGAATCATTTAATTAATTTTAAATGATTAAGTTAAATAAGTAATTAAATAATTAATTCATGATTAATTAAGATAATCACTTTGGATTAATTTAATATAATTATTTGGGAGGTAATCAAGTAATTAAGTGGTTAATTACTTGAGGTAATTAAGTAAAAGATAATTACTTTATGAAAAGTAATTAAGTAAATGTGATTAGGGAATAATCACTTTAGTTATTAATTAAAGAATTAATTAATAATTGATTAAAGGTTTAAATTATTTGATTAATGATTGATTAATTAAAGAATTAAGAGTTATTAATTACTTGTGAAAGTAATTAATTAAGAAAGAAATTTAATTAATGATGTAGTCATTAATTAATGGAAATAATTAATTAATTGTTAATTAATAATTTAAGAATAATTAATTTATAATTAAGTTTTGATTACTAAATGTAATTAAAAGTAATTAATCAAAGGTGATTAATTAAAAGTAATTAATCAAGTGTGATTAATTAAAGATGATTAATCAAGTGTAATAGATTAAAGATAATTAAGGAATAATTATCAAAATAATTAGAGAATAATTAATCAAGGTTGATTAATTTAGAAAGTAATTAAGAGGTAATTACTTAGTATAATTTGTAAGTAATTAATCAGGATGATTAATTAATATTGTAATTAAGTAAGAATTACTTATAGTAATTAAGTGATAATTAATCAGGGAAGATTAATTGAGTTGGGTAATTAAGTGATGTTAGTTAATTAATTTGTAATTAATTAATGAATAGTATTGGATCGAAGATAATCCAAGTGTTTAATTAAGAATTAATTTAATTTAAGAATTAATTAAATTGATCAAGTTTGAATAAAACTTGTTTATGAATGATTAATGATTGGATGATATATATCATTGGATGAGTTTATGATATTGGATGTTGTTGGATGGCATTGATTGATGGATGATGATATGTATATGCTATATCTGATTTTGACATATATGCTGCTTTGTGATATGTATGATGCATGTGATAATAGATGCTTATCTATTTGTGTTGGGAATATATCCATTTATGTTAAGTGATATTTTCTGAAATATCTATTGTTTAATCCCTTAAGTACAACTTGGACATTAAAATGGCGTTTGGTTTCGATGAGACCGGGATCGGGTTTCCATATTTGGAATCCGAAAACCACATCGATTCCAATTAAACGTTAGGTCGTTAATCCAAATGGAGCAAGTGAAGACTCGAGGTGTAAGGGCTATACGTCAGTATAACTCTGTGGGTGATTCCGTAATGAGTTTGACGGAATAGTGCTTATAGATTCGAGATGGTGAATCAGAGTGCAAGGGCTATGGTCGTTGACTCTGAGGGTGATTCCAAAATGAGTGCAACGAGATAGTGCCTTCGGTTTCGTTCGAACCCGGAACGAACTTGTATGGATTGAATGCTTTCAGCACATCGTCAGGCGGACGATGAGCATTCTAAGATAATTGGTCCTATAAAGGTAATCGCAGCCTCAAGCCTCATCAACCGGGAATGGCTAAAACAGGGGAGGTGCAGCAAGGCTTCGTGGGTCGCGCCCACTGGAGAGCAAGATACATCCCTGTCTAGAGGTCCCTTTATATTTCGGCTGTGTGGGCAGTTGGTCTGCAGCCAACTGCGGGGTGGTCTTGTTCGGGACTGTTCAGTAAGGAATGGTCCCGGTCTTGTGTTGCAGGGGATGAAGGGAGTAATCCTCGGTACGGTGATCTAGGCCACGTACTGTGACGGGCGGTACCCCAGTAGCCCTGCCATTGTTGGAAACCCATTTTCCCTACGAGACCCTACGGTTTTGTTTGTATTACCCACTTTTGTGGCTAGTAGCTGGAATTTAATGAATGTAACAATTTCGGCTATTTCATATTTATTTGAAAACCCTAGACACTATTATAATATCACTGGATTTCCTATCAAATGTTTTGGTTAGCGTAAGGTAAAAACTTTTCCATGTTTATGTGTGGGAAGTCTTACGTGATACCTTTTCTTTCAAAGGTTTTTCTAAAGTTAAGCAATCTTAAACCGTTTACTCACACCAGACCCCTGTCTGACCCGAGTGTTTATTTTCTGTTTTATTAAACTCTTGGGTACTCATATTATATATGAGTAGTCAAGTGATTCAGGTTATCTCTTGACGAATTCTGGAGGAGCTTTGGAGCAGGAGGCTTCAGCGTGTAGATATATGGTTAGAGTTTCCGCTGTGTATATTCTATGTTGATGTCTTGTATTGTATTAGACAGAATGTTATAACTTTCTATATTGAGATGTTTAGTTATGTACTCTGATGTATATGAACTATGTATATGTTCTATATTATATTTAAATCGTTCCGCTGTGAGATTCTGATGTGTTGTTTTCTCTTTCTTCTCTTTCTTTTCTTCTTCTATCCCTTTCTTTCTTAATTAGTGATGCGATTTTCCGGTAGTGGAAAGTTGGGTCGCTACATTTGGTATCAGAGCGTTAGGTTGAGTGAATACCTAGGCTATGAAGTGGTGTCTATCTTGAGAGAGCGTACTTGTAATTTTTATATAAATATATATTTATATAACTACCTAATCTGTTGGGTTATCTGTTTGGATTTTCCAACATAGGGTATAAAAGGTAGATAAGGTAGGAGTGTGTGGAACACGACTACCATTATTGGTTGAGGCTTATATGTTGTGGTTGGAGGTGTGTTTATCGAGATTGTAGATCTATTACCGTCTCGAATAAGTTTTGTAGAAAGGATTTCTTTGAGTCCAAAGGAAGTCTTTTTTAAGAATTAGAGTATATTCTTGAAGTGTGAGGTTGATTTGCTCTCAAGTGAGCGGGATTTCCAAGAGTTGAGTTGTCAGCTAAATAGAAGCAAGTGATGGTATCTTGATAGTTTCAGGAAGGAATAGCTGTGTGATGAGATGTAGTATCCATAGATGGTTCTGAAGATGTTTCTTTTAGAGCCGAGTTTCTTGAGGAGATGTTTACTCGTCTCAAGGATGTTTTAGAGGAATTGGATGTTAATTTTGAGTTTCAAGGAGCTTTTGGTTAAGGATGATCTTTTGGTTTAGCTGTATCATTTGAGTGAAGTTTGGAAGTAGCAGCATGGGTCTATTTCTTCGATGATTCAGTAATCTTTGGGATTCTACTATCAGCAGACCCGGCAGATAGTGAAAGCTTATTTTTCTTTGGGAAGGCTCAGCAGAGCGGGATATTTGTTGGAAGTGATCTATCAGTTTCTGATAGGTGAGCCATTCTTGAAGATTGGTCTTGGAAAGGAAAAGCTGTTCTGGTTGGGAGACAGTTCTTTGGAATCAGAACTGAGTAGGATCGCAAAAGTGACTTGCGATTAGCTTGGGAAGCTTGGAGTATTCTTGGTTTGAGATTGAGATATCTCATATGAAGGTATAGACTGCTTTAGTAGTCAGGGGATTCTCTAGATACTTTTTTGAGGAATTCAGAAGTTTACCCGAATCGGAGATTGAGATTTCTTATCAACTTGGATTTCTAGGAGCAGTATTGATGGTCTAACCATATAGTGGGATGACTC
The DNA here is from genome assembly GCA_030765085.1 of Allium cepa. Taxonomy (NCBI): domain Eukaryota; kingdom Viridiplantae; phylum Streptophyta; class Magnoliopsida; order Asparagales; family Amaryllidaceae; genus Allium; species Allium cepa. The sequence continues at coordinate 88,991,720 of CM060943.1, forward strand.
TTGGAGCTAGGTGAGTTTGGTGAGGCAGCTCAGGATTCTTTGGAATTGATCATCTTATTCCGAGTTAAGATTCTGCTAAGATGTTTTGACCAAGTGGAATGGTCACTGAGATTTTTATGAGTCGGATGAACTGTGTTTGGTGGTAGATTGTGCTTGTGTCCTTCGATAGCATTCTTATCTGCTTTAGATCAGAGTTGCGCAGCGGAAGCAAGTTGGGAATTATTCTGGAATGGGAACAACCGGATGTTGCAGTAAAGGAATTTCTACTGGAAATTTAAGTATGAAGGAATTTCTAAATTTGAAGGCAAGGTTGTCAAGTACAACTGTTGGCTATTCCAGATAGGAGAGGTATGTTTGAAGTCCATTGATGTTTGTGGTATAGAGTTGTATTTTGGATTTCAGCAAATTATTTTTGGAAAAGCCATTTTGTTGAGTAGAACCTGGAGATTTGGTTTGAGTTGGTGCTGTTGTTTCTTGAAGCAATCAGCAAGGGTTAGGCTGATCAGGAATATTGGAGGTGACTCAGAGCATCTGAAGAGTTGTGCAGTTAAGAATTGTGAAGTTTTGGAATGTGCAATTAGAGTTTGGATATTGATTTGGTTTTATCCAATCAAAGGAGATATAAGAATGGGTAAAACTGGAGTGTTAGCTTTGAAGGTATTTGGAGTTTTATCTGTGATCTCTAGAGATTTGATTTTGATCAACAGGATTGAATTGCCAGTTTGAATAGCTGGGAATTCATTGTATTTCACATATCTCTGAGGAATATGTGTATGATTCTTTGAGTGATAGAATCAGCAGTTCAGAAGGAATCTGGTAGTTGAGTTGGTTTTGAGTTTAGTCTGATATCTTGTTCAGATTTGAAGAATCAGGTAAGGGAGTTCTTGGTTTTAGTAGAGTAGTTAGTTAAGATTCTGTAGAGTGAGTGTTCCAGTATAGGTATCTGGAAACTCTAGATATTAGGAAGTTCTATTCAGAATTTTGTCTGATAGATGAAATTATTTGTTTGTATGTTTGAATTGGTTGCTTTGATTGATAATGTATGATTGTTTGTGTGATTGTTGATAGGAATTTAAATTCTTTAGCTGGGTTATTAAATTATCTTTGCTTTTAAATTTCGGGGACGAAATTCTTTTAAGGGGGGAGGAATGTGACGACCCGGAATTTTGAGCAATATCAATTTAATAATCTTTGTTAATAATTAAATTGATTTGATCATTTTATATTATAAATTGACAAGCTAAATTTATTTTAAAGATTTATAATAATAATTTGTTAATATCTATTCATATTTTTCTTTGCAATATGAATAGGCAAGATCAATTCTTTTGAAAGCTATTAATAATCTGATTTGGAAATATTTATTTTGGTAAATAAGAAGTCTTTAATGTAATAAAAACTTTAGATTCAAATTGTAATATATATGAATGTATATATTGTGATTTGAGATTTGTTTTAAAATTCAATTTGGAAATTAATAAATTTAATGTTAGAATGTTTCTATTTGAAATGTGTATATATATTTGTATATATATATTTGAAATAGGAAAATTATTAAATTGAATTTAATAAGAATTTTCAAACTTGAATAAATTTAGTTTGAATTTAAAATGATAATTTGATTTAAATGACTTTAAATTGATAATTGAGATTTAAATTTAAAATATCAAAGTTAATTCCTTATTTATGATAAATATGTACTTTAAGTTTTTAAATAAGATCTAATTTAAAATAGAAGTTTCAAACATATAAACATGATTGGATTAAAATGTAAATTACTTGTTTCATATGAATATCTATTAAAATATAAGTATGTACATTTTATATTACATATACATGTATATTAGACTTTAAAAAATTATTTAAGATAAATAACATTTAAAAGAAAAACATTAATAAAACAAGTATAACACTTGTAAACATTTTAGGGTTCATTAAAGACAAATGTAAATTTAATTGCTTAGGTGTAAATAGATTAGAGTTCTTTGTGACAAATGTCTTTCTTTTGTAAAATAAAATTTAAAATCTAATGGTGAATAAAAGATGATTTTATTCTTCAGCAAAACATTTTTTTTCAAACTCTAAACTGAATACAAAAGCAAAATACAAATTGGAATCAAAAGAAGAAATCACTTTCTTCTTTCAAACAAAGATAAAATGCTTGCGGATCAAAAAGGAAATAGAAATCTGTAAACTCTAAAAAGAAAAGAAAAGGAAGAAACTGTAAAATCTGAAACCTGGAACTCAATCAAATGCAAGCTCTTCATCAATACAAACATGCAATCTGGAAATCAAATAAGCATCAGGATGTACAACATCAACATGCAGCAACAATTTATCAAATGCAAGTTCTTCTTCAATACAAACATGCAATTCTGGAATCAAGAAATTCAAAGGCATGCAAATAAATTTCAGAGCCTGGAAAATGCAGTTCTGTTCTCTGCAATAAAAGGTGAGTAAACATAATTTTAAAAACAGATTTGAATTTTAAAATGAATCTTGTTCTTGTGTATGAAATCCTTGATGAGTTGACTGAATTCTTTGATTTAAACTGTTGCATGATTTAATATGTGGATTGGATCTCTGTGTTGTTCAAAATATACTACTGTATATAAAAACAGTTTCAAAACTTTAGAGTAAATTCAATAACTAACTTATGAATTCGAATTAGACTTAGAATTGTAAATAAAAGTTGTTTGAAATCAACTAACTTATCATCTAAAAATAATTACAAGTTGTAAAAATAGGAAATGGGTTCTGCATTTTTAGATTTACAGCAAACATAGTATTGAGTCAAAATTTGATGAAAACAATTTCAAGCTTTGATTGCATAATTGAATTGCAAATAGAAAATGATGATTTTTAGTGTTTGAATCATAATTTTTAATGGATTATTTAGTGAGCAATTTGGGATTTATTGATTTGGGGTTTTTGGCCAAATCACGGCCATCCACCGCGAACTAGGTTTTGCCGTTGGTCATGGAGGTGAAGGGGGCCATGGGGATCATAGGAAAAATACTATTTGAATTTATTGTTGACCGAGTTGATCATGAATTGAGAAAATAGGGTTTTGCTTCCTGTACTTACTGTCACTGTTTAATTTGACTTCGCGACTTCGTGGGTATGCTGGAGGCTATCGCGAGGGGTTAGGGAGGTGATGGGAAACGAGATGAAGTTACGACGGCGGTGGCAAGGTTACTCGAGGCCGGAAGTTGCCCTGTAAGGTGGTTTACTGACGATGGTGGGTTTCGACAGTTTGGTTCTGAGTGCAAGATTTTGATTTTCGATTTTATTCGAGATTCTGGGTTTCGAATTTAGAGGTTGGGAATGTGAGCGACTTGGAGGAACTCGGCAAGGTGATCGCCAGTGTTCATCGGCGCCGTGCACGTTAACGTGCACGGTGACATGATTTGGTGGTGGGTTCTGGAATTGGGAGTGGGTGAAGAGAGGGAAGACTCGAAGTACACTCCGTGTTTTTGCCGTTCTGACTCGAAGCTAGGGGGTAGGTAGGGGAACTCGGGGAAGTCTTGGGTGTTTGCTAGTTTTACTCGGGGTTAGACGAGTTTTAGCTGGGTTACTCAATTTTTCAGATATCCAGGCTTTAGAGCTTAGTGTTGAAGTTAATAATGCAAAGAATATTTGATATTAGAAATAAAGTTTTTTTTTAACAAAGAATGGACAAGTTTCAAATTGGATTTGTTTTCAAAGTTATGTTTTAAAGCAAGTTTATATATTTTAACATGGAAGTTTTAAAATGAAATAGGTGGGTTTTTAAAAATAAAATTTGTATTAAACTTTATTAAACAAATTTGGAAATGTGTTAAAGATTCAAAATTCAATTTAAAATATGTTTGAATTTAATTGATTTCTAAATATTATATTTTATTTAAATGAAGTTTAATCATTTAGAATTTGATAATCAATTGTAATAAAGATTATCTTTAGTTAATTTGAATTTGAATTAATTAAAGATAATTACATTTGTAAAGATAATTAAGATAATTAAATCATTTTTAATTATCAAGTTTTATTTGTTAATAAATGATTTAATTAAGATAATGGTTTCTTAATTTAGTATTTTTTAATATAATAAGTTAAGAATCATTTAATTAATTTTAAATGATTAAGTTAAATAAGTAATTAAATAATTAATTCATGATTAATTAAGATAATCACTTTGGATTAATTTAATATAATTATTTGGGAGGTAATCAAGTAATTAAGTGGTTAATTACTTGAGGTAATTAAGTAAAAGATAATTACTTTATGAAAAGTAATTAAGTAAATGTGATTAGGGAATAATCACTTTAGTTATTAATTAAAGAATTAATTAATAATTGATTAAAGGTTTAAATTATTTGATTAATGATTGATTAATTAAATAATTAAGAGTTATTAATTACTTGTGAAAGTAATTAATTAAGAAAGAAATTTAATTAATGATGTAGTCATTAATTAATGGAAATAATTAATTAATTGTTAATTGATAATTTAAGAATAATTAATTTATAATTAAGTTTTGATTACTAAATGTAGTTAAAAGTAATTAATCAAAGGTGATTAATTAAAAGTAATTAATCAAGTGTGATTAATTAAAAATGATTAATCAAGTGTAATAGATTAAAGATAATTAAGGAATAATTATAAAATAATTAGAGAATAATTAATCAAGGTTGATTAATTTAGAAAGTAATTAAGAGGTAATTACTTAGTATAATTTGTAAGTAATTAATCAGGATGATTAATTAATATTGTAATTAAGTAAGAATTACTTATAGTAATTAAGTGATAATTAATCAGGGAAGATTAATTGAGTTGGGTAATTAAGTGATATTAGTTAATTAATTTGTAATTAATTAATGAATAGTATTGGATCGAAGATAATCCAAGTGTTTAATTAAGAATTAATTTAATTTAAGAATTAATTAAATTGATCAAGTTTGAATAAAACTTGTTTATGAATGATTAATGATTGGATGATATATATCATTGGATGAGTTTATGATATTGGATGTTGTTGGATGGCATTGATTGATGGATGATGATATGTATATGCTATATCTGATTTTGACATATATGCTGCTTTGTGATATGTATGATGCATGTGATAATAGATGCTTATCTATTTGTGTTGGGAATATATCCATTTATGTTAAGTGATATTTTCTGAAATATCTATTGTTTAATCCCTTAAGTACAACTTGGACATTAAAATGGCGTTTGGTTTCGATGAGACCGGGATCGGGTTTCCATATTTGGAATCCGAAAACCACATCGATTCCAATTAAACGTTAGGTCGTTAATCCAAATGGAGCAAGTGAAGACTCGAGGTGTAAGGGCTATACGTCAGTATAACTCTGTGGGTGATTCCATAATGAGTTTGACGGAATAGTGCTTATAGATTCGAGATGGTGAATCAGAGTGCAAGGGCTATGGTCGTTGACTCTAAGGGTGATTCCAAAATAAGTGCAACGAGATAGTGCCTTCGGTTTCGTTCGAACCCGGAACGAACTTGTATGGATTGAATGCTTTCAGCACATCGTCAGGCGGACGATGAGCATTCTAAGATAATTGGTCCTATAAAGGTAATCGCAGCCTCAAGCCTCATCAACCGGGAATGGCTAAAACAGGGGAGGTGCAGCAAGGCTTCGTGGGTCGCGCCCACTGGAGAGCAAGATACATCCCTGTCTAGAGGTCCCTTTATATTTCGGCTGTGTGGGCAGTTGGTCTGCAGCCAACTGCGGGGTGGTCTTGTTCGGGACTGTTCAGTAAGGAATGGTCCCGGTCTTGTGTTGCAGGGGATGAAGGGAGTAATCCTCGGTACGGTGATCTAGGCCACGTACTGTGACGGGCGGTACCCCAGTAGCCCTGCCATTGTTGGAAACCCATTTTCCCTACGAGACCCTACGGTTTTGTTTGTATTACCCACTTTTGTGGCTAGTAGCTGGAATTTAATGAATGTAACAATTTCGGCTATTTCATATTTATTTGAAAACCCTAGACACTATTATAATATCACTGGATTTCCTATCAAATGTTTTGGTTAGCGTAAGGTAAAAACTTTTCCATGTTTATGTGTGGGAAGTCTTACGTGATACCTTTTCTTTCAAAGGTTTTTCTAAAGTTAAGCAATCTTAAACCGTTTACTCACACCAGACCCCTGTCTGACCCGAGTGTTTATTTTCTGTTTTATTAAACTCTTGGGTACTCATATTATATATGAGTAGTCAAGTGATTCAGGTTATCTCTTGACGAATTCTGGAGGAGCTTTGGAGCAGGAGGCTTCAGCGTGTAGATATATGGTTAGAGTTTCCGCTGTGTATATTCTATGTTGATGTCTTGTATTGTATTAGACAGAATGTTATAACTGTCTATATTGAGATTTTTAGTTATGTACTCTGATGTATATGAACTATGTATATGTTCTATATTATATTTAAATCGTTCCGCTGTGAGATTCTGATGTGTTGTTTTCTCTTTCTTCTCTTTCTTTTCTTCTTCTATCCCTTTCTTTCTTAATTAGTGATGCGATTTTCCGGTAGTGGAAAGTTGGGTCGCTACAAATTAATTGATAATCTAGAATTAATTAATTAAGTAACTAAAGGTTAATGAATTAAGTAATTAGACGTTAATTAGTTTGTAATTAAGAATTATTAATTAGATAATTAGAGATAATTAATTAATAATTAGTGATTAATTAATAAAGTAATTAAGATGTAATTAGTGACTAATTAATTACTTAATGGAAGTAATTAAGGATTAATTACTTAGTGTAATTAACTAGGGATTGATTTATTAAGGAAACTAATCAAGGATTAGTAAAATAATAGGTATGATTAATTGAGGGATAATTGATCAATGAAGGGATTATAAGATAATAAATTTTGAGTAATTAATTAAGGATAATGTAATTAATGTGAATGGGGAAGGTTGATCAATCAAGAAATAATTGAGTAATAAGTAATTAAGTGGTTAATTACTTAATATAAAAGAATTATTATGAATAATTACTTAGTGAGTAATTAAAGGATAATTATTTGGTGGAAGAAATTAGTGGTAATTACTCAGTGTAATTAAAGGATTAATTAATATAATTAATCAAGGAGTTGGTTTAATTGATAGAGAAATTAAGGAAAGTTAATTTCTGATTGTGATTAATCAAGGTTGATTAATGGATGTAATTAAGTTAAAGGTTGATTATTAAATGAAATTTAAGAATAATTAACTAATGAAAGTAATTAGAGGATCATTAATTAATGTAATTAATGGAAGTGATAAATCTTGCTTATGAATGATTGAATGATGATAAGTGCTTTGGATTGGTTGATATATCTGATATGAATTGCTTTGTGATTTGATACGTTGGATGGATAGTGATAATGTGATTATCTATCAATTATGGATAGCAGTGTAAAAGTGTTATCCGATAATTAAAGCTGAATGGTATTTAATTGAATAACTTGGGTTTAAATGACATCAGATTCGAAGAAACAGGAGTTGGATATTAGTAAATACTCGAAATCACTTCGATTCTTTATAAATTGATATGTGAAATCAATAAGCTGGAATGGAATGATTTAAGTGAATTGAACTATTTGATTTAAGTTTTGGTACTTAGAAATTTGTGAGTGAATTAAGTAATGCCTATAACATTGTGAATTTGTAATTGATACAAGTAACCCGGGTTATATACATAAGTTGTATGCTTTTGTCATTCATGTTAGATGGGTTTACTCATGCTGATTTCCAACCTGACCCGGGTGTTACTTTGATGTAATGCTCGGGTCAGACCGAGTATTACAGATTTTAAGGTGAGAACGTTCTAGAGCTCAGGAGACGAGCAGGGAACGTATGGAGTGTTTCCGCTGTGAGATATTTCTGTGTATCTGAGATATGTTGAGTTGTATATATCCAGCGTTTGTATATGTGTAACTCTGATGTATTGAGTAAAATTTTGACAAGTTTAGTTTCCTTTGTATAACCGTTATTATTTGCTATTATATTTTATTCGCTGCCAATGTAAGATGTTGGTGTTTCTGTTCTTTTTTTTCTTCTATCTCTTCCTTCTTTTCCTTTAACTATCTGGAATTTTCGAAATCGAAATTTCCGGATTGTTACATTTAGTATCAGAGCTGAAAGGTTAAGCGAGAACCTTGGTTCTGGTGGGATACTCATTTAGGATAGGGTCAATGGTACCCTAAAATGAGTTGAGTGTGTGTGTGAGTATATATATATGAGAGCGTACTTGTTGTTTTCTTATATAAAGATTTTAAATGATTCTATAAGAATATATTTGATATATATAACAATATTTCTTTCTAATAAATATTAAGGTAATTGGTTGTTAAATTTTTGGAATTAAATTAAGTGGTAATAGAAAACAACCAAATCGAAATTAAATTAAAGATAAGTTTGAAATGGATTCAAACTGAAATTAAATCTTGAAGTTGGGGAAGAATTTCAAAATAAGATGAATTAAAATTGGTTTCAAACCATAGAAATAGAATGGTTATTGTGTTTAATAATGGGATGATTGTTTTCCAATAAATAATAAAATGTTTGAAGGGAGTAACCATTTTAAGAGAGTAACTTGTAAATTTAAAAGATGTAAATTAAAGTGGGTTTCAAATTGTGAAGTTCTAAATTCTAAATTTAAACATTTGAATTGGTTTCAAAATGTTAAAGGAAATAATATTATTCAAACTATTTTGAATATGACCTTATTTTCAAATAAGAGATGTTATTTAATATATTTGAATGAAAGGGTCCTATTTCAAACAAGGGTTGTCTGAAATTTTAAAGGAATTTGTTTGAATTTAAAACCAAAGGTGGTTTAAAATTTAAAAGTAACCCGGTGTATAAAGGAAATAAACTCTAAGGTTGAGTTTTGAATTTTCCTTGGAATGTGACGTGAAACCCAAAGTGGAGTAGGTTTTAAACTTAAGTGGGAAGGATATTATTATGAAGTTTAAAATTTGAATGGGAATTCAAATTATGTAAATTTGACTGGATTAGGTAAATTGAATTTAACTTGGAAGAAGTTAAATAAGTTTGAATGATCAACCCGATTTGGAAATTTCAAGATGAAATTAAGATTTAACTTGGGAAGTTAAATGGTTGATTTGAATTGAGAGTATGAGTGATCTCAAATTGGGTTTGAGATCCGAAAATTGGAAATGGATGGATGTTTTAAAATAATTGGATGATACTACCCTATTGTTATTAATAATCTTTAAACTGTGAATTGGATTTGTTTAAAGAAATCGGGTGTGGTAATATATCCATTATTAAGGTAAAATGGAATCATTTTGGACTTAAGATTTACATGTTTAAGATAAAACTTCAAAGGTTTGGTTTCAAAATTTAACTCGAATTTATATAATTCGGGATGGTTTAAATTTGGAATTTGAATTGAATTAGTTCAAATTGAAATTTGATTTGAATCAATTGGAATTGTGAATGCAGATGGATAAGTTTAAAAATTCAAATGTAAAATTTGAATGGGTTAATTTGAAATGAACTTGAAGTCGAATGAAATCAAATTCAAATGGGAATTAGGATTAATTCAAACTGGAATTGATACGAATTGAAATTGGTTCAATTTGAAATTTATTTCAACTAATTGAAATTGTGATTAAAGTTGAATGAGTATATTCAAATGGAATTTGATTTGAATTTAGAAAAGAAATTGAGGATTACTTCAACTTGAATTTGGGGTTAAATCAATTTCAATGGAAATTGAAGTTATTTAATTTGAAATGGAGTCAATTTAAATAGAAGTGGAAATTTAAATTGAATTGGTAGGAATGGAAATTGAAAATTGAATAGTTTGGCTCTGGACTATTTTTAAATAAATTATTTTAATATAAATCTATTTTTCCAAATTATTTACTATATATAATCTTTCTTTTCAAAGCTAAACTATTTTATTTTTGAAACCATTTAACTATTTTTCAACTATTTAGCAATTATTTAAAATTTCTATAACTCTTTGACTATTTTCTAACTATTTTTGAATTACTTAATTCTTGTAGAGCTACTTTACAAACTAATAGTTATTTTTCAACTATTTATCCATTTTTAACCTTTCAAGCTATTTTCTAAATATAAGTTGGTCAGAGTGCAATCTATTTATGATTGAATATCCATCTAAGATAAGAATTGAGGTGATAATCCAAACGGGATTGAAGCAATGGTGAATAAATGAATAAGAACCTAAGAGAGTGTGAATAGAAAAGGAGATTGATTTAGTTGATAATCAATGAAGATAAATACGTAGGATGTACATATATTATTCTATTTGCATAGTGATTTGATCTAGATTCGAGCATAGAATTTCGAGATAGTTATATCGATCCGAGTTGGGATTTTTCACTCGATTTTCGACGGCGAACCTGGATATGGATTGTTGATTGGTTCTGGATATTCTCTATCATAGCTAGGCCATGCAAGGAGAACGACGGTTTCTGATCAGGAAACCAGATTTGTGTCCACGGTAAGAAGTCGGGTGGACGATACTAGTTCGGAAGTGAAATTGTGAGATTGAGTGAGCGATCAGATTGGTATAGCGTACGAATGATATGTGTGCATCGTACGGATTGGAATGAAATTGATATTGAAAGTTTGTGGACAAGAACTGTAAAATGGTTTTTGAAGTGGGATATATATTTTGTGAAATGTATGATGAAATAAACAGAAATTGGATATTTCTATGGTAGAAATTTACTTTATGGAAGTAAGTAATATGGTTAATGGCTTTATAGAGTAATCAAATTTTAATATTTGATTTGGAATAAACAAAGTTATATATCTTTGTTATATAAGATAAATCTCCCTTTGTGAATCTATAGCCAGAAGAAAGGGTTTTGAAAATATTTAAAGTATAAAAAGGGGCTTTATACAAGTTTGAAATGATCCAAAGATTTTTCAAGGTTATATATACCTATACCTATATATATATATATATATATATATATATATATAAAGGATCATATGAGGATTTTAGGAAAAGGTTTTTGGAACCTTTGGATATGGAAAGGCTTTTTGATTTTTGGAGAAAAACCAATTTTGGAATTTGGAAAGCCTTATTGAGAATTATCGATTTTGGGATAATCGATTTTGAGAAAAGAGATTTGTATGGATTCATACTAGGTGTATGATTTGAAAGATACTATATGTGTATAGTATAAAGTGTTTTGAAAATGGCTCTGGAGAAAAAGGCTCTCCCTTGGGATGAACTTCTCAGGAGTACCATAGGTTGGTACTACCTTGAGCCTTTAAGGGGGAGGTTCTAAAGTTGATCCTGTGAGGGGTCCGGACAAACTAGTTCCTGAGGATTATTAGGTAGCGAAAGTGGAGGGCGCTGATGCCTACAGAGGCATTTGGGTTATGCTGTGACGATAGTATAACTCGATGCCGCTGCGATCTACCGTGTGGACCATAGCGGAAATCGTGTAGAGGTGAGTGTCAACGGTCTACGCTTGATTTTGCCGAGAAGACAACGTAACATCGGTGGACTGCGATCTATGGTCAAGTGGAGTGGAGAAGTTTCATTCTTTTGGCAGCGGAATTCGAGGGCGCTGAGGCCTATAGTTATATGGATTTTTGCTGTGATAGCAACGTAACCCCAGTTGTAGCTGCGATTTGTAGCAGGTTCCATGGTGTAATAGAGGGGCATGGGGGCCTACAGTTATCTATGGATTTTGTCGGGATGGCAACGTAACCATCGGGTTAGCTGCGACCATGGATGTGGGTGATGATTTCCAGAGCATTCTCACCAAAAGATATATCCTCTATTTTCAAAAATCGTTTCCTATATTCTTAATAAAATTATTTTCCAAAGTATTTTCACTGGATGTTGGGAACAAGTCTGCCAAGTACTTATAGATTTTCAATCGGACGTCTAATCAAAGTATGATCGAATTTCTATGAGAACAAGGATGGACTTTTTGAAACATCGAGTTATAAAAGTATTTTTATAAAAACTATTTTAGTAATATTATATAGATTTTTAAGGTGCTTTAAAAATGATCAATGAAAATTTATCTGATTTTAAGCATTTTAATAAATTCTGGCTTCGTTCCTTTTCGAGGACGAAAAGATTCAAAGGGGGGAGGAATGTGATAATATGGATATTTGGCATCTAATAATTGGATAATAAACTGGTTTTATTCAGTGAAAAGATAAAATTTTAGCAATAAAGGATATCGGGATGTATTTAAAACTATGGTAAATGTTGAAATATAAATATCTGGAAATAATATATCTTATAGTAAATTAATAAATATATTAATAGATATGTGTAAACTTTATAATATTGAAATTTTAAGTATATACATATAGAAGTATATAAGTTTATATATATATATATATATGAATGTATGTATGTAAAATAATTTAAAGACATTGATCTAGATAAAAATAAATAAATACAAAGTTAGTTTATATTTATACACATATCATTTGTGATTAAATAAGATTTATAAAAGATTTAATGTTCTTTTTTTAAAAAAATACATATGAATTAAGTTATAAATATAATTAAGTTTAAAAACATAAGAACAAAATGGTCCAGATTTGAATAGAATTTGATAAAAGATTTAATATACATTTGTAAACATAATACATTTTCTTAGTATATGTATAAACCTTTGAGAAAACATGGTTTACAAATTAATTAAATGAAAGGTGTTAAGTTTAAAAATTTAATGAAATTTAGGTAAGTGCTTGAAAACAAAGTTATAAAATTTATTTAAACAAGGACCTAAACAAATTTATTTAGCAAATGACATTTGTAATACTTTGAAATAGGAAATAAACACATGTTAACTTATGATAACAAGTGGCAAAGTTTTTCCCATTTGAATTTGAAGAAAAGATAGCCAGGCCATTTCTCATTTTTCAAACTGATCTGAAGAAAATCATTAAGCAAACACACTTTACAATTTTAAAACCTGACGTTAAGCAATTCCAAATCCAAACTGCAGCTGAAAGCAAAACTCAAAATAAACTCAAGAACAAATTCAAAGCAAAGTACATCTCAAATATTATGCAGGAGCAAACACTAAGCTACAGATCAAATTAAACACGAATTTCAATAATCAAAAGCGAATTCCAGTTTCCAGGTCTCAAGCTACTTCCCTGTTTTCAAATTACAAGTGAGTAAAACCTTTAAAACTGAAAATTTCTTGATTTGGCATATGGTGAATCCTTGAATAAGATATGAAGCTTGTGTGCATGATGTTAAAGAAATGATCTATGTATATATGTGGGTCAGAATCAGTGTTCAAGTCTGGAACAGGATAGTATACCTCTGTTTTAAACATTACAGGTTGAAACCTGATTCAATAACTCAAATATTTCTCTTAATTGATTTTTAGGCCTTAATTTTTGAGTAAAGATTGTTTGTATGTGAGCAACATCATTTTTAAAATTTTGATTCGGGTAAAATGTTTAACGAATATTTCAAGAAATTTAATATTTCAGCGAGAAACAAATAAATATCAGAATTATGACCTTCAATTTTTGATGTTTTGATTTTGCAATCGGGTTCGTTTAGGAAATTGATGAATTTTAAGAGTAATATGGTGATTTTTAAGATGGGGGATGTCGAGAATTTTTGGGTTGAACGCTCATGGTGTTTCATCCATTTTCCAGTGATCTGTGTATTGTGGGTGATCTGGGTCACTACTGGTGGTAGAGGGAAGTTAGGCGAGCTTGGTAAAAATGTCTGGTGGATTTATTAACCACCAAGGCGGCGGCGCGGCGAGGAACTAGGTTTAAAACCTAGTTTTAGTCGAAGCTGAAATACTTGATTGCTGCATCATCTCTACGCCTTCGGGATTCATCGGAGGTTGGGAAATGTATATGTGGGTATATGGCGAAGCTGTAGACAGAGGCTAGTGATTTCAGTTGGTCGGAGCAGTAAGGATGAGGTAGATTTTTAATCAGAGTTCAGGTTCCAGTTCGATCGAAGGATCTCGAATTTGATTTTGGGTTCTTAATGGAATCATGGTGTTTTGGATCGAAAGAAGTGATGATCGAAGAATTGTCGGAGGTGGTTATGAGGACTAGATCGTCGCCGATGATCGGATGGGGTGCACTTATTGTCAGTGTATCTGTGCACAGTGATGATTTGGGAACGAAAGAGTTTACACGGGTTGAAGCTCGGGTTCGAGGGTCGTTTGCTCGAGTTTAAATCTTTAGTTGTTCGAGTGAGTGAAGTTTGGCCCAAACCTTATAATTTAAACCAAAAATAAGTTTTAAATTTAGCATAGCTTTTGCTAGAGGAAGAAACTCGAGTATGGACTCGAGCTAAACTAGGGTAGAACCTAAAGCAGGAGAAAATGCAGTTTTCAAAAGTTTTATAAAACAAGTTTTTAAATTTAAATTGAATCTAATTTTAAAACTAATTTGTAAAATAAATGTTTTCGTAAAACATTTGATTTGGAAGATTTGTTATTTGTGTACTTAAAATTTTCTATGTTAGATTGAAAGTTATTTTAATCTTAAGTTTAAATTTAAAAGTTTAATTTTAAAAAGTGAAATGATTTAAAATGTATTTAAATTATGATAAGTGAGTCATAAATAAAGATAAAAATTTATCTTTAAAATTAATCAAGAATTGATAATTAATGACTAATTAATTAAATGAAGTAATTAAGAGAATTTAAGAGTAATTAATTAGTTCAATTAATTAATGATTAAGGGTTAACTAATTTATGATTAAAGATTTCAATTAATTAGGGATTAATTAATTGATAATCTGGAATTAATTAATTAGGTAATTAAAGGTTAATGAATTAAGTAATTGGAGATAATTAGTTTGTAATTAAGAATTTTTAATTAGATAATTATAGATAATTAATTAATAATTAGTGATTAATTAATAAAGTAATTAAGATGTAATTAGTGACTAATTAATTACTTAATGGAAGTAATTAAGGATTAATTACTTAGTGTAATTAATTAGGGATTGATTAATTAAGGAAACTAATCAAGGATTAGTAAAATAATGGGTATGATTAATTAAGGGACAATTGATCAATGATGGGATTATAAGATAATAAATTTGAGTAATTAATTAAGGATAATGTATTAATGTGAATGGGGAAGGTTGATCAATTAAGAAATAATTAAGTAATAAGTAATTAAGAGGTTAATTACTTAATATAAAAGAATTATTATGAATAATTACTTAATGAAGTAATTAAAGGATAATTATTTGGTGGAAGAAATTAAGTGGTAATTACTCGGTGTAATTAAAGGACTAATTAATATAATTAATCAAGGAGTTGGTTCAATTGATAGAGAAATTAAGGAAAGCTAATTTCTGATTGTGATTAATCAAGGTTGATTAATGAATGTAATTAAGTTAAAGGTTAATTATTAAATGAAATTTAAGAATAATTAACTAATGAAAGTAATTAGAGGATCATTAATTAATGTAATTAATGGAAGTGATAAATCTTTCTTATGAATGATTGAATGATGATAAGTGCTTTGGATTGGTTGATATATCTGATATGAATTGCTTTGTGATTTGATATGTTGGATGGACAGTGATAATGTGATTATCTATCAATTATGGATAGCTGTGTAAAAGTGTTATCCGGTAATTAAAGCTGAATGGTATTTAATTGAATAACTTGGGTTTAGATGACATTGGATTCGAAGAAATAGGAGTCGGATATTAGTAAATACCCGAAACCACTTGGATTCTTTATAAATTGATATGTGTAATCGATAAGCTGGAATGGAATGATTTAAGTGAATTGAACTGTTTGATTTAAGTTTTGGTACTTAGAAATTTGTGAGTGAATTAAGTAATGCCTATAACATTGTGAATTTGTAATTGATACAAGTTACCCAGGTTATATACATAAGTTGTATGCTTTTGTCATTCATGTTAGATGGGTTTACTCATGCTCGTTTCCTGCCTGACCTGGGTTTTACTTTGATGTAATGCTCGGGTCAGACCGAGTATTACAGATTTTCAGGTGAGAACGTTCTAGAGCTCAGGAGACGAGCAGGATGGCAGGAACGTATGGAGTGTTTCCGCTGTGAGATATTTATGTGTATCTGAAATATGTTGAGTTGTATATATCCAGCGTTTGTATATGTGTAACTCTGATGTATTAAGTGAAATTTTGACAAGTATACTTTCCTTTGTATAACCGTTATTATTTGCTTTTATATTTTATCCGCTGCGAATGTGAGATGTTGTTGTTTCTGTTCTTTTTTTTCTTCTATCTCTTCCTTCTTTTCCTTTATCTATTTGGAATTTTCGAAATCGAAATTTCCGGGACGTTACAATTTTTTAATTGAACGAGAGGAAATGCAAAATGAAAGAAAGCGGCATTGTTCGTATGTTTTTCTCTACGGTTTTAAGTTTTAGTTGGGTCAGCTATGGTTTTGTTAATAGTATGATGGTTGTTTCGTGTTTGCTTCAAAACTTGTTTGGTTAAAATGGTTAACCGGGGTAACCAATGTGTTAACCATTAACCGAATCGAATTTTATTGGTTAAGGTTGGTCGATTAACCGAAAGTTCAGTTAACAGATAAAATTGGTTAAAATGATTCGATCGACGTCGGTTAAGTCAATTAAATGCCCACCGCTAGTGAGTCTCATAAGATTGCTTTTTCTTAGAACATGTCTAAATATCATTGATGAATACCAACATGAACCTATCAAAGTGCTCTTGGATAATTCAGTCCATCTAATCTACAAAGAAAGCAAGCGCATTAGTCAAGCCGAATGGCATTGCTAACCACTTGTACGACCCATATCTTGTTTGAAATGCCGTTAAAGGAATACTGTCCTCCACCACTCTCAATTGATGGAACCATGTTGCGAAATCTAATTGGAAAAATACTTTAGCTCCACTCGACTGATCATATAATCGTCTATTCTTGGCAAAGGATATCAATTCTTTATCATCTTCTCATTCAACTTATGACAATCGTTAGACAATCTCAATGACTCGTTTGGTCTCTTCACAAACACTACGACCACTTCCTAAGGCCAACTGCTTGGCCTAATAAAACTTTTTCTTTTAAGTCCACCAGCTTCACCTTTAACTCTTTCATCTTAGTAAGTCTCATTTTACTGGGCGATTTACTTATGGGTTCAGCTCCAGGTACAAGATCTATTCAAAACTCAATAGCTCATTTCAGTTGTAGTCTTGTAATAGGCTCAAAAATAACAACAAACTCTCTAACAACAAAAACTCAATTTAACTAGTCTTCCTCCTCTATTACACCCAATAAAACATAAACATCAAAATCCGAATTCTCTACTGAGTATATAATTCGATCCTTACTATTCGGGTGTATTAATGATATTTTCTATCTTGGAAAAATATCCTAGCATCATATTTTCTTAACTAGTCCATACCCAATATAATTCTAAAGCCTATAAAATCAAGAACATGCAAATTGTAGGCAAATGTATGACATAATAACTCAGACTCTAAATGGTCACATCTCATCCCTAGAATTGCATACCCTCCTATTGGATTTGCAACCCTTAAGAAAGTAACAAAGTATGATGGTTCTAAACTTAGCTTATCTACCAAGCAATGAGATATTAAAGAATGTGATGTACCAGTATCAAACAGTAATTTAACAGTTTTGCCGTGAATCAAAAGCATACCTCCCATCATAGGCTTTCCCTTCTCCTTTGTTGTTGGTTTGGAGGTAGCTGGTTTCGAAGTAAATAATTTTCCTTTCTCAAACTTAGCTGGTTCCTTGAACTGATTCTTGTAATGGCATATCTGGACATAATTGAAGCACCTGATGTACCACCTAATAACTTTCTTTCCATCTCCTGAGCGACACTCACTGGAAAAGTGTCCATTCTTGCCACACTTGTAACACACAATTTCCATTTTTCTTTTCTTGGCAGCTCTACCCTTCTGAGTCCCCTTCTTCTGATAGAGCTTCCTTTTCTGATTCTATCCACTTTGAGTCCCCATTACTTTGTTACCACCAAAGAAAGTAAGCATCTCTTCATTTCTCAGTGCTCTATGCACTACCACATCACAAGGATCCCTCAAATGCGGCAAGGTTACCTCGCAAGCTTTGGTCTTAATTTACGGATGAACTTTTCATTTCTCTTAATCATTATGTCAATCGTAGCATACCCATAACCGGATAACTCCTTAAATCTTGTTCCATACTACAACACAGTCAAGGCTCCTTGCACTAACTTAGAAAACTTCCTAAGAAAAGTTGACTTAGCTATTTCAGACATGAATCTCTCTTCGAACCATGTTTTGAACATAGCCCATGTCAAAATTTCCTCTAGCACTCCAATAATAACACTATTTCACCAGTATAACGCAGCTCCTTGTAACTGCCTGGATGCCAATCTCATTTTCATTAGTACTTTAGGTATTGGTTTTGATGACAACAATCATATGGCATTACATAAAATATAGAAAATATTATGTAAAATATATATACTAATGTTTTTATCAAGTTATATCAGGTATATAGTGTAGGGTAGTAAATAGGTATTAATTAAGAAGACTATACAGTATCAACTAAAGGTTCAAGAGGCTGATATAGAGATTTAAGAGTTAGAGATTGAAGACTCGTGAGTATTGAAGAACTCAAGATTTCCCAGATAAGTAATAGAGTCAAAGAATTTTTGTTAAGACCTAATAGCACTTCTTTGATCTCTCTCTACCTCTCTATATTTTCCCTTATCAAATGATTTTCGATTTCGAATATCTTAAAATTCAAAAATAGTTTTTAAAGAGAATTCTTGTTTTCAAAATGATCTTTCAAAATAGCCTTTAAATTATTTCTACTTTTTTATTTTATTATACCTGGAGAAATTAAGTTTTTAAAGTGTTTTAAAATATACTTTGAAAATTATACTTTGTTATAATTTTAGTTTTAAAGCTTTCTAAATATTTATAAGTATATTATAATACTTGTAATAACTTTAATTTTAAATATATTCACTTATACTTTATTATTTATATTTAAAATCCTTTATATACTTAAAATATTCTTAAAATAATTTTATAAAGTTTTCTTAAGTTTTGACATAATAAAAATGAGTATAAACTATGTTTAAATGATTTTACTAAGTATCAAAATATTTCACAAAACTTAATATTTTCAAAATAATTTTTATAAAATGTCTTTCAAATTTGCGAAGGGTATATCGACATATGGACCAAAATTTTCGAAATTCAAATTTTGAATGAAAGTGTCTTTTTTTCGTATCTCTTTGCGAATGGACATGACTGTTATTTCTTTTTAAATATGGGGTAAACTGATGAAATTTGGTTAACTGCTTTCTCATATTTTCTCTCCTCTTCTTGTTTCTAAAAGAAATTCTACACAAATTCTTCTCAAATTCAATCATAATAAATTCAACTCCACTAATTTGATTCTCTATTGACTACTCTTCGATATCCCTCATCTCTCTCACTCAAATAAGATTGAAGTTCTATTCAAGAGGTTATAGGATTATTTGTATTCAAGATCAAAGATCTGTGTCTGTAAAACTCTATCAAATCATATTTGTATATTGGTGGTTGTGATTATAGCCCATATAAATCAATTTTGTGTGATTGGTGATCTGAAAATTCAAGTGGGTGTGCTTGTGGCTCATGTAAATCAAGCGAGTCCACCCAAAGCTTGAAAATTCTGGAGGGTGTATCTTATTGCCTTGAAATTGAGATGGTATTGACTTTGCTATTTGAAAAGAATTTTTTACAAGGAATTGTACAGGACTGGATGTGAGTTAACTCTAAACCAGTATAAAATCCTAGTGTATTCTTTCCATTTTATTTTTACTGCATTTATATTTATCTATGTTTAAATTTATGGTTGTTAATTGCATTGTTTAAACTATAATCTTTAAAGAATTCAAAGATTCATTAAAATTAGAAAACACTATTCACTCTCCCTTCCTCTAGTGTTAAATTAGCCTTGAGACCCATCTTCCACTAAAAACAATTTTTCAACTGGTTTTCAAAGTATTCATAATTTTTATTTTTGAAAAGTTTTAATGGCTAACAACAATATTAGTGATACTATTAGTAGCACTATTAATCCACTTGTTAGTAATACTTCTGTGGAAGAACAATCTACTACTAGATCCCCACTTTTTAGTGATAGCAATTACACATACATATAGGATGAAAATTTATTTATAGTCAATTAGTCTAGATATTTGAAACATCACACGAATTGAGTGCACTGTGCCTAAGACTAATTTTTCAACTTGGACTGCCGACCAAAAGGCAATTGCACAAAGTAACTCTAAAGCTATGAATGCTTTGTTTTTTGGATAGGAATGAATTAATAAAATGTCTATCTGTAAGTCTGTATTTCGGTAAGTCTGCATTTGAAATATGGAGAACATTATAAGTTACACATGAGGGCACTAGTAATGTCAAATTGATCAAAATTTATGTGTCTACTAATTAGTTTAAATTATTTAAAATGAGTCTAAATGAGCCCGTTACTGATATGTATAATAGATTTCAAGATATAGTTCATTCACTAATTGCACTTGGTAAAAGTTTTTCTAAATAGGATCGAGTTAGAGAGATCCTCAATTCAGTTAATCCTTAATGGAACCAAAAGACTCTTGCGATTGACAAGGCTAAAGACATTAGGACTCTGAAAATTGAAGAGCTAATTGGAAATTTAATGTCATTTGAAGCACAAATGAAGGACATGAGAGAAAGTAAGGCAATAGAGAAGAAATTCATTGCTTTCAAAGCCACAACAGATTATCTGGATTCAAATAATGATGATAATGAGAAAATTGCCTTCATGATAGGAAATTTTAGAAAATTTCTAATGTATAGAAAGATCAATAGTCTCCGGAGATATGATAATAAAAATCCAAGAAGTGGAAATGGAAGCGAAAATGGTGTTAGATGTTTTAACTGCGATGAACCTGGCCATATAAAAAGAGACTGATCATATCTAGGGAAATTGAAAAACACACCAATACTGATTCATCCAAAATAAGAAGGGCTTAAGCTGCAACACTAGATGATTCAAACACTTCCTCAAGTGATAACGAACCAGATATAAAGAATCTAATATGTTCTTTACAGCGATAATTAGTGATAAATTTGGAGAAATGGAACAAAAATAGGTACGCATTTAAATAAATAAATTGAATTTTTATTATTGTTGATTGCCTGGAATAACCTATAGATTAATAATAATATTAGATGAGTATTTTTATACGTATTTTAAATTATATATGTATATATAAATAAAATATTAAATAAAAATAGTATAATATATTTTTACATTTTTTAAGGTATATATTAAATAATTATTATAACAAAATTATAAATATGTATATCGATATATTACAACATTGATTTGTGAGGGTTGAATTGACTTTGTGTGTATTAAATGGATTTGATTTGTTGAATTATATGACTGATTGGTTTGGTTTACTTGTTTTATCTAACTTAATAATGTGATTAATACAAATTATTTATGTTATCACTCTTATATTACTATTGTTGCTTTTATATCTTAGTATTATATATATTACCTTAGCCATGGGGAGTTTTTTAATTAGATTTTTGTTGATGACAAAGGGGGAGAAATCTATAAAATCTAGGCATAGATTAAGGGGGAGTTTTGTAACTCAAAGCGAGTTATGACATATTTTACATACACGGTTATCATCATCAAAAGGGGGAGATTTTTAGTAACTTGGGCATTGGTTTTGATGACAACAACCATATGACATTATATAAAATATAGATACTAATGTTTTTATCAAGTTATGTATAGTATATAGTGTAGGATATTAGATACATATTAATTAAAAATACTGTACAATATCATATGAAGATTCAAGAGGTTGGTACAGAGATTCAAGAGTTAGAGATTAAAGATTCATGAGTATTAAAAAACTCAAGATTTTCCAAATAAGTTATAGAGTCATAGAATTTTGGTTAAGACCTTGATAACACTTCTTTGATATTCTCTCTCTATTTATTTTTCATTTTCAAATGATTTTCAATTTCAAATATCTTAAAACTTAAAAATAGTTTTTAAAGATAATTCTTGTTTTCAAAATAACCTTTCAAAATAGCCTCTAAATTATCTCCACCTCTTGAATTTATTATACCTTGAGAAATTAAGTTTTTAAAGTGTTTTACAATATGCTTTGAATATTATACTCTGTTATAATTTTAGTTTTAAAGCCTCTAAATACTTATAAGTATATTACAATACTGTTATAACTTTGATTTTAAATATATTCACTTATACTTTATTATTTATATTAAAAATCCTTTATATATTTAAAATATTCTAAAAATAATTTTATAAAGTTTTCTTAAATTTTAATATAATTAAAATAAGTATAAGTTAGTTTAAATGATTTTACGAAGTATCAAAATATTTCACAGTCCTTAATATTTTTAAACAATTTTTATAAAGTTTTTCAAAATTACAAAGGGTGTGTCAAAATATCTCCATAGAGTATGTCGACATATGGACTGATATTTTCAAAATTCAAATTTTGAATGGAAGTGTCTTTTCATCATACCTCTTCACGAATGCGCATGGCTATTGTTTCTCTATAAATAGGAGGTAAACCAACTAAATTTGGTTAACTACTTTTTCGTATTTTATCTCCTCTTTCAAATTCGTGTTTTCTAAAAGAAGGTCTGCTCAAATTCTTCTCAAATTCAATCAGAATCAAATTCAGCTCCGCTCGTTTGATTCTCTATTGACTACTCTCTGATCTCTCGTACTCAAACAAGATCAAACTGCTATTCAAGAGGTTATAGGATTATTTTCATTTAAGGTCAACGATCTGTTTCAGTAAAACTCTATCAAATCATACTCGTGCATTGGTGGGTACGATTATAGCCCCTGTAAAAGAATTGGGTGTGCTTGGTGACCTAGAAATTCAAGTGGGTGTGCTTGAGGCCACTGTAACTCAATCTAGCCTACCCAAAGCTCGAAAAGTCTGGAGATTATATCTCATTCCATGAAATTGAGATTGTATTTACTTTTATATTTGAAAATAAATCTGTATAAGGAATTGTACAGGACTGGATGTAGGGTAACTCCAAACTAGTATAGAATCCTAGTGTGTTCTTTACTTTTTACTTTTATTGCCTAAATATTTATCTTTGTTTGAATCTGTGATAATTAGTTGCATCGTTTAAACTATAATCTCAAAAAAATTCAAAGGGATTCACAAAAATTAGAAAACTCTATTCAAACCCCCTCCCTTTTAGTGTTAAATTAGCCTTAAGATCCATATTTCACTAAATAACAATTTTCTTCTCATCATTTAGTTTTAAATCAGCAAAGATCTTTTCATAATGAAGTAACCAATTTTCCACCTCAATACAATCCTCGGTTCCAATGAGTAGCTATCCTCCAAGTCTTGCATAATCCCAACTCAAAACAACATAGTTATTGACAACCAAAACTTCAAGATTTGCTCCTCCATCATTATCACTAACAAACCCAATAGCAACTTCTGCTTGCATCATGTTGACAAAGAACTAAATACATATCACCCATGTCCATCGACGGTTTCAGGCACCCACATTAGCAGCTGGTTGTCAACCCGAATTCCTCCAAGTATTGGATCTGAAATTTCCATTGGTTGTTGTGCTTCCTCCACCAAGATTCACTCTTTCATTTCCTAACTCCAAATCTTACTTTTCTTAAATATACATTCGAACCTTAGAAAGATTTGAAGAACAGTTAAGTGAGAGGGAAGAATTGAGACAAGATATGTACTTATATATAGCAAATACATGTACGTTACTATAATGTCGTTCCACTCCAATTCTTAATTTCTGATTCATTAAGATTTTGTTTTCAAAACTCTTTTAAATTCAAAAATCTTTTTGGTTTACATAAAACTTTGCTCTGATATCAGGTTGTAACGTCTCCCGTTCTGAGGCTAAAAAATAAGTGCTACCGATGCTCAAGCCATCAATAGTATTATTCTCCGGTCATAAAATGAGATCAATTAATAGTATCATTAACATCAAAGAACATGAATATAAACAATTTTAGAATATAGATTTCATTAATTAATTTCCATATTCATTACATAACCTCAAACATTGTCCGGGTTTGGATAAAATATAATTATTGAAAAATACTCCAAAGGCGATATATGAAGATAGCCCCTTAGTTGATCAGAGTTTACTACTGGATAAATACGACTTCTTCCATTACATACATACATACAAAAGTCATGATAACATAGTGGATAAGTAAATAGATAGACTCCTACATAGCTAGCTCTGCCTCCTGCATGTCTTTGGAAGCTTTATCGAACTACTCAATTGAGTACTCGAGAGTTATAGGGGGAAAATAAAACTTCGGTTCGGCCAAAAAGTGTGGTGTGAATAATAAAATGTCATTTTGATAATTGATATCTAGTGAGATCGTGCCATTGAGCGAAATGGATTTTCCCTCATTAGTATCCTCTAAATACGTATCTTTTATAAATTAAGCACCTGCAACCACAATGCATGCATGCAACCCGAGTAAAACGAATGCATGCAACTCGAATAAACATGAACAATCTGTCTAAATAAATGGACTATCTATCCCCGCATCATAGTTTCTCACGATAACCATAAACCTACATGGTTGAATCGGGTCTACCAGATATATCAAATTCTCTAACTTACTTTTAGAAGGAAACTGGACAGCATGTCCGAAACTTACTATTCCTATGGTCATTCTGATCCTAACGGTTTTATAGGCCAACCAATAACATATATCATTTTTACGTATTCCTTTCTGTGCATAAACCTACTTTTAGTCTTACCCTTGATGAAGCCCTATGCACTGGAATTCTAGAATAATATAAGCTAGGGGCTAATAGTGAAGTATAGGGCACGACTCTAAACCAGTCCTATCTGGTTTTCTAAACTCCAATTCAATTTATCCTATCACAATTTATCTAAATGTGATAAGAATAATAATCTATCTATTAAAATTATAGGCTAAATACCCATTAATTTCCTTGAGAACATAAATCTTTATAACTGATTTACCCTTGAAATCATACTTTAAAACAAGGAAACTATTGTCTTTTACTTTAACCAAAATATTATGCATATATATGTGTGTGTGTGTGTGTGTGTGTGTGTGTGTGTGTGTGTATGTATGTATGTGTGTGTGTGCGTGCGTGCGCGCATGCGTGCTTTTATAAAATAGCATTGATGAAGTTCGAAGTCATTTAGAGGTTATCACACCTCAAAACCATAGGCTATAAAGCCATGTATAGTACAACCATTAAATTAATACAGTGCGGCATTGGTATAGCTGCTATGGGGTAATCACATACCTTCTATATCGAAACCATGTTAAAGTATTCGATTTATAAACACAAGGCCATAAGGCTGAAACCACTTATGGTGTATATGATAAATGAACATAGGCAGTCGACTGTAAGCGACATAGTTATGGATTTGTATAGTATAAAACATTAAAACTTAAATACGTGAATGTCGAAAGTTAGGTTAGGTGGCATTATTTGCATATAAAATCAGTGTCCAAAATAGCGTATAGCGACATTATAGCCAAACACTACGGCATAAGAAAAAAGTGGCAACACTGCCGTATAAAACCAATGTTGAAAGTAATAATAGAAATACTACAGTCATAGTATAGTCAATGCTAAAAAGGTAAACTAGCGGCACAGACGATGTACGACATCGAAATTGTAAGGAGTTGATATTGAAAACTGGTAACATCATGGACATCGCTATAAACATGCAGCATTATCGATGTTACAATAAAACATGCGGTACAAAACAAGCAGCACAGAACATATAAGGCATAGAAGATTAGCGGCATGGAATACAGTGGCATTTCCAACATCGTAGGCATCAATGTCGATATTGAAGCCCTAACCTTTGTGGAACCATTACATACCAATAAAGTTGCTATCGTATGCTTCCCTACAAATTAGAGACTATATACAGCATGGATGGACTTCGGCATTGGTTAATTACGAATGGAAATTTCGTAATCAACATGAAAACTATTTTATTTCTTCAAAATCAATATCTTTTTACCAACTCCACTTCTTTACCAAATTCTCATTAGATTAATATCTTTCTTAACCATATCCTTTTTAAAAAACTGTTATAGATCGGATTATTCATTTTCAAAATAATTAGCAAACCCTATAAATTATATTAATATTTTGATATAATTACTAAACTTTTCTAGCTTAATAAATTCATAATAATTCGTAAAAATGTAGGAAAAATCCCCAAAAATCCAATAAAACATATTTATCGTATTCTTTAATGAAAATTTCAGGACCAAAAACATTATGTAGTTATTTTTAATAATTCAAACAAAAAATAAACCATTTACTTGACTTAAAGAAATCATAAAATATTTATACCCAATTGGAAAATTATGCAATTAAAAATCCACTTCGAAAATAATGTTTTTAACATCATGTCAAAATTTCAAGTCAAATGGATGTCATAATCTAGGTTTTCACTCTTAAGCCTATTAAATAAATTCGATAATTCATCGCTTAAGCATATAATCAACCATTCATTCAAAACATGGCATAACATTTGGATTTGGTCACCAAAGAGAAATGAACATGCAACTAATGAGATGGATAAGTCTTATTCACCTTGTTTGGATAAAGAGGTTGAAATTTAAGTGTTAATTAGATTCCCCTTAGCTTTGCTTTCCATTTCCTAAGCTTTCCTCTTCTATGTTTTCTTAGCATTGGCCAGCCTTAACTTGTTTAATTCATTTGTATGAAAGGAAAGTGGAATGAGGATAATTTGAGAATAAAGGTTTATGTTAGAAAATGAAGATCTATTCCTATTTTACCCCTCCCATTATTCCTTTTTTCATTCTATGGTAAATTTAGATATGCCAATCTAATTATCAATCTCCTTCTCCTTATCTCCCTATATTATTTATTTAATTTGTCTAATTAAGTATCCTAAATAATGTTAATCAAAATTAAGGGTGTTACAATAAGAATTATACATAAGTTTTTAACTAAACTAGTTTAAATAACATTCATCTTTTATTTCCAAAAATCAAAATAAATAAATTATAATAAAATAGAAAATTATTGTTGAATGCAACACATACACATATATTTACAATTGTATGTGTGTGTATATGTATGTATATATGTATGTATATAACAAAACACATTCATAATTAAATCATTAACATAATGGCGGCTGCATCTTCGTCCTCCAACCCTATTTCAACAAATTCGACTCTGTCTTTGGATCAAGAAGGAGAAGACGATGAAAATTGGCGAGAGGTCAGGAGAAAAGGAAAGCAGAAGGTGGCGGCAACCCCTAGCGTTAATCAAGTTCGATCGACGTATGCTGATGCGCTCAGATCTCAGGTTTTTGCAGAAGAAAGTAACAAAAGCTGGATGAAGGCCACAGGATGCAAAGAGAGTATAGAAAGCAACGTGCGATTCTATGAGAAAACGGAGGATGACAAAGGAATATTTTCATAAATTGATGAAGAGGATTCTGCTGAAGCTAAAAGTATGTGGAAGAATTCGATCTACATATACATGGCAGGAAAGAGACCCTATTATGTTCACTTCAATGCATACATAAAAAGAGTGTGGAAACCGCAAGGAGGATGGAGTATTTTTGCGAGAGAGAATGGATATTATCTGGTTAAATTTGATTTGGAATCTGACTGTCAAAAAGTCATAGAAAATGGACCATGGTTTATGGATAGCAAACTATTATTTATCAAAAGATGGGAGGCAGATCTAAGATTAGAGAGAGATATGCTAGATTCACATCCTATATGGATCAAATTAATGAATCTGAATCTTGTTCTATGGAGTAGTAGAGGGATCAGCAAACTGGCCAGTCTCATAGGGAAGCCAATTAAGACGGATGAAGATACTAAACATCTGAGGAAGCTTAAATTTGCAAGAGATCTGGTAGATATATCAACCGAGTCAAAATTACCAAAAAAAATAAGAGCTAAAGACAGTTCTGGAAAGGAGTATGTTCAAGATGTGGAATATGAATTTGTTCCTCCAAAGTGTTCGCAGTGTTTATGCTTTGGGCATACACAAATGCAATTCACTAGAAACAGTATTCAAGAATGGAGGATCAAAGAGAAAACAGATGAACAACCAGAAATTAATGATCAAGAGAGCGGACAAGAAATAAGGATTAATAATTTACATCATAATCCAAATGAGAAGTTGCCTAAACCAGTACTACAAAAACCATCAGATGAGAATATTAACAATGCAACATCAGCCCAAAATATACAAAGCAGTGTCAGTACGGTCACTGATTCAATACATCAAAATATTGTTGATAATCAAACAACCCATGGCTGTTTAAGTTCTGAAAAGGAAATCCCGGAGAAGCAATCGGTGCATGTGAATAGCCTGGCATAGGAGAATGAACAGAAACAGGAGCTTGAAGATTTATTCCAGATTGAAAAGGAACCTGAAACAATAGAAGACATTAAAAAAATGAACATAAATTTGGAGTCTAGTGATGAGGAGATAAATGATGATTCAAAACAAGCACTTACACTAAACCAAACGAGGAATACATAGAACAGTTCAATAAGAAAGCAAGTAAGCATGGTCCATAGAACATTGCTCCTAGGAACTTGAGGAGTAATAAAGCACCATCCTTCCAATGACAATAATTTGCTGGAATGTTAGAGGTCTTAATAGTGATGAGAGACAATTAGACCTCTTTAATTTAAGAAATAAACACAAGCCATCATTACTTGGTTTTCTTGAAAATAAAATGAATAATGAAATTATAGATAATTTCCATTCTATTTTGGGTGCAAGTTGGAGTTTATATCATAATAATTCTAATACTTGTAAAGGTAGAATATTAGTTGCCTGGTGTAACGATTTCTGGTCATGTAGTGTGATAAGCAAAGATGACCAGCAAATTACTATTAAAGCTACAAATATGGGAGGTTTAAAAATTAACATTACTTTCATATATGCCACTAACCTTGCAACAAAACGTTTATGTCTCTGGAATCAAATTAAAAAACTGTCAAATCAAATAGATGGACCATGGTTTACTATGGGAGACTACAATGCAATGTTGAATGCAGAAGATAAAGTTGGTGGTCTCACATTAAAAGCATCCCAGCTGGAGGAATTCAATGACTGTGTTGTAGCTGCTGGATTGACTGAAGTAGCCCACACTGGACTGAAATATACATGGAGAAGTGGTGAAGTTAGAAAGATAGCCTGCAAACTGGATAGAGTCTTAGCAAATTCAGATGCAATTAACATGTTTCCCTCAATGAAAGTCAATATTCTGCCTTGCTCTACAAGTGACCACTCCCCCCTCCTAGTTGAACTTATTCAACTTAATATTGAGAAAGGTAAGCCTTATAGATATGCAAATTGTTGGCCTCAATGCAAAGACTACTTTAAAGCTGCATATTTTTCAAAACTTGATATTTTTGAAGGTAATAATTTTTTTTGTTCTCATTATGATTCTTAAACATATTAAGTTGAGACTAAAAGAAGGGACAAATGTAGAATAAAGCAAAATAATATGGTTTCTCAACTTCAGGAAACCCTAGGTAATATCCAATCTAAATTGGATATAGACCCATGTAAGATGAATTAAAAAGGGATTTTTTTGAAGTGCGACAAGAACTCAAAAATGCTTTGCAAATTCAAGCTATGGAGCTAAAACAGAAAGCCAAAGAAAAATGGTTAACAGAAGGTGATGAAAGCTCAAAAAAAAATTACACCAAAATGTCCATCAGACAGAATTATAACAATCTGCATAATGTAGTTGATGACAAAGGTGAACTGGTATCCAATCTGGGGAGTCTTGAAAAAGATGCTACATATTACTTTACTAATCTTTTTAATGGTAATTACCCTCAAAATTTACCTGACATTAAAACTAGATGCCTGGTTACTGAAAGTGGGAGGCATATGCTGTCCAGAGATATTGAAACCAGGGAAATTGAGAAAGCTATGAAATCCATTCATTATGATGCCAGCCCAGCGCCAGATAGGCTGGGTTTGCATTTCTATGTAACCCACTAGGAGGTTCTGCAAGGAAAACTGAGATTAGCATATCAGGAAGCACTAGATTCTGGGAAAATCATAATAGAAATGAACCATACTTTTATATGTCTAATACCAAAAAAGTAAAACCATCTCAGATACAAGATTATAGACCGATTTCGTGTTGCAATGTCTCTTACAAAATCTTGAGCAAAATCATTTGCAATAGGATTAAACCAATTTTAAATGAATGCATAAGTGAATGTCAAAGTGCCTTTATTAAAGGAAGAAGCATATCTAAGAATTCTCTTCTAGCTCATGAGTTGGTAAGGAATTTTAAAAAGAAGGGAGCTGGAAAAATTTGCTTAAAGGTGGATCTACAGAAAGCTTATGATAAAATAAATAAAGGCTTCATCATTCACATGTTAAGAAATATGGGATTTCCCGGAAAAATTCTGAAACTCATTGAAGAATGTACATGCTCTCCAACTTATTCTATCTTAATTAATGGGGTTCCAAAGGGTTTTATTAAAAGCAATAGAGGATTGAGGCAAGGAGACCTCCTCTCTCCATAATTATTTGCAGTGGCCATGGAGTATTTTTCTTTACAAATGGAAATATACACTCATAATAATATTATTCAGCCAGCTTATAAAATCCAGCCACCTTTAACTCATCTCTTATATGCAGATGACCTGATTATATGCTATAAAGCTTCAAATGATGCAATCAAGCGAATGAAAGAAATATTCCAAAAACTGGAGAGATTTGCAGGCTTGAAAGTAAATGAACAAAAGACAAAATGCTATTTTAATGAGCATTGCATAAACAAAGAACAATTCTGTTCCCTCCTTAACTATGAAGAGAGCTACCTGCCTGTCAAATACCTTGGTGTACCACTATCTACAAATGTGATCACAGATAGAGAGTGTGGAGTACTTGTAACAAAAATAAGAAATAAACTCCAAAGTTGGAGCTCTAAATTATTATCCTTTGCTGGTAGGATAGAACTGGTGCGCACTGTAATAACATCTATGGTCAGGTTTTGGATACAGACATTTCAAATTCCTAGTGCTTCCATTGCTAAAATTGAAAGTGTTTGTTCAAACTTCATTTGGAGATGGGGGATTCATAAAATATCATATCAAACGCTATGACCCAAAAAGGAAGGAGGAGTAGGTCTCAAAAATCTCAGGGACTTAAAGAAAAGCATATGCTACAAAACTGGCATGGAAAATTTTAAACAGGAAAGGTCTCTGGGGCTACTTGGATGAGAAGCGAATACTTAAAAGAAAATTTCTAGATTCAAAACGAGGACAAAAATGCTTCAGCACATGGAAAACAATTCTTAGAGCTAGATGTGATCTCAAAAATTTAGTAAGCAGGAAAATTGCTAATGGTGAAAGCACGAGCTTCTGGTTTGATCCCTGGCTGAACAATGAATGTGTTATGAATAAGCTAGGATGGGACCATTTCAATGCATATGGAGGGTGAGATTTTATGTTAAGGAAAATCATACAATGAAGATCATGGCGTTTTACATCTGATTCCCCAGCTAACCAAATCAAACAGGAAATAATGAAAATACCATTAAGTGATAATACATCAGACGTTTGGATATGGCAACCAAATAATAAAGAGTTCACTCTGAAAACTGCCTGGGAACATCTGAGGGAAAGAAGAACAGAAATTGAATGGGCGCAAATTGTTTGGAATAGAGCAAGCGCTCCAAAAATGTCACAAACAACTTTTAAGGCACTGCTAAACAAACTACCTACAAGGGACAGACTCAAAAAGTAGGGGATTATTCAAGACTCGATGTGTGTGTTTTGTCAATAGGAGGAAGAAAATCACAATCATGTATTTTTTTTCAATGTAATTTCACTACACAAATCTGGGACAGCCAAAAATAATTCTAACTGCAATTTACTGGACTATCAATTAAGTGACATAGCGATTTACCTGACACGAAGCTGGAAATCCAAAAGCCTGATAGGGAAAATGGCTTCCATTCTGTTGACTACTGTTGTATGGCATGTATGGAGAGAAAGAAATAGACGCATTTTCCAAAACAATTGCAAGAATGAACAATCATTTAGTGAGATGATAAAAAGAGATGTTCGAATCATCACGAAAAGAGTGGGGAAACTATCAATTGCTGAACTAAAAGCATTGTAGAAGATGGGACTAGAAGCTCATAGTAACGAGAGTCAGACGACGCAGCAATGGATTCCTCCGTGATTTCAGCAGGAAGATGAAGCAGTTCTATTTTACTATTATTTTATGTCTGAAATAAAATGTATAACTTTGTTCTAATATTTCTTGTATGGGTCGGGGCGACCTCAATTTGGTTCTTAGCAATAAAGTTTTACCCAGTTTCAAAAAAAACACATTCATCCAAATTTTGAGGGCAATAACATATAAGGATTCGTTATATATTCAATCAAATATATGACATAATAAACATTAATATATATTATTAAATATATTATTACCTTTTGCGTAAGCCTAATCGATACAAACTTTGAATCCAATCACCCATTGATCAAATTTTGAATCTAGAAAATGCTACTAGACTTAATGTCGTTGCCATCGATGTTTGAATTTTATTTAATTTAATGTTTTAAGCTTGAAAATTTTGAAGAGAAGTGAAGGGAAGTGATTCAGCCTTGGCTGCGGAAGAGTAAGAGAGTAAAAAATAAAATGATGAGTTTAAAGATAAATATATGGTAGAGGTCTACGAAGAAAAGGGAGGATCTAGATTCACCTTTCTCTCTTACCAACTCTTCTCTTTGAATTCAAAGTTTAATCGATCCTTAGCCATCATATAGCTGACCTCCCTATGTTATCATAGTCATGCTCAATTGGTCCAATCATCGGCCTCAAAATCACTTCAAGCCTAATCAATAAATAACACTTCTAAATCAAATTTAAATGAGTATCGGTATCGTATATCAATAAATGTATCTATAACTATCATATACACCTACTTAATATTGATCTACACAAATTAAATAAAATTTTATAATAATATTTCACAAATCATAATTAATTACAATAATTTATATTTAATTAAATCATGTGGTAGTAGGAGTATTAAACATTTCGATTGTGTGACTCTTAGGCATAAATTCGGTTAGTGATTAATATCAAATAATTCGAATATTAACATTCACACATCATTCGGTGGGTATTGTGACATTATGGCTAAATTTGTTACTTACTTGGCATCAGTAAAGTCTAAATTTACTTTATTAAGCTTTATTTGGTAGTGACAATCATTTACGCCAATTCTTACATCAAAACTATATCACATTAGGACTTACGAAATTTGTTAATGGTCAAAATTCCAATATCGTTCCTATTCAACTTTATAGTACAAACACAAAGTCCTTGGTTCAATAATAACAATTATTATTAATCGTACTACTCTGGCCAGAGATTATGTCTTTGAGTTGACTTCAGTTGCCCTGATTCTAGCCTCATATAATTGAGGAGGCAAATCCTCTCTTGAATAGTGTTTCACTTCTGATACTTCCACCCGACCCAAATATAGTTGTTCAAGTAAACTATGTAATATTGTCACATCGATATCTTCTGTTTGACATTAGTTGTGTCAACCAACATAAAACTAATGTGTGAGTCATTCCATAGTTATCCAAAAACTATAAGTACGTAACTCCTTGGTGCTCCCACCAATTATGGGTAATACATTGCCCTACATTTCGAGAGCGTTGCGTACTCTAGCTCAATGGATGCATCAATATCCAGCCTCGATACACCTTGATTAGGAATATTCACTATAATGTATTGTGATAAAATATTCATGATTACAACTATTTGTAATTACTATCAAAACACACTATATATAGATTTTCTGTTAAATTTATTTAGACCAAATATTAGTTAATTATAACATATTATAAAAAGCATATTACAGAAAGAAAAACATCTTTTATTCGAGAATTGATTACAAAGTTAATAATTTACAATAAATTACAAAATTACCTTTAGGGCATATTCCTAACTCTATCAATCTCCCACTTGCACTTGGGGCTAATTATAGAATCTTTGTTCCATCACTTCGATTAGCTTCTCTAGAGCTGACCGAGCTGGATCCTTAGTGAATGGATCTTTTATGTTATCCTTAGTATCTAACCTTTGTATCATGACCTCTTCATCGCAATGAATTCTCTGATAAGAAGGAACTTTTCAAGAATATGCCACGAGTTCTTATGTGCTCTAGGCTCTTTTGCGATCTGTATCGTCGCAGTGTTGTCACTGAAAAATGCCAATGGATTCTCCATGTTGGTAATTACTTCATTCTCACTTAAAAACCTATGCGTCTACACCGCTTCTATAGCTACTTCATTGAGGGCAATGTACTTGGCCTCCATTATGGAATCAACTACCATTTTCTATTTGAAACTTTTCCAACTAACAGTCCCACAGTTAAATGTAAAGACATAACCCAAACTGACTTACTGTCAATAATATTGTTGTGAAAGCTAAAGTCGGTATACCCCTTCGTAAGGAGGTCTACATTCCATTTATTAGGAATAAGTCCTTACTATTTCTTAATACTTCATAACACGGTTTACAGCCATCCAATTCTTTTCTCTGCAGTATCGGCTTATGCATCTTAATGCATATGCCACATTCAATCTAGTACACAACATAGTGCACATTATGGATCATATGGCTGAAGCATACAGAATCCTCTTCATATGCTCTTTCTTCTCATCAGTATGAGGAGTGTTCTTCTTAGGAAGGATGATTTCATATTGCACTGGAACATTTCTATGCTTGGAATTATCCATACTGAGCCTCTTTAATATGGTATCTATGTACATGGATTGAAATTATCCCAATAGCCCTTTAGATCTATCTTTATAGATCTTTATACCGAGTATATAGGCTACTTCTCCTAAGTCCTTCATGGAGAAGTTCTTTGAAGCTTTGCAATTAAAGCAATTGGTGGTTCCAAAGTAGTGAAGGTGCAAAAAATTATAGTGGAGATATAATGGAAAATAGAGCAGGTGCGAGAAGCTTCATTCGATATAAAACCAAATATTTAAAATTAATGTATTCTCATTATCACATCATTTTCATAGGAAAAAGAAATATTGTTTAACCTTATATAACAGAACCGAAGAATACCATGATTTATGAATCCCACATGTAGTGTCTACAATAGTTTTCTAACTTATATATAACACTCCTGCCTTAAAATTAGATCTTTACCCTGACATTTTTGATTTGATTAATAAGAGAATCAGTCAAACCAACCTTTTCATATTATTTGGCAAAAGCGAGAGCTAAAAAGCCTTGATTTAGCGGATGTAGTGGAAAATAACGAGCTTAAAGCGGATCTACTATTTAGCAACTCTATATTCAAAAAGCATACAGGTTGAACAGCCCTATAGGCTATAGCGGGGACTTTGCGGGGCTTTAATCGGCTTTAACTGCATAGCTTGAAAGGCCATGCTTTCACTGATACCAATAACAAAATGTTGTTGCCAACCAATAGAAGATCATCTGCATTCAACACTAAGAATACATATGCTTCCTCTATATTCCGATAAAAAAACCTTTGGCTATTTTATCAAAATACTTGTTCCAACTCCATGAAGCTTGTTTGAGTCCATAAATTGACTTTAACAATTTGCAAGCCTTGCCATCACTCCCATTGACCACAAAACCATCGGGCTACGACATATAGATGGCCTCTTCTAAATCACCATTTAGAAATGTCTTCTTTACATCCATTTGCCACATTTTGTAGTAATATAATGCAGTAAAGCCTAGTATAATATGAACGGACTTAAGCATGGCTACGGGCAAGGAGGTCTCATCATAATCAGCACTTTAAATCTAATGAAATCCTTTGGAATTAGCGTAGCTTTATAAGCCTCTACTTATCCATATGCATCTAGCTTTTTCTTAAAAATCATTTGCAGGCGATGAGTTTTATCCCTTCGAGTATATACAAAAAAGTCCACACATTGTATTATATATGGAATCTAGCTTAGATTTCATTGCTTCAAGCCAAAGTGTAGAGTTTGTACTTTACAATGCTTGTTAAAACGATAAAGGAGTGTCATTACCTAAGACAGAATCCTCCTTCTCGTCGCCTATGAAAAAAACTGTAGCATATCTCTAGTGTATGAAATTTTCTACTAGGCCTTCTAATCGGTTGCGCGTTTTTGTATATGAAAGAACTTAGTTCTCCTACCAGTTCAGCCTTAGCATTAAATTCTTGGTTCTCATCAAATCTATAACTTTACTGTTAATTTCCTTTGATAGAAATTCCTTTTTTAAAATATAGCATGCCACGAAATAGTAGCTTTTTATTCCTTCGTATTGTAGAATATATATTCCATTGAGTTTTTGGGATGTCCTATAAATTTACATAGTACTGATCTTACATCTAGTTTATTCGGACAAACGTTCTTAACATAGGCTGGACAACCCCACACCTTCAAATACTTGAGTTAGACTTTATTACCATACCACATCTCATATGGTGATTTAAGCATAGATTTAGTAGGCAACAAGTTCAACATATGCGTTGTGGTTTCCAACGCATATCCCGAACAAGACATAGGTAACCTAGCTTTACTCATCATGGAGTGAACCATATCAAATAGGGTTCAGTTCCTTTGCTCTGGCACACCATTATGTTGTGGAGTATGGGGTGAAGTAATCTAAGAGATAATCTCATAATTTTTTAGATATCCTTGTAATTTCTATCCAACGTGCTCATCTCCTCGATCAAATTAAAGGATTTTAGTCTTATAGTTCGTTTGGTTTTCTACCATGTTCTTACGCTCAACAAATTTCTCATAGAAATTAGATTTGTTTTTCATAAGATACACATATCCTATTCTTGAGAAATCGTCAGTGAAGGCTGCAAAATTAGAACTATTATCCTTAGTGATTATAGGCATTGGGCCACGTACATCACTATATACAAAACCCAAGAGTTCATCAACTCTTTTATTGCTCCCATTGAAGGGCTTCTTGTTCATCTTTCCTTTAAGATATGACTCACATGTGTCAAATGCTTCAGAATAAAGTGACCGAAGAAAACCTTCAGTTTGTGGAGTTGCTTCTCACTTATAAATCTAATCTAAAATACTCACTACAACAAAATAGGCCATTTGCATCAGTTGTTTACCCCCCTTTTGCATCAGTTCAACAACCGATGCATATGCAACCGATGCAACAGGCTTAACACTTTTGCATCAGTTCTGAAGCCGATGCAAAAAGGTCCTTTTTGCATCGGTTGTTACTAACAACTGATGCAAAATATCATCATGTTGCATTGGTTGTAATGAAAACCGACGCAACAAAGTAACTTGTTGCATCGGTTTTTTATAACAACCGATGCAAACTAATCCCTCTATTGCATCAGTTTTTTATAACAACCGATGCAAACTAATCCCTCTGTTGCATCAGCTATTTATACCTGATGCAAAAAAGCCATTCTCAAAACCATTATTACAGTGTACATATATATATATATATATTATTGATTATAACAAACAATTATTGCATACGATATTACAACCATTCAAAATTAAATTTGATGGCAAATACAAACTGAATAACATAATAACAAAATTAATATATTTATTAATTAAAGTGTTAATAATCTATACAATACTTCACCACACTTCATACAGTACAAACAACCCACTCCATACAACCACTCAGTCACACTTCTGCCCTCCATATAACCTCCGTATAACCCCCATCAAGCTACAAACCACGGCCATGCTTCAAATCCACCACTACCTTGAACATCAAACCAAACATATCGTTACTTCTGCCTATTGCCATCATCCAAGCCCCTGCCTCACATACACATAACTGCAACACTCTTCTGCTCCATACTTCAACCCCCCTCCCTTTTACATTGCTCCAAACTCACTGCTATCCATCTCACTACCCTCTCAGCATATACAAACTTCCACATTACAACATCACCACATTGCCAACTGTGTGCACCACAAACACTCCACTACCATTGAATTGCCCTGTGCCAGCGCCTGTGCAACCCTGCAACTGAACACATCAATCCCCTCCTCCACATTACAGTTGCATCACTCCATTCATTAAACACACCACTGCCTATACAACCATATACAACCTTTCATCCCTTACTGCCCCCTGCAAGTGCCATACACCCATACCTTACCAGCCTGTGCACTTCAGAACTTCTGTGCATACTTTACAAACATTCAACTTCAACAACGCATAACTACTACATCATACCAGTGCACCACTACTACATCATCCAACCACTCCAAAACTGTCATACAACCTCCTGCAGTGCACCATTTATTGCCAATTCAACTTCACACTCCAGTACACCATATATTACCAAATCAACTTCAAATACTACTGCCAACCGTCCTCCAGAACCACCACCACCCTGTCAACCCAACACTTCATATTCACATTAACTCACCTTATACAACTTACCTACCAGTACAATTTCATACTATACCATACTTCCCTGCCTACTCACACATATCATTTCAAACTATACTGCTAAACACTTCATATTCACATTAACTCACCTGAACACCACAGAATTTCCATTCTCTATACTTCACATCACCTAATTACTGCAACCATCCCATGTAGTTCAACAATCAATAGTCACATCATTTCCTACTCTGATTCATCGTTTCTATACCCTTCTCCTATCATTTCCTGAAAATTGTTGTGAATACTCTCTTTAAACATTGATCAAAATACCATCATGAGCTAAAAACATTTGATTTTGAGTTGTAAAAAATACAAAGTGTAGAAAGAGCTCCACATGACACCCAAAATATGTATAAGAAAAAACTGAGGATTAATGAAAGTGAATAACCCGTACCTAAGTTTCAGAAAGAACATTGTTCTGGCTCAGAAGATTGAGTTTCACTTTGTTCTGCTTCAGATGATTCATTTTCCCTTTGTTTTGCTTCAGCCAATTCAATCTCGCTTTGTTTTGCTTCAGATGAATCATTTTTGCTTTGTTTTGCTTCAGATGGTTCGATTTTGCTTTCTTTTGCCGTATCTTTGCTTACAAAATGACTTTTACTTATACGTATGTTGAGCCCGTGCTGATGGCACAAATACAAAGTTTAAGTAATATCAAAGTTTGATTGATGTAAAATTTGTAGTACGTAAAAATATAAAGAAGCATAACATACTGAGCATTATCATCGTGAATTATAACAATCGCCGTGTACATAATTTGTAAATATTATGTGTTCCAAAATGCAAAATACTTAAATATATGATTGAACATGCTTACACTTTGGTGTATGTGTATATTTACATGTTTGATGTTTACCACAATGAATGGAAATAAGTAATGCAGTTTTTTTACAATGCATTTGGCTTTGATATATTCATTATATGCTCCTAATTTTGTATCCATTAAAATTCAGACCATTTTAACAATGAAGCAGTTGAATGCTGCTTGAGTTTGAACAGAGAATATGAAGATTGAAAGTTTGATGACTTAAAAGTAGAATTTCCAACTTAGATTCAATATATTGTAAAGTATAGCCAATGTAAAGCATCAAAATGTAACAATACTTAGGTGTTTTTTTGTTATTGTTATTGTTATTATTGTTTTAGTTTTAAGTATTTTTCTGTAGCCATTTTTATATTAATCAGTTTTCACTTATATGTAGATATTCAAGCTTCATAGTTGTACATAATTTCCATTTGTTTTAACTTTTAAGATCTAAGAATATATATGCATGAAGGACTGGAAAATAGATCTTAAAAGTGGTGCATGCCACAGTTAGAGGGAAGTAACCACTTATAATGAATCATTTGATCGTTTATTTAGAAAAGAAAATCAGTCATCTGCTTGTAAATGAAATGTGTGGGCCAGAGAATAAAGCTTCAGAAAATTTTAAACTGTTTAGCTCCACTACTCGCCCACTACTCGACCAGTCTCAAGATCGTTCTCCCTGTCTATATTAAACTGTTTGGCCACAACACACTTTTCAACTGACATGCTATGCATCCCTTGGATGAAGCTACACCCTTCATGTCAACCGGACTTTCACTATTCTACTGTAGTACATTCCATTAGTTGATTCTGCCTATACAATTTATTAACTTACATGATATGGTATGTAATATGATCATCGTATTATTTTTGCTAGTCTCCAAAATAGAGGGGCAAAAAAGAAAAAATGGAACAGATAATACTTTGAAGGAGATAAATAGTTTGACCTTTGATAACTACCAAAGCAACTAAGCAGAAATGAAATGAAATATAATACCTTTGATTCTTCAAAAAACACCATTTGAATGCAGATCCACTGTATATCTGCATGCAATAAGTATAGTGGAAAAATATAAGTATACTATCAAAAATCTACCATAGAAGTTCTAATATTTTATGACCTCAATGATGCTATCCACATCAGCGAAGGTATTCAATTATCCAAAAAAAAATCAAACAGTTGGAAATGTGCAATCCAATACCTACAAATTACCAAAAATATGCAAGTTCTATGATTCAATGATGCGGTATAAGGATGCATAAACTCAAAATCATCAAACTATTTAAGAATCATGTACACCTAATAAATAAGCATATCATCCACTGCAACTTAATCAAATAGATAAAAAAACACAAAACAATTGAACCTGAATGCTCTTTTACAAAACTCACTTTTTAGTACAGCTTCCATTTAACTATTTAAGAAGTTAAGTTTATAGTCATATTCACCGGATTCACATTTCACATAGGTGTCAAAAGTATCAAAAATCATAGTTTAACGTATGTAACTGTGTATCATATAACTAAAGGTAGATTTAGGTAAAGCTGTCACATATTTGTAGAAAAAACTATATAATGGCGTGTTTGTGTGTGTTTATATATATAATATATATAGCTTGTGCCACACATTTTGAACCTGTTATCAAAATTTAGTAAATATTTTTCATTTGGTGATAAAATAATAAGAATAACATAACAAAATTAACTCATTTTGAACATGAATTATATCACCTAAAAAAATTCAAGTCAATAATATAATGGTCATTTACACTTACAGTGGAGAATATAAAAAATTAAATGTTACAGAAAAATTTGGAAGGACACACCAGTTTTTTCTTTGTCATGGTATCAATTGTATAAATCAAAGTCCTATATTTTTTAGATTTTATTACTACCTTAACTTTTCCACTTAACACCATTTCATTTTCATTTTTTTATTACTACATAGTCCAAATTCAGGAAAAATGACTTTGAACTTAAGCTCCTTTTAATTTTGGATACACTTAATGTACTTATGCATATGTAACATTAGCAATGAAGCTACTTACAGTAACTTTGTATTACATTGATTGATGCTAAGTTTATTAGCTATTAATGACTAATTTGTTGCAAAAACATTTATGTTGAATAGATTTGCTTTAAACTAAGTTGTTATTTATTACTAAGTTTAGTTTTATGTTTAGTTTTATGCTCAAATGCTGATAGTAAGACATTAATAGATGCAATTGAATTCAGTTATATTAACAGTCAGTAGTGTAGAAAGATTCATTCTACTCAAAGTTAACATAATTTAAAAAGAAGACAACACCTTAATGATAATTAATAGCATTTAAATAAATACAGGCCCAAGCAAAATGTCATTACAGCTCTCCCTTACCATTGATTTCGTTAACATACCTCATAGATAACACCTAAACCATTAAATGAAGACCAGCTATCACTTTTTTATCACAAAGTCAAAAAAGATGTATCGGTACAGAAAGAACAAAGTTGAATATTACACCCCCTTATGTACTTTATTGCACTATGAGGTAATTATTTAATAGAAATATCCTACATAAAATGACAAAACCAATGTATCAAAGTGAACTTGAACTGAAGGAAAAATAAGGAAAACCTATTTTTCATCATTATATTATCAAAAATCAAACGAAGCTGCTGCGAAATCCTTCCAGATGTACCTCTATCCTTCTCATGAAAAGAAGTACGAAGTTGGTTCCTACCTAGAGTTATTATCCTGCTTTCCACTCATCTGCCATCGCAATCAACAATGCACTTGATCATCAAATAACCATTTGGATAATATTGTCCAGGAAAGTTAATGCTTCTCAAAAATAGTGTAGTAAAGTCTCTTTCTCTCTCTTTACATCATGCATTAATCTTAAGATATCATGCATTTTTTAAAGATTAATATGTAAAAAATTTGTAAATGGATAAGTTTTCAAATTTGATTAATATTTACAGACCTTGACAGACTAAATCATCGACTCCACATCACAACAAACCTCCTCGTCAAGTACTTGATTCATCCTTCCATGTATTTCAAAGCATCTTTTCTGAATACTTAATTAAAAACATTTCCACAAATTTCAAGAAATTGAGTCTTAGGAAAATAACCGTACTTCGCTTCTACATGCGTGTTCGTAACAAAATCGTACCCGCTTTCCATGGTTCCACGTCAACATTCAAAATAATTTGTTTAGCTTTTCAAAATTAATTAACTAATATAGATATTAACGTACTAGTGATCAATACATTCAGAAATTCCCTAAGTTCACTAAAATAATTTACTTAGCAAGAAGTAGTGTTTAGAGATTTACTTATCAATTTTCAAGAGATGTTTGTCATAACAAAAATGTAGCTTAGTTTAAGACAATTTTAATGGAAAAAAAAACATTACTTAAATGCCCGAAGAGTTGTTTACCTTTATATCACCAACCAATCTCAACTACCCGACTATAATTAAAGGCATTATTCGATTATGGTTATATTAGGATGGAGAAAGCAATCATTATCCGAGATCTGGGAGTTCATTCCCATGAACTATGAACTATGCAAAAGCATAACGTGCACCGAGCTCTATTTCTACTTGCCGACAAAATCCCCAAATTTCAAAACGAATACAGCCTATAACAATAAGAATAATGGATAACTTCCCAAATTTGGAACTTTTCATGATAGAAACACGAAGAAGAAACAAACCCGCGGTTAGTTCTCTAAATCCAAATCGCGAGTTCCTAATTCACTGAGACCAACTACACGTAACCAACCCACCAGCGGCTGAAATCCCCAAATCAAATTCAACGCATCGAATCCCCTATAATCCGCAACTGAATTTGAGAATTGCTTACGAGAGCCGATTTTGATTTTGCTTTTGAATTTGAATCAAGACATGAGTTTATAAATTGACATTAGTTTTCATTTGATTTGAAGTCATTCAAATTGATTTGAAGTCGTTCAATTGAACGAACATAAAGTTGCTTTTGTTTTCTTCTTAACGGCTACGGGGAAGTGGAGGGATAAATGAAAGCTAAGCGGGAAATGAAAAGGGAAGGGGGAGGGAAAATGAAAGTTGGAGTAGCAAACCGATGGAAAATGAATGCAAACTAATGTAGTTGCATCGGTTGAATTTAAAACCGATGCGACTAAAACTATTTGCACGTATCAATTGCATCGGTTGTTGGTGATAACTGATGCAAATTTGATTTTTTATTACCTATTGTTTTTCACGTACCAATTGAATCGGTTATTAAGATGGAACTGATGCAAATAGTTCTATTTGCATCAGTTTTTACTTCAACTGATGCAAATGAGGCGAAGCAATATGCACTTTTTGTACTAGTGGCTAAAGATAATTATTATTTATATTGTTATTCGATGAATTACTTATAGAAATTACATAATTTGTATTGATCAAATAAATGACATTTTCTAAAATACCATCATAGACTTTATCGTCATCCAAA
Source organism: Allium cepa (assembly GCA_030765085.1). Classification (NCBI taxonomy): domain Eukaryota; kingdom Viridiplantae; phylum Streptophyta; class Magnoliopsida; order Asparagales; family Amaryllidaceae; genus Allium; species Allium cepa. The sequence continues at coordinate 89,035,530 of CM060943.1, forward strand.
ATAATGTTCATAACATTATTAACACAATGAAAAAGATAGCCAGTCCGAGACAATCTAGACAGATATATAATTCCACAAATAAAGTCTTTAATAAAATACAATTTATTTAATATCATCACAAATCCACTCAGCAAATTCAAATGAAAGTCTCCGACAGCCATTGCATCTATAATAGGTCCATCGGCAACCTAAAGCCTTAATTCTCCATTTGTCGTGCGGCACTAGTTCATAAGCCTCTGTAACGAATTATAAATATGAGTTTCGAATCCAATATCTAAAAGCCAAGATAATTTTTTGATTGCAAAACAATTTTGAATCATAAATGTAGTTAATGGAGCTGTGGAACTATTATGCTTCTTTACTTTAACAATCTTCAAGTAACCTAAACAGTTTCATTTCTAATGATCTTTCTTATGATAAAGATGACACTTGCCCTAGTTCGCAGTAGTAGTTTACTTACTTTTCTTGGTAACCCTTTTCCTCTTCTTCGAACCTTTCGAAGATGATACACACCCTTTACAACAAGCACAATTCCTTAATCCTTGGATGTACACACAGCCGACCTCAACATATTGAGGAGCTCCATGAGATTCACATTTAACTGGTTCATATTTGTAATTTAGTATAAACAATTCATACCATGGTGTATGAGAACCAAGGATCAAATCAACCTATAACTCATTGCTTATTGGCACGTCCGATTGTGAAAGTCTATATATAGCCCTTCATTATGAATACATAATTTTCCATTTTCTATCATTTAATCAATTTCATATTGAACAATTTCTTCGTAAGCTCATACCTTGCGGAATGTGACGGTTCAAAAAACACGGCCGAGACTATCAAAATATCTCATGGATGGACATGTTTTCATGTTGCCTCTACAACAGCCTATCTAACATTGACAACATGAAAACCTAGACGATCTCTAGGTTCGATACCCATTTCTCATAAGCAAGCCTAATTTTGGGATCTTCATCATCAACGGGTTATTCTTTAAGATCGCGGATAATAGATGACTAAAGATGCTCATAAATTAATGTTATCTTAATCGCTCTTAACCAATCGATATAGTTAGGTCCGATAAGGTTGTCATTTTCATAAAATAGTTTTGGTGTAGACGTTTTTGCAAGTTTTAATTTGGAAATTTAGGATAATTTCATTGTAATGTTCTTGTAATATTAGTAAGGTTGAATTCTATTTTAATTTTACTAACATGCTTCCACTAGTTTTTTATGCTTCTCCAACCCTAATATGAAACACAGAAGCCTTTGGACTTCACCAGAGGATGTTATGACTCGTCTGTCTTGGGATTCTAACCTTGAGTTCGCTCAATAAATCATTGCTCCATAAATGATGGATAATTTTTTATCCATTGTATCATATACAACTCCTAATTCGTGGTTTCTTTTCCTAATCAAATTTTGACCTTGAGTTTGCTCAACAAATCGAAAGAGATTATTAACTCGTACCTACCATTTCATGACAGCCTAAGTATATTAATTGTAACATCCCCCAATTTAAGGCTTGAAAATAAGCGTTGTTGATGTTGCTGTCATACATAGTGTTATTTTCGGATGACAATATGAGATCGGTTAACTATATCTATAACATTAAGAGCACATGAATATAGAAATTTTCAAAACACCTTTCATTAATAAACTTTTACATTCATTTCATAATCTAATTAATTCAACGTTCAGAGAAAATATAATAAATACAATTATATATCAAGAGCGACATATGAAGATCCCTCATTAGAAAATCAGAGTCTAACTACTTGGCATTTACAAATTCTATTGTTACATCCACTCAAAAAAATATAAACTTCAAACAATTCAGTGGAATAACTCCTAATATTAGCTTGCCTCCTGCATGTGTTGGAAAGCTTATTTGTTTAACCTGAAAATCTTACTCACGATCTACTCAAATGAGTACCCGATAGTTTAAAGGGAAAACGGAAACTTTGGGTTAGATAAAAAATTCGGTGTGAAATAATATAATCTCGAACCGAAAACAGATAGCTAGAGATACCACGCCACAGAATGGAACGGGTTTTCCCCTTATTAGTATCTTATCAAAATACATCAATCCTAAATCATGCATATGCAACCACAATGGTTAAAAACAAAACATGATTTGATTATATGTATGCAATATGGGTAAATATAACTAGTCTATCATTAAAGAGTTATGTATTCCCAATGTTTACCCGCCTCATGAAATTAACCGTCGGTCTCAAATCATAGGTTTTCCTAGGGTCACTATGAACTTATTAGTTTTAACAGGCCAACTAATAACCTATCAGACTGACTCGAGCCAAAACATAACCAGATGTCCCAAAATCTCCAAATACATTTAGGAGGAATCCAATTAAATAATACGGTAAGCATATAGAGCTATGAGTTCTTTTTTGTGCATACACATCTTATAGTCTCACTACCGACAAAGCCCTACGTACCTAAATCACTGACCTTTACTAGCCGGGGGCTATCGGCTGAAGCATAGGGCGACCCTACAATTGTCCCACCTAAATCTTATCTGGTCTTAAGTCCATGAGTCATATCATTTTGATCGGTTCAAGGAATCTTAACTCAATCGATCTATTTGACCTCCCAAATCCAATTCTACCCACTTAGGAGTTTAGCCTGACCATGCTCACTACTGGAACAACCGAACTGGTAATTCTGTTCTTAAATCCCAAGGTGCAATGTTGGGGAATGAAAATGTGAGTACGAAAAATGATAAAATATGTAAATTTAACTGACCAAATGATAACAAATACATATAAGTTCATTCATCAAAATATGTTCAATCAATAGTCATGTATATAACAAAATTACTTAAGTGTAAGCAGTATTTCCGTTTGGCAAAATTCGTATAAATTGGGCTGAAACACTATTTCATTTCCTTGAAAACATTTATCTTTAGAATTGACAAACCATTGAAATCATTCTTAAAACAAGGAAAACATAGCCCAGTACTTAGCCAAAATCTTATGTCAAAGCACCATCCTTTTACATAGCTTTTAAAATGCTTGCTATCAAAACTGGGATGTCGAACATCTAAAAAACATGGGCTACCAAGCCTCTATGACATAGCTTTCAAGTTTGTAAATCATACATCCGTACAGTCGCTAAATACAAATGTCGAGTATCTAGAAAATATGAGCTATTGAGCCTGTAAAGCGTAACTATCGAGTTTGTAAAACATACAGCTATCGAGTCGCTAAAAGTATAGTTGTCGAGTGCTACACGAAAGCTATCGAGTCACTATAAGACAAGATGTGGCATATTCTTAAAAATATGAGGTACCGAGCCTCTAAATAAGGATGTAGAGTTTTAAAAAGAAAGAAGTTACCGAGTCTCTAAACCATAGGGTTGTCGAGCCTATGCAAAACCTGAGGTTTCGAAACCCTAAAAACACAAGGTATCGAGTTAATATGCAAGCGGATACAACACATAGATGTCTAGTAGATATCGCATGTATCTACTGTTATAGTTGTTGAGCTTCTACAAATGTAAAGGTATCGAGGGTCTAAGTTATAATGTCGATGGCATTTTTGTAAATAACTTAAAAACTAATTTATTTTCTTTTAAAGTGAAAAATTCCTATTAACTCTTGTCAAATTTTCATTTGATAGTAAAACAATTTTCATATTCTTTGCTAAAGTCCTGGTAGCTCACGTACTACCTTCTCAAATAACATTACAGAAGCCTTATGATTAATATCGTTAACTTATATTAATTATGAACATTTCTAGAATAAAAAATTCATACAAAATCATAACAATTAGGAAAACCCCTAAAAATCTTATTTTCCTTCTTCCTCTATATACAAAAATTTCGAGACTAAAACATTAATTTACTTACCTTTAATAACTAAAAACCCAAAAATATACATATTTTTCCTCTTAAGAAATTCATAGAATATTCAAATGAATTTGAAAAATTATGAAATTGAAAATCCATCTCTAAAACAATGTTTTCCATAACGTATTAAAATTTCATTTCAATAGGAGATCTAAAATTTGGTTTTGCCTTTAAAACGCATTAGAAAAATTCCATAAAATTCCAACATATCTTTATACAATCAAACAATGACATTATCAACCTAAGCATGAAATATTATCACATCTAATTCGAAAATCAATCCTAGATCCAAAAAACATAGACAATTAAGATGGTTAACTATTATTCATCTTAGATTGGATAAGAAGATTAAGATTTGATGTAGATTAATTTCCCTAAGCTTTCCTTTTTGAATTCCTTATATTTCCTCTTCTTTTCCTCTCTAGGTAGTGGATGGCCTCTTTTAGGTTTTGTTTTTATATTAGAAAATGAAACGAGAATGAATGAGAGAGGAAGGGTTTAGGAAATGAATTAAGGAATTATTCCATCTTGTCCCTTTCATTAATATCTTTCCATTCTATGTTTAAAACAATCTTATTAATTAATTAATTAAGGCCTGACCTAAATTAGTTAGTAAATCCCATTCTCCTTATCACCTCACATTATTCTATTTAATTTATCTAATTAAGTTTCTTGAATAATATTAAAAAAAATTAGGGTGTTACAGCATCCTCCTTAAAGAATTTCGTCCTTGAAATTATGACAAGGAAAACAACAAGTATAATAATCCTACAAACATGTGTGACAAACACATAACAACAATACTAATATATCCTACTAGCAACGAGTCTATATGAAAGTGATAGAACACGCCATCAAAGCAACTCATGATAAGTATCTCCGATCTCGTCTTCCATCTCCCAAGTGCAGTCTTGCTCATTGTCACTCCATTGGACTTTCACTAACTTGACGGTCTCGTTTCTTAATTTCTTCCCATCTCCTACTACAACACAAACTGAGTGTCTAATAAAAGTCATATCCAATTCTACTACTAAATCTTCCCGTTTAATCGGTGCAATAGTAGTTTTTGGATCATATACACACTTTCTAAGTTGAGAAACATGAAAACATTCTGGACTCTGGCAAAATTATTTGGTAAACCTATCCTCTACGCGAGTTTCCCAATCCTTTCTATGATTGGAAACAGACCAACATCTTAGTGTTAATCACCCTAACTTTCCAAATCGTACCATATGCTTCATCGGTGATATTTTAACAAAAACATGGTCTCTAACTATGAACTCTAAATCCTTATGCCTTTTATCTACATAACTTTTCTGCCTAGGCTGAGCTTCCTTCATCCTTGCTTGGATCAACTCAATCTTTTCAGTAGCTTCTCTCACCATATCTGGGCCAGAATCAATTTGTCTTTGGTCTCTAGCCAACATGCTGGTGATTTGTACGGCCTTCCATAAAGAGTTTTAAAAGGCGTTATTCCTATAAAGTTTGATAATTATTATTATAGGAAAACTCAACAAAGTGCAAATAGTCTTCTTATGACCTTCCAAAATCTAGTACACGAGCCCTTTACACATCTTCAAGAACTTTGTTAAATCTTTCTGTTTGCCCATTCATTTGTGGTTGGTAAGCGGTACTCATCTTCATCTTGGTACCTAACACTTCTTACAGACTCTTCCAGAATTCACTACTGAACAAAGCATCTCCATCACTAACTATACTACTAGTAATCACATGCAGTCTTTCAATATTCTTCATAAATAACTTTGCCAGAGGAGGTGTCGTCCTTATCGAATTAATGAGAATAAAGTGTGCACTCTTGGTCAGTCTATCTACCATGACCCAGATATTTTCGTTTCCTCTATTCGACCTTGGCAACCTATCAATAAAATCCATGGATATAGAATCCTATTTTCAAAGTGGTACTTCTAAAGGTTGAAGCAGTCCACTTGGCTTCTGATTCTTGGCTTTTACATGTTGGTTATTCATACATTGTTTCATCCCTAAGCCTACATCTCTTTTCGTTCCTTCCCAAAAGAAACTCCTTTTCATATCTTGAAATTTTTTTAGCTCCTCTAGAATGAATAGTAAACTTCGATTGATTACACTACTCAAAAACTTCCTCCCCTAGGTTACAAACGTCTTAAATACACAACCGTCTCTTCTTCCTCAACCATTCGTTCTAGTCAAGACTAAAACATTTTAAATCTTCAATCTTAGATCCATCCTCAAGTCCTCTAATCTGTTCGGCTAGTAATGGACCATCTCTCTTCTTAGGAGCAATTCTTTCGATCATTACCAGTCGAACTTCCAAACATGACAACATCATTGTGTTTTGACTAGAACTAACCATCGACCATAACCAAGTAATGAATGCCTCTAAATCTCACCATTCTACTAACATAGCTAACACCACACTCTGATGTTTCTTACTAAGTGCATCCACTACTTTGTTACCTTTCCATGGCATATACTCAATATCAAAATCTTCTGCGAAAAACTCTAGCAACTTTTGTTGTCTCATATTCAACTTCTTTTGAGAGAATAGACACTTCAAAGACTTATGATCTATAAATAACTCAATCGTTCTCCCAAAAGATAATGTGTCCACACTTTCAAAGTAAAAACCATCGCTTTCAACACTAAATCATGAGTTGGATATCTAATTTCATGTAGTCGAAGCTATCGAGAAGCAAAGGCAATCACTTTACTTTTTTGCATTAACAGAGCTCCAATATCTATCCTACATGCATCAATATACACCACTAAATCCTGATTTGCATTTGGAACAAATAACACAGGTGCATTGGCCAGTAAATGCTTTAGCTTTAGGAATGCTTCTTCTCATATATCGGTCTAAACATACTTTACGTCCTTCCATGTCAGTTTAGTCACACATGCCGCTATACGAGAGAAATTCTTGACGAATCTCCTATGACAGCCAACTAAGCCCAGAAAACTTCTTATCTCAATCACAGTCTCAGGTCTTTTCCAATTATAACATCTTCAATCTTAGTTGGACCTGCTAATAACCCTTTTTCTAAAACTACATGACCAAGGATTTATTGAATTATATTATTTTATTAATTTTATATTGTTCAATTATAATATTTTATGTTGAATGTATATACTGTAACATTTATAGTTTTACACAAATATCTTTAAATGTGTGTGTGTGTGTGTATTTTACTTATTAATTAATATTTTATTAATTTATTTAATTAATATTTTTAATTAAATACTACTAATTTTGAAAATTCTTTTATATACATATATACTTACATTGTCTGAAACATTTCAAGACAACATGACATATATCTATATATTATACGTGAGTATTTATTTTTAGTTAATTAACTATTTAATTAATTAATCTTATCAATATTATAAATTTCAAAATTTGATTTTATAATGTTTTCAAACATTTTGAAAAACTATATTACAACAGTTTATAATACATTTCTTATTTTAAATTTAACTTTTAAATTTATAATTTTATTTTAGTTTTAAAAAAATTTGAAATTTTGCCTAAGACCTAATTCAAATTGGGCCTTTTCTGTTAGAGGCAATCTTTGGCTCACATAACTTTTCAGGCCAGGCCGGAAGACAGAAAGGGCACAATACTTGATTATCCAAACCTAATCCTTCGACATTACCTTTCTAGACACCCAGCTGAGCTTGATCAGTTAACCATAACATGACTAATTTAGACTTCATATACTATTGGGATCTAATAGCATTGTTTGGTCTAGGCCAGATCACAACGGAGTAAATAGGCAAATTTCAAAAAATTCCATTTGGATCTTATTGGGCCTATGAAGTCTAAGTTTATTTAGATATTATCTAAAATTCTTATAAATAAAATAAATAATTTATTTAATTTTAAAACACTTTTGTATTAATATTAATTTTTATAATATATGTAATGATATGTGTATCATATACACACATACATATACGTGCACCTGCAACGTACAATAGTGCACATAGTTTAACATGGATGTGTATAGGTGTTGGGATTTACATCGAAATGGACATAAATGCCCCTCCGTATACATACTCGTCGTCTAATGTGTAATTGTATATATGTGTAAATGTTTATATGTTAATATTTACTATAAAAGACAACTATAAAACATATACAGTTAATATAAATAAATATATATATACACACACACGCATACATATAGTTAATTAATATTCTAATTAAATCTAATAAACTCAAACTTGTATTAATACAATAAATTTAAATAGATAGATATTATATATATATATATATATATTAAAAATTGATTAGTTTAAAAGTATATATATGTATATAAATATCCATATTAAAATATTAAAACTATATATGCAAATGATAATACACACACACATACTAAAAATGGGTACATATATTAATCAATTCATTTTGATATAAATTAATAATTATATATATGTCATATACGTTAGCTTAGCAGATGATTTTTTTTCTTTAGTTTTAACGTTAAAATGTTTTATTATCATTGTGATTTCCGCACGAAAATCATTTTAAGCTAAATAAAATTAATTTTTTGAAAGTTACATCAAAGATGCATAAATTTGTACTATATAAATTTTGTATAATTTATATTTACTTTACATGTGTATATAAACATAGTAAAACTTAGGTTTTGTATTTAAATACATTTATATATATATTATACACATGCACACACATATATTCGGATAAATTTTTTTAAATCTATATACATGTTATAAGCCATATGATACATATGTATATGTGTTTTAAATATATACATATGTTTTTAACTAAATTAGTTTTAAATAATATATATCTTTTATTTTCAAAAACAATATAAATGAATTATAATAATTCTTTGTTGTAGAATGTAATATGTATACATATATTTACAAATTATATATATATATATATATATATATATATATAAACGCATTAATCCAAATGTTGACAACAATAGAATATAGGGATTCACTATATATCCAACAGTGATTCAATCACATATATGACACAATAAACATTATATATTCATTAATATATGATATTAAATAGATTATTACCTTTCACTAAAGCCTAATTGATACACCTAGAATCATTGAATCTAATCACTCCTTGATTGAGTCCTAAATCCAGAAAACACTACTTGACTGAATGTAGCTACCACCAATGTTTGAATCTTATTTGATTTAACGCTTTAAGCTTGAAAATTTTAGGAAGAAGGAAAGGGAAGTTGAGGACCCTGGCTATAGCAAATGGAGCAAGATAGTAAAAACAAAATAAGGGGTCAAAGATGAATATACAGTGAAAATCTAAGGAGAAAAGGGGGATCTACATCTACCTTTCTGTCTTACCTATTAGTCTCTTTGAATTTGAAATTCGATCCCAACTTAGCTATCATATGGTCGGCCTTCTCGTGTTATCATAACTGCACTCAATAGGTCTAATCATGGGCCTCAAAATCACTTTAAGCTCGAACAATAAATAACACATTTAAATCTAATTTAAATGCACATTGATATCGTATGTCGATAAGTATATGTATAACTATTATATACACAGTACTTGAGATTGATCAACATGTATTAAATAAAATTCTGTAGTTAATATTTCACAAATATTAATTAATTTATAACAATTTATAATTTAATTCGGTGGTAATACCAGTATTCAAATTTTTTGTTAGGTGACTCTTAGGTGTAAATTCGGTCAGCGATTAAAATCGAACAATTCGTACGTTAACGTTTGCACATCACTTAGTAGGTGGTGTGACTTTATGGCTAACTTTATTGCTTACTTAGCATTGGTAAAATCCAATTTAACTTTATCTCATTAGGACTTATGGAATTTGGTAATGGTCAAAATTCCACTATCATCCATGTTCAATTTTATAATCTAAACACAAAGTCCTTCATTCAATAATAACAATTATTATTAAACTAACTACACTGACCAGAGATTTTGAATTTGAGTTGACATTACTTGACCATGGCAGTAATCTCATATAACCGAGGAGACGAATGCTCTTTTAAATAGTGTTTTGCTTCCAATACTTCCACTCGATCCAACTACTGTTGTTTGATAGACGTCATATCATGATTTAACTACAACCAAAGTGGAGCTTTAATATTAAAGGACAACACTATTCTCAAGTCAAGGGTGCTGCATAATATTGTCAAATCGATTTTTTATGTTTTACCTTAGTTACACCGGTCAACAGAAAATTATCGAGTGGGTCATTCCATATTTATTAAATAATTATCAGTACGTAATCCTTTAGTTCCCCTAGTAGTCATGAGTAATACATTGCCCTACATTTGAAGAGCATTGTGTACTCTTGTCTCAATGGATGCATTGATATCCAGTATCGGTACATCTTGACTATGAATATTTAAAATGATATGTCCATAACATTATTTATACTCATGATGACTACTATTTGTAATTACTATTTCAAACACACAATTGATGGATTTTCTATTAAATATACTTAAATTAAAAAATAATTGATTATAACATACTATAACAAGCATATTACAGAAAAAACCACCTTTTATTACAAATAAGAATTGACTAAAGAGTTAATCATTTAAAATAATTTATAGAATTACCCTTAGGGCATACCCTAACTCTATCAACTCTCACTTGCACTTTTGGCTAATTATGGGATGTCTATCCTATCCCTTCATTCAGTTTGATGAGAACCGAATTATTTAGACTCTTCATGAATGGATCTGCTTTCTTGTTTTAATTATCTACTATGTCAATCAACTCTCTCTGATACTGATAAACTACATTTATTATATGGAACTAGCCGAAATGTTTTTTGACTTATAGTGGGATCTTTTGATTACATTGTTATTGTATAACAATAATGTAGTATTCATAATATTTGGAATCAACCCTAGCTCAGTTATAAATTTATGCACTTATATCTATACATTTGTTTAATTGTGATGTTATTCAATGCAATGTACTTAGACTTTCTATTTAATTAGCTACAACATTTTGTTTGGAACAATTTCAAGCTTCTTAATTAAGGGTTAATCATGAATTTAATATTGACATAATATACTCGATAGCAAGAGTCCAGATGCTCCTTCATAAGGAGCTCATTCTTTCTATAAACAGTTATTTAGTATTTCATAAATACTCGAGAACATTCTAAACTACCACTTGGTGATCTTAATTTGGATTTGATATTTTCTTCATGCATCAAATACAAAAATGAAATATGATTTGCAGACAATACTACATGTATGATAATTCATATTGTCAATACATAAGGAATCCATCTTACACGTTCCATATTAAATATTTTAATAAGGTGTCTTTGCATATCGTTTGGGACATTCCTACATTCTTTATTCTTATTATAAAAGATATCATTTAAAAGTTAAATGTTGAAACTAAACTATCATGATTTCAACATAAGTACAATATTAACAATTAGCAGTATGTTGTTTACTTAAAGTCTAGAAATATATATATAGTGATTATTTCTTTTAGACACGTGCTTCCTCTGTATTTTTACTAAAAATCAAACTACTCGATATTTCTTTCAAAATACTTATTCAATTCTGAAGCTTATAGAATGATACTTCTGTCTCATTTCTTGGATTATATCCGAAAAACACACAAATTCAATATCGCTTCCACTAACTTCAAGGCACTTTGATTGTTATGTACAAATAGTATTCTAAATCATTATTTAAAATTTTCATTTCACCGCATTTTTACTAAAACACAAAGTCATATCAAAAGATAACTTTATGAGTTAAATCCAAATAACTTGAGCACGTTGAGTGTTGAATCTATTGCACTAATTTCAACAATTGAAATTTATTGTGTTATTTTACCAACGTCACAAACATATTCTAACTATAATACTCTCTAGAATACACATAACTGGCCTATGGATCATATCCCTTCGGATATATTTTTCAAAATCATAATTTGATAACATAGTAAGATTCCTTACGAATTCATCCAAACCATGTGGTAGTTTCAATACTCTAAATGGTTTAATTGACAGCTGAGGATTATCTATTCTCAACATTGATAAGAAACTCACAGTTTTTCTTTAACGTGTAAGAGTACTTATTAGACAATATAATACATTGTGTTCATTTAGGTTTCTTAATTTCATTTCATCCCTTATAGTCAGTTTTACCTGTAAAGACCCGATTCTTCGACTTCCGAAAATCGACATCAACATGTCCACTGTATCAACTGCCGAACTATCGAATGCCGGAAAATCGAATTCTTAGGGTTTAAGAAGAAGAAAAGGATAGAAGAAGAGAGAAAGAAAAGCAACAGAAACAATAACAGAATCTCACAGTCGCAGCGGAACAACATATAATAGATAAATGAATATCTTTAAAAACAAAGGACTACCTCAGTTATTACATTATATTATCATCAGAGTGTACAACAACAATATACAACACAATACAACGACAATGGACAGTTATACAAATATGTCTTTACAAGTGAAATACACAGCGGAAAGATAATATCATATACAAGTAATACGTCTCGCCATCCAGCTCGCCACTTGAGCTCCAAAGCACTTCTGAATCAAGAATGACCTGATAACCTGACTCTAGACTGCCCGTGTGGAAAATTATGGACACCCAGAGTTTAGGAAGAGAACAATAAACTCCAGGTCAGTTATGGGACTGGTGTGAGGACTTAAAATAGTTATTATCTTTTAAAACAACAACAACAATAGAAGTGGAAAATATCCGCAATGCTTTTGGAAAATGAAACTACCATAAGGCCTCCCCGCATACACACAATGCAAATGCAGAATTGGAGGAGATTTATCCTTATGATAGTCAAAGATGCTTACTACGCAAAACAAATCATTTTTTGATATTATTATTAGTGCATAGTGTAGAAAGCATTTCGAAAATAGAATATAAATCCTAGCCAACATACGACCATTATCGTATGCCTACTATAGCTACCATGTTCAATAGCACGTTACCGCCACATTCCATGGCAGGTAATACAACTAAAACCGTACAAGATGCGTATTGTTTTATTTGGATTTCCAACAAATGGTCAGGCTAAGGAACTTCCTACTGTCAATGGGATCGCCTCTGGCGGGACGTCTCGAGAACCTAACGTTACGGTTAGATCTCTGCCAACACAAGGCCGGGCTACCTCTGTAACTAAGTAACTACTACACGAATATGTCATCCCCCGGTCCCTTCGGACCTTTATCCGAGCGCTTGATAACCAACATCACAGAGTTATAAATATAGTGTGTCAACATGAGTAAGTATCTGGGCTCCATACCACCCTTTCCAGAAGGAAATGACATACCTTAAATGGGACGACCCTCATAACCTTGCCGCATATTCCTGTTTTGACCATTTCCGGGGAGTGAGGTCTGACGAAGTCTCGTCCACAAAGCTACGCTTTTTCACAAAGCCACGCTTTGATCAACAAATGATCAATAAATAATCATCACACAGCAACACTCAGCATGCCACATTACCAAATTGGAATATGTCGCTGATAACCTTCAATTACATAACCTCTAAGGGTGTTAAGCTAAGAGAATAAATCCTCCGCCACCAACGGAAATGTATTTGAAAGAAATCTGCTTTATATCTCAAAATGTAATGTCAGACATGTAACCATACAAGTCTGTTCTGGGTTTGAAAAGAACCGAAGGAACTTCCAAAGAAGCCCTTGCAATCCGGGTATTCACAATCCCGATTTAATTTCCCATCACAAAGGAAATCTCCATACCGTAGCTAACGGTGCAGAGACAATCGATAGGTCATCCTATCGTTTTCACAAATACCCGGTCTTAACACCGGTCTTCAATGCTATCCATTACGTCATATCACTATTCGGAATGGGTAATCCGAATAACGAGTGCAATATTTAAAAATAAGTGTAGCATTCAATTTCAACCAATTCACAACAAATACCTACTTAAAGGTCAATATTGATAGTCAGTTATTTAACTATCAATCAATATTCACAACATCACCCGATTTCAAATAATTTCCCAAATTATTTATTTTCAAAAATATCCTTACAAGATATATTTTCCACATTTCAACCATTTGAAAACAAATTTCAAATCATTTTCCACCTTTCAATCTTTGAAAACAAATTTCAAATCAATTTCCTTAAACGGAAACACTTCCAAATATTTATCCATTTTAAATTTAAAATGGTTCATTTAAATCAATCAAATAAATCCTTACCGATTTATTTAAAACTTATGTTCCAAATCCGTAAATTTATTTCCACACTTCAAAAATAAATCAATGTTTATTTTTAACAAATTTCCCTTTCTTTTATAAATTCCATAGTGAATTTACATTTCCAAAATATCTATGATTTTCAAATCGATTTCTAATATTCATTTTCAATTTATCTTTAAAAGATAAAATCTTCAAACATTCACTTCATATTGGAAAAACATCTCCATACTTATTTAATACTAAGTAATTCACAAATCCTTTTATTTTCAACACTTGGAAAATATTCAATATACTTAAATCACAATTAAGTATATAATTTATTCTTTAAGGAAAACATTCTCTTAAACACATTTATTTGAGTCAAAACGAATGTTGCGTAAAACATCGTTACGACAACCCAAAATCATTAGTATAGGGATTTGAACTTAAAATAGATATATAAATCCCAATACTATATAAAACATTTCCTTTCGGAAATCATTTACCATAACAACAATGTTATAGTCCACTATTTCCTTATATTTCTCGAAAACGTCTATTTCAACAATGAATGTTGAAATCTATGGTTTCGATACTTAACACATTTTAAAACATCTTCAAAATAATTAACATCATCTTATAATATCACTTCCCCAAAACATATCCATCTTATTTAATAATATATTCACTGTCCAAAATCGTGAATATACTTCCCAACCAAACTCTTATTATTACAGCATTTAAGTTAAAGAATAATTCGCTGTCCAAAATCACGAATATATCTCCTTTAATAAACTTCTATGTTTAATTTATCAAATTCAATTAATTCCGGATTTATAAAACGACGTTTATAAATTCACACACATATATATATTTTATAAAAACTCCAACTTATAAAAATCCCTTAATTAACAAATTTTATTTATATCTCATTTAAATGCCAAAATCCAATTTATATGTTAATTACTTATAAATCTTTTATTTTACAAAATCTATTCATTTTATAACTTCACAATTTATAAATCTATAAATTTCATTCACTTATGAAATCCATTTTTATTTCATTCTAATAGTTATAAAAACTCGTTTTATAATTCCAATATTTTAATTCATAAATATCAGTTTTATAAATCTTTTATATAAATCATTTATAATAATTCAAAAATCTCAATTTAAACCATTTTTATAAATTAATCAACTACTTATTTCGAAAATCACATTTCGGTTATATTTCACAAAAATCATAATTTTTATAACATAAAAATTTCAACGTTTATTTATTTAAAATGAATAAATTCCAAAATTATATTTTATTATGAATTCTCAACTTAAATTTTCAAAAATCCAATTTTATTTATTTTCGGCATCTAACGACTCCAAAAATATATTCAGCTAAAAATTTAGCCTTTAACGATTTCAATCACAAAGATAATCATGCAGATTATAAATAGATCAACACACAACATTGAAACCAATTTAATCATTTGAGGAATCCAGTTGGATCCCTCCAACCTGTTTCCCTGCAACCAAAGATGTTAGCACAATACCAATTCCGTTTCAAGATGGAATTTCGCGGTATATGGTATTTATAAAATATTATCCGCTATTATGCGCCGCAATAGGGTCTCATCCGCTATATAATGCGGGAAAATCAACTCCAAGTACATATATAATACCAATTCCATGCAAGTTGGAATTATCGCGGTATATGTTTTAATAAATAACATCCGCTCAATATATGGCGTATAGGGTCTATTTCAAACAACAGATAACAATTATCATCCAATCACACAATCAAGCAACTTCAAATCTAACTATTTAAATTTTAAATCGAAACAATTCGATTGAGTGAGAAGTTCCAAAAACACTATTCATCACGAATTTTTCGAACTCCAAATCTCGCACGGTGACTGGCGTTTCTAGGGTTTACCCCCGCGTTCCGGACAAATGGAATATGTTTCGGAGGCTAATTCGATCATCTGGGCGAGTTACGGAAATAAATGATCAAATTTAATTTAAATCGATTAAACAAATTTCTATGTGTTTTGGCTTGCCCTGGACAAACTGTAAATCCGATTGACACGAAATTTGAAATCATACAATAATATAACATTACGGATCCGATGAAACTGGTTTCGTCGAAATCCGAGACTGTTTGAAAAATGGCTATTTTCACTAGTCGATTAAATATTAAAATATTCAATTTTCGCAATTTAAATTTTAATTCAATTTTAAAAGTTCACAAACATTGTTCTAACTCCAATATGATTTAATATAACTTTATAAATCAATTTTAATCACATTAAACCCGATTTCCAAATATTTTCATAATTTCAGATATTAAATTATCGATTTAATTATTCAATTAAATCTAAATATTCGAAAAATAAATTATTCGACTAATAAAATTTACTTGTTGATATTTAAAATTAATTAAATATCTGAATTTCAAATGACATAAATTCTGAGTTATTACAAACTTTCCCCCTTAAAAGAATTTCGTCCTCGAAATTGCCAAGTAAGAAAGAGTTTTGAAATCCATTAACTTTTCAAAGCAAAACGTTCAAGTTTGATTTACGAATCTCTTAAGCGTTTAACTTTTCCAAAATATCAATAGTTAAACTTCTTACAAAATATTTACTAATATTTCTCAAATATATATATAGTTATCTTTTCAAAATCAACTATATCGTTTAACCTTTAACTTCAAATCAAAACTTAGTTTTCACAAAAAAAAATCCCCAAAATTTTCTGAAAATTTTCTAACGCCTTAAATTTTCAAAAAATTTCGCCATAACCTCCTTTGTACAGAGGAGCTTTTACAATATCACAATAGATATAAATATATATACATCGACCCACCCGGTCGGAAAAATAGAAAAACAGTTCATATTTCCTTTTTTTATTGCGTAGGCGTACCTTTTTAGCATTTTTAAGGAAAGCAGTTATTTATTAAGCATTTTGCGCAACCCAAATCCCGCTAACGGTAGCCCCGGTACCTGTATTTACTCAATATAAACACGTAAGTGACATATATAAGAAGTTATTAACATTTTACTCTTTTAAACAACTACAATACATGCATATAGCAACATGACAACTACATATGCCAACATAGCAAATGCAACAAAACAACAAATGCAGCCATCAAACAACTATCATCCAATTAACATCCAACAAATCAATAACCAAATCAATATTCTTTTTTTTCTCATTAATATTCAATGAATTGGTTTTTTCTTCATTTTAATCACATTTGATTTGTTAACATTGGACTTTACAAATATTCATTTATTCATTTCCAATTAGTATACATTCACTAATTTACATTCATTTAGTTCACTTCCAAATCAAATTCAGTTCTATTCAAATTCACTTTCTTTCAATTTGAATTCAATTACATAGCTTTCAATTTCACTAATTTAATTTCATTAACACTTAATGAATTTATATACAATCAACTAATAATCAAATAACAACCAATGTATATTCAACATAACCAAATTATTAAATTTACATTCAATTTGGTTCAATACTTTTAATTCCGATTTGGTTTAATATTAAATTGGCTTACATTCAATTTATTCAATTATTAACTTTAATGAATTAACACCTATATCCATTGTTTCATATCAATTCATTTTCATTCAATTGATTAACATTCAATCCCTTCATTAATTCAATTGCTAATTCATTTCACAAATAAAGTTGAATCTCCTTTTATATAACTCAAGTTCACATCCATTTAATTCACTTCATTATTTTACTTCGATACCAAAATCGACTTTATTCAATATTACTTAAACTATATTCCATTTCAATTCATCATTTGTTTAACTTAACTTAAATTTCCACTTACAAATCCAATTCAGATTCCAATTCTAAAGTAAATTCTATTTAACTTTTACTTAAGTCAAATTCATCACTTATTTAAATTCATATCTCGTTTTGCTTATCAAAATTATTTAAACTTCCAAATTTGATTTCATTTATTTAACTCCTTTTAGTTAAATTCCAAATCATATGTTTTGTTATGCCAACTCAAATTATTTAGCTTTACCAAAGCTAAATTTTTTATCTCATAATATAAGTTCAAAACTCGTTTTACTTATATTTATCAATTTCAACTTAGATTTTCAATTTCAAATTTGTTTATCACAACAAAACTTCAATTTCAATTTACTATGATAGCAAATCCATCACACAGAAACTCGAAAATGATACTGATGATGCTGCAGTCATCATCCTTATTATTTCCCAATAACAATAGTGAAATCAGTGCTAAATATTCTTTCAAAATTTCCCTTTTCATTATTTATAAATCACATTTATAAAAAAATTCCCTCATATGATTTCACTATTTATATATAAGATTATTTTACAATTGTAAATTATTTTAATTATAATTCCATACTTATAATTCATTTGCTTATACAATTCATTCTTTTACAACTGTTGTTTTTATTTAACTTATCCAAACAACTTTTATTGACTTATACATTTTTACATTTTCAACAACCAAACAATCAATTTATATATACTTTAATAATTTCTAAAAAATTATTTCTTTTATATAAAAATATAATCGAGGTAAAATTATTTCATTTACCCAATTTAAAACGATATCGTGCCGAATTGTTTTGAACAAGTGTTTAGAGATCCCTATCGATAGAGTTGTACAGACTATACCGACCAGAATTCATATACGTCTCCACAAACCAATCATCACAACATAAAACAATTTTATTTTCACTAACAAATACGCGCTCATAGCTATTATTACACTCAAACTCATTCTAGAGTACTACTGACTCTATCTCTAATGAGTAACATCCAACAGAGCCAAGGTTGTCACTTAACCATATGCTCTGATACCACATGTAATGACCCGATTCTTCGACTTTCGAAAATCGACATCAATACGTCCACTGTATCAACTGTCGAATAATCGAATGCCGGAAAATCGAATTCTTAGGGTTTAAGAAGAAGAAAACGATGGAAGAAGAGAGAAAGAAAAGCAACAGAAACAATAACAGAATCTCACAGTCGCAGCGGGACAACATATAATAGATAAATGAATATCTTTAAAAACAAAGGACTACCTCAGTTATTACATTACATTATCATCAGAGTGTACAACAACAATATACAACACAATACAACGACAATGGACAGTTATACAAACATGTCTTTACAAGTGAAATACACAGCGGAAAGATAATATCATATACAAGTAATACGTCTCGCCATCCAGCTCGCCACTTGAGCTTCAAAGCACTTCTGAATCCAGAATGACCTGATAACCTGACTCTAGACTGCCCGTGTGGAATATGGGCACCCAGAGTTTAGGAAGATGATGCAGCATAAAATTGCTCTTTACGAAGAATAACCAACACCTTCCGCAAATGCTGAATATGGTCTTCTGCAGTAGCACTATAAATCAGAATATCATCAAAATATATTACCACAAACTTCCCAATGTACGGCCTGAAAATTTGGTTCATCACCCTCATAAATGAACTCGTTGCATTCGATAGACCAAACGGCATAACCAGTCATTCGTATAAACCATCCCTCGTCTTGAATGTTGTCTTCCATTCATCTCCTGGTCTAATTCGGATTTGATGATATCCACTCTTCAAATCAATCTTCGAAAAGATAGTAGCCCCGCTCAACTGATCTAACAAATCATCCAATCTGGGCATTGGGAATCTGTACCTAATAGTGATCTTATTCAGTGCCCGACTATCGGTACACATCCTCCACGTTCCATCCTTCTTCGGCACCAACAGGGCTGGAACCGCACAAGGACTTAAACTTTCCTGCACACGCCCTTGTTCTAGCAATTCTTCCACTTGCCTTCGCAACTCCTCATGTTCCTTCGGACTCATCCGGTAATGTGGTCGATGTGGCAACACAGCTCCTGGAACAAGATCTATCTGATGTTGAATATCCCTCAACGGTGGTAATTCCGTTGGTGGCTCCTCAGGAAATACATCGTCAAATTCTTCCAGCACTGGCTTCACTTCTTCAGGAATTTCAACCACTTCATTACACTCTCGTCCAATCAACAAAAAGACTTCAGGACTCTCTTCTACTTCTTCAACAAATTCTTTCAAAGTCAACAAAGTCTTCAGCTCCTCAATCTCTTCTGATTTGCTTTCTCCTTGTTGTCTCTTGTTTGGAACTAAAATGATCTTAACACCTTCAAACATAAAGCTGTAGCTATTGGTCCGACCGTCATGCTGCACTTCTCGATCATACTGCCATGGTCTTCCCAAAAGCAAGTGACAAACATCCATTTCCACAACATCACACCAAATCTCGTCTTTATACTTCTTTCAAATAGAAAATGGAACATGTACTCGTCTATCCACCTTCACCTCTCCTCCTTTCCTCAACCATGCTAACTTGTAAGGATTTGGATGCTTCTCCATTTTCAACTTCAACTTTCTCACAACTTCAGTAGAAATAATATTGTCACAACTTCCTGTGTCAATCACAAATTTACAAACCTTCCCCAGAATAGTGCATGTCGACTGAAAGATATTACTCCTCAACCAACTAGCTTCTTCTTCCTGCTTCGGTGTTAAACAAGACCTCCTCATCATTAGATTACATCCTTCATCTCCTGACGCAATATCCTGTTCATCCTCCTCAGCTGGACTAGAATAACCTTTATCAACATTCTCACCTTCAGCTTCAGCAATCATAGTTCGTTTCTTTGGCTTTGGACATTCATTAATCTTGTGGCCCACTTCCTGGCAATTATAACATTTGAAACTGTTGTTGACCTTTGCCTTCGCAACTTCATTCATAATTGGTTTAGTGACGGCTTTAGAAACATTGGAACTCCCACTAGCACCTTTGTTCTGAATATTGGAACTTGTAAACACACCACCTCCTCGTCTTCCCTACTTCTCCCAAGCCAACGCTTTCTGATGTGCTTTTGCTACAGATCTAGGATCAAACATATTCACCATATCTTGAATCTGCATCCTCAACCCTCCAACAAACCTAGCAGTCAATTGTTCCTCTGTCTCCATAATGTCATTTCGAGCAATCAGTTGATAAAATTCGTCAGCATAATCATTAACAATCTTCGTCCCCTGCCTCAGATTCTGCAACCTCTGATACATAAGTGACTGATAATTGTAAGATAAAAATGTAGCTTTCATCAGTTTCTTCATCTTATCCCAAGCAACAACCTTCGACTTTCCCATCCGTTCTCGTGTAAGTTTGGTTTGCTGCCACCATGCCATAGCTCCCCCCTCAACCCAGTAGCAACTAACTTCACTCGACGATTTTCCGAAACCTCTTTGAAATCAAAGATCTCTTCAACATGAGACAACCAGTCCAAGAATTCTTCTGCAACCATTCCTCCTTTGAATTCCGGAATTTCTGTTTTCATCCCTGATTCCCAACGTCGATCTTCATCAATCTCCTGATACTGACGTCGTCCCTGATCTCGATCTCGGAAATGAACACTTCCTCTATCACCTTCAATGTCCTCATCAAAATCTGATGTATATCGTTGTCGATCACGTCCACCAACCTCTCTACCACTTCCACTTCTACCACCAACAGCCCTTCGATCTTCATTCCTCCTATCACGATCATCAACCTTCCTACTACGATTATCAGCACTTCTGCGATCATGACTTTCTCTCCTCTCCTGATCTGAATGTGGTGGGATTCTACTTCCTCCATGGCACGATTCAGGTGAAACTCTTCTTCTACTTTGATTCATTTCAAGCATCATTCTCTCTAATCGACCAATTCCTTCATCAAACTTTTCATGCATGCGTTGTTCCACTTGATCGGCCTCTTCTCTTCTATACAAAGCTTCAATATTTTGATGGCGGTTAGCTCTTCTCGGCGGCATGATTACACAAACACTTCAACAAAGACAAATGCAAACTTCAAAATTTTAACAATACACGGCTCCAACTAGCTCAACACTTCACTAGCTCGCACAAGCTTGCAACGACCTAAGGCTTAGCTCAGCTCGGCTTCAAACACTTTTCAAACTTTGATCCAAAATGAAATGGATCGAAATCTTCCAACTTGTTGCAACTTCAAGACGAACACGATGAACACCAACTTCAAACTTCAAACTCGGCTCCAAGACTCGACTTAGCTATGATTGGCTAAGTCAGGCTCCGATACCAATAATGATGCAGCGTAAATACGAAATTTAAATGAAACGGTGAAAATGGCAATCGGTGGATTGAAAATTCTGCAAGGCCCAAATTCGTTGATCCGAAGATACCGAATTCTAGCTATCTCTGACACGTTGATCGCGCACGATACCGTGAAGAGAGATCTACAATTCTTCGAGCGTTGATCAAGCGCACTTGATTCCGCAAATTGGCTTCAACGATCGAAGATTCGAGCGCACTCGAATGTCAAAAGTGGAGATAGGAGATCACACTCAACTACCAATTTAATGAAAGCACAAAGCTAACAAAACAAGGGTTTATTCCAAAATCAACTCCCTCTACAAATGACCCGCCCTTGCCTATTTATAGGCTATAACAACATACGGTTCAACTAGACAGTACCACCGACCTAACTTAGGACGTTTGCGACTTATCTCATAAAAGACACACGACTTACTACTTACTTAGGTCGTACACGACCTAACAATACAACACACATTCACAGATATACAACACAACGAGTCAACAAACACAACATGCCCAGTACACGACCTACGAGTTATCATACATACACGACTTAACAAAGTACACGAGTTACGACACAACAACACGAGCGACTTCGAATGCAACATCACATTATTACAACACAACAATGACTTACGACCTATACAAATATCGCACATAACGACATAAGGATCACGCGACCCTAACACTGCACAGGATCATCTTTATGCGACTTACTTTCCAGCGACCTAAAGCACTTCGGCATAATCATATCCGCCTCCAGCGACCTAACATAGGTCGTAACACGCAAGGTCGCAACTTGAAGGATCGGAGCGACCTAAGGAAATTCTCACCAGTTTTCTTATCTCGTTAGGTCGTTGCTTAGTTAGGTCGTAACCCATTAGCGACCTATGGTTTAACTCGTTAACTCGCCCGAGTGTCCTCATGCTTTGCTCGTTAACTCGCGAGTGACCTTCGTTATGTCGCGAGTCTCCACTAGGTCGAAAGCGACCTAAAAACTGTTTCGTTAACTCGCTGGGTTGACCTTTATACTTCTTAGGTCGCTTGAACGACCTGTCTTCAAACTAGGTCGCTGCCGACCTATCTCCACTACCTCCACACTAGGTCGTGAGCGACCTAAAGCCTTGGAACGACTCAAATCCAATGAGTTAGTGAATTCCACTGCTTTGTCACTCGGCTGGGCTGCATCAGAAGAGATAAACTCCAGGTCAGTCATGGGTCTGGTGTGAGAACTTAAAACAGTTATTATCTTTTAAAACAACAACAACAATAGAAGTGGAAAATATCCGCAATGCTTTTGGAAAATGAAACTACCATAAGGCCTCCCCGCACACACACAATGCAAACGCAGAATTGGACGAGGTTTCTCCTTATGATAGTCAAAGATGCTTACTACGCAAAACAAATCATTTTTTGATATTATTATTAGTGCATAGTGTAGAAAGCATTTCGAAAATAGAATATAAATCTTAGCCAACATACGACCATTATCGTATGCCTACTATAGCTACCATGTTCAATAGCAGGTTACCGCCACATTCCATGGCAGGTAATACAACTAAAACCGTACAAGATGCGTATTATTTTATTTGGATTTCCATCAAATGGTCAGGCTAAGGAACTTCCTGCTGTCAATAGGATCGCCTCTGGCGGGACGACCCGAGAACCTAACGTTATGGTTAGATCTCTGCTAACACAAGGTCGGGCTACCTCTGGAACTTGGTAACTACTACACGAATATGTCATCCCCCGGTCCCTTCGGACCTTTATCCGAGCGCTCGATAACTAACATCACACAGTAATAAATATAGTGTGTCAACATGAGTAAGTATCTGGGCTCCATACCATGATACCACCCTTTCCAAAAGGAAATGACATACCCTAAAGGGCGCGACCCTCATAACCTTGCCGCATATTCCTGTTTTGACCATTTCCGGGGAGTGAGGTCTGACGAAGTCTCATCCACAAAGCTACGCTTTTTCACAAAGCCACGCTTTGATCAACAAATGATCAATAAATAATCATCACACAGCAACACTTAGCATGCCACATTACCAAATTGGGAATATATCGCTGATAACCTTCAACTATATAACCTCTAAGGGTGTTAAGCTAAGAGAATAGATCCTCCGCCACCAACGGAAATGTATTTGAAAGAAATCTGCTTTATATCTCAAAATGTAATGTCAGACATGTAACCATACAAGTCTGTTCTGCGTTCGGACAGAACCGAAGGCACTTCCAAAGAAGTCCATGCAATCCGGGTATTCACAATCTCGATCGAATTTCCATTCACAAAGTAAATCTTCATATAGTAGCTAACGGTGCAGAGACAATCGATAGGTCATCCTATCGTTTTCACAAATACCCGGTCTTCAACGCCGGTCTTCAATGCTATCCATTACGTCGTAACACTATTCGGAATGGTAATCCGAATAACGAGCGCAATAATTTAAAAATAAGTGTAGCATTCAATTTCAACCAGTTCACAACAAATACCTATTTAAAGGTCAATATTGATAGTCGGTTATTTAACTATCAATCGATATTCACAACATCACCCGATTTCAAATAATTTCCCAAATTATTTATTTTCAAAAATATCTTTACAAGATATATTTTCCACACTTCATCCATTTGAAAACAAATTTCAAATCATTTTTCACCTTTCAATCTTTGAAAACAAATTTCAAATCAATTTCCTTAAACGGAAACCCTTCCAAATATTTATCCATTTTAAATTTAAAATGGTTCATTTAAATCAATCAAATAAATCCTTACCGGTATATTTAAAACTTACGTTCCAAATCCGTAAATTTATTTCCACACTTCAAAAATAAATCAATGTTTATTTTTAACAAATTTCCCTTTCTTTTATAAATTCCATAGTGAATTTACATTTCCAAAATATCTATGAATATACGATTTTCAAATCGATTTCTAATATTCATTTTCAATTTATCTTTAAAAGATAAAATCTTCAAACATTCACTTCATATTGGAAAAACATCTCCATACTTATTTAATAATAAGTAATTCACAAATCTTTTTATTTTCAACACTTGGAAAATATTAAATATACTTAAATCACAATTAAGTATATAATTTATTCTTTAAGGAAAACATTCTCTTAAACACAATTATTTTAGTCAAAACGAATGTTGCGCAAAACATCATTACTACCACCCAAAATCATTAGCATAGCGATTCGAACTTAAAATAGATATACAAATTCCAATACTATATAAAACATTTCCTTCCGGAAATCATTTACTATAACAACAATGTTATAGTCCACCATTTCCTTATATTTCTCGAAAACGTCTATTTCAACAATGAATGTTGAAATCTATGGTTTCGATACTTAACGCATTTTAAAACATCTTCAAAACAATTAACTTCATCTTATAATATCACTTCCCCAAAACATATCCATCTTATTTAATAATATATTCACCATCCAAAATCGTGAATATACTTCCCAACCAAACTCTTATTATTACAGCATTTAAGTTAAAGGATAATTCGCTGTCCAAAATCACGAATATATCTCCTTTAATAAACTTCTATGTTTAATTTATCAAATTCAATTGATTTCGGATTTATAAAACGATGTTTATAAATTCACACACACACACACACACACACACACACACACACACACACATATATATATTATATAAAAACTCCAACTTATAAAAATCCCTTAATTAACAAATTTTATTTATATCTCATTTAAACGCCAAAATCCAATTTATACGTGAATTACTTATAAATCTTTTATTTTACAAAATCTATTCATTTTATAACTTCACAATTTATAAATCTATAAATTTCATTCACTTATGAAATCCGTTTTATTTCATTCTAATACTTATAAAAACTCGTTTTATAATTCCAATGTTTTAATTTATAAATATCAGTTTTATTAAATCTTTTACATAAATCATTTATAATAATTCAAAAATCTCAATTTAAACCATTTTTATAAATTAATCAACTACTTATTTCGAAAATCACATTTCGGCTATATTTCACAAAAATCATAATTTTTATAACATAAAATTTCAACGTTTATTTATTTAAAATGAATAAATTTCAAAATTAAATTTTATTATGAATTCTCAACTTAAATTTTCAAAAATCAAACTTCATTTATTTTCGGCATCTAACGATACCAAAAATATATTTAGCTAAAAATTTAGCCTTTAACGATTTCAATCACAAAGATAATCACGCAGATTATAAATAGATCAACACATAACATTGAAACCAATTCAATCATTTGAGGAATCCAGTTGGATCCCTCCAACCTGTTTCCCTGCATCCAAAGGTGTTAGCACAATACCAATTCTGTTTCAAGACGGAATATCGCGATATATGGGATTTATAAAATATTATCCGCTATTATGCGGCGCAATAGGGTCTCATCCGCTATATAATGCAAGAAAATCAACTCCAAGTATATATGTAATACCAGTTCCATACAAATTCGAATTATCGCGGTATATGTTTTTAATAAATAACATCCGCTTAATATACGGCGTATAGGGTCTATTTCAAACAAAAGATAACAATTATCATCCAATCACACAATTAAGCAATTTTAAATCTAACTATTTAAAATTTAAATCGAAACAATTCGATTGAGTGAGAAGTTCTCACCTTGAGTTTCCGATAATAGTTGTAGCGTTTTATTCCGAATAAAATTAAACGTGCGTTTAATTTTACCCAAAAATTTTACTAGCTCCAAACGACTCCAAACCAACTCCATCGCGTAGTGTCCGTCCATACGATTCCAACGCAATTTGTTTCGTGCGTTTTCGGTCTCGTATGAAAGAGTTATGACGTTATAAATATTGTACGGATTAATATAATTCAATTTACAACTTTTATTTTCAATTTTTAAACCTAGCTCTATTCCAGGCCGTAGATTTCGTAGCATCAGACCGTGGCCGTCCCCCCAACCTTCTCCCTTCCTCACTTTACTTTCCCGAGTGAGAACGCAAGCATCCAACACATAGGCCGTTCGTTCTTCTTGATAGTCGCACCTCCCTCGACGCTCGAAACAACATCACTCCACCACCAAACGACAGCTCATGCTCGCCTACACCCCCACCTACGACCATGAAGAGCTCGGCCTCATCTAGAACTCGGAAATCTTATGCAAACGACGGCCCTTCTTAGCCATTTTCTAGCTTCATACGTTGACGATGACTGGAATCCACCGTTTGATAGGAAGATCTCGCGACGATCTACAAGTTTCTAGTTGAGAATTTCTCGAAATGATGAGTGGATTGAAGATAATTGGAGATGAAAGCTAACGTTTTTCGGCCATTGCTTTTGGAGGTGGCGGAAGGCTATTTAGGGTTAGGGTTTAGTTTAGTTTGCAAATTGTGAATAAGGGGGTGCTTTTATAGAAAATTTCCAAAAACACTATTCATCCCGAATTTTCTGAACTCCAAATCTCGCGTGGTGACTGGCGTTTCTAGGGTTTACCCCGCATTCCAGACATAATGGAATATGTTTCAGAGGCTAATTCGATCATCTTTGTGAGTTACGGAAATAAACGATCAAATTTAATTTAAATCGAATTAACAAATTTCTATGCGTTTTGGCTTGCCTCAGACAAACGGTAAATCCGATTGACACGAAATTTGAAATCATACAATAATATAACATTACGGATCCGATGAAACTAGTTTCGTCAAAATCCGAGACTGTTTGAAAAATGACTATTTTCACTAGTCGATTAAATGTTAAAATATTCAATTTTCGCAATTTAACTTTTAATTCAATTTTAAAAGTTCACAAACATTTTTATAACTCCAATATGATTTAATATAACTTTATAAATCATTTTTAATCGCATTAAACCCGATTTCCAAATATTTTTCATAATTTCAGATATTAAATTATCAATTTAATTATTCAATTAAATCTAAATATTCGAAAAATAAATTATTCGACTAATAAAATTTACTTGTTAATATTTAAAATTAATTAAATATCTGAATTTCAAATGACAGAAATTCTAAGTCGTTACATTAACCGTGGATTGTATCCAAATCAATTTTACTACAAATAATTTCTAAAAGAAATTCATTCCCACGAAGTTGGTATTTCTTGAAACAAATATTTTTTTCTTGGTGCAACAAAATGGTTATACATAACCATTTTATGAATTGCTTTATGCGTAAAATTGATTTGGTTATAGTTTACAATACTTATGTTCAAAACATAATTGGTCATCCAATGATTATTGATGTGCACGTAAATATGCATATTCTTACTTCCATATTTAATCGAATTTAATTAAATAAATGAGCGTACAGGGTATTTTAACATGTTTAAAAAATTATTTTCAAATCGTCATTTATTCATCTTCATATAGGAGAAAAATGGTTATTTTTGTGCATATATTAATTTGAGGAAATTTACTTGGATATTTTTATGTTATTTTATAGGAATTTCGATTCACATGGAAGAGGTCTTCATGGAAATATGCATGCACAAGAGCTAGGGAACAAATGAAGATGGAAATAAACCATTTCATGCAGCATGGAGGACCCCACCTACCCAATTACCATGATCCCCTATTAAGAGCTAATGCACATGATTAAAGCTACATGTACATTTAAGAGGAGGATTATGGTCATGCTAATGATTGGTTGGAGGTTACATTTCCTAAGAGGGTATTTTAAGTAGTCCCCAAAAATATGCATCAGGGTTTCAAACTTGTATAAATTCCATATATCTTCATGTAATTAAGCTCTTAGTCTCCTCTTTAGTTAGTTTAATTTTAGGCTCAAAAATAAATATAAACTCTCTTCTTCTATTTCATGGCTACTTAGCCATTTTTCTTCTTTTATGTAATTTATTTTTTATGCAATGTTAATTCATACTCTTTTTATTCACATGCACTTTTTCCTTTCATGTTAGTAGTTAGTTATAATTTATAAAAGTAGATTACTTCTCTTGTTAATTTAATTAGCTCTCTTCTTACTTAGCTTGCATTTTCCGTTTGTTTTTGTTTCATGTTGCAATCTATATTTTTTGAAATGATAATAAATGTAAGAAACTAAAACCCTTCAATTTAGGGGTAATGAAGCTCTCTTAACCATGTAGATTCAACATTTTGATAACTTGTGATCTCTTTTTATGCTTAATGAAAATATTTGATGTAGTTAAACTTTGTTGTTTAGCTTTGAAATTGGTAGCTTATGTTGTTAACACCAAATAAGCTATACTTAAACAAACATAAACACAAATTACCTCTTCATCTACATATGATGTTGGTAATGAAGTGATTTTAAAATCAAAATTCGATGTTCTATATTACTAATCAATAATAAATAGATCTTGCTTAGAATATATTTTATTTTCAAGCTCGTTGTCAATTTTCATGAGAATTAACAAGTGGTTTAGTGGGTATGTTAAAGTTTAATGGTTTATATTGGGCTAATTAATAGCACAAATAGGTCATACTTATTAGTGAACATATCAACTAAATTCACTAATGACCAAAAGAGAGATCATAATTTCATTTTTGTTTTTTTATGTGCATAAGAGTGGATTTATCTCTAAATTGTCTTTTAATCTCATAGTTCTCATTCACTTTTGTAGTAGTTAGTTTTTGCAATTTTTTGTAGATAACAACACTCTTAAATTCTTGGTTTAATTTGATTCAGTAGAGAACTTAAAATCAATACAATTCCTTACGGATCGACCCGTACTCGCTACATGCTAACATTGTACACCTTGCGCTTGCGGTTGTTTTAAATTTTTCAGCTATTTTTCTAATTTGATAAGAAATTGGTTGTTAAACAATTATCATTCCCAAACTTATTTTAGGGCGATTTACAAGATCCCTCATGTACAATTATTGCATGGAGTCTTTCAACTCGCATAACCTACCAACTTCTTGGCCTAGGATACGGTGAGGTTTCTTAAAAACCATTATCTTTTATGACTTTGTAAACTATTCCTTCATATGGAATTAATTTTAACCTTGTTTATTACTCTTAAGTACATGATCTTATAGAAAAAGTTACCAAGTTCACCGCTTAAACTTTGTTCAACAAAGTTCGTGTACTCCTTATCAGTACATCATTATGTAACATAGGAAAGAATGACTTTTCAAATTGAACCTTTCTTCATTCTAGGTACGTTTAGAACTATTTCCAACATATTCACCTATTCGATTAGATCAAATCATTTTATATATTGCAC
Source organism: Allium cepa (assembly GCA_030765085.1). Lineage (NCBI taxonomy): Eukaryota > Viridiplantae > Streptophyta > Magnoliopsida > Asparagales > Amaryllidaceae > Allium > Allium cepa. Next base: position 89,066,026 of record CM060943.1, read on the forward strand.
GTTATTTTATTTACTTTCGTTTTATATTCTATGAGCTTAGCATACATACTTCATGTGTACCATATACACATATTCATGTTTGTTATAACTCTTTGGTAAGTGCAAAAAAGTACGTGGAACCTTTTCGTATTAATAGACTTATAGTTGCTTATATCTACATGCATCAATCTGAAGATTTCATCAACTCTTATTATGCTCCAACTGAATAGGTCTTTGCCCTTAATTGTTTAAGGCATAATTCATTGATACCATATGATTCAGAATCAATAATCAAAGAAATATTTCCCAAAACTATTGGCTTTAGTCTATAATTCCAAAATAATTGCAAATAATTTCATATAATTCTGTATTTTCTAATGTATCACTTTTGTTGTGAAAGCTAATAAGAATGACATAGTTTTATTTTACAACGAATATTCATAATATTCATATTGAAATAGAACTATATCTATTTTTCAGTCAACGTTGGAAGCAATCATTATTTCATAAATAATGTTTGGTATGTTTTACAAAAGCAATTTTCCTAACTTGATGTGATGTGAGTAATAAGTGTTATATGGTGTGCTCCCACTGTTTTCATCATTGTTACAATAATGCGTGAAATACGAAGCTTCATTTTACTATTTAATGTAGACTATTTATTTCATTTACTATAACCAGTTTACAGTCCAAAATTTCAGATCAAATATCTAGATATCAAGAAATCTCATAGAAAATAATTTTTTACTTGAAAATACATATAGAAATCATATTTTTATTCCAATATTATGTATCTATTATTATTTTACAATTCTTGTTTTCGATGTTTCTTTATGAAACAAAAGCGACCATTCACTCTGTTCATCCCTGACTGTGCCTTATTTTGCATTTACCCTCGTACATTCATTTTCCTTTCTAAATTGTCGAATTATTCAAAGGAAACCCTACTACAATTTCATAAAGTACTTTTACAAAAGTGCATTTGGTCATCATTGACACTTAAAGATATCAGATATGCTGCACTTAATCTAAATTGATTAAACTGACATTTCAGTAATTTAATTCTTATACCTATCTTGTAGCTTTTGGTCTATTGTAACATTTAACACAACAAGACCGTGATTTAACCAATCATATTGAATACACAATCTCACACTACGCTTTACCTTTTGATATCGAGTGAACTAATTTTATCGAGGTTACGTACATTATAAGTGTGACCGTTCACTATTTTACTTCTATATGTGATTGGAAATGAATCAAGTATCCATAGCGTTATATTGCTTTAGAGTTTGAAACTCATTGAAGACAATACACATTCTCGAGTAAGTAAACGGTAAGTGACCAATTACGAACATATTTAGTCGTTGTATTATTAGGCACTTACATGGGTCAACACGCAAAAATTTATTTGTAAGCATATTTATATCTCTATTTGTCAGTATTAATTCAGTTCATTTGTATATTTAAACTAAAATGCATTTTATTAATTAAATTAATTGCATAAATTTATCGACGTAGATTAGTTTAATTTATACATAGCAGATGTCAATATAATATTAGATAGGTTAAACGTTGCCGTGTCATTTTTTGATAAGGCTCCCATTAGTCATTTATGTTTCTCCAATCTCTAAGATGAAATATAGAAGTCTTTCGATTTCACTAGTGGGTGTCATGACTCGTCTGTCTTTGGATTCTAACCTTGAGTCCGCTCAACTAGTCATAGCCCCAGAAACGATGGATAATCCCTTATCAGTTGTATCATACACAACACCTAACACGTGGTTCCTTGTTCTAATCCTATTTCGACCTTGAGTTTACTCAACAAATCAAAAGAGATTATTCAATCATACATACCACTTTGCAATGGCCTAAGTATAGTCTGTGTACCTTATGTCTGCTCAACAAATACATATAGTTATCTTATCTCATTTATTATATATATTAATAATACTACACATAACTTCTCTAGCTTGAGTTTGCTTAACTACTAGAGAGTATCCAAGTAATTTATTAATATATAAATGGTAAAGGACAACTCTTATGTTAAGATTCAAAATCTTTAGTATATTAACTAATTGATATCGACTTAAGAAATAATATATTTCTTACAAAATCCCATCGTGATTCAAGTGTCAGATACATCAGAAACTACGGTATACTACAATATGTCTATACATATTCATTAAGTCTATTTGGGTTTCTTACTGTTCCACCTTTTATTATACATTTATATTATATAAGCTTAATTCTTGTATAACATTTTATAATTTTAATTAACTTATACAATAATCTTATGTATAATCTTATATTAATTTTATTAATCGAAACTTGTTTATTAAATTAAATTAATTAATTAACATTTTAATTAAATTTTTTAAACATTTTAAATTGAATATTCGCACTAAACATTTATAGTTATACACATATATCTTATATATGTATTATACTATTTACTAATTAACATTTAATTAATTAAAAAAAATTAAAATTAAGTGTAACTAATTTTGAAAATTATATGTATATATAATTTTGAAATAACATTACATATATCAATATATATTTTTAAAATCTCATTAATTAACTTTCAATTAATTATCCATTTATCAAATCTAATTAATTATTATTAATTTTCAAAAATAATTATTTTATTTTTAAAATAATTTGGAAAATTATTTTATAACATTTATAAAATCATTACTTATTTTAAATTTAACCTTTTAAATTTAAGTTGCTAATTTTATTTATTTTAAATTTAACCTTTTAAATTTAAAATTTTATTTGAGTTTTAAAATAGATTTTGAATATTAGCTCAAGGGTCAAATTAATTTGGACCTATATATCGGGATAACCTTTGAGCTTACCTCATCATTTTGAACCAGGCTAGTAGCTCGGTAGGGAAGAGTGCTTGATTAAACAAACCTAACCTTAAACACTGCTTTTTTGGATGTCATACTATATGCTTTAATAAGTTAGCATAATATTGCTAAATTCTACCACATAGTCTATTGGGCTCTCATTCCATTGTTGGAACTATGCCAACATGCAACTGGTAAATGAGTAAATTTCAAAAAAAAAAATGATTTTGGATCTTATTGGTCTTATGAAGTCTAAATATATTTAGGTCTAATTAAAATTAATTTTGCGTCCGCGCACATGGCGCAGTTGGCAAGAGCAACGGCCTCCCTCGTATGAGGTGAGGAGTTCGATTCCTGGCAACTGCTTCAAGTATACCGAAAGGTCTGGTCTAACTGGGGGCACGGTTGTGGCGGACCAGTTGTGTTTCCCCCAGGTTTACTGTTCAGGAGTCGTAATGTCGGCGGTGATAGAACAGGTTTCCCTGGTTGCCCAAAAAAAAATTAATTTTCAATAAAATAATATTTTATTTTATTTATAAAAAATGTTTTATTTTAATGTTATAGTTATATAATATAATATAACATGATTATCATATACACATGTGTTTGTACATGCATGTGCAATATATACAGTGCATATGGTCTAACGTGTCATGTATGAGTGTTAAGATTTACACCACAACAGACATATTAGCCCCTCGATATACATATATGTTGTCTAATATATATACACTTATGTGTGTGTGTATGTATGTGTGTGTGTGTATGCACATACATACATATACATGAAAGGGACATCAGTTAAGAATCTTAAGGCTAATTTAACACCAGAGGGGGTGAATAGTGTTTAATGAATTCTAAGACCTGTATGAAATAAATTAAAATTATGACACAAACAAATGCAGAACTTAATCACAAAACAATCACAGAATCAAATACAGATGCAAAAAGTAAATAAAAAACAGTAAAGGAAAAGAACATACCGAATTTTATACTGGTTTGGAGTTATCCTACATCCAGTCCTGTACCAAGGCAAACCACCTCATACAAGTTTTTATTAAACCAGTGTTGAGATTACAGTCCTCAATTTAAAAGGCCTTGAGGTACCCTCCTGTCTCACGACTCTGGGGCAAACTCTCTTGATTTACAGGCCATAAGATTACCCAATTGATGTCCAGGCGCAAACACACCTTATAAAGAGACTCGATAAACTTTTGATTACAAATTGATCCTATAACTCTGAATAGCACTTTGATCTTCGAGAGAGGACAGAGAATCAAACAAGAATGAAATTCTAATTTGATTCACTTGAGAATTTGGCTGAATTTCGGCACGATCTTAGAAATATGGAAATTTTAGAATATGAATTTATGGAGAAGAAGGAGTGAAGAAAATATGCGAATTGTATGTTAAAAAATTCGTTTGAGAAGTCTATTTATAAAGCACCAACGGTCATAATGATTCGTGAAGATATTTAAACGAATATACACTTCTTTTGAAAATTGAAACTTTTAAATTCAACGGCCACCATATCGACATGGGGTATCCTATGATGTCGACGTCCCCTTGTTAAAAAAAAATAAGAAAAACTTGTTTTGAAAATGGTACTGAGTTGAAAACAAAATGAAATGACTCTGAAGTAAAATAAACTAGTTTTACCATGTTTTAACACAAAAACAAAGAATATTTTAAGGCTAAAACATCATTTTGAAAATCCTTTGAAAAGATAGTTTTAAGGTAAAACATTTTGAAAAGCAGTTTTGAAAATCTTTTTTGAAAAACCATTTTGAAGTAGTTTTGCAAGCTTCTTCCTGCAGAATATCTCATCACATCAAGACTCGAGAACTTGTACAAAGCCAGGATGTTCGTGGGTTTGTAAGCCACTTGTCGTAGGTTTATAAGCTACTTGTCGTGGGTTTGTAAGCCATTAAGAAGGTAGAAATGGGTTCCATCCCAAATGAAAGTCGAAATGAAGATTTCCATGCTATTATGAAGTTTTAACAAAAAAACTAGACACATATCTTGAAATCTTGATCTTGATACTCATGAGTCTTCAAACTTGATTTCTTCATTCCTGATCTTTATACTGTACAGTCTTCAATAATCAGTACCTGCCTTATATATATCCTGCATAATATCATTCATATATATCTAGATAATAGTGTTAATGTATAAGTTATAATATAATAAGTTACAAAGGTTGTTGTCATCAAAACCACTATCTCCAGTTCCTAACAATCTCCCCTTTTTGATGATGACAACCTTAGAAAATATACTTACCACTTCGATCATACCATAACTCCCCCATATGCCAACAACTCCCCCTTACTCCAAGCCTACTACTTTATATAACTTATCTCCCCCTTTGTCATCAATAAAAACCTATAAACCTTGAACTCGGTAGAAAAAGAGATAAACAGACATATGACATAAGAATAACATATGAAATATAGCATCCTAACTTGAATTCATGTTTCTATACATTGAAGATTGTTTTTAGAACAACATTAATTAAGATACAAATTAACAAACTAAATTATAATCATGAAAACGAAAAAACGCTTAACGAGGACCCTTAACTATTGGTGATTTATGGACCGAGCAATTTGGATAGTGAAGACAAAAGTTTCCACATTGTTCGACCAAGTTTTCATTAGCATCAAAAAGGACCTCTCCAACGCAAATTACGCCATCGTCTTCGTCCATATGAACATCCGGATTTGGTAGAGGATATTCTTCTTCTTGATCCTCTTGTGGTTCTTCTAGAGGCTCTTCTTCTTCAGAGTTCATGGCTTGTGATGATTCTTGGATGACAATGGGATTGGCATGGTTATCCATAATGAATTTATGTAAATTCTTAAGGATTTTGCCTTGGCTATCTTCTTCTCTCGCCATTCGTGGTTGACTTACTTGAACTTCCACCATCATTTGAAGTAAATCTTTTATCTTTTCTTGTAGTTTGAAGACTCGTATGTGTGTGAAACATTAAAAAGGGGTAGAATGAGGAGAAGTGGGTGAAAAAGGTTCATTATTAGAGGAGGAAGCCATTAATTTACTTTATTAGAAGTTCATTACAGAGAGGAGAACAGAGAAAAGGAGTAAAAGTCGAAATATATAAATATATAACCAAATAACTAATTTTAGAGGGAAATTTAAATTTGAAAATCTCGGCCTACATGTCGACATAGGCGAATGGGTCATGTCGACATGCCCAGTTCAATTTTTGAGAAATTTTTTATATTAGTTATTAACTATATCTGTATTATTTAATAATTTATATTTCAGTTAATGAACATATACCTAATTCTCTCCTAAATTTAGTAAAGTTTTGTTCATTTAATGGTTTGGTTAATATATCAGCAATTTTTTTCAGTATTAATATATTCAAGAGTTATGACTTTTTTACTTATATTATCTCTAAGAAAATGATGTCTAATATCAATATGTTTTGTCCTAACATGATGAGTTGGATTCTTAGATAAGTTTATTGCACTAGTATTATCACAATAAATTGGTGATTTAGTTATAATTATTCCAAAATCTTTTAAATTTTGTTGCATATATATAACTTGAGAACAAGCCAAAGCAACAGATATATATTCTGCTTCAGTTGTTGATAAGGATTCATTGTTTTGCTTCATACTAAACCAGGAAACCAGAGATTGTCCTAGAAAGTGACAAGTTCCACCTGTACATTTTCGGTCTGATTTACAACCAGCGTATTCAGCATCACAATATGAAATTAAATCAAATACATTGTTTTTAGGATAAAATAAACCACAATCTAAATTTTGTTTTACATATCTTAAAATTCTCTTAACCGCTTTTAAGTGAGTGTCTTTAGGTTGAGATTGATATCTTGCACAGAGACAGACACTATGCATGATGTTAGGATGACTTGTTGTTATATAAAGCAGCGAACCAATCATTCCCCTGTACAATTTTTGATCAACATTTTTTGATTTATCTTCTTTACTTAAAGCTACATTAGTTGTAATTGGAGTTGGTTTCCCACCAGAAGTGATCAATCCAAATTTATTAATTAAATCTTTAGCATATTTTTCTTGATTAATGAAAATTCCTTTATCTAATTGTTTGATTCGAAATCCTAAGAAGAAACTAGTTCTCCCATATAACTCATTTCAAATTCTTTAGTCATTATATCTGAAAATTCTTTATTCATTATATTATTAGTTGATACAAATATTATGTCATCTACATATATTTGTATTAATTGAATATCATTTTTGTTTCTTTGAATAACAAGAGTTGTATCTGTTTTACCAATTTCAAAACCAGATTATAGTAAATATGATCTTAGTCTTTCATACCAGGCTCTAGAAGCTTGTTTCAGACCGTATAAAGCCTTCTTTAATTTATATACATGATTTGGAAATTTATTATCTTCAAAAAGTGGAGGTTGTTCTGCATAAACATCTTCTTTTACAAAATCATTTAGAAAAGCACTTTTAACATCCATTTGATATAATTTAAAATTATTATAGTTTGCGAAAGCAAGTAGAATTCTGACAGCTTCTAGTCTTACTATCGGTGCAAAGGTTTCGTCATAACCAATTCCTTCTCCTTGACAATAACCTTGCGTGACTAAACCAGCTTTATTTCTTACGACCTCACCGAGTTCATTCGTTTTATTTTTATAAACCCATTTTGTTCCAATTATACTTTTATCCTCGGGTCTAGGAACAAGTTCCCAAACATCATTTCTGGTGAAATGATTCAATTCTTCTTGCATAGCAATAATCCATGAATCATCAGATGATGCTTCCTTTGGATTTTTAGGTTCAGTAGTAGATATAAAAACTACATTACTCATACTATTTAGTCGATTTCTTGTTTTAACTATAGATTCAATATTTCATAGTATATTTTCTACAGGATGATCTTTTAATAGCCTAATTCTTTTGTTAGGTTGAATGATTTCACAATTAGTTTCATTAGATTCATTATTTAAAGTTACAAAATCTTTTTCATTTTCTATTTGTACAGTATCTTTAAAATTTTCATCAAGGTGTACATGCATTGTTTCTTCAATAGTGTTAGTTCTCAAATTATAAACTCTAAACGCTATACTTCTATTAGAATATCCAATGAAGATACCTTTATCGGATTTAGGTTCAAATTTATCTAAATTATCTTTTGTGTTAAGAATAAAACACTTACTACCAAAAATTTTAAAATAAGTTACTATGGGCTTCTTATTATAAAGTAATTCATATGGAGTTTTATTAGTTAATGGTCTAATTAAAATCCTATTTAATATATAACAAGCTGTAGCGACTGCTTCAGCCCAAAAGTTTTTAGGTAAGATACTATCAGAAAGCACTATTCTAGCACACTCTTAAATCATTCTGGTTTTACGTTCTACTACTCCGTTTTTTTGTGGAGTTCTTGGAAAAGAGAAATTATGAGTAATTCCTTTTTTATAATAGAAATTCTCAAAATTTTCATTTTCAAATTCTCCACCGTGATCACTACAATAGTTTTTATTTTTAAAGAAAGTTGATTTTGAATTCTTTTAGCAAAATTTTTAAGTAATTCAAAAGCATCACTTTTAAGTTTAAGAAAAATTGTCCAAGAATATCTAGAATAATCATCTACAATTACAAAAACATATTTATTGTGATTAATTGATTGAACTTGAGATGGACCAAATATATCTAAATGAAGTAATTCTAGAGGTTTAGAAGTAGAAATCATATCTTTTAATTTAAATGAACTTTTCTTATGTTTTCCTAATTGACAAGCATCACATATACTATCTACTTTAAAGTTTAACTTCGAAAGACCTCTAACTAAGTAGAGTTTTGATAACCTAGATAATAGTTTGAAATTCAAATGACCAAATCTTTTATGCCAAATCGAAGGGTCACTTGTATTAGCCAAAAGACATAAGTTGTCATTTGTAACTTTCATACTAAGGATGTAAATGTTTTTCTTCCTAATTCCTTCAATGATAATATTTGACTTATTATCTTTGATGTGATACTAATCTTTTCCAAATTTAATTTTAAATTCTTTATCACATAGTTGACTTATACTAAGAAAGTTATGTTTTAAATTCCTAACTACCAAAATATCAGAAATAAGCGAAGTTTTAGAATTACCGACATTGTCGATGCCAATCACATATCCTTTTGAATTATCTCCAAAGTTGACCAATCCACATCTTGATATATAATGTCATTGACTATCTCCGGATTTCCAGTCATATGCCTTGAACAGCCACTATCAAGTATCCATTTATCTTTCACAATTCGCACAGTTTGTCCATTGGTTGTTGATTCTCCAAAAGCCATGTAACATGTCTGCTCCTGCATAACAAACCAATTCGGTAGATAACTTGATTTTTCATATAAATTATATGCAGACTTATGATACTTTGATGAAATACATAAATTCAAACTAGTGTTAACAAAATTTTCTAAAAAATGCCATTTTTAACTTTTCAAGATACAGATTATGAAAATTATGAAAACCTGTGCTCTGATACCAATTGAAAGGAATAGCGAATTAAGGATCTGAAGGCTAATTTAACACTAGAGGGGGGTGAATAGTGATTAATGAATTCTAAGACTTGTATGAACTAAATTGAAATTATGACACAAAAGAAATGCAGAACTAAATCATAGAACAATCACAGAATCAAATACAGATGCAGAAAGTAAATAAAAAGCAGTAAAGGGAAAGAATACACTTAATTTTATACTGGTTTGGAGTTACCCTACATCCAGTCCTGTACCAAGGCAAACCACCTCATACATTTTTTATTAAACCAGCGTCGAGATTACACTCCTTAATTTATAAAAGCCTTGAGGTACCCTCTTGTCTTACGAGTTCGGGGCAAATTCTCTTGATTTATGGGCCACAAGATTACCCAATTGATTTTCAGGCACAACCACACCTTATAGAGAGACTCGATTACAAATAGATCCTATAACTCTGAATAGAACTTTGATCTTCGAGAGAGGACAGAGAATCAAACAAGAATGAAATTTTAATTTGATTCAATTGAGAAGTTGGCAAAATTTCGGCACGATCTTAAAAATATGAAAACTTTAGAATATGAATTTGTGGAGAAGGAGTGAAGAAAATATGAGAATTGTATGCTAAAAAATTCGTTTGAGAAGGCTATTTATAAAGCACCAACGGTCATAACCATTCATGAAGAGATTTAAACGAATAGACACTTCTTTTGAAAACTGAAACTTTTGAATCCAACGGCCACCATGTCAACATGGGGTATCCCATGATGTCGACATCCCCTTGTTAAAAAGAATAAAAAACTTATTTTGAATATGGTATTGAGTTGAAAATAAAATGAAATGACTCTGAAGTAAAATAAACTAATTTTACTATGTTTTAAAACACAAAAATAAAGAATATTTTAAGGCTAAAACATCTTTTTGAAAATCATTTGAAAAGATAGTTTTAAGGCTAAAACATTTTGAAAAGCAGTTTTGAAAATCGTTTTTGAAAAACCATTTTGAAGTAGTTTCCAAGCTTCTTCCTACAGAATATCTCATCACATCAGGACTCGAGAACTTTTACAAAAACAGGATGTTCGTGGGTCTGTAAGCCACTTGTCTAGGTTTGTAAGCTACTTGTCGTGGGTCTGTAAGCCATTAAGAGGGTAGAAATGGGTCCCATCCCAAATGAAATTCGAAATGAAGTTTTCCATGCTATTATGAAGCTTTAACAAAAAAAACTAGATACATATTTTGAAATCTTGATCTTGATACTCATGAGTCTTCAAACTTGATTTCTTCATTCTTGATCTTTATACTATACAGTCTTCAATAATCAGTACCTGCCTTATATATATCCTGCATAATATCATTCATATATGTAACATTACTGGAATATTAGCCGAAAATAATTCAATAATTAACTTAATTTTAGAATTAAATTGTGGGATTATTTGTGAATTAATTAGAGATTTTTAGAATAAACTTAAAGAATTTTAGATTTTAAATAGAAATTTGATTACAAGTAAATAAAAAAATGAATTGGAGGTTAATAGAAAGTATGTATTTTAAAATGGAACTTTTAATTGAGAATTCAATAATTAATATCTTTTTATAAAATTAGTTGGATTTAAAAGTTGTAGTTTGAATTGGATACAAATGATGTTAAAAACAATTGTTTAGAACTAAATACTATTTTATATGTGTTATTTATTAAAAAGCATAGTTATAACTAGTTAAAAATCATTTCTTTCTTTTAGATTAATATAAGTAGAAATAATAAAACAAAATGTATACAAAATAAGAAATAGAAGTTTAGAATAATATATATATATGTATAGAAAATTGATTTTTTTAAAAGATATATTAGTTTTGATTCCAAAAAAAAAAAAATATAATGAACTAAGTTTAAAATAATATTGGCATAAGGATTGAATACATATTTGAATTGAATTTAAATTTAAAATGAATGTTTTTGAAAATAAATGGAATTTAAGATTCATTGAGATATAATGTATATAATGTAAATATTGGCTAAGAAAGAAAAAAAATTCTTTTAATATTTATATGTGTATATGCAAATAAATGTAAACATCCATTAACATCATATATATCTATATACATATATATGAACAAATGGCATCATCATTTTTTTTAAATAGTCAAATATGGAATTTCAAGAAGCTTTTCATTTTCCCATGTGTAATCATGGCTATCTTAGCAAATCTGAGAATAAGATTTGCCTCCACAATTCTCAATATCAAAAGCTGTTCAAAACCAAGAAACAACTCAGTTTTTAAAACCAAAAGAAAAAAAAAAGGTATACAGTTTCAAACCTGAAAAAAAAAAAACTCAATGCAAATGAAAATCTGAAAGCAGATTCAAACAGAACCTGAGCAAATCAAAGTTCAGATTCAAAAACAAAAGCTAGAAGCAACTCAACAAGAATCAGAGCATCTCAAACTTAATCAAGCAAAACAGATTTACAAAACAGGAAAAGAAGTCTGGAAGAAAAACTGAAAACCTGGAAATAAATAGTAAAGGCAAGTAAAATTTTCCTTTAAAAGTTTTTAGTTTGAATTTTTCAAACATTAATGAAAACAAGAGCATGCAACAGTGATCAAACAAAATGTTATATCTTCAAGTTGCAGATTTAAAATTTCAAAATCAAGTAAAGAAGAAGAAGATTCCAGGCTCATCCCTGTTTTGAAACTGTCAAGAGCCTTCTGTCTTCAAAAAAAAAAAAAAAGTGAGCAAACTTTTGTTTCTTTCCAATCTTTGTTGCCGTGAGAACTCTTGGATGATATAGTAAAGTTAATTGTTGGTTTGCATGCAAGAATTTTGAGTATGTGAATGAATGTTTGGCCTGTGTATGATTGCACAAGAAAGTAACTCACTGTTTAACTTCAGGAAACAAATGATGAACTTGGGTTTTGGATATGCTTTGTGTTTCAGTAATAAAGACAAAGCAAAGTTTGAAGTTTTTATTTTTTTCCTCCAGAAACTGTAAAAAGAAAAGAAAAGGAAAAAAATAGAGTTTCCTTTAAGTACCAGATTTACAAGAATAAACTATATCAAGATCAAATTCTCTCTCCCTCTTTTCTTCTGGAATGGATTGTAATACAAGTTCAAGTTTTTTTTTTTTTTGTTTTTTTTTTCAAAAAAGAACTCTTTACTTTGGTCCAGTAATAAAAATTTAAGCAAAGTTTATATAGTTTTCTTTCTAGGAACTGTAAAACAAAAACACAGTTATATTTGAAGCAACCTGTAAACAAGTTCAAATTATTGTTTAAAACTTGTATTTTATTTCAGTATTGAGTTGAAGTTGGGTTTGGTGTTGAAAATTTGGAAGGTTACTGTGATGAACCCTAGTTTACTTTGGGTTACAGTTTTGGGTCGAATTTGAACTCCTCTGTGCATCGAGCTCAAAGATGTTTGGGGTGATGGTGGATGGTGAAGTAATGAAGCTAGTACCGGAGTTTGTATGTTGATAGTGGTCGAGAGGTGGAGAGATTGGTGTTGACAGGTTTGAAGTGGAGGTGGTTGGTCTGTTCCAGGTTTGGGGTAGGTTCTGGGTTGCAGAGTTTTGACTCGGGTTGGTCTCGAGATTTTTGGAAGGTAACTCGAAGTAGCAAGGGTAATGACTCGAAGTCAGATAGAGTAGTTCAGTGTTTTGGGTTTCAGGCTTTATTAAACAGAAACTGTTCTGTTTTAGAAATTTTTAAAATAAAGTTTAAATTTAAATCTGGGATTTGAACTTAGAATGAAATATTGAATCTGTAGATGAATTCAAAATGTTGAACTCTGATGTTGAAATAATTTAAATACAAAATTCAAATTTGGTTTGAAATAAATAAAAAAAAATATAAAAGGAGAAGAACAGGAAATTGTTTCCAGTTTTTTTAAAATTGGATAAAATTACAAACTACAATGTTAGCATTGGATTTTAAACTGAATATAATAATGAATTTAAATAAGTCTAAATTTTGTTCTTTTGAAATTATTTAAAATTTAGAAAATTTCAAAGTTAAGTTTCTAAATAAAACAGAAAACTGTTTCTGTTTTGAATGTAAAGGGTAAGTTTAAATTTGAAAGTGGAGATTTAAACTGGGTTTAAGTCTGAAAATTTGAATATGAATTCAAATTTTGTTGTCTGAGATTTGAAAATAATTATGTTTTCAAATTTAAATTTGATTTTAAAACTCTCAAGTGTGGATGCTTGTGTGTTTTGCATTTGTATTGGAAGGTTAAGTATTTGAATTAGAAATTCAAAATGAATTCAATCTGAGTTTTTAAATCTGAATTTAAAATTTTAAACTTCAGTTTTAAAATAAAGACTTAAGTTTAAATTTCTTTTAAATGATTAAGTGATTTGCATTGAATGGAAGGTGTAATTGTAAGAAGCATTTTAAAGAATTTAAACTAGAATGAGAATGGAAGTTATATTTAAATTTTGAAATTTAAAGAATTTTTAAATTTGATTTGAATTTGAATTGAGATTTAAATCCTTTTCAACTTGTTTATTTAAGTATATGTTTCTTGTAAACATATAAGGTTTAGATTTGTATTATTTTAGAATCTTATTTTAAATAAATTTGAGTCTTGAATTTAAAGAGAATGTTAAATGGAATTTAATGTAAATTTAAAAACATTTTGTTTTTAAATGCATAATTTAAATAAGGAATGTTTATCTAAAGATAAAGAATTTTTTTTAATGATTTGTAATTCATTTAATTATTAAGGTAGTACAAATGGATAATTAATATAATTAATTAATTAATGAAATGGATAATTAATATAATTAATTAATTAATGAAATGGATAATTAATATAATTAATTAATTAATGAAATGGAAATTAATATAATTAATTAATTAATGAAATGGATAATTAATTAAAGTAATTAAGGGTTTTAATTTGATTAATTAAAGTTAAGATTAATTTTTCTTAGAATAATTAATTTGTAATTAAGAAATCATAAATTGAATGATATTAGATTTTAAATTAATAATTGAAGATTTATTAATTGAATAAATATGGATAGTTAATTAATTAGGGCTAATAAATAAAAGTAATTATGTGGGTAATAAATTTATAACCACATGGTTTATTCATCTTAATTAAAGATGTTTGATTGTTATTGGATGTTCTGTGATGGATTGATATATTTGATACGTGATGTGATGCTATGTGATGTTTGTGCTAAGCTGTCATATCTGTGATATATACATATTGTTATGCAAACCCCTTGACCCGTAGAATGACTTTTGGATTTCGATGCGACAGGGAGTCGGATTCCAGTCGGTTATCCGAAACCCACATCGAATCATATTAGTTAATCTTTGTGAATGATATTTTACTTTATCTATGAATCTGTGAATATAGATAAGCGTTATGGGTTATACCGCTTGTTGATATGATTGAATCTGTGATGATGATGTTGTGCACTATTGTGTTGAACCCCTAGACCACACCTATACACACACAAATATGGATGACACGTGGAAATGGGTTAAGTCACAGATTTTAAAAAAATCGCTTTAAAATTGAATTTTTCCAAAATAGTTTTGGAATTTAAAATTGAAGTTTTTGAAAATGAGTTTTCAAAAATAAAAGTTATTTGAATAACTTGATTGAGTTTTTGAAATGTAAATAAATTAATTTAAATTTGAATTCAATATTTGAAATTGAATTCTGTGACTTGGAAACTATTGTTTAAAAAGTTATTCAACTTACAAATGGGTTATATGGGTTTTAAACCATTTTTAAAGATGACGTTTTGGAATTTAAATTCAACTCAAGATTTCAATTTGTATAAATTAGATTTGCTTTTCCATAAGAAATGGACTTCCAAGTTGTGTTAAAAGGATTTTCAAGTCTAAAAGGAAAATTGTTTTCCAAGTTATAGATAAATCTTTGGAAATGAGTTTGAAAGCTATAAATCTTTAATTTAAGGATTTAATTGGGTTAATCCAATTGAAATGGGAATTGTTTTGAAATCTATGAATAGATCTTTGTGAAATAAATCTTTTTGTTTGAAGATTTTAAAATGGTAATTTGTTTAACCATTTAAAAGAAAAGTTTGGATTTTTAAGTTGTGACTTAACTGAAATCCCATATCCATATGTTTTAAAATATGGCGCTTACTATTCGGTTTAGCCGGGAGAGGACCTTTGTGTCATATAGCCCATTCCGAATAGTGATACGACGTTATGGATAGCATTTGAAGACCGGTGGTGAAGACCGGGTATTTGTGAGAACGATAGGATAACCTATCGATTGACTCTGCACTGAGTTGCTCCGGTATAGAGTTCTCCTTAGTGATGGGAAGTCCGATCGGGATTGTGGATACCCAGATTTGCAAGGGCTTCTTCGGAAGTGCCTTCGGTTCTGTTCGAACCCGGAACAGACTTGTATGGTTGTATGTCCGACATTACACTTTGAGATATTAAACTGATCTCTATCAAATACATTTCTGCTTGGTGGCGGAGAATTTATTCTCTTAGCTTAACACCCTTCTCTGAGACGTACGAGCTCAGAGGTTATGTAGTTGATATTTATCAGTGATATATCCCAAATTTGGTAATGTGGCATGCTGAGTGCTGCTGTGTGATGGTCATTGGTTGATCATTTGTGATATGATCATTTGTTTGATCATTTATCTTTGTGATCATTGCTTTGGTCATCTATTGACCCAAAGCATGGCTTTGTGCCAAAGCGTAGCTTTGTGGACGAGACTGCATCAGGACCTCACTCCCCGGAAATGGTCGAAACAGGAAAGATGCGGCAAGGTTATGAGGGTCGCTCCCTTTAGGGTATGTCATTCCCTTCTGGTAAAGGGTGGTATCAGGTATGGAGCCCTGGTATTTAACCTATGTGGTTGCTCCAATCCCATTTACTGTGTGGTTGTTGCTTTGAGGCGCCTCGGATAAAGGTCCCAAAGGACCGGGGGATGGCATATTCGTGTAGTAGTTACCTAGTTACAGAGGTAACCCGGCCTTGTGTTGGCAGAGATCTAACCGTAACGTTAGTTCTCGGGACGTCCCGCCAGAGGCGATCCCATGTGGCAGTAGGAAGTTCCTTAGCCTGACCATTTGTTGGAAATCCATTCATCCAATACGTGCCTTGTACGGTTTTAGTTGTAGAACCTGCCATTTAACATGGCAGCTATAGTAGGCATAGCATCATGGTACCTATGCTGGCTAGGATTTATATTATACTTTCGAAAGATTTCCACTATGCACTAGTAATAATATCACAGAATTTTTCTCGTATTAAGCATGTTTGACTATCATAAGGAGAAATCTCCCCCATGTGTGCGTTTGCATTGTGTGTGTGCCGGGAGGCCTTATGGTAGTTTCATTTTCTAAAAAGCATTGCGGATTTTCAAATTTAAATTCTGTTGTTTGTTTTAAAAAGACCAAATGTTTTTGTTTGCTCATACCAGTCCCATGACTGAACTGGAGTTTATTGTTTCTTTCCTAAACTCTGGGTGCCCACTATTTCCCACACGGGCAGTCTAGAGTTGGGATTTTCAGATAATCCATAGTAGGTGTAGATTCGATAGCTTTTAGCCTTAGGATTTGGCAACCGCATTTTGGATCGAGTTTCTTCTCTTCATCTTGATTTTGGAGTTCGAGCTATTTCTGGATTGGTGCTTTGGAGATGGAGATTACTGATACTGGAGTTCTTTCTTGAAGACTATTTTGGAGATTTGTTCCGCTGCTAGTGTTATCTTTTATTTCCGCTGCTATTCTTTGTATCTCTGAAAATGTTGATATCTATTGTACCATTCTGTTGTATCATTCATGTTGTATCAGTTACTGTATCAAATGTTGTATATTGATATATGCTATTCTTTTTCTTCCGCTGTGTTATTTACTTAATGTGTTATAAGCTCCGGCGAACCAGGTTCGACGTTTGGATCTGCGGCATTTGAATACGAGTATCGTATTCGGTGCCGATTTTCGAAGGTCTAGTCAGGATCGTCACATTTGGTATCAGAGCTGAGGGTTAAAACTTTAGCTCAGGAGTATAACACATTAAGTAACTCATTAGAGATAGGGTGAAGTATACCCTAGAATGAGTATATCCCTAAGATATCCGTTCGAATGCCTCAGTAAATTCTCTTACTATCCACTGATAGTAAGTATGAGTGCGAGAAGACGACGAGATAGGGGACATGGGAGTACCACTATAAATGGTCAATACCCTGCGACAGTGGAAACAACCTTTCTTCTCAATCTCCTTTGATTCGATTCTAAATTCTTTCGATATCTTCGTGACAGCTCCAGAAAGAAGTGTCGGTGCGATGGTGACCCTACAAATCTTTGTAGAAATTCTTATTTCGTATCTTCATCGGTTTCTTATCAACTTTTCGATTTAAACTCTAATGAATTTGAAATTGAAAATATTAAATAAATTGAAAATTTTAAATTACGTAAATTGGTTAACTAATATGAAGCTAAATTTGAATTGTATTAATAAAACGATATCGGTTAAAACCAAATCGTAATTTCTTGTGTATATCAAAGTCCGAAGAGGGACAAATTGGTATATACTTTGGGATATTTCGACTTGAAGTTGGAATCCATACCTAGTATTTGAGAGATCGTAAAAGATTGAATCCATCTATCGATTCTCTGGGATCCGATATATTCTACGAATGATTAGTTATCCCTTCGAACTAATCAATGTCCTTGCATATTCGTAGGCCGCTGGACCCAAATATCTTGTGTAATATTGTATGAGTTTGTCCTCATATTGTCGATATTCTGATTTGGTAAGCCAAATACAGAATTAATATTCAATTTGATTTGGAAAGATATTTCCCCATCTTTAATCTTTTCTTTCTCATCTTCCTTGCAAATTTCGGGGACGAAATTTCTTAAGGAGGGGAATCTGTAACATTACTGGAATATTAGCCGAAAATAATTCAATAATTAACTTAATTTTAGAATTAAATTGTGGGATTATTTGTGAATTAATTAGAGATTTTTAGAATAAACTTAAAGAATTTTAGATTTTAAATAGAAATTTGATTACAAGTAAATAAAAAAATGAATTGGAGGTTAATAGAAAGTATGTATTTTAAAATGGAACTTTTAATTGAGAATTCAATAATTAATATCTTTTTATAAAATTAGTTGGATTTAAAAGTTGTAGTTTGAATTGGATACAAATGATGTTAAAAACAATTGTTTAGAACTAAATACTATTTTATATGTGTTATTTATTAAAAAGCATAGTTATAACTAGTTAAAAATCATTTCTTTCTTTTAGATTAATATAAGTAGAAATAATAAAACAAAATGTATACAAAATAAGAAATAGAAGTTTAGAATAATATATATATATGTATAGAAAATTGATTTTTTTTAAAAGATATATTAGTTTTGATTCCAAAAAAAAAAATATAATGAACTAAGTTTAAAATAATATTGGCATAAGGATTGAATACATATTTGAATTGAATTTAAATTTAAAATGAATGTTTTTGAAAATAAATGGAATTTAAGATTCATTGAGATATAATGTATATAATGTAAATATTGGCTAAGAAAGAAAAAAAATTCTTTTAATATTTATATGTGTATATGCAAATAAATGTAAACATCCATTAACATCATATATATCTATATACATATATATGAACAAATGGCATCATCATTTTTTTTAAATAGTCAAATATGGAATTTCAAGAAGCTTTTCATTTTCCCATGTGTAATCATGGCTATCTTAGCAAATCTGAGAATAAGATTTGCCTCCACAATTCTCAATATCAAAAGCTGTTCAAAACCAAGAAACAACTCAGTTTTTAAAACCAAAAGAAAAAAAAAAAGGTATACAGTTTCAAACCTGGAAAAAAAAAAACTCAATGCAAATGAAAATCTGAAAGCAGATTCAAACAGAACCTGAGCAAATCAAAGTTCAGATTCAAAAAAAAAAGCTAGAAGCAACTCAACAAGAATCAGAGCATCTCAAACTTAATCAAGCAAAACAGATTTACAAAACAGGAAAAGAAGTCTGGAAGAAAAACTGAAAACCTGGAAATAAATAGTAAAGGCAAGTAAAATTTTCCTTTAAAAGTTTTTAGTTTGAATTTTTCAAACATTAATGAAAACAAGAGCATGCAACAGTGATCAAACAAAATGTTATATCTTCAAGTTGCAGATTTAAAATTTCAAAATCAAGTAGAGAAGAAGAAGATTCCAGGCTCATCCCTGTTTTGAAACTGTCAAGAGCCTTCTGTCTTCAAAAAAAAAAAAAAAGTGAGCAAACTTTTGTTTCTTTCCAATCTTTGTTGCCGTGTGAACTCTTGGATGATATAGTAAAGTTAATTGTTGGTTTGCATGCAAGAATTTTGAGTATGTGAATGAATGTTTGGCCTGTGTATGATTGCACAAGAAAGTAACTCACTGTTTAACTTCAGGAAACAAATGATGAACTTGGGTTTTGGATATGCTTTGTGTTTCAGTAATAAAGACAAATCAAAGTTTGAAGTTTTTATTTTTTTCCTCCAGAAACTGTAAAAAGAAAAGAAAAGGAAAAAAATAGAGTTTCCTTTAAGTACCAGATTTACAAGAATAAACTATATCAAGATCAAATTCTCTCTCCCTCTTTTCTTCTGGAATGGATTGTAATACAAGTTCAAGTTTTTTTTTTTTTTTTTTTTTTCAAAAAAGAACTCTTTACTTTGGTCCAGTAATAAAAATTTAAGCAAAGTTTATATAGTTTTCTTTCTAGGAACTGTAAAACAAAAACACAGTTATATTTGAAGCAACCTGTAAACAAGTTCAAATTATTGTTTAAAACTTGTATTTTATTTCAGTATTGAGTTGAAGTTGGGTTTGGTGTTGAAAATTTGGAAGGTTACTGTGATGAACCCTAGTTTACTTTGGGTTACAGTTTTGGGTCGAATTTGAACTCCTCTGTGCATCGAGCTCAAAGATGTTTGGGGTGATGGTGGATGGTGAAGTAATGAAGCTAGTACCGGAGTTTGTATGTTGATAGTGGTCGAGAGGTGGAGAGATTGGTGTTGACAGGTTTGAAGTGGAGGTGGTTGGTCTGTTCCAGGTTTGGGGTAGGTTCTGGGTTGCAGAGTTTTGACTCGGGTTGGTCTCGAGATTTTTGGAAGGTAACTCGAAGTAGCAAGGGTAATGACTCGAAGTCAGATAGAGTAGTTCAGTGTTTTGGGTTTCAGGCTTTATTAAACAGAAACTGTTCTGTTTTAGAAATTTTTAAAATAAAGTTTAAATTTAAATCTGGGATTTGAACTTAGAATGAAATATTGAATCTGTAGATGAATTCAAAATGTTGAACTCTGATGTTGAAATAATTTAAATACAAAATTCAAATTTGGTTTGAAATAAAAAAAAAATATAAAAGGAGAAGAACAGGAAATTGTTTCCAGTTTTTTTAAAATTGGATAAAATTACAAACTACAATGTTAGCATTGGATTTTAAACTGAATATAATAATGAATTTAAATAAGTCTAAATTTTGTTCTTTTGAAATTATTTAAAATTTAGAAAATTTCAAAGTTAAGTTTCTAAATAAAACAGAAAACTGTTTCTGTTTTGAATGTAAAGGGTAAGTTTAAATTTGAAAGTGGAGATTTAAACTGGGTTTAAGTCTGAAAATTTGAATATGAATTCAAATTTTGTTGTCTGAGATTTGAAAATAATTATGTTTTCAAATTTAAATTTGATTTTAAAACTCTCAAGTGTGGATGCTTGTGTGTTTTGCATTTGTATTGGAAGGTTAAGTATTTGAATTAGAAATTCAAAATGAATTCAATCTGAGTTTTTAAATCTGAATTTAAAATTTTAAACTTCAGTTTTAAAATAAAGACTTAAGTTTAAATTTCTTTTAAATGATTAAGTGATTTGCATTGAATGGAAGGTGTAATTGTAAGAAGCATTTTAAAGAATTTAAACTAGAATGAGAATGGAAGTTATATTTAAATTTTGAAATTTAAAGAATTTTTAAATTTGATTTGAATTTGAATTGAGATTTAAATCCTTTTCAACTTGTTTATTTAAGTATATGTTTCTTGTAAACATATAAGGTTTAGATTTGTATTATTTTAGAATCTTATTTTAAATAAATTTGAGTCTTGAATTTAAAGAGAATGTTAAATGGAATTTAATGTAAATTTAAAAACATTTTGTTTTTAAATGCATAATTTAAATAAGGAATGTTTATCTAAAGATAAAGAATTTTTTTTAATGATTTGTAATTCATTTAATTATTAAGGTAGTACAAATGGATAATTAATATAATTAATTAATTAATGAAATGGATAATTAATATAATTAATTAATTAATGAAATGGATAATTAATATAATTAATTAATTAATGAAATGGAAATTAATATAATTAATTAATTAATGAAATGGATAATTAATTAAAGTAATTAAGGGTTTTAATTTGATTAATTAAAGTTAAGATTAATTTTTCTTAGAATAATTAATTTGTAATTAAGAAATCATAAATTGAATGATATTAGATTTTAAATTAATAATTGAAGATTTATTAATTGAATAAATATGGATAGTTAATTAATTAGGGCTAATAAATAAAAGTAATTATGTGGGTAATAAATTTATAACCACATGGTTTATTCATCTTAATTAAAGATGTTTGATTGTTATTGGATGTTCTGTGATGGATTGATATATTTGATACGTGATGTGATGCTATGTGATGTTTGTGCTAAGCTGTCATATCTGTGATATATACATATTGTTATGCAAACCCCTTGACCCGTAGAATGACTTTTGGACTTCGATGCGACAGGGAGTCGGATTCCAGTCGGTTATCCGAAACCCACATCGAATCATATTAGTTAATCTTTGTGAATGATATTTTACTTTATCTATGAATCTGTGAATATAGATAAGCGTTATGGGTTATACCGCTTGTTGATATGATTGAATCTGTGATGATGATGTTGTGCACTATTGTGTTGAACCCCTAGACCACACCTATACACACACAAATATGGATGACACGTGGAAATGGGTTAAGTCACAGATTTTAAAAAAATCGCTTTAAAATTGAATTTTTCCAACATAGTTTTGGAATTTAAAATTGAAGTTTTTGAAAATGAGTTTTCAAAAATAAAAGTTATTTGAATAACTTGATTGAGTTTTTGAAATGTAAATAAATTAATTTAAATTTGAATTCAATATTTGAAATTGAATTCTGTGACTTGGAAACTATTGTTTAAAAAGTTATTCAACTTACAAATAGGTTATATGGGTTTTAAACCATTTTTAAAGATGACGTTTTGGAATTTAAATTCAACTCAAGATTTCAATTTGTATAAATTAGATTTGCTTTCCCATAAGAAATGGACTTCCAAGTTGTGTTAAAAGGATTTTCAAGTCTAAAAGGAAAATTGTTTTCCAAGTTATAGATAAATCTTTGGAAATGAGTTTGAAAGCTATAAATCTTTAATTTAAGGATTTAATTGGGTTAATCCAATTGAAATGGGAATTGTTTTGAAAGCTATGAATAGATCTTTGTGAAATAAATCTTTTTGTTTGAAGATTTTAAAATGGTAATTTGTTTAACCATTTAAAAGAAAAGTTTGGATTTTTAAGTTGTGACTTAACTGAAATCCCATGTCCATATGTTTTAAAATATGGCGCTTACTATTCGGTTTAGCCGGGAGAGGACCTTTGTGTCATATAGCCCATTCCGAATAGTGATACGACGTTATGGATAGCATTTGAAGACCGGTGGTGAAGACCGGGTATTTGTGAGAACGATAGGATAACCTATCGATTGACTCTGCACTGAGTTGCTCCGGTATAGAGTTCTCCTTAGTGATGGGAAGTCCGATCGGGATTGTGGATACCCGGATTTGCAAGGGCTTCTTCGGAAGTGCCTTCGGTTCTGTTCGAACCCGGAACAGACTTGTATGGTTGTATGTCCGACATTACACTTTGAGATATTAAACTGATCTCTATCAAATACATTTCTGCTTGGTGGCGGAGAATTTATTCTCTTAGCTTAACACCCTTCTCTGAGACGTACGAGCTCAGAGGTTATGTAGTTGATATTTATCAGTGATATATCCCAAATTTGGTAATGTGGCATGCTGAGTGCTGCTGTGTGATGGTCATTGGTTGATCATTTGTGATATGATCATTTGTTTGATCATTTATCTTTGTGATCATTGCTTTGGTCATCTGTTGACCCAAAGCATGGCTTTGTGCCAAAGCGTAGCTTTGTGGACGAGACTGCATCAGGACCTCACTCCCCGGAAATGGTCGAAACAGGAAAGATGCGGCAAGGTTATGAGGGTCGCTCCCTTTAGGGTATGTCATTCCCTTCTGGTAAAGGGTGGTATCAGGTATGGAGCCCTGGTATTTAACCTATGTGGTTGCTCCAATCCCATTTACTGTGTGGTTGTTGCTTTGAGGCGCCTCGGATAAAGGTCCCAAAGGACCGGGGGATGGCATATTCGTGTAGTAGTTACCTAGTTACAGAGGTAACCCGGCCTTGTGTTGGCAGAGATCTAACCGTAACGTTAGTTCTCGGGACGTCCCGCCAGAGGCGATCCCATGTGGCAGTAGGAAGTTCCTTAGCCTGACCATTTGTTGGAAATCCATTCATCCAATACGTGCCTTGTACGGTTTTAGTTGTAGAACCTGCCATTTAACATGGCAGCTATAGTAGGCATAGCATCATGGTACCTATGCTGGCTAGGATTTATATTATACTTTCGAAAGATTTCCACTATGCACTAGTAATAATATCATAGAATTTTTCTCGTATTAAGCATGTTTGACTATCATAAGGAGAAATCTCCCCCATGTGTGCGTTTGCATTGTGTGTGTGCCGGGAGGCCTTATGGTAGTTTCATTTTCTAAAAAGCATTGCGGATTTTCAAATTTAAATTCTGTTGTTTGTTTTAAAAAGACCAAATGTTTTTGTTTGCTCATACCAGTCCCATGACTGACCTGGAGTTTATTGTTTCTTTCCTAAACTCTGGGTGCCCACTATTTCCCACACGGGCAGTCTAGAGTTGGGATTTTCAGATAATCCATAGTAGGTGTAGATTCGATAGCTTTCAGCCTTAGGATTTAGCAACCGCATTTTGGATCGAGTTTCTTCTCTTCATCTTGATTTTGGAGTTCGAGCTATTTCTGGATTGGTGCTTTGGAGATGGAGATTACTGATACTGGAGTTCTTTCTTGAAGACTATTTTGGAGATTTGTTCCGCTGCTAGTGTTATCTTTTATTTCCGCTGCTATTCTTTGTATCTCTGAAAATGTTGATATCTATTGTACCATTCTGTTGTATCATTCATGTTGTATCAGTTACTGTATCAAATGTTGTATATTGATATATGCTATTCTTTTTCTTCCGCTGTGTTATTTACTTAATGTGTTATAAGCTCCGGCGAACCAGGTTCGACGTTTGGATCTGCGGCATTTGAATACGAGTGTCGTATTCGGTGCTGATTTTCGAAGGTCTAGTCAGGATCGTCACAATATATATCTAGACAATAGTGTTAATATATAAGTTATAAAAAAATAAGTTACAAAGGTTGTTGTCATCAAAACCACTATCTCCAGTTCCTAACAATACATATATGTTGTCTAATATATGTGTGTGTAGCTTTATATGTTATAAAATTATACTTTGCAAAATGTGAATATTCGTACAAATATTTATATATACCTTTAAATGATATAAAATTATACTTGAAAAATGTAAATATTTGTATAAATATTTATATACACCTTTATATGATATAAAATTATACTCGTGAAATGTAAATTTTTGTATAACAATGTTATATATATATATATATATATATTTGTGTGTGCCCGTGTGCGTGCGTGCGCGTGTATTGTAACATAAAATGACTCTAAACATTAATATAAATAATCTAGAATATAAATTCAAATTTTAAACTTCAGATCTAGATCTACATAAAATATCTACTAATTTCAAGCTCAAAATGATTTATTAAATACTTTATATATATATATATATATATATATATATATATAATATTTTGGAAATTGGGAAATTTTTAATTTTTTTCGAAAATTATGTATAAATATAATTTTATACATATATTAAATTAACTTTAAAGTTTAATATATAATAAATATGTACTTATTTATTTAAGGTAAAAATAATTATATGCACACAACATACATACATGCATACATACATACATATATATATTCTCCTAAATTATATTTAACAAAATAATTAATATTTTTTATTATTAAAATTCATGCGATGTTTAATTATTATTTTTTGTTTAATAAAAGATTTTCGAATGGAAATTATAAAAGATATTAACTTTTTCAAAAATAAACACAAAATACATATACATGATATCAAATATTTATATATCTATGTGTGTGTGCTTATATTATAATTATATACATACTGTTGAATATGCTAGCATATGATTTTTGTTTGATGATAATAAACAAATATATATATTCGTTTAAATGTATATGTTATTGTACTATTTTATTTTCACATAATTAAATAAATATTTGCTGAATAAAACAAATAACATGAAATTTAAATTCAAACGGATATTTTATTCAAACAAATATTTCTTACAATTTTGAATAGTACAAATTTAAGCTCTCACTATATATACAATTTTCAAACAATACAATTTCAGATTACAACACAATTTTTCACTGTACAATTATCATTTACATTTGCACCTCACTACATATCACTCATTCACTCGTATTTAATCTTCAACTCTATTACAGATTTAATCCAGCATTTGAGTTATCTGCAAAATAAATACTGACGCGGTAAAATTGAAAAAGAAATATTTTTTGCAGTGTAAAATAAAATGAGTTTTTGAAAATATTATTTGCCTCAGTTATTTGGGTTGTTCGTCATCATATTTTTTTTGAATTCAACTTACACGAACAGCTTGTGACATGCACAGTGTATCACTATACATGCCACAAGGCCGTGCACACCGATATACACTTGATAAAACTGCGGGGACATGTGAGCACAAGGTCAAACACGAGCCGAGGTTGGACTCAACTCAGGTGCAATACAGATACATCATAAAATTGTCGAGTATAAGGTCTCATGCAACAATTCAACTCAACAAACATTTCAGACATGCTCTAGTTTAGCCAAAGCAAAGACATGAGACCAGACTGCAAGTGCAAAGCACAAATGGAACCAGAATCAAAATGTACAAAATCAACATATGCCCCAAACAAAAACAACACCTAACTCAGCAACACAAAAGCAACTAAACCAACCCAGACTTGAAATGAACTAGAACTAGAACCGGACCTCAACTGCATAGTTAACTCAAAGGCAAATAACTCAACCAAATTGTCAAGTGAAAGGAATGATCAAAGCAGTATGAACATATCATAACCCATGAAGACCAACAGATTAGAGACAGGTACATAAGTCATGTACATGACCAGAGAAATGAACTTAACGAAGGAATGGACAAACTGGGCAGAGCAGGTTCAAAAAGCATAAAGATATATAGTAGAGAAGACTGCAACAAAATGATGTATATATGAAGTCCCAAATTAACATAAGTTCAACATGATCAAATATACAAAGGTCAGAAAGAAAATGAAACAAGTTCAGGACTGAAGTGAACCAGATCATCCAAGACCAGACATAGCAAATGTATGTACACATGAAGTTCAGAAGCTAAACCAGAAATGTACTAGCACATGCCAGTGGAACAACAAACCAAAAGGAACCGGAGACCATCGTAGATACAACAAAGCAAGCAGGTATAATGGTACCATCAGTTCAGGTTCATACAACAAGTAGAACATTGCATACAAGTGCAATCAAGTCAAACACACATATATACATACGTATATGTGTGTGTATATGTATGGAGGCCATCAACCAAAGTGCAGAGAAGTTCCAAAATTAAGATGAAGTTCAAAGTGAAACCAAAATGCACATATCAACAGTTGTAACTTCAAAATACATGGTGCAACAAACATACATACATATATATACACATATGCATACACGCATGTATACATACATACATACATACATATGAATATGAATGCAATGACCAAAAGTCTCAACATCAAATAGAAACAAATAAATATACAGTGCACAACATTTCATTGAATACTGCAAAGACAACAATGATGCACATGCATATATGTTGTGTTATATACACATGTATACATATATACATGTATTCATGTATAGTATTCACACTACAACAAAAATACTCTATTACAATGCCCTTTTTACAACAGGCATTCGCTGCCCATTGTAATAGAAGGCAATTACAATGGTCCATTCGGGCCCGTTGTAAAAGATGCCCTATACAACGCCTTTTTTACAATGGGAAATGACAGCCCGTTGTAATAGAATGCTATTACAACGGTCCTATCATGCCCGTTATAATAGATGCCAGTTTTACAACGGTCCTTTCCTTCCCGTTGTAAAATCAAAACCCTTTTATCTCGTACAAGTCTCCCCTAAAATCATTCATATCGACCCCTACCCCCTTTTTATTTCTTCCATTTCAGATTTGAATCGATGTATAAAAAAACTAAACAAATAAAAAAAAAGAATCGACGTGCGATTTGAGCACATCGCAATGCCAGACGCAAGCGAGAGAGAGGGGAGACGTTGGAGGATTTGCAGGCATTTGAGGCTAAGGATTTTCACATTATTTTCCACGCGCGCGCGACCTCTGGAGGTGGTCGAAGGGTGGAGCTGGAGCATGGAGATGGTGGAGGGCTGTGGCGAAGGGCGTTCATCGATCAAAAAAAAAGCAAATCAAAAATAGGAAGTCGCGCTCTCGGAAGTGGTGATAGCAAGAACGAGTCGATGATTAGGTAATCAATTTATTTAATCTTGTTAGTTAATGTGAAATTTAATTGAGTTTTAATTATTGCTTCTTCATCTCTAATGGTGGGCCGGCGTAAGCAACAAGCGCGACTACGATGGTGGGCGCTTCTCTAATAGCGTGACGAAAATGGCAACAGTAAATTGGCTTCACGTTTGAGGCTTGGCAACACAAATGTGAGGTGCGGTGATCGATTCAGCAGTGGGCAAGGGTCGGTGGATGAAGTGTGGCCTCTCGAGTTCGTCGTCAATCGCAGTAGGAGCTTGCATCATTGAACGATGGTAGGAGGAAAAAAGACACTTTGTGCTGTAGGCGCCCAAGGTTCGAAGTAAGCATAAGGAGGCGACGTGCTTGTGATGGCTAGCCTGAGCAATTACTGACAGTGTAGGAGTGCAGGCGCAACAAGAGACGACAAGGAAGGAAGAGGAAGTTAAAGCACAGACCTGGTTGAAGTATGAGGTGGAGTTAAGGCAGCGATGAATAAGGTGATTTACTTTTAACTCATGAATTCCATTTCTAAATGCTAGGAAATAAACATATATGAAACTGCTAACAACAAATATGAATGTGCTAACAACAAATCATTTTTCAACACGTCCCAATGTAATTTTATAAATTTAGAGTTCATACCATCCGGCTCTTGCTTTTTGTCATTTTTCAATGAGAAAACTGCATTCTTTATTTCTTCAATAGAAATAGCTTATAGTATAAAACCCTTGCTTTCTTCATTTGTGGAGGCCTTAAATTCTGGCATTGGAAATACTTGTGAGTTTTGCCGTCCATTAAATAGATCTATGTAGTAAGAAATTTCTTCTTGTTCAATGCTGTCTGTTTTTTTATAAGCATTCACCATTTGGTTTAATCAATGCTTGAAATTATTGACGTATTTCCTTTTTAACATTTTCACGTGAACAAACATTGTACTAGTATCCCCTTATTGTAGCTGCTGCACTTTAGACTTGTGCAGTTACTAGTCCAGAATACTATATTTTGATGTAGTTGGTAAATCTGTCTAGTTACTAACATTGCATCGTAGAAATCTAGATTTTTAGGAGTGTTTCACCCCTTCAACCAACGTGTTTTCGTCTTCTTCTGCCTGTTTTAGACAAGTATCTAGTTTTTCTCTGTTTTTATTCCCTTCCTTCAGCAGTTTTTTTACATCCCATCTATTCTATTATATATAAAAATGAATATAAAGCAAATATTTATCTACCACCACATTGAACCTCACTTCAAATACTAATTTCTCAGCAATATTGCCTTAAATTATTCGCTTTAGCCCTCCCGCATCTGTTAACAATATGCAAAATTTCATACGTTCCCTTCAGAATATGTCCTAAACTTAAAACTCTCGATCCCAATTAATTAGTAGGGAAGAAGCATGAGGTGGAATATAGAAACTTCAACTATTGTTTAGATTTCAGTCTGTCAAGTAGAATTAGAGAATGCTTCTCCTTGATGTATCATGTATCCATTTGATCCTGCTGTAAAAAACATGTCAAGCACTTATACATTCGAAAATCCTAGTACACCAACTGTAACCATGTATTAAGTAATAAAGTCTACTATCCCGTTTACAGCATGAAAAGACTTGATATTTTATTACAATGTTCTAATTAATAATTGATATGCAAGTTACCTAGAATACCATTGACAAAATAAATTCATTTATCTAAAGGTAAAAAAAAATTTCTAAAGGATTTATCATTATGAAAAACATATTCATTTATCATTTGTTTAGAAAAGATAAATAATTTTATCTTTATATTTAAAAAATAAGTTCATTTATCTTTTTTGACAGAAATATAAATTGACTCGTCTTTTTAAAAAAAAAAGGTAAACTCAATTTATATTTCTGATGAAATGTATAAATTAATTACCTATTTAAATAAAAGTAAAAATGCTAATATTTTAGATAAAAGACTACATTGTTTCTTTTAAAATATTGTCATAGCAAGCATATAGTGTTAGAAAGACATCCATTTACTGAACTAAGAAGTACATAGGCTGAATAACGTGGAAAATATTCAAAAAACAGTAAAGCTAGCAAAGAGGTACCGG
Source organism: Allium cepa (assembly GCA_030765085.1). NCBI lineage: Eukaryota > Viridiplantae > Streptophyta > Magnoliopsida > Asparagales > Amaryllidaceae > Allium > Allium cepa. The sequence goes on from CM060943.1 coordinate 89,096,284, forward strand.
CATTATATGTGTAAGGAGGGAATTTAACATATTACACTGCGTTGACGATAGTATAACACCCATATCCAGCTATAAGAGTTTTCGAGTTTTAGACAGTGTCACCATAATGGATGGTGTGGTGAGTTTCTCTTCATGATTCTTTTTGTTCCTTCAAAAGAGAGTGTAAATTTTGAAAAAAATAATTTATGGTTTTCAGGAACAAGAAGCTCAAACTTAATGAGGCACTTGCACAAAGGCTTCTTGCCTGTAGTTTGTTCAATTCCAGCGCCTAGCTATATGGTAAAGTAAAACTTTTACTTCTACATACAATGACGTGATGATGAATTCATTGTTTAAGGTTATTTCTGTACATGGTTCAGTTTGGAAAAGCGATAATATACTCGGACGCAGCAGCAGAGGCAGCTAGGTAAGGTTTTACTGTAGTGGACAGGCCAGAAGGGTTCCTTGTGCTAGCTGTGGTCTCTCTAGGTGAACAAACTTGTGAAGTCTCAACTGTGCCTGAGGTAAAAAAACATTTTTTAATGTAATTTCAGACATGTATCTGATGAACTGAGTTTTACCGCTGCTTTATTCCTTTGTTTCAGGATACAAAGGAGCTGGAAGAGAAGAAGATAGGAGTAAAGGGGCTTGGAAGGAAGAAGACAAACGAGGCTGAGCATTTCTCATGGAAGAATGACGTAAAAGTGCCATAAGGGAGCATCGTGGATTCCGGGTACAAGGATAGCCCACTTGAGTACAATGAATATGCTGTTTATGATCCAAAAATGGTTAGAATTAAGAATAATTATGTTTAACTCATGTTACACATGATATTGTCAAAGCTCGGTGTAGGTTGACAACTGAAATTCTCAACGGTTGTTATGAAACTAGTCGTCATGTGTATATTAGAACTATGTCAATGTAAACTTATCTAACTTTTTGGAATGTGTTGGAATTTTATGACTCTAGCTTTTAGTCTTTTCGTATGTGATTTTGGTTGTTTTATGATAATATTTATTACTCGTTAAATTATTCATTATTGGTATGGATGTACTGCGTGGATGCTGCTGTAATTTTTTTTTAAAATTTGCATTTATTTTGCAACGGTCAGAAACCGTTGCAATATCATCTATCACAATGGGCATTGCCCATTGTAAAAAGGTGTATTACAACGGGCATTGCCCGTTGTAAAATATGGTCGACCTATTACAACGAGGCCTAATACAACGGGCTCATGCCCATTGCGAAATCCATATTACAACGGGCATTGCCCGTTGTAAGATGGCTGTTTTGTTGTAGTGTCAGAAAGAATCACACCGAATGCAAGTCCAAATACAGCAACTAGCACATGTATATACACAGTGCAGACTCGAGAAAATATGCAACTAAATACAAGTGGAGATTTCAACATTTCAGACTACAAGACCAAACACAAGCATGTGGAACAAAACCAAGTGCAAACTCAATTGAAACAAGGAACTAGTAATATCATCAATGATCAAAGTCAGTGTCATAGGAGTTTCTATCTGACAATATCAGATTTTAAATAACAAAGTTAAAGTCGTGGTGGCCAAGGTAATAATAGGAATTGATCAAGTCAAAGTCAAAACCAGGTAATAACAAGTCAAAAACTTCCAGATTATCTAAAGAAATTCAAAAGGTCGAAATCACAGGAGAAAAGAAATTCATGGAGCAAGTTCAAATTCATGAAGCCGTGGTAAGAAAGCACATCAGAAAATAAATGAATTGAAAAAGTCAAAAACCATCACTAGCATTCAATCATAAATCGAATGGCCAAGCATATCAATTGAAGAAATAAAATAAACTATAACAAACGAGATTATAGGATTTCGAATCCTATTTAAACCATTAACATCATCGGCTTTTAAAGTATTCAAGTTAAAGAAAAATCACAGAGCCAAGTTTGAATTTAAAATCTCAATCAACAACTTGAATCAAGATCGTGTTCAAGCATATCAACGAGAATAACAAAAGAAATTACATACCAGATTTATTCAAATCAAACTCGACGAATTGAAGCAGCCAAGTGTAATAAAAGCAAGACAATCGATCAACAAAGCAACACAAGAATATCAACTCAATCGATCAACAATCAATCGGCTACCTCAAATTTACACAAGCTTAATTTATTTTGAAAGTGGAACGAACATTCCCGAGCAAAGGAAAGAAGTAGACATTAATTTACGAAGTAAAGGATATGAGCCGAAATAAAGAAAATGGAGAAATTTTATATTGGTTCGGTTCTTTTCTAATTGTTATTTAGGCTTAAATTTTGTTAGAGCTTTGTAATTTTTTTCAATTTGTATTTTTCTTTTAAACTTTTATTAAATGCTAGTCGTGTGACTAGAAAACGAACTACGGTGGTGTAGTTCGAGAATTGCAACTTAGTGGCTGAGTTGTGGCAGGGTTTTGAGCGTAGAGTTAGGTTAGTCGATAGCGGATGTCACGAATTTACATGTGTAAGGGCTGACTACTTAATTTCTAATAGAAACCTTAGGGGAAGCACGTAGGCAGGGTTTTGTCGAAGCTGGGTAAATCTGTGTTGTTCTATTTCTACATTTATTATTCTGCTATTATCTATGCTGCAATTATTTTATATATTTCTACAATTATTAGTATCACCTTATTCACCCCCTCTAGGGTGAATCGATCGTACAAGTGGTATCAGAGCTAGGAACATAAGCCAAATTTTTGTTTTAAAAATTGATTTTTCGAAAACAAATTACTGTTTTAAAATTTTGATTTTTTTATTAGCCTCTTTTAATAATGCTTTTGCTAAGGGTCATTCCATAGTTAGACCACCAATGTTCAATGGTGAATATGCTTACTGGAAAAATAGAATGAAAATCTTTCTGAAAACCATTGATTCTTGGAATATTGTTGAGACAGGATATAGGACACCAACTATAGTGATAGATAATCAGGAAATAGATAAGCCGATGGATCAATGGACAAATATTGAAAATAAACTACAGAATGCTAATACTAAAGCTATGAATTCTATTATCTGTTCATTAGATCAAATTGAATTTACTCGTGTCTCGCATTGTCTCACTACGCAGGAATCCGGCACACACTTGAAGTGACCCATGAAGGAATATCACAAGTCGAAGAATCTCGCCTTGCCATGCTTAGTAGAGAATACAAGAACTTCACAATGGCCAAGGATGAAAATGTCAAAGAGATGTATAGACGACTTTCCAATCTCGTATACGAATCAAAAGCTCTGGGAAAATCATACACAGATGTTGGAAATCGTCCGAAAAATCCTCAGTCCTTCCACAAAATTTTGAAGCAAAAGTTTGTGCTATTCAAGAATCGAAGGATTTGAAAAGATCATGGTTGATGAACTCATCGGAAATCTCACCACTTATGAGCTAGAAATGAGATTAGAGGAAGAACAAGAAGGAGGTGATACTCGAAATAAATCTATAGCTCTTAAAGGAACAACGGAAAGTAATGATGATGATGATGGAGCAAATGAGCTGGCGCTACTAATGAGGAGATTCAAAAAGTGGAACCGCAAATACGGAAATCCAGCTTTAAATCAATAATTAAACAACAGAATATTCAAAGCACTAGAAAAGTCAGAAGAGCAGGAAATCATTTATCACAAGTGCAATAAACCCTGTCATGTTAAGCCAAATTATCCTCAGAATCGACTCAACCATAAAAAGAAACAGAAAAGAAGAAGTTTTGCAGCCACTTCGGATGTAACTGATGAGATAATAAAAGCACTAGCAGTGAGAGTAAACAAGTAGATTTTTGTCTTCAAGGTGGTATAATCGATAGCGATGATGATGAGCCAAGCGAGGTATCAAAACTTACTCATTCAGAACTACGCATATACTTTCACGAAGTAAATGGCCATTTCAAAAGACTTAGGGAGAAATACGCTAAAATTAAATCACAAAGAGATAATTTGATAGAACTAAATAAACAGCTCGATCAATTTGTTAAAAACTATCAAAACAAGTGCCCTAAGTGTGATGTGTCCATCATTTGAAGAAGAGAATAAAGAATTAGAAATTAAAATTAAATCACTTGAAAATGAAATTCTGATTTTGAAAGAAGTGAAAATACTAGGAGAGAAAATTCTGTTAAAAAGTGCACTCAATTATTGAATGAAAATAAATCTCTCAAAACACAAGTTCAATAATTATCTACAACTTTAGAAAAAATTTCCAAAGGAGAAAGATCGTTAAAGATGCTATTAGGGAAATAAAATGTTAATATTGTTAGACAATGACTTGGATATAATCAATTTGAACTTATTAGAAGTAAAAAAAATCTAGTCAAATCCGAGTACATAATTTGTAGAAAAATTGGACATAATCAAAACAATTGTTGGTATAGGCCCAAACACGTGAAAATCATACCAATTTGGGTTCCTAAAGGCACGAATATAAAAATCCTTAAAGTAAAACAAATCTAGTTGCCAAAAGAAACAAATATAAATTTTCTTGGGTCTCCACAGATATATTTTCCTAAATCTTTTGCCACTAACAACCATGGACCTATAAAAACAAATAGGTCACAAAAATCTTTTGTCATGTAGGTGTGGTGGCAGGCTAAGGGACAACAATATTGTTACCTGGATTCTGGCTGTTCCAGGCACACGACGGGCGATAAACCAAAGTTCTTTAGCCTAGTATGAAGGTGGCAGAATGATAATGAGAAATAATGAAAAATTATCGTAAATGTAAAATAGGTAACGGTACAGCTATCTTGAACGATATATTAAATGTGATAATCTGCACCTTAATCTAAATTAAATTAGCCAGTTATGTGATAATGAAATAAATGTTGATTTTGATTTTAAAAATATTGACCAATCATCTTTGAATTATCTCATATAAATTTGCTTGGACTAACAATATTGAAAGTTTAGATGATAAGATATTGTCTTGTATTGGTTTTTAAATATTCTAGATACACGTGAATATATTTGTCTATCTTACCGCTTCTTGATCTGACACTATGTTCACTATTTGTAAATACGCACGGTTTCAATTCAAAAACTGTAAAAATGATTTTAAGGTATTTTGTTGCACACTTCATGGCCTGGTCTATAACATCCAACTAATGATAATCTTGAGTCAAAGGAAAATTCGGTCGCAGATACACTGGTAATCTAGTTGATAGAAAAATTACTAGTGGAACGAGTTTTATGTAGAGGCATCATTAGTTGTATCACATTTTCAAAGAAAATATCTGCATATTTTTCATTTCAACTAATTTTCATATTAGCAGACATTTTTCTTATAAAACCCCTTCAAGAAAATAGTTTTTGTTGACCTTATTTCAGTTTAGTCATTTTAGAAAATTTGATTTTATAATCATTTTTGGATTTGATTTTAAATTACTACATTAACTAATCTGACTCCCTACTAATTATCAAAAAGATAAATAGTGATTGAAAAATTGGTGAGTGTTGATATTGATCATATATTATAACTTGAGAAAGTATATTTAGTAAATTTCCTTAAAAATTTAAAAAAGATTTATAGTAACTCTTGTTCGGTAAAAATTCCATGACCATCTCTATTTCTATCATATTTCTAACGACCATCACTCATAAAAATCCAAAATAGTATGTCAAAATGTGGTATTTTAAACAGGAAATTATTCGTTTTTTAAAAAACATCCAAAGTATTCACTCTCATATAAAAGTCCTCACAGTTATGCATGGGTGAATTATTTGGAATATTTTTATATGTGCTTTCATGCTCATTTAAAGTCCACACGATTATGCATGTATGGAACACATATCAAAATTGATTATCAAAAAGACAAGTTGATTTTAATCCCATTTAAAAGTCCTCATGGTTATGTGTGGTTAGAATATGCTTAAAATTCATTTTTTATAAAAATTGGGAATACTACTAATCCCATTTAAAAGTCCTAATGGTTATGCACGGTTAGTAGATATTCAAATTCCTAATATAAATATACCACAAATAGACACAACTATATGGTTTTATATGCCGACATCACTGCTATCACTCTAAAGTGGAATATGCACCTAACAAAGTATTTATGATTTTTTTTTGATTTTTTATTGAAATTTTATACTTATACTCGATTGGGTATTAATATTGTATTAATGTTTATCACTTTATCTCCATTTTTCTAACACTATTACTCTTTTGATGATAATAAAAGGGAGAGAGAAAAGTTAAGATTTTGGCAAATAAAAGTCAAATATTTTATTTTGTTTTTTCTATTTGCATCTAGTTTCATTTGCATATTTTCATGTATATATGAATGGGGAGCTTTGTTGTAGAGAAAGAGCATTCAAAGAGGGGGAGAAAATTGAAAGATCAAATACATTTAATAAATTCAAAATCTTAAATATATGTTTGTTATCATCAAAAGAGGGAGATTGTTGAATATGCTAGTACATGACTTTTGTTTGATGATAAACACACACACACACACACACACACACACACATATATATATATATATATATATATTCATTTGAATGTATTTTTTATTTACTACTTTATTTTCACATAATTAAATAAATATTTGCTGAATAAAATAAATAAGACAAAATTTAAATTCAAACAGATATTTTATTCACATAAATATTTATTACAATTTTGAGTAGTACAAATTTGAGCTCTCAAAATATACACAATTTTCAAACAATACAATTTCAAATTACAACACAATTTTTCACTATACAATTATCAATTACATTTGCACTTAACTACATATCACTCATTCACTTGTATTTAATCTTCAACTTTATTATAGATTGAAACCAGCATCTGAGTTATCTATAAAATAAATTCTAGCACGGTAAAATTGAAAAAGAAATATTTTTTGCAGTGCAAAATAAAAAAATTGAAAATATTATTTGTCTCGGTTATTTGGGTTGTTCGTCGTCGTATTTATTTTGAAACCATCTTACATAAGATGCTTGTGACATGCACGGTGTATCACTGTACATGCCACAAGGTAGTGCACACCGATATACATTTGATAAAACTACAGGTATAGGTGAGCACAAGGCCAAACCCGAGCCAAGGCTGAATTCAACTCAGGTGTAATACAGATACATCACAAAATTGTCGAGTACAAGGGTCTCATGCAACAATTCAACTCAAACAACATTTCAGACATGCTCTAGTTTAGCCAAAGCAAAGACATGAGACCAGACTATACGTGCAAAGCACAAATGGAACCAGACATATGGAACCAGAATCAAAATGTACAAAATCTACTTGTGCACCAGACAGGAACGAAACCTAACTCAGCAATACAAAAGCAACTAAACCAACCAAGAACTGAAATAAACCAGAACTAGACCTCAATTGCACAGTTAACTCAAAGGAAAATAACTCAACCAAATTGTCAAGTGAAAGGAATGATCAAAGCAGTGTGAACATATCATAGCCCATGAAGACCAACAGATCAGAAACAAAAACACAAGTCATGTACGTGATCAAAGAAATGTACTTAATGAAGCAATGATCAAACTGGGTAGAGCAGGTTCAAAAAGCATGAAGATATACAACAGAGAAGACTGCAACAAAATGATGTATATATGAAGTCCCAAATTAACATAAGTTCTACATGATCAAATATACAAATGTCAAAAAGAAAATGAACAAGTTCAGGACTGAAGTGAATCAGATCATATAGTACTAGACATAGCAAATGGATGTACATAAGAAGTTCAGAAGCTAAACCAGAAATGTACTAACACATGCCAGTGGAACAACAAACCAAAAGAAACCAAAGACCATAATAGATACAACAAAGAAAGCAGGTACAATAGCAACATCAGTTCAGGTTCATGCAACAGTAGCACATTGCATACAAGTGCAATCAAGTCAAACACACATATGTACATACACATATGTATGTATATATGTATAGAGACCATCAACCAAAGTGTAGAGAAGTTCCAAAATCAAGATGAAGTTTAAGTGAAACGAACATGCACATGTCAACAGCTGTAAATTCAAACTACACAGTGAAACAAACAAACATACATAAACTACACAGTGCAACAAACATACATACAAACATAAATATGTATATACATACATATGCATACACACATATATACATACATATATGTATGTATATATATGAACATGAATGCAATGACCAAAAGACTCAACATCAAATAGCAACAAATAAATATGTAGTGCATAGCATTTCAGTGTAGACTGCAAAGACAACAGTGATGCACATGTATATACACAGTGCAGACTCAAGGAAATATGCAACCGAATACAAGTGCAGATTTCAACATTTCAGACTATAAGATCAAATACAAGTATGTGGAGCAAAACAAAGTGCAAATTCAATTGAAATAAGACAGTAATATACGTCAATGATCAAAGTCAATGTCGTAGGAATTTCTATCCGACAATATCAGATTTTAAATAACAAAGTTAAAGCCGTGGTGGCCAAGGTGATAATAGGAATCGATCAAGTCAGAGTCAAAGCCAGGTAATAACAAGTCAAAAAAATCCAGATTACCTAAGGAAATTCAAAAGGCCAAAGTCATAGGAGAAAAGTAATTCACGGAGAAAGTTCAAATTCATGAAGCCGTGGTAAGCAAGCACATAAGAAAATCTACGAATTGAAAAAGTTAGAAAACATCACCAACATTCAGTCGTAAATCGAACGGCCAAGCATATAAATTGAATAAATCAAATAAAATATATACGAATGAGATTATACAATTTTGAATCCTATTTAAACCATTAACATCATCGGCATTTAAAGTACTCAAGTTGAAGAAAAATCACAGAGCCAAGTTTCAATTTAAAATTCCAAATCAACAACATGAATCAAGATCGAGTTCAAGCATATCAACGAGAATAAAAAAGGAAATTACATACCATATTTATTCAAATCGAACTCGATGAATTGAAGCAGCCGAGTGTAATAAAAAGTAAGACAATCGATCAACAAAGCAACGCAAGAATATTAACTCAGTCTATCAACCATCAACCGACCTCCTCAAATATACATAAGCCCTAATTTATTTTGAAAGAGTAATGAACATTCTCAAGCAAAGAAAGAAGAAACATTAATTTTCGAAGTAAAGGATACGGGCCACAATAAAGAAAAGGGAGAAATTTTATATTGGGCCGGTTCTTTTATAATCGTTGTTTATGCTTAAATTTTATGTAACGACTCTAGAATTTAATTTAATTTTAATTTATGACTTGTTTAATTTTTGAATTAAAATTGTAAAATTTATCGACTTAAGAGATGCGAGTTTCCCCGATTCAAATAGAAAATAAATTAAGTCAAATTGATTTGAAAATTTGCATATTTGTATATATATATAAGAATATATATATATATATGTATATATATATATGTATTTGAGCATATATGATTAAATTTAAAATTATATATATATATATATTTGATTTGAATTTAAATACTATATATGTATGTGTATATAGAAAAATATAAAACAATAATTATTAAAGTAAAATTCATGATAAATATTTAAACTAAAAATAGAAGTAAAATAAATATTTGAGTTATAAATAGAGATAAAAAAAAGTTAAGTATGGAACCAAACAAAACATATTAAACATCTATGTACAAACAAAGTTATAGAATAAATAAAAAGCAAAAGAAGATAATAATAATTTACATAAGCATGAACAAACAAAAATACAAGACGATAAGTATTTAAGTTGAAAATTAATATGTAAGTCATAAGAAAAGAAAAGAAACGACACTTAACTGACACTTAACTATGAAACAAAGTTGTAGATAAATATGCAAGGTTAACAAAACAAAGTAAAATAAGATGTCTTTATACAAATAAACAAAGTATGTGGGAAAATATCAACATACAAAAAGGCTGCCAGGTAAGAAAATGAATAAGTATGAACTGTAAAACATGCAAGTAAGGTAAGTATGGAGACACATACCTTGGCATTAAATGCTAGCACACATTTTTTCTTCTCAGCCATACCTGTTGAACAGATAATATCACTTGTACTAGATAATGAAATCAACCTGTACACCTCTTTCTTTATATCAACTTGTCTGCAACTCTTTGCTATATATCTCTTCCTTTTCATTTTAATTCGAAAGCCAAACTAAAGATCTGAAGTAAACTATTTCAAAACTTAAACAAAATTCAAACAAACAACTTCAATCAATTCAACCTGAAGACTTAAAAGCTTCAGCAAGCAAAGAACTCAGGCCTGTTCAACATTATCAAGCTCTGTTGTTTCTTCTAAAAGCAAAGTGAGTAACATCATTTTTTAATTTAAAGTATATGTTATCTGTTGCATATTAATTTATGGAAAATGGATATGTTTTGGTGTGAGTAAATGTTTTAAGCCCTGATGTTTTGATGTGGGTTTAAACATTGTAATATGCACAGAAACAAATGCCTCTGCCTGTTAATCTTGTTTCCAGGTTATATATAAAAATAAAAAAACTTATAATCCTGTATAAAATCTAACTCCCCTACCTATGAATCCTTTTTGATCTCAAAATTCAAACCAAATTCGTTTGTTTTGACATGTCCTAAATTTGTAAAAATGATACTAAGCAAAGTAAATTAAAGTTTCTCTGATAAATTTGGGTTTACAGGTAAAATTGAAAACCTGTTGGAAATTTAACCATCTTGTCCTTTTATTTTAGTTATATAAATTGGAAAGTTATAGAAAATAATGATTTTTGGAAGCAAAATCATAATTTTTAACTGTGTAAATTCTGAGATAAGCAGAGATAAGTGAGTTTGGGACTTTTGTCGAATTTCGGTCATCGGCATGATGATGAGGGCCGTGGTTGTTCCTGGAGGTGGAGAAACGATTGGTGGTTGGGGGAAAAATAGCGTAAGGGTGGTCAGACAACGGCGGCGGCGTAGGTTTAAAAATTTTAAACCTAGTTTTGACGCAGTTTTGTTTTGGTCTCGTTCATTGTCTAGGGATGATCGAGTACGTCGAGCTTTGGGGCGATGGAAGCTGGGGTGTAGACGAGTTGGTGACCGGAGTTGCACGAATTCAGGTGGTCGAGGTTTCGTGGACGATGCGATTTCCAGGTTTGTGTTGTGCTTCCATGTTTGTTCCAGGTTCTGATTTGAACTCGAATTCGATTCGAGCTTTGGAGTGACGATCTGTTGATCGTGTTTAGATGTGAAGATGATCGTTGTCTTGAGAAGATCATCGTGGATGATCTGAAGTGGCGGTAGTGTTGGTGCACGTGCACAATGGTGAGGGTGTGTCAGCAGTTGTTTGGGTTTGGTATACTTGAGTTTTCTCGAGTAATTTGAGTCTTAGACTTGAAGTAATTAGTTTTTGGACTCGAAGCTTTTCAATGTCGCCTCGAGTTGTTTTGCAATAGCACAGTTTTAAAAAGAAAACCCTGTAACATTTTAAACTTCAAATCTGGGTTTTTAAACTGAAGGGTAGGGATTTAAGTAAGTTTAAATCCAAGTTAGAATCTGATTTAAATCCAGTTTTAAGTTAGTTTCAAATAAACTTTGAATTTAAAAGTTTTAAACAGAAATTTGATTTTAAATCAAATTTGTAAATATTTACAAGGTGGATTTTCAGATTTTTAAATCTTATTTTAGAATTTAAATTAAAATCTGAAAACAAGACTTAAATATGGCTTCAAGTTAAAATCTGGAATTTGAACTAGTTTTCAAATCATATGTGTTTTAAAACAAGTATAAATCAAATAGTTTTTTTTAAAAAAAAGTAAATTTGTTTTCAAACCAATAACTAAACTTGATATTTGGTAATTTGAATCTGCAAGTTAAATAGTGGTGTAATTTAAAGGCTTAATTATTTTTTTTAAATAAATTGGGTTAAAGGCTTACATAAGTTCATATATTAATAATAAATGTTCTTTACATTTATTTTAAGATTATAAGTGGATATTTAAATTTGGTTAATATTTAGATATGTAAGCATTTTGAATCATAAATTCAAAATGAAATTTGAGTCTAAATTCAAATTTGAAATGATTTAATTTATAAGGTAATTAAAGAATGATTTATTAAATTTATAAAAAAAAGTAATTTAGATTTATTAATTAGAAATGATTAATAAAGATATAATCTAACAAATTTTCTTAAGAAGGTAATTAAAGAAAGTTAATAAAGATAACTACTAAAGATTATCAAGTATTGATTAAAGTGATAAATAATTAATAATTAAATGGATTAATTAATTTAGAAAATCAATTATAAATTGTTAAATATAATTACTTAATAAAAGTAATTAAGGATTAATCACTTATTGTAATAAATTTTAGATATTTTGATTAACTAAAGTATTTGATAAATAAATTAATATCAAATGATTTGTAATTTATTAAATAATCAAGATTTGATAATTAATTCATAAGTAATTGATTAAATTGGAAATGAATTGAATTAATCAGGATTAAACGACTGATCAATCCTGATTATAAATGATTATTAGATAATTGACCTTACTTATGAATGATTGTATTGCATGAGATGCCTTGAATTGATTGCCTAACTGATCTGTGACATTTTGTTCTGTGGATTGAACTGAGTATTTTATTCATTTATTGATGATACATCTGCATATTATCTGTGATATATATATATCTGTGAATCTGTGTATGAAAGATAAGCGTTATAATTTATATCGCTTATCGAATATATTGTTATATTTGATCTGTGATGATTGAATGATATTACACTATTGTGTAAAACCCTTGGGCCACACTTATACACACACAAATATGGATTTCACGAGCAAATCGATTAAGTCACAGATTTTTGAAATGATTTTTAAAGTTGAATATTTTAATTCAAATATTTTGGAAATGGAGTGGGTTTAAAGTGAAAAGCTTTTGAAATGGAATTTCAAAGATGAAATATATTTTGAATAACTTGATTGAGTTTTGGAATTTAAATAATTTGATTTAAATTTGAATTCAATACTTGAAATTGAATTCTATGATTTGAAACTAGGGATTATAACGATATTATATTAGTTATATATGAGTCAAACCATTTTTAAAGTATTGTTCTTTTGAGAATTTGAATTAACCCAAAGATTATAACTTGTATAAATGAAATAAAGTTTTTCCGAAATAGCACTGTTGTTTTTAAATGATACAAAGCTTTCATAGTAAAAATGAATTTCAAATTGTATTAAAAGGATTTCAAGTTTAATCTGAAATAATCTTCCAAGTTATAGATGAATATCTGGAAACGAATTTTGAAAGAAAATATTTGGGAACGAACTTTGAAAGATATAAGTTAAATCTTAATTTAAAGATTTAATGAATTAAATCCAATTGAATTGGAATTGTTTTGAAATCCAGGAATGAATATTTGTGAAAGTAGGTGAACTTTATGAAATAAATCTTTTGTTAAAAGATTTGAAATGGTAATTGGTTTAAACCATTTGAAAAGAAAGTTTTGAATTATTAAGTTGTGACTTAATTGAAATCCCGTATCCATATGTTTTTAATGTTGCGCTCACTATTCGGGTTAGCCGGGAAAGGACCTTTGGGTCGTATAACCCATTCCGAATATGTGATTCGTCGTATATGGATAGCATTTGAAGACCGGTGTTGAAGACCGGGTGTTTGCAAGAACGATAAGATAACCTATCGATTGTCTCTACACTGGGTAGCTCCTGGTATAGAGATTCCCTAAGTGATGGGAAATCCGATCGGGATTGTGAATACCCGGATTGCAAGGGCTTCGTAAGAAGTGCCTTCGGTTCTGTTCGAACCCAGAAAAGACTTGTATGGATTGTTATGTCTGACATTACAATTTGAGATATAAAGCTGATTTCTTTCAAATATATTTCTGTTGGTGGCGGAGAATATATTCTCTTAGCTTAACACCCTTCTCTGAGACGTACGAGCTCAGAGGTTATGTAGTTGAAGGTTATCAGCGATATATTCCCAATTTGGTAATGTGACATGCTGAGTGTTGCTGTGAAATGATCATTGTGTTGATCATTTGTGATAGGATCATTTGTTTGATCGTTTATCTTTGTGATCATTTCTATGATCATTTGTTGACCCAAAGCACGGCTTTTGTATAAAGTGTGTTTTTGTGGACGAGATTTCGTCGAGCCTCACAAACCGGTAATGGTCGAAACAGGAATTGTGCGGCAAGGTTTTCAGGGATAGCATCCCTAGGGTATGACCATTCCTTCTGGAAAAGGGTAGTATCATGGTATGGAGCCCAGATACTTACTCATGTTGAAACACTTATTATTATGGTGTGCTGTTGGTTAGAGAGCTCTCGTTTAAAGGTCCCAAAGGACCGGGGGTGGTATATCTGAGGGTTTGTAATATCCCTTGGGAAAAGGGGTTCCCGGCCTTGTTTAGCAGAGAACGGTTTGGTTCTCGGGGCGTCCTTCCAGAGGCGTTTCCATGTGGCAATGGGAAGTTCCTTGGCCTGACCATTTCTTGGAAATCCATTCTTCAAATACGTACCTTGTACGGTTCTAGTTGTAGAACCTATCATTCACTTATGGTGGCGCCCCACTGTTTGGATGGTAGCTATAGTAGGCATACGATAATGGTCGTATGTTGGCTAAGATTTATATCTTTATTTTCGAAATAAATTTTTCCTACACTATGCACTAGTGATAATATCAAATGTTTCTTTTTAATGCATATCAAGCATCTTTGACTATCATAAGGAGAAATCTCCTCCGATTCTGCGTTTGCATTGTGTGTGTGTGCGGGAGGCCTTATGGTAGTCTCATTTTTAAAAAGCATTGCGAATTGACTTTGAAAATCTTTTGTTGAATGTTTTTTTAAGATAAACTGTTTTTGTTGCTCACACCAGTCCCACGACTGATCCGGAGTTTATCGTTTCTTTCCTAAACTCTGGGTGCTCATTATTTTCTACACGAGCAGTCTAGAGTTGGGTTTTTCAGATAGTTAGATATAGTGGATTATCTGGAGTTAGTTCAGTCTTTGGATCGGACCAGTCTTGCTTATGCTTGGTGCATCGTTATTGGGGGTTCGAGCTATTGCTGGATTGATTCTTGGAGATGGAGTTGCAGTTCTCGGAGTTCTCTTTTGAAGACTATCTTAGAATTATATTGTTTCGCTGCTAGATGTTATCTATCGTTTTCTTTTCCGCTGCTATTTTTTTGTATCATAGCTCTGATGTATATTGATATCTATTGGATCATCTGTTATATCAGATATTGTATCAAAGCTGTATATCAATGTATTATTCTTTTATTCCGCTGTGTTATTTACTTAATGTTGTTATAAGCTCCGGCGAATCGGATTTGAACGGTCGAATCTATGGCATTTGAATACGATATGAAGTATGGATGTCGATTTTCGAGCGGGCAAAATCCGAGTCGTTGCATTTTATTAGGGCTTTGTAATTTGTTTTTAATTTGTATTTTTCTTTTAAACTTTTATTAAATTCTAGTCATGTGACTAGGGGATGAAATACGGTGGTGTACTTCAAGAATTCGCAACTCAGTGGCTGAGTTATGGCAGAGTTTTAAGTGTAGAGTTAGGTCAGTTGATAGCCGGTGTCGCGAGTTTACTATGTAAGCGAATGACTACTTAATTTCTAGTAGAAACCTTAGGAGCAGCACGTAGGTAGGGTTTTACCGAAGATGGGTAAATCTATATTGTTCTATTTCTACATTTATTATTCTGCTATTATCTATGCTGCAATTATTAGTATCACCTTATTTACCCCCCTCTAGGGTGAAATCGATCCTACACATACATGCATATACTGTGAAAGTTAGATTTTATAATTAAAATAAATATACATTAATAGGGTTTTTAATTTAAATATATTTATATTTATTTTTTCAGAAATGCATTATGTATACAATTTAACATGATTATATGTATATATATTTTATATGGTAATATACATATACGTATCTAAAATCAATTTGTTTTATGTTTTTGAAATAATACTTACTTTAAAAAATTAAAAATTAGTTTTTTTCCACGATCGAATGATATATATACACATATGTAAACGTATATAAAAAATTATTAACATATACAATACATATATAAAACCAAGGTTAACAACATAAACTATGTGGATTCATGATACCATATAAATAAAATGAAGCAGCAGAATGATATATACATACATACATACATATATATAAAATGAATAGTTACCTATTTATTGCCTTGAAGTAACATTTTGGAATAACGAATCCATTAAATCCTTGAATTGGCATTCAAACCTTCAAATAGGATGCCAAACTGAAAGCAACAGCCATCGATGCACTAGTTTGTATTTGATTTTTGTTTTGGGAGCTTGAAAATTTCATGGAGGATTTTTATGAGGAGGCTTGGCCTAAAAATGGAATGAGAGGAAGCAAAAAATCTAGGGGCAAAAAAGGCTTATGAGTGTTCAAATAACAAAAGTGAATGTGAGCTAAAAGTGGATCTAGATCAACGTATCTCTCTTGCTATTTCAAAACTCTCTTTAATTATTTAACCCTTCCTGTAACAACCCGATTTTTCGACGTCCAAAAATCGACATCAATACGTCCGCTATATTAAATGCCGAACAATCGAATGCCAGAAGAACGGACCGTTTGGGTTAAAGAGTGAGGTAAAAGAAGAGAAAACAAAACATCAACAGAATCTTACCATCACAGTGGAATAAAATATAATAGATAATAATTGATCTTTTAAATGAAAGAAACTATATCTTTTTTATACATTGCATCATCAGAGTGCACCAATATCAAAAAAATTACTGGACATTTATACTAACTTGTCCTAACAAAAGATGAATAGATAGCTTTCACTGCACAACAGAATATAATCTATGGGAATACGCCTCGTCATCCAGCTCGTCTCCAAAGCTCCACAGCAGTCCATCCAGAATCTGTACTCTATAATACTCGGTCTGACCTGAGCATTATAGTGAAATAACACACGAGTCGGTCTGTAATACCAGAGTGAGAAAAACACACTCAATTGGATTATTAAAGTTTCAAAATCTTTTTAAAATCAAAGGTATCTCATAAGATCATGACACAAATAAACATGCCGGGTTTTTACCTTACGATAACCATAACATTTTTATCAAATCGTCTGATATTATAATAGTGTCTATAGAAAGTAAAGTAGAATCTAGCTGAAATACTTGCATCTCACGTTCAGCAATAGTTGGGCACAATCAAAACCGTACAGGCGCTTATTGGAGATTGGATTCCATACAACGGCAAGGCTACTGGGGTACCGCCCGTCACAACACGTGGTCTAGATCACCGTATCGAGGATCCACCCTAATCCCCTGCATCACAAGACAGGAGCTACCCCTTACTGCATAGTCCAAATAAGATCACCCCCGCAGTTCCGATCAGCAACCGCCCACACAGCCGAATAAAAGGGGCCTCTAGATAGGGATGACTTTACCATAATTGGTTGTTAGCCACTTAGCCTTGTGTGCACCTCCCATGTTTTAGCCATTGCCGGTTGATGAGGCACGAGGCTATGCGTTACATTTTTAGCACACATTCACTTAGAATGCTCACCATCCTCCTGACGATGTTCTGATAGCATTCATCTATACAAGTCCATTCCGGGTTCGAACGGAACCAAAGGCACTACTCCTACTACATCCATTTTGGAATCACCCTAAAGATTAGTAGCGATTAGCCCTTGAACTTCACCGCTCCATCTTCGACTCCAAGCTCTTGTCTTCCTTACGAAAACGTTCAAACCGGATCGAAGTGGTTTTCGAGAAATTAATCCCAATCTCGACCTCTTTGAAACGATCAGCGCATTGGCCAATATTAATAGTCAGTTATTTAACTATCAAATAACATCCATAAACAATCACCAGATTTAAAAAAAATTCTAAATTATTTATTTATTTCAAAATATCTTCACAAAACATTTTTCTACATTTCAGTCCTTTGAAAATAGTTTTCTAATCACTTTTTCTCTCGTGGAATAAATTTTCACCCAATTATTTTATTTCCACAAAAATTTTCCAAGTCTTAATACTTAGATTTTTAAAATAATTTAAATCACTTTAACCAAAAATACATACTTTAAAACACTTAAAATAAAAACTATTTTTAACACTTTATTTAAAATAATAGTTATGAAATTTTATAATAATTCCTCATGTAAAACTTAAGCCAAAACAAATCTTAAAATAAAAGTTATGAAATTCTATACAAGTTTTTCAAATAAAAACTTTAGCCAAACTATCTTTAAAATAAAACTACTTTATAAAATATAAATATAAATATTAATAATTATCTTTAAAATCATAATACTAGTCAAACCTTTCAAATAATTACTACTATAATTAATTTAAATAAATATTTACTTTTAAAATTCTAAAACAATTTAAAATATTAAAATTTCTCTTAAAAAATTCTTTAAAAATCACTTTTAAACCTCTAACTTATACATGGAAATCTTTCTCTGAAAAATATACTCCGCTTTTCAGGGAAATACACTTTCCTTTCCACACCTTTAAAAAAAATCACTATTTATTTTTAGACAAATCACCCTTCCCTTATAAATTCCCATCCTGAATTTATAATTTCAAATTATCCTTTGATAAATATTTCACTTTATTTATAAACCCTGTTTATAAATTTCAAAAACTCATTCTCCTTATTCACAGTTTTCAACACTTAGTAGGGTTTCAAATTGGTTTCCAAATCCAACTCCATTTAAAAATAAATTCCTTTACTTATCCAAATTTATTTCAAAACCCCTTAATTTCAGATTTTATTCCTTTATTATGATTTAAAAATCCTATTTGAACCGAAAATACAAATTTCATACCCTTTTACGAAATTTTCATTTATATCTCCCAGTTATTTTAAATCCAGGATTTAAAAGTAAATTCTTTATTTCTTTAAATAATATCATTTAAGTATAAAAATTCATTCATTCTCATTTATTAAAAATCTCCTTTCCCATATTCGAAATTTATTCATTATAATTTAAAAAAATCAACTTTCATCCTTTTCCAATTCATTCTTTAATTTATCCCAATTTTCTATAATTATTTTACTTAAAAATTCTCTCTTTAATTCCTTTTAAAAATCCAACCTTTATATTTTTGATAACACACGATACCTAAATATATTCAATCAAACCATAGCATCCAATATTTTCAGTTCCAATATAATCAATATAATCCACCACAAATTATCACATACATCACATTACCGAATATAAAATAAATTCACATTTTGAGGAATCCTATTGGATCCTCCAACCTGTTTCCCGGCATCCACAGATGTTAGCACAACAATTAAAAATACCAATTCCACTTCAAGGCGGGATATCGCGGTATAAAGGGTCATCCGCTATTATGCAGGGCGCATAGGTTCTCATCCGCTGTATAATGCGGGAAATCAATCACTCCAATATATATATATATATATATATATATATATATATATATATATATATATAACATATCATACCCAAGCTGATAATAAGATATCAATTCAAGCAAACAATCAATAATTTAAACTTTAACTATTTAAATTTAATGGTATTACGGAAGAGTGGGATTAACTCACCTTTGATTTATTTGCAACCCAATCCAAATCAGCTTGTTTTCATCACGATTTCTTCATGATTTCAAACCTTGTATAAACATTAGATGTTTTTATTAATATTCGAACTAATAGATCAATTAATTTCCGTTTAAGAATTTTAAATCAAGCTAATAAATTTTAATTTTAACTAACGATTTTATTTTGAACAAATACTTAAATTTTAAACTAATTTCCCTTTTAAAAATCTTTTAAAAATAATTAAATAAGTTAATTAAACAAGTTAATCACCTTAATAAATTATTTCCAAAATAAACTAATAAATTAAAATGTGTTTATGTATATTTATTTTATATATTCCACTTTGAAAATAGGTTATGGATTTCTAAAAATCTATTTTTTTATAAACTTTCAAATATTTCAAAATTCCTAAAAACTTATATATATAAAATCCCTGCTTTTACCTACATATAATAAAATATGACCGTGCATAAAAAAATACACGTATCTATTCATACTTGAATTTATTTCTTTATATATATATATATATATATATATATATATATGCATATATTTTTAAATTTGTATGTATATATGATTTCCAGTAAAAACAAAAATTCCCTTTACTGTAAATTTTCCCCCTATATTTTTTTTCTTTATATATACACATATATATAATTTAACTAGAACGAAAACTCGGCCTTACCATACCCTCTATGCTCCGCCGAACCACCTTGAAGTTCGAGCTTGAGCTCGCTACCTCACCTTACAATCGCCTCCACTGTCCAATGCATGTCGTCGTGAGAAACCCTAGCCTTTTCCGTTGTGCCTCGTGCCTCCATAGATCCTCGCGAACGAGGAAGACGTTACCGTTTGAACTGCGTCGAGCCCCCCTTTCCCAAAATAAAGTGAAGTCGATTCCTCCAATTTCCGAGATTAAATGCGAGACGAAGCCAAGATTGATTGCGTTCGATTTAATTATGAACGAGAAAATTTAGGTAGAACGAAAGAGAAAGCCGTGATTATTTGCAGCCACCATTTTTTTTTCGAGTTTGATTCTGTTTGAAGATGAACAAAGAAGGGTTTTTATTTTATTGTATTTCTTTCCTTCGATTTTCTCTCGGCCATTTTGATTGTAGTTTGAGGGGAAAGGGACATCTGGTATATGATTAGAGAAGGTAGTTAACACGTATTCTAAGGGGTGAAATGTGTTTATATTTGTCAACTGTATGAGAATATATATATATATATACATTTAATTTAAATTCAAATTCAAATCATCTCGATAAATGCAACTTACAATCTTGAACCCCTATTGAGGTGTGCCGCTAGGCATTTATAATGTTATACTCCTATTACGAATGCAATGGAAAAGGTTTCGAGCCCTAATTCGATCATATGGAGAAGATAGCTTTTTAGACCCAGTTATTATATTGAATTTTCGATAAAAATTACAGCGCGTTTATCTACCGTACGATCACACGACAACTCCGAATGCTATGAAAATTGAAATCTGATATTAATACACTATTACGGATCCAATGGAACTGGTTTCGTTGAAATCAGAGACTGTGCCTCGGAAGGCTATTTTTAAATATCGATTTAAACGGTATATTTTCAAAACTTAACAAAACACTTCCAAATTCAATTCTGAAGCTTCCATTGTCTTCAGTGCTATTAATATAAATTTTATAAGCCCTTAAAATACTTTTAACAAGCATAAAACCGAAGATTCAATATTTTTCCCAACTTTCAATAAATAAATTCTATAATTTAATTGCCAAATAAATAGTGATATTTGAAATTCAAGTTAAACTAACTTTTAAATATTTAAAATCAATTAAATATTCCAATTTCAAATATCCAAAAATTCTGGGCCATCACATTCCTTCCCCCATAAAAGAATTTCATCCCCGAAATTGCTAATTAAGAAGAATGATCCTAAACCCGTTAACTATTTCCCCAACCCAACTAGATTTTTAACAATTTCCCAAAACCAAATAGTTTCAACAACTTCTCTGAAAAATCTTTTTATTAGTGACACACTAACCCTCTTTCTAACCTTCCAAACTCATCCATAGATTTCAAACAATATTACTTACTAAACCGTTCAAATTATAACATGAACCCAAATATCAAATTATCAGAATTTTCTCAAAAAATTTCTAACTCCTTAAATTTTTAAAAAATTTCGCCAGCATCTCCTTTGCGTGGTTGGTTCGGTGCCTTATGCCGAGCAATTCCCTTTATCTTCTGAAATCAAAAATTCCAATTTCCTTTTTACTTATAAAAGACCTATATATCCTACTAAGCAATAATGTCCAATTATAACATTCAAAATTATTTTACGCATTCCTTTACAAAATCTTCAATATTTGTTTTACTTAATTCGTACGATGCACATATGTCATCCATATACAATATCCAATCCGATCGCTCACTCTATCACACAATTTCACTTCCGAACTAATATCATCCACCCGACATCCTAGTGCAAACTCGGATCTGGTTCTTTGATTAGAAACCATCATTCTCGTTGCATAGCCATACACTATGATAGAGAATATCTGGAATCAATCAAAAATCCATATCTAGGGTTCATCGCTAAAAATCGAGTGAAAAACCCCAACTCGGAACGATATAACTATCTCGAAATTATGTGCTTGAATCTAGATCAAATCGTTATGCGAATAGAATAATATACATACATCCTGCGTATAAATTTCCAATTGATCATTACTTATATCAATTCTCTTTTTATTCACATTTATTCTGATTTCTTTTCGCTTATCCACACTTTCCCTTTCATAGCTTTACTTAACCTTTATTCAAATAATAACTTAGAATATATTTCTCAATTCCAAATTTACTTAAGAATTCCTCCATTCATTCCTTAAGTTCAGTATAAATATTTTATACACTTCTTATATTCATTATCACTTTACTACCTAGCTCTATTTTATTTCACTTAAATTTCCAATTCCATTTTGAATTAAATTTACCTTCGATTCTTAATTTATCTCTAAATCAAATTTAATATTGAATTCTATTCACCTTATTTCAAATCCATTCTTAATTAACCATTTCTTTAAATTAGTTTCATTAACTAATTTATTTCTAATCAATTTCAATTTCAACCCTGATTAACTTACTAATTTATTTATCATTTTATTTCCAAATTTGATTTCGAATCTAAATAAAAGCTTTATTTCCAAGCCTTTTATTTCTTTTAGCTCCTTCGAACAAATTTCATAGTTTCACTTTACTTAACTTAATTCAAATTGAATTTCAAATATTCAATTTAAATTCCATTTACTTACAATTTTAAATAAGTATGTTCATTCACAAATTTATTTCAAACTTAATAAATTTTATTCCAATGACCATTCCATTCCCAGTCAAATTTTTAAACTTCCATAAGTTTTTTAATTATTTATACTATAAACACTTCTAGTTAAACTTCCAGAGTTTAAACAATTGCTTAAACATTCCAAAACATTTTAAACCAAGTCCAGAGTTTTTATCAATTACTTAAGTATTTCAAAATCACTTTTGAAATCAATTATATACGTAATTCATTTTCATATCAAATTATCCCTTGAATTTTAAAACCAAACCCAGTTTCGCGAATAAACACCAAAATCAAAATATTTTGGCAGCAATTACTCCCTTGAAAACTCGAAAATGAACACCGATGATGTCGCGATCATCATCAAAATTATTTTCCAACGACTGAAAAGAGTTTTGTGCTTTTATCCGTTCAAAAACATTTTCCAAATACTTTTTATTCCAAATCTCACCATATTTCATATCCAATTTGAAAAATATTTCCCAAATAATATAACCATTTTTCCCAAGCCTTCGAAAATAATTTCCAAATCAAAGAAATTTAATTTCTAAAATTACAATTCCAAATCCTTTTGATCCCTATTCAAAAATTACTTTGGCATCTTATTTTAATTTATAAATCACATTATAACTCACATTTCAAATTTCATTTCGTTATCTAAATTTATTTCCTTAAGCTTTGGTTATAATTTCAAGTACTATTTAAATCTCTACATAACAATAATAATAATTTAATATTATCATTTCCTAACAACCAAGCAACCATATCTAACTATAATAGTTTATGGAAAATTATTTATTTTACATACAAAAATTTTTTGGGTAAAACTATTTCATTTTCCCTATTTTAAACAATAATGTGTCGGTTTATCTTGTTTAAGAGTTTAGAAACCCTTATCGATGACATGGCATCCCACATATCGACCGGAATTCAAAAACACTGAACCGATAAATCAACACAATATAAAAACAATTTTATATTCACTAACAAATACGCGCTCATATCTATTAATACACTCAAACTCATTCTAGAGTGCCACTGACTCTATTTTAATGAGTAATCCCTACCAAAGCCAAGGTTCTCGCTTAACCTTCTGCTCTGATGCCACAATGTAACAACTTGATTTTTCGACGCCCGAAAAACGACATCAATACATCCACTGTATTAAATGCCAAACAATCGAATGCAGGAAAAACGGACCGTTAGGGTTAAAGAAGAAGGAGGTAGAAGAAGAGAAAGAAAAACATCAACATAATCTTACCATCGTGGCGGAGTAAAATATAATAGATAATAACTGATCTTTTAAGTTAAAGAAACTATATCTATTTTATACATTACATCATCAGAGTACACCAATATCAAAAGAATTACTAGACAGTTATATTAACTTGTCCTCACAAAAGTTGACTATACAACTTTCACTGTATAACGGAATATAATCTATGGGAATACGTCTCATCATCCAGCTCGTCTCCTGAGCTCCACAGCAGTCCATCCAGAATCTGTACTCTATAATACTCGGTCTAATCGAGCATTATAACGAAATAACACCCGAGTCGGTATGGAATACCAGAGTGAGAAAAACACACTTGATTGGATTATTAAAGTTTCAAAATATTTTGAAAATCAAAGGTATCTCGTAAGACCACGCCACAATAAACATGCCAGGTTTGTACCTTACGATAACCAAAACATTTTTATCAAATCCGTCTGATATTATAATAGCATCTATATAAAGCAAATTATAATCTAGCTGCAATGCTTGTATCTCGCGTTTTAGCAATAGTTGGGCACAATCAAAACCGTACATGCGCTTATTGGAGATTGGATTCCATACAATGGCAGGGCTACTGGGGTACCGCCCGTCACAGTACGTGGTCTAAATCACCATACCGAGGATCCAGCCTGATCCCCTGCATCACAAGACTGGAGCTACCCCGTACTGGATAGTCCGAATAAGATCACTCCACAGTTGGGATCAGCAACCGCCCACACAGCCGAATAAAAGGGACCTCTAGACAGGGATGACCTTACCCTAATTGTGTGATAACCTGGATTTTCGAGCATCTGGTAATTGGTAATTAATAGGATTAGAATTATTAAAATATTAATTTATATATTAAACAAATAAAATTCTGTTAATAATGGATATCGGGATGTGTAAATGGATTTGAAAATATAATAAGGATATCCGTGATATCCTAGAAATTTCAAACAAATTCAACCATAATAATCTCTTTTATAAATTATTTAAAATTGGCAAAATTGTTATTTTCAAACAATAGTAATAATGTAATGTTTTTTTTTATTAATGGATCTAAAAATAAAATTAAATTATTTACAAATTTAATTTGTATTGACTAAATATACATATATTTGAGTTGATTTCAAATTGGATTTTAATTGAATTTGAATTTTTATTAGGATATTGAAATTCAAAGGATAGACATATATTTGTGGGTGAATTGAAAACATTGATTTGGATTCAATATATTAAATTTTCAAAGGGTATATTAAACTAGTATAATTATTATTCCTTAGTGTGTAAGTGGATTTTATCATTTTTTTTAAAATACATGTAAATAAATAAAGTGAAAGTTTAAAACATTTAATATTAAGACATTTATAAATATAAAAAAAACTAAACTTAGAGTATTATATAAATACAAATTTATGTATGGAAACTATAGTCATGGATAAATTCATTCAAGAACTACAATATAAATAAATTCTCTTTGTATTATATAACAAAATGTAAGCAAAGAAATTTGTTTGATGACAAGTGTTAAGATATTATCATGCCTTCAAAACCATTTGTAACAATTTCATTATGAGATAAACAAGTGGCACTAGCTCTTTTATTTTCAAAATTTAGAAATAAATTTAGAAATAAATTTAATAACAAAACCAAATATAAACATGTCTCCACCCTTACTTATTTTCTTTTTCATATTCAAACAAAAGTAGCAAAACCATAAACAAAAATCTGTAAGTTAAAACCTTAATTGAAATTAAAAGAGACAGTAGTCAGATCATCTTGGTTGCAAGGAAAATCCAGATTAGTAAGCAAGGTCAGATGCAAATCTGAAGCAAATCAGATGATCAAAGCAGATTCAATCCAGGAAGTAAAATATATCAAACCTTTGCTCTGTTTAAAAAAAAAACTATAGCTGAGTAAATCTTCCTTCTTAAGCCAAAGTTTCTAGTTTATAAACTGACTACAATTGATAGTCGATAAGCATTTCTATATATTTGTTTGCATGGAAAGCTTGAGTATATAGTTTGATTTTGCTGTAGATACTCTTAAGCGTGTCTCTGTTTGGTCATATACAGACTCAATTAACATTTTAATACTGATTTTCTTTAACTAAGCATGTCTGGATTATAACTTGTAAGAGTCAGATTATAATATAACCAGATCAAAGCTTTTCTTTAAGCTCCCTGTTCATAATCAAACAAGTAAGTAACAAATTCAAATCTTTTTAAACCTTGTTGCATGCAGTAAAGTTTTAAGCAAATCATAAAATGTGTTTGCTTAATTGATTTATATGATTTCATATGTATGTCATGAGTGTATGTTTGAGTGAGTATTTGTTCTGAAGGGACTTGTTCTGTTCTTCACTTACAGTGCAAATAGGATTGGGAAAATAATTTACTACTTTGCATATGATATTCCTGAGACACTATATATAAAAAGAAATTTGTTTGTTATATTAAGATACATAAAAAAAGAACAGTAAAAATTAAAACAACTCAAGATCTTGATATTTATCTTTGGATGATTCAAGTTTATGATCTGATAAGTTATTGAAATTTATGATTTTTAAAGTTAAAATCATGATTTATAGACTTGATAATTGAGAGAAATGACGAATTGCACATAAAATGGGTTTCAAGCATTTCCTGTTGATTGGGAAATTTAGGGGGCTCGAAATCAATTCTGAGGTTAGTGTGGGGATTAACATTGTTGGCAAAATTTGTTAGCTGAATTTTAGTTCTTCATGGTGGAGATAAATCGACGGAGTAGGGTTTGAAATTTAGATTTGGGTCGAGTTTGATTTTTTGGGATTTACGGCGCCAACGTTGAGTCGAGTTGGGTCGGAGGAGTGGGAAATGGAGCGAAGAGTTTAGGCGGTGGTCAAGGCACGAAGTTGTCGTCTCCGATGGTCGGTGTAATCGTCGGTAGGGCATGTTTTGTGAAGTATTGGGTTCCAGTGGGATTTGGGTGGCCCGATTTTGTTCTATTGACAATACTGTTGAACTGGGTGCTGGTAAGTGATGGCGAGGTGGTCTTTGAATGGTCGGCGGTCGAAACATGGGCCGGTGGTGGCTGGAGCATGCGTGCATGTGCACGAATATCCTCTCATGTCTGATGATTGCTTGAAGGCTTGAAGCTTTTGGGAAGAAGGTTGGGTACGAGATCATTCTCGAGTAACTCACGTGGGTGTCTCGGGAAAAATAAATAAAATGAGCGTGATTTACCCGTATGGTTGATCGGGGATTTGCTAGGTTTGCTCGCGTTTTGTTTCGAGTATGCTTCTGAAGGTTTACGGAGGAGGAATTTTAGGGGTAACGTTTAAAATTTATAAGCAAGTTCAACCAAGTTTTGAAATAAAGTAAGAGATGAATAGTTTGTTTTTAAATAAGAAATTTTAAGTTCTAAAAAAAAAATGTTCTAAACAAAATGTTTTAAACAAATTTAAAGGTTTAAGAATATTAAATGTTTAAATTGTTTGTATGATAATTAACTAAGATTAACTTATGTAAAGGATTATGGGTAATTAATGAATGTGAGTAATTCTAGATTACTTGTTAAGTGTAATTAAAGGAAAGGGAAATTCTTGAGAGTAATTGAGTATTATTAATGAATTACTAAGAGAATATTAAGTGATTGATTAAAGAATAATTAATTCATGTAATAAAATAAAGGAAAATTTATTAAATGAAATTGATTTTTAATAATGAAATAATTAAGAACAATTTCTTAATGACGTTCATTAAGTAGGATAATAAAAAGGGTAATTATTAAATGTGATTTATTCAATGATAATTACTTAATAAAGTAATTAAGGATTAATTACTTAGTGCAATTAAATAAAGGGATAAATTACTTTATGTAATTAATTATATGATTTTTTAAGTTAATTAATTGGTATAATTAATTTAAATAATCACATGATGATGAGATTGTGTATAATTACTTAATAAGGTTAACTAAACGTAATTCTTAGTGAAGTAATCAGCAATGGCAATTACGGGGTGTAATTAGTTGAAGATGGAAAGCAGTTTTGGATTAATTACTTGGTGTAATAAATATGAAGATTAATTACTTAGTAGAAATAATTAATAATTAATTTCTTAGTGTAATTAATTCCAGAGTTGACTAATAAAGTTATGGGAAATTAATTAAGTGATGTAATTAATTAAGAGTAATTAATTACAGAATAAATTAATCAAGGAATTGGATTAATTGATGGAGTAATTTAGGAAGCTAATTTCTAATTTTGATTAATCAAGGTTGGTTAATGAATGTAATTAACCTAAGGGTTAATTATTAAATGAAATTTAAGAATAATTAGCCAATGAGAGTAACTAGAGGATCATTAACTAATGTAATTAATGAAAGTGAATCTTGTTTATTAATGATTGAATGATGGTAAGCGTTTTGAATTCGTTGATATCTCTGATATGAATGGTTTTGTGATATGATTTGTTGGATGGGCAGTGATAATGTGATTATCTATCAATTATAAATTGCTGTGTAAAGATGTTACCCGATAATTAAGGTTGAATTGTATTAGATCGGATAACTTGGGTTTAGATGACATTGGATTCGAAGAGACCGGAATCGAGTATTAGTAAATACCCGAAACCACTTCGATTCTTTATAAATTGATATGCGGAATCAAAAGGTTGAAATGGGAAAAATTTATGTGAATTGAATCATTAAATCCAAGTTTGAAACTTAAAAATAATTGATGGGTGTATTAAGTGTGGTCTATACCCGACTTGTGAATTTGTAAAATTGATATGAGTTACCCCAGGTTTATATAAGTTGTATACTTTTGTATTCCATGTTAGTTGGGTTTACTCATTCTGGTTTCCAGCCTGACCCGGGTGTTACTTTGATGTAATGCTCGGGTCAGACCGAGTATTAAAGATTTTCAGGTAAGGACGTTCTGGAGCTCAGGAGGCGAGCTGGATGGCAGGAACGTATGGAGAGTTTTCACTATGATATTATATATATCTGAGATATGTTAAATTGTATCTGTCCAATATTGTAAATTGTTGTAACTCTGATATATCGATGAAAATTGATAGATACAGTTTTCTCTTTGTATAACTGTTATTATTATGTGATATTATATTTTGATCCGCTGCGAATGTGAGGTTTCTGTGTCTTGTTCTTGTTTCTTTTTTTTTCTCTTTCTTCTTCTTTCTAACTATCTAGAATTTTCGGGATTGGAAATTCCGGGTCGTTACAAATTGGTTGCTAGCCACTTAGCCTTACGTGCACCTCGCTCCTTGTTTTAGCCGTTCCCGGTTGATAAGGCTCGAGGCTATGCGTTACCTTTTTAGCACATATCCACTTAGAATGCTCACCATCTTCTTGACGATGTTCTGATAGTATTCATCCATTTAGGTCCGTTCTGGGTTCGAACGAAACCGAAGGCACTACTCCTAATACATCCATTTTGGAATCACCCTCAGGATTAGTAGCGTTTTGCCCTTGCACTTCACTGCTCTATCTTAGACTCCAAGCTGTTGTCTTCCTCACGAAAACGTTCAAATCGGATCAAAGTGGTTTTTGGGAAATTAATCTCGATCCCGGCCTCTTCGAAACGATCAGCGCATTGGCCTTACCTTACCCTCTGATGAGCTGCGAACCACCTTGAAGTTCGAGCTCGAGCTCGCTACCTCACCTTACAATCGCCTCCACTGTCCAATGCCTGCCGTCGCGTGAAACCCTAGCCTTTTCCATTATGCCTCGCGCCTCCCTAAATCCTCGTGAACGAGGAAGACGTTGCCGTTTGAACTGCGTCGAGCTCCCCTTTCCCAAAATCGAGAGAAGTCGATTCATCCAATTTTCGAGATTAAATGCGCGATGAAGCCAAGTTTGATTGCGTTCAATTTATTTGCGAACGAGAAAACTTGGGTATAACGAAAGAGAGAGGCGCGATTAGTTGCAGCCACTTTTTTTTCAAGTTTGATTCTGTTTGAAGATGAACAAAGAAGGGTTTTTATTTTATTTTATATCTTTCCTTCGATTTTCTTTCCGCCATTTTGATTTTAGTTTGAGGGAAAGGGACATCTGGTATGAGATTAGAGAAGGTAGTTGACACGTGTTCTAAGGGGTGAAACGTGTTTAAATTTTTCAATTATATGAGAGTATATACATATATATACGTTTAAATTCAAATTCAAATCGTCTCGACAAATGCAGCTTACAATCTCGAACCCCTATCGAGGCGTACCGCTAGGTGTTCATAATATTATACCTCTATTACGAATGCAATGGAAAAGGTTTTGAGTCCTAATTTGATCGTATAAAGAAAATAGTTTTTTGGACCCAGTTACTATATTGAATTTTCTATAAAAATAATTAGCGCGTTTATCTACTGTACGATCACATGACAACTCCAAATGCTAAAATTAAAATCCAATAATAATACACTATTACGGATCCAATGGAATTAGTTTCGTCAAAATCCAAGACTGTGCCTCGGAAGGCTATTTTTAAATATCGATTTAAACGTATATTTTCAAAACAAAACAAAACACTTTCAATTTCAATTCTAAAGCTTCCATTATCTTCAGTACTATTAATATAAATTTTATGAGCACTTGAAATATTTTTAACAAGCATTGTTGAATATGCGCTTATATGATTTTTGTTTGATGATAATAAACATATATACATTCGTTTAAATGTATTTGTTAATGTACTGTTTTATTTTTCATAGATTAAATAAATATTTCCTGAATAAAATTAAATAACATAGAATTTGAATTCAAATAGAAATTTTACTCAAACAGAAATTTTATTACAATTTTGAATAGTACAAATTCAAGCTCTCACTATACATATACAATTTTGATTACAAATACATCACAATTTCATATTTACATAAATTCCTCACTACATATCACTCACACTCGTAGTTCATCTTCAACTTCATTCCAGTTAGAATCCAGCATCTGAGCAATCTGCAAAAATATTCACTAACGCGGTAAAATTGAAAAAGAAATATTTTTACAATATAATATAAAATATGAATTTTTGAAAAAAATATTTGCCTCAGTTATTTGGGTTGTTCGTCATGATTTATATTGGAATTCATCACACACGAACAACGTGACATGCACAATGTATCATGTACATGCCACAAGACCGTGCACACCGATATACACTTGATAATGCTACAGAAACAGGTGAGCACAAGGTCAAACCCAAATAAAAAGACGGGTTCAACTCAGGTGCAACATAAATAAAATATCGACTTCAGCACAAGGTCAAACCCAAATAAAAACATGGATTCAACTCAAGTGTAATGCACAGTCCAACTATAAAGTCAACATGACCAGAAAGTAAAACTCAACAGTATGCATATGAAGTACACATGTGCAACAGTATGGAAGCAGTGTGCAAGCAGCAGGACGGATCAAAATATGCTATAGTGATGATACAAGGACTTGCAACAAAAAGTGGTGCAAATACAACCCCAGAATGCATCAGTGTGCAAAGAGCTCGAGCACAAGATATGGCAACTACACAATGCAAAGCCCGGTGACCAAACATGAACACTACAAGTCAGTAGAGAACCCATACTAGATGAAATACATGGAGACCAAGCCAAACTGCAACAAGACCAACTCCAAATGCAACAATGCTTGAATACTACAACAAAACCAGAGTATCACAAATACATAAACAATGGAAACACGTGAGCTAATGAATGCTACTGGTATGAAGTAGATCAAAGTGTACAAGCTAGTCTACAATTACGAGATATGACATCACAGCAACCAGGCAGGAAGTACATCATGAAACCAAAGTGCTCAATGCACAGTGCAGACAAATGCACAATTCAAATGAATATGAAATAACCAGAGAATGGCCGGAGTCATGTAACAACAAGAAAAATCAAATAAGGTAAAAAGTACTACCGAAGCGAGTAGATACATGAATAATGCAAATGCAAACAGCAGTATAATCGGACATGAAGCCGAGATGAACAATGTAAGTATCGAAGTCGTGGAAGCATACCGAAGTCAGATGAAAATTAAACCGTAGTAACCAAACCAAGTCAACCAGTAATCAAAATCAGAACCGTTGAAATGGAAAGTCATAAAAATATATGAATGTGACAAAGTCAAATGTCACAAATTAAAGACAAATTTAAGCCGTGGTCATCACAAAATGAATCAAAGCCATGACCATCAAGTAACGGAGTATATACGTATTCTGAACAAGTCAATACAATCTCAAGCAAACAATCGAAATCCAACGATCAAGCTATATCAATTGACAAATTCAAATATATTCGTACGAACGCAAATCTAGGGTTACAAACTCTATATAAACAATCATCATCGGCAATTTCAAATCTATTCGAATTCTAGCAACAGAGAACAATAATCATTCAACTCGAATCAAAGTCGAGCATAAGCATATCGGAAAGCAAAATCACATACCATTTTTAAACAATCAAGCTCGAAAATTTTGAAGAAGCCGAAAGAATATCAAGAGGCAAACGGTCGACGAAAGCAAGCAACGAGAAACATATATTCGATCGAACAAAAGTCGGCATCTTCAAAATTTCCAAAGCCCTAATTATTGAATTTGGAACGAAGAAGAATAAACACGAGGCTGCCATTCTTTTTGAGGAAACCAGGCCGACATATTATAAAGTGAAAGAGGATCTAATTTTGGGCCGGCTATTTACTTTGGGCTTGTGTATTTTATTAATTAGGGTTTTGAGTTTAAATTGTTTATAATTTGTATTTTCTTTTTTAAACCGTTTAATTTTCTAGTCGTGTGACTAGGGAACAAACTACCTGGCGTAGTTTGAGAATTCGCAACTCAGTGGCTGAGTTGTGGCAGGGTATTGAGCGTAGAGTTAGGTTTAGTCGATAGCGGGTGTCGCGAGTTTACGTGTGTAAGCGTCTGACTATCTAATTTCTAGTAGAAACCTTGGGGGCAACACGTAGGCAGGGTTTTGCCGAAGCTGGGTAAATTCTGTGTCGTTCTATATCTGCATTTTATTTTGCTATTATCTGTGCTGCTATTGTTCTGTGATCTGTGTTGAAATTATTTTATAAGCTTCCGCAATTAATTTTTATAATTTATACTATCACCCTATTCACCCCCCCCCCCTCTTCTAGGGTGAAATCGATCCTACAAGTGGTATCGGAGCTAGGAACAAAACCCGTTTTTGTTTTAAAAAAATTGATTTTACAAAAACCAATTTTTGTTTTTAAAAAGTTGAATTTTTAAAATGGCTTCTTTTAATACTGCTTTTGCTGAGGGTCGGTCCATAGTTAGACCACCAATGTTCAATGGTGAACATGCTTATTGGAAAAATAGGATGGAAATTTTTCTGAAAACCATTGACGCTTGGAATATTGTTGAGACAGGTTATAGATTACCAACTATAACTGTAGATAATCAAGAAATAGAGAAACCAAAGGAACAATGGACAGAACTAGAAAATAAATTACAAAATACTAATGCTAAAGCTCTGAATTCTATTATCTGTTCATTAGATCAATTTGAATTTAATCGTGTCTCACATTGTCTAACTATGCAGAAAATATGTCACACACGAGAAGTGACTCACGAAGGAACATCTCAAGTCAAAGAATCTCGCCTTGCCGTGCTAAGCAGCAAATACGAGAACTTCACAATGGCGAAGGAAGAAAATGTCAAAGAGATGCATGGACGACTTTCCAATATCGTTTACAAATCAAAAGCTCTTGGAAAATCATACATAGAGTTGGAGATAGTCCGAAAAATCCTCAGAGTCCTTCCACAAAAATTTAAAGCAAAGGTGACTGCCATTCAAGAATCGAAAGATTTAAAACAAATAAAAGTTGAAGAACTCATCGGAAATCTTACCACTTATGAGCTAGAAATGAAATTCAAGGAAGAGCGTGAAGGAAGTGACACTCAAAAGAAATCAATAGCTCTTAAAGGAACAACAGAAAGTGATGGTGATGATGATGATGCAGCAGCAGAATTGGAGCTATTAATAAAGAAATTCAAAAGATGGAATTACAAATATGGAAATTCAGCTCGAATTCAAAAAGCAAAAAGCAGAATAGCCAAGCACTAGACTACTCTGAAGAACAAAAGATCATCTGTCACAAGTGCAACCAACCCGGACACATCAAGCCCAATTGTCCTCAAAATCAACGCGACTTTAAAAAGAAATCAAAAAGGGAAAGTTATACAGCCACGTGGAATACAAGTGATGAAGATAATCAAAGTTCTAGCAGTGAGAGTGAGAAAGCAGATATGTGCCTTCATGGAAATATAGCCGATAGCGACGATGACGAACCAAGCGAGGTATCAAAACTTACTCACTCTGAATTACTTATTTATTTCCACGAAGTAAATGGCTGTTTTGAACGACTTAGGGAAAATATGCTAAACTTGAATCACAAAAAGACACTTTGATAGAATTAAATGAACAACTTGACCAATTAGTTGAAAACTATCAAAGAAGGATCCCTAAGTGTGATAAGTGTCCAACATTCGAAGATGAAATTAAAAAATCAGAAATCAATATAAAATCACTTGAAAATGAAATTCTGATTTTAAAAGAGAGTGAAAATACTAGGAGAGAGAATTCTATTAAAAAGTGCACACAATTGTTAAATGAAAATGAATCTCTCAAAACACAAGTCCAACCATTGTCAACGACTTTAGATAAATTTTCAAAAAGTGAAAAATCGTTGAATATGCTATTAGGAAAGCAAACTGTTAACACGGTTAGAAAAGGACTTGGATATAATCAATCTAAAATTGTTGAAAACAATATTAATCAAGAAAATTCAATGTGCACAATTTGTAGAAAATATGGACACAATCACAATAATTGTTGGTATAGACCCAAACATGTGAAAACTATACCGATTTGGGTTCCAAAGGGCACAATAAAAACTCTCAAAGTTAAACAAATTTAGGTGCCGAAGGGAACAATTATAAATAGTTTTGGGTCTCCACAAAATTATTTTTCTAAACATTCTGCCACTAACAACCATGGACGTATAAAAATAAATAGGTCACATAAATCTTTTCCCGTGTAGGTGTGGTGGCAGGCTAAGGAACAACAATAGTGCTACTTGGATTCTGGTTGTTCCAAGAGCACACCGAGGGACAAAGCGAAGTTTCTTAGCCTAGTATAAAGGTGACAGAATCACAATGGACAACAACAAAAAATATCGTAACAGTAAAACAGGTAATGGTATATTTATTGGAACGATATATTAAATGTGATAATCTGCACCATATTCTGAATTCAAATCAGCCAATAATGTAATGATGAAAAGATGATGATTCTGACTTATTCAAAATAGTTGGCCAATTATATTCTTATGCCAAAAACACTATCAAAATCTCTAGATTCTTTGAATTACTTCATATATATCATTTGGATTAATAATAGTGTTTTTTGTTGGATGTTAATACAATTGGTTATAATACGGCTAACTCGGTATTCACGGTTTTTGATTATTTACATGACTTCAATACAATTTCAAAAGAATGTCATTTAAAATGCTGTTAAAATTGAGTTTGAAATTTTTGATGCACACTTCATGGTTTGGTCAATCAAATTCAATTAATGATAATTTTGAGTGAAAAAAGAAATTCAGATGCAGATTACACTGGTAATCTAGTTGATAGAAAAATTACTAGTAGAACGTGATTTTTGAGACATTTAGTAACTGCATCGTTTTTCAAAGAAAATATCTGCATATTTTTCATTTCAAATAATTTTCAAATAGCAGAAATTTTTCTCATATAACCCCCTCGAGAAAATCATTTTTGACCATATTTTCAGATTAGTCATTTAGAAAAATTGATTTATAATTATTTCTGAATTTGATTTTAAATGATTACATTGACTAATCTAACTCCCTAATGATTATCGAAAAGATGAATAGTGATTGAAAAAGTGATGAGTGTTGATATTTATTATATATTATGACTCGAGACGATATAATTAGTAAATTTCTTTAAAAATTTAAACAAGAGTTATAAAACTTATTGTTTGTAAAAATTCCATGACCATCTCTATATCTATCATATTTCTAACGACCATCACTCATCAAAATTCTATATAGTTTGTTGATATGTGGTACTTTAAACAGGAATCGTTCGTTTTTTCATTTTTACATTTTTTTAAAAAAAATAATAAATAAACAAATACCAAATTATTCACTCTCATTTAAAAGTCCTCGCGGTTATGCATGGGTGAATTACTTGGAATTTGTTATGTGCTTCCATGCTCATTTAAAAGTCCTCATGGATATGCATGTATGGAACGCATATCAAAAGTTGATTTTTAAATAATAAACAAGTCGATTCTAATCCCATTTAAAAGTCCTCACGGTTATGCGTGATTAGAAGAAACTTGAATTCGTTTTTTTTTTAAATAAAAAAAAATTGGAATACTACTAATCTCATTTAAAAGTCCTAACGGTTATGCATTGTTAGTAGATATTCAAATTCCTGATATAAATATACCACAAATAGACACAACTGTATGGTTTTATATGATGACATCATTCCCATCATTCTAAAAGTGGAATATGCGCCTAACAAAATATTTATGATTTTTCTTTGATTTTTTATTGAAATTTAATATTTATATTCAGTTGAGTTTTAATGTTGAATTAATATCGATCACCTTATCTCTATTTTCTCTAACACTATTATTCTTTGCTGATAAAAAAAGGGGGAGAGAAAAGTTAAGATTTTGTCAAATAAAATCAAGCAAAGTTCAAATATTTTCTATTTGCATCTAGGCTCATTTGCATATTATTTAATTGTATGCATATTTGTAGGGGGTGCGTTGTGTAGAGAGGAAGCATTTAAATAAGAGGAGCAATTAGGATATATCAATGATCAAATACATTTAACATATTCAAAATCTTAAATATATGTTTGTTATCATCAAAAAGGGGAGATTGTTGAATATGCGCTTATATGATTTTTGTTTGATGATAATAAACATATATACATTCGTTTAAATGTATTTGTTAATGTACTGTTTTATTTTTCATAGATTAAATAAATATTTGCTGAATAAAATTAAATAACACGGAATTTGAATTCAAACAGAAATTTTATTCAAACATAAATTTTATTACAATTTTGAATAGTACAAATTCAAGCTCTCACTATACATATACAATTTTGATTACAAATACATCACAATTTCATATTTACATAAATTCCTTACTACATATCACTCACACTCGTAGTTCATCTTCAACTTCATTCCAGTTAGAATCCAACATCTGAGCAATCTGCAAAAATATTCACTAACGCAGTAAATATGAAAAAGAAATATTTTTGCAATATCAAATAAAATATGAATTTTTGAAAAAAAATATTTGCCTCGGTTATTTGGGTGGTTCGTCATGATTTATATTTGAATTCATCACACACGAACAACGTGACATGCACAGTGTATCACTGTACATGCCACAAGGCCGTGCACACCGATATAAACTTGATACCGCTACAGGGACAGGTGAGCACAAGGTCAAACCCAAATAAAAAGACGGGTTCAACTCAGGTGCAACATAAATAAAATATCGACTTCAGCACAAGGTCAAACCCAAATAAAAACATGGATTCAACTCAAGTGTAATGCACAGTCTAACTATAAAGTCAACATGACCAGAAAGTAAAACTCAACCGTATGCATATGAAGTACACAAGTGCAACAGTATGGAAGCAGTGTGCAAACAGCAGGACGGATCAAAATATGCTATAGTGATGATACAAGCACTTGCAACAGAAAGTGGTGTAAATACAACTCCAGAATGCATCAGTGTGCAAAGAGCTCGAGCACAAGATATGGCAACTACACAATGCAAAGCCCAGTGATCAAACATGAACACTACAAGTCAGTAGAGAACCCATACTACACGAAATACATGGAGACAAAACCAAACTGCAACAAGACCAACTCTAAATGCATCAATGCTTGAAGACTACAGCAAAACCAGAGTATCACAAATACATAAACAATGGAAACACATGAGCTAATGAATGCTACTGGTATGAAGTAGATCAAAGTGCGCAAGCTAGTCTACAATTACGAGATATGACATCACAGCAACCAGGCAGCAAGTACATCATGAAACCAAAGTGCTCAATGCACAGTGCAGACAAATGCACAATTTAAATGAATATGAAATAACCAGAGAATGGTCGGAGTCATGTAACAACAAGAAAAAACAAATAAGGTAAAAAGTACTACCGAAGCCAGCAGATACATGAATAATGCAAATACAAACAGCAGTATAATCGGACATGAAGCCGAGATGAACAATGTAAGTATCGAAGTCATGGAAGCATACCGAAGTCAGATGAAAATTAAACCGCAGTAACCAAACCAAGTCAACCAGTAATCAAAATCAGAACCGTTGAAATGGAAAGTCATAAAAATATACGAATGTGACAAAGTCAAATGTCACAAATTAAAGCCAAATTTAAGCCGTGGTCA
This sequence comes from Allium cepa, assembly GCA_030765085.1. Classification (NCBI taxonomy): domain Eukaryota; kingdom Viridiplantae; phylum Streptophyta; class Magnoliopsida; order Asparagales; family Amaryllidaceae; genus Allium; species Allium cepa. Next base: position 89,134,884 of record CM060943.1, read on the forward strand.
TCACGAAATGAATCAAAGACGTGACCATCAAGTAACGGAGCATATACGTATTCTGAACAAGTCAATACAATCTCAAGCAAACAATCGAAATCCAACGATCAAGCTATATCAATTGACAAATTCAAATACATTCGTACGAACGCAAATTTAGGGTTACAAACTCTATATAAAAAATCATCATCGGCAATTTCAAATCTATTCGAGTTCTAGCAACAGAGAACAATAATCATTCAACCCGAATCAAAGTCGAGCATAAGCATATCGGAAAAGCAAAAATCACATACCTTTTTTAAACAATCAAGCTCGACAATTTTGAAGAAGCCGAAAGAATATCAAGAGGCAAACGATCGACGAAAGCCAGCAACGAGAAACATATATTCGATCGAACAAAAGTCGGCATCTTCAAAATTTCCAAAGCCCTAATTATTAAATTTGGAACGAAGAAGAATAAACACGAGGCCGCCATTCTTTTTGAGGAAACCAGGCCGACATATTATAAAGTGAAAGAGGATTTAATTTTGGGCCGGCTATTTACGTTGGGCTTGTGTATTTTATTAATTAGGGTTTTGAGTTTAAATTGTTTTTAATTTGTATTTTCTTTTTTAAACCGTTTAATTTTCTAGTTGTGTGACTAGGGGACAAACTATGTGGCCTAGTTTGAGAATTCGCAATTCAGTGGCTGAGTTGTGGCAGGGTTTTGAGCGTAGAGTTAGGTTTAGTCGATAGCGGGTGTCGCGAGTTTACCTGTGTAAGCGTCTGACTATCTAATTTCTAGTAGAAACCTTGGGGGCAGCACGTAGGCAGGGTTTTGCCGAAGCTGGGTAAATTCTGTGTCGTTATATATCTGCATTTTATTCTGCTATTATCTGTGCTTCTTTTGCTCATTGATCTGTGTTGAAATTATTTTATAAGCTTCCGCAATTAATTTTTATAATTTATACTATCACCCTGTTCACCCCCCTCTAGGGTGAAATCGATCCTACAAGCATAAAACTAAAGATTCAATGTTTTACCCAACTTTCAATAATTAAATTCAATAATTTAATTGCCAGATAAAAAGTGATATTTGAAATTCAAGTTAAACTAACTTTTAAATATTTAAAATCAATTAAATATTCCAATTTCAAATATCCAAAAATTCCGGGCCGTCACACTTTCTTTCTACCATACTGCAGTCGTCCATGCTTTCCCTTATATGGGCCTTTAAATTGCTTCAAGATTGATCAAATAAATACGCATTTGAATCTAATTCAAATGCACACTTGCATAGTGATTCGAACGTTTATTGACATGTGATATGTTATCCTAATGACATAAATATATAAAGTACCATTTCAAAAAAAAAATGAAATAAACGTTGATAATATATATCGATACGTGTGTTTGTAACTATTATATACATACTATTTAATATTGATCAACGAAATCAAATAAAAATTTATAATTAATATTTCATAAATATTAATTAATTTATATCAATTATAATTATTAAATCTGGTGGTAATTGGAGTATTCAATGTTTCAATTATGTGACTTTTAGATATAAATTCGATCGGTAGTTAATATCGAACTATTCAAACATTAATGTACACACGTCACTTAATAGGTGGCTTGACATTATTGCCAAATTTATCCCTTACAAGCTTCAGCAAAATCCAATTTTAATTATTTAAGCGCTACCCTATACTGAAAAATATGTACACCGATTCTCATTTTCAAAACTATATCACATTAATAATCATGAAATTTAGTAATGGTCGAAATTCCAATATCATCCATATTCAACATTATATTCCGAACACAAAGTCGTTGGTTCAATAATAACAGTCAACATTAACCAAACTGCTCTGATCATAGATTTTGACTTTAAGTTAACTTAAGTTAACCGTATACTAACCCTATATAACTGAGAAGATGAATTCTCTCTTGAATAGTGTCCCACTTCCGGTACTTCCATTCGACTCAACTTTAGCCATTCAATGGACATCGTACCATGATTTAACTATAATCAAAGCGAAGTTTCGACATTGAAGTTTGACAGTATTCTCAAGTCGATGAAATTTTGTAATATTATCACATTGATATTTTCTATTTGGCCTTTATTATATTAACTAACATAAAATATCGAGTAGGTCATTCTGTAGTTATGCAATAACTATCTATACATAATCCTTGTTTCCCCTAACAATCGTGAATAATACACTGCCAAACATTTGAAGAGTTTCGCGTTCTCTAGTCTTAACGGATGTATTGGTATCCAGTTTCGATACGACTTAATTAGGAATATTTAAAGTGGTATGTTTATATTATTATTGATAATCACTCATCATTACAACACATTGTAACTACTATCGAAAAGCATAACATTTATGGATTTGTAAAATATACTTCTAATTAAATTAATTAATAAATGTAGCACATCATATATCAAGTATATAATAGAAAGAGAACATCTTTTATTTCGAACGAGATTGGTTATCGAGTTAGATATATGTAACAATTACATAGTTACCCATAGGGCATACCCCTAACTCTATCAGCTACAAAGTATAGATCTAATCTTAACTATTGAACCAATTATATATCCCAAATACGTTTAAACCTAGTTCTATTTATACATCCAACATTTTTCACAAAATAGTATACACCATTTATTATTTACTTAAACCATATAACTTTCAAATCTACCATTTCAGCATACAACATTTATTAGAAATTCGAGATTTTGCGTAGAGCAAGAGTGAGATGAGAAGATCTACCATGCACATGGCACACGAGGTAAAACTCTAATCCTATAGAGCATCTGTGTGGTTAAAATTCAAAACTAGGGGTGCCTCTACAAGGTTACTATTTTATCCTAAGGGTGTCTTTATAAGGGAAATCTATCCAATCTGTGCTATTCTATAATATAAGAAAGAGAATATAGAGCTCTTAGTATTCTTATATCTCATTCACTATCAAGCTGAATAGTGCATTCTACTTAAATTTTGGTATAATTATCCTTTTAAGTCCTCTAAAATTTTTTAATATTCCACAAAACTATTATCATTCACATAGAAATTAATGTTATCATTGTTCCTTTTGATAAAATATTCATATGTACGTTTATTTTTATTATTATTATTTTGATAAACTTATAATCATTATTGCTTTCTAATCTAACAAAAATCTCTTCCTTTTCTCCATGTTATATTTCTTTCTAATCTAAGAGGGATCTCTTCCTCTTCTCTATGCTATCATTACAATATTTCATTCCTCACTTGTTTTCTATCATTATTTTACATCCCTCCCTTTTTTTTATTCATCATGTTATCTGTTAGCCTATTTCAGTTTTATATGTATACTACAATTCAAAAAAGAACTAAAAAAATATATTTCCAGTCTAAATCAACTTGAAGATTCTATTCAAATAGTTTTTTAAATATCTTTAAAAATATTATCTAACTATAATTTAATTTTAATTCGCCATTAATTCTTAAATTTTTGTTCATTCAAAAAAAGTATCATTTTATTCATGTTGTGCAGAGATTATGTTTTTATTTGTTTCTTTCAATAGTTTTACAGAAAAATTGTCTAAAAGTCTCCAAAAAAACTTGGCTTGCTGATCTATCAATCTGGATTTAAAGGTTTGATTTTTATTTCATTGCCTTTATTTTCATTTAATTTAAGGTTGATTTTTTTGTTCTGGCTCTAAATATATTATTTCAAATCTGTACTTCAAATTTTGTGTTCAAAAAATTGTTTCCTTCTTATTTTCTTTACAATTTGCATGAATATGAATACAGTTTCCTTAATATTTTTAGAAGTTTATTGAATTTATTAATACATTGATATCACACAGTCTTTGTTATTTTGTAGTATCTATAATACATTAAAGCTTAGTTACTTTTTATACTCAAGTTTTCCATTTACATCAACATTCATCTTATTTGTGTTCGTTTAGTACGATCATGATTTTCATTTCCATCATTCGTTTTGCAGGGAATAATTAGTTTACTAACATATAGATGTAAAATAATCTTATTTGTAATATACGAGTGGTAAAGTTGATTTTTTATTTTGAAATATAATTATATACAAAAATAAAGTTGGAAAGAAATCTCATATTTTCTTATTATTTTAGTTTCAATGTATCATTATCAACTTGGTTTCCTTCATATTCTTCAGGAGGTTATTGGATTTATTAATACATCGATATCATAGAATCTTTGATCATTTTTATAATATCGTTGATATGTAATGTTGAACTATTTTTAGTTCTCAAGTTTTATATTTACATCGACGATCATCTGATTTGTGTTTGGTTAGTACGATCATGAAATTTATTTATTTCGTATGTTTTGTGTAGCATAATTGGTTTACTAACATATATATACCGAACAATCTTAAATTATGTATAATCTGAGACAAAATAGTTGGTTTTCTATTTTTAAACATACGTATTTAAGAAAATCAAATTAGGGATAATATAATTTATGTAGTAAAAGAATAGTCAAATAATAAATTTCTATGTCATATTTGAGAAAAGAGATATAAATGTATAGACATTACTTTTGTTCTACCTATCGTACGTAACTTTATGTTGAAAGTTTAGTTTTAAAATGATGTTACATGAGTTTAATTTTTTGTTAAATATTCTACTTTTCCATACTCAACCTAGACTTATTTTTGTAATCTAAGATATTATTCATCTTAATTGTCCTACAGTTTAATACATTTTCCTATAATGATGCTTCATTGATCGTGAAATGTACATAAATAGTGCATATTTTCCTATTTAATAACATTGAATTTTTGAACATTGTATTGAACATAGTAAGTTTTATTAATTAACAACCTTAATTAAAAATTAATTAATACATAATTATAATTAATCAATCCTTAATTACAATTAATTAACTATTTTTATTGAGGTTAATTAATTGTAATTAAGGATTGATTAATTATAATTATGAATTAATTAATTTGTAATTAAGGTTGTCACCAAGTGAGACGACCCGACTTCCTATCTTCAGAAAGTCGTATCACCAATTGAGAAAGAAAGGGATAGAAGAAGAAAAGAAAGAGAAGATATAAACACAACAACAGATAACTCACAGCGGAACGAATGAAATATAATATATCACATAAAATATTACATAGTATCATATTACATCAGAGTACACAACTTATACAACAGATATTAGACAGTTATAAACATCTGTCTAACTATACAACTCAAGTACACAAGATACAGATACCATACAAATACAGCGGAACCATAATATAACTACACGTGGAAACCACATGCTCCATATCTCCTCCAGAATTCGTCAAGCAAACCTGAATCACTTGACTACTCAAACATAATATGAGTACCCAAGAGTTTAATAAAATAGAAAATAAACACTCGGGTCAGACAGGGGTCTGGTGTGAGTAAACGGGTTAAAATTGCTTAACTTTAGAAAAACCTTTGAAAAGAAAAGGTATCACGTAAGACTTCCCACACATAAACATGGAAAAAAAATTATCTTACGTTAACCAAAACATTTGATGGGAAATCTAGTGATATTATAATAGTGTCTAGGGCTTTCAAAATAAAATACAGAAATAGCTGGAATGCTTACATCTCACGTTCCAACATAGTTGGGCACAATCAAAATTATTTCCAGAGTTGTTTGATGCTATATTGTTTTGATTTTATTTTGCAAAAATGTTTATATATCATTATGAACTGAAGATATTTATTAATAATGTTTACAAGTAAACTAACTTCAAACGGAAAGAATTGCATTTAAAAGGAATAAATTGATCATATTCATTTAAATCAAATTCAAACTAAATTGAGAATTATTAAGTGATTCTCTTTTATTGAAATTTGTTTTAATTAGAGAATAGTTACGTACTAATCTTCATTAATCCTAATCAATTAGTGTCCACTTTTAGTCAATATAACATTTTATTTTTATGGTGGATTAAAACAAATTTTTGATTTTACTTAAATGTATATCTCTAGAGTATTTTTTTAAACATGTTGTGTAGCTTTTATTCGTATTATGTGTACATTTTCAAACAAACTAGGATCATGTTCAAGTAATTGAAATCATCAATTTAGAATATGCATAGTTAACAAGTTAAGTTTTTTGAAAATACCTAATACAGCAACAATGTAACAAAGGATACTATATATAATTGTTAGTTAAAATATTATTGCATGATCTATAAACCTAAAGGATACTCTAGATACAAAAGATAGAAGGTCAAATGGTTAAACTACCAATTCTCGTCTATGCTTTCAGTTTCGAAAATACTGGTAGGTTTAGTTCCTTTTTATTTTTAGCTTCACATTTAAATGCTTTATTTCAAAAAAAATTAAACTCGATATAAATTATGTGTAATTTAGTTAATTTGGTAATATGTTTATTTTGTAATTCGATTGTTTGATGTTATAATCAAATCCAACCAATTTTTTTGAAAATTAATACGATCATATTCATGGCAAGTTATTTCATTAAATTAGCATCAAAGAAAATTAGTATATAATAAATTCTCTAATCTATTTTGTTTTCGTTTAGTATGATCATGAATTTCATTTTCTTCATAAATTTATAAGGCATAACTGGTTTACTAACACATGTACATCAAATAATCTTTAATTGAGTATAATCTAAGATTAAGTTGATGTTTTTTCCATTTTGAACTATACGTATTTAAGAAAATCAAGTCGGGAAAATATCATCTATGAAGCTAAAATAGTCAAATAATAAATTTCTATGTTGCATTTCGAGAAAAGTATATTGAAAGTTTAGTACTAAATAAGCGATCTATAAACTTAAATTTTATTTAAATATTTTATTTTGTTATACTCAACCTAGACTTATGTTTTATAATATTAGATATTATCCATCTTACTCGACCTACGGTAATACATTTTTCTACAGTATTGCTTCATTAACCATGAAAAGTTCTTAAGTAGTATGCATTTTCCTATTTTAATGCATTAATACCGAACACTTGGAGATCTTATGGAGCATCTTAGAAATTATTTTTTATTTTATGTAAATATTGTTTATGCTATTTGTTCAAATTATTTTGCATTATGGTGATGTTTATAAATCATTACGAATTGAAGATGAGTTAATAATAATGTTTATCAGTAGGCTAACTTCAAATGGAAAGAATTGTATTAAAAAGGAATAAATGGTTGCTAATTTTGTCTAATTCCAAGTCGAACTAATTTGAGAATTATTATAATGAATTCTTTTCTATTAATAATCTAATTACGGAGTAGTTACGTAGACACTGCAAACGTTAATCCAAAAACGGTTAGTAAGAATTACGTCTTACGCAATTAATACATAATAATCATGTTTGATAAGTCGTATGTAATTGATATTATACATTAACTAAAAATTATTGCAAACGTAAAAATAATACATTACATAAATACTTCCTATCCAACCTCTAATCCATATTTCCCCACAAATGCCATAATCTCCAACCTCAAATCAAAATTATCCCCTAACGCATCCTGATTCTCACTAATGTTAATCAATTAGTGTCCACTTTTAGTTCAAAATAACATTTTGTTTTTTGATGGATTAATACTAATTTTTAGTTTTACTTCTTTGTATATTTTCAAATATACTTTTATTAAATCATGTTGTGTAGCGCTTATTCATATTATTTGAAATAAACAAGAATAGTGTTTAATTAGTTGGAATCATCAACATTTAAATATGCATAGTTAACAAGTCAAGTTTTTTAGAAGCTTAATATGGTAGCAATAATACAATGAGTTCTATATACATAATTATTAGTTAAAAAATTATGGCATGATCTATAAACCTAAATGACACTCTCGATACAAAAGATACAAAATTTGACGCTTATTTTATAAATTACGTATAATTCTCATACCATATTATGCTATATGTATTAAAGATCACGATGTTTAAAAACTACCATAATATTTTCTCTAATTTAATTAGTATAATATAACATCAAAATGTGTAATAATGAAAATGTTGTTTCAATAAGCCAATTTAAATACTACCTCACTTAGAGTATAATTTCTCTGCTCCAGGTTTAGAACAATAGTATCAAACAAAATTATGCACATATTTAAATTTAAATGTTAAATATAGGATAAAACCATATTTGACTATTGTAATTTGAAAATTATTTAAATGACACGCTTAAAAATATAGTTTTTACCAAGTTAGGAACAACTAATATTGATTCTTAGTATGTTGTACAAAGCCATTGTGCTCTAAAATATTAATTATAATCTATATGCTAGGAGAAAATTTAAGTGGATTTATCAACACATTTTTGTTAGTAGTATTCATGAAAAAGATAATCTAAAAATTTACATCCCATAAATATGTGCTTTCAACTTCATATACTATTAAATGTATAAAAAAAATACACCGTTAAGAACCCCGTATGCGTAGCACGAGTTCGAATTCGTTATATAAAAAGCTCAATATTTGACCATTTGAACTCTGCTTCCTCATTCAGTCTCAAGTCATATACTAATCTCTCGATAGTTTTAGAATTTATTTCCATTTACCCCCTCCAATTCATTTTAATTAATTTTCAGTTTTTTGCAACCATAGCAAATGTCCATTCCACTTCTGTATCCATGGTTAAGTTTATTTACCTCTTCACATACTTTCATTTCTATTCTACTCGTTAACTCCCAATTACAGAATAGAAAATTATCCATTAGTTTTAATACTCATCATTCTCCTTCCGTTTATCAAGCTACTCTTCAAGTGCATTCCCCATGTTTACATGTAGGTTTGATTATCTCACCAAAGAAAATCTTTGTCAACTTCGGTAAATTTTTCCCTAATCTTTTTACCTAATTTTTTTTAACTTGGCTAAATTTTCTACTGATCTATGATTAGGTTTCTAATTCGTTTCTCCTTTTTATTTTTTTTAGTTTCCTCATTACATAGATTTACATTTCCAATCATCTCTTTTAAACATTTTTTATTTTGTCTTCAACAATGTATCAACCATAGGCGAAAGCTAAATATGTTAAATTGATTGCAAAGTTTCTTAGATTAGGTTTCCAGAGTATATTTCTGACCTATAACTTTTTTTGCATTTCAAGACATTCTTATTTGGTCCACTGAAAGGGTCAGCCTCAGCTTTTGATTGATACAGTAAGTTATGGTTTCATTCTTTTTGCCTTTAACTAATTTAATGATAATCAAATCAATTGTTATTTTCCACAACAGGATCCTATTGGTATTCTACTAGTATTCTATTTCATTCTTTGTTTGTCGTTATGGTTTATTATAAATTAGAGCCACTCTGTTAATTAAACTATTATACATTTTTTTATGCATAATAGCCCTCTGATATGTTTTAAACAATAAATGTTATTCATTTTAAGACAACTTATAGTCAACTGCATAATAATGTAAGAGCATTAGTCTCAACACCATTAGAGTTTTGGTACATGTATATTTTCATTAATGCGTAACATTTATTGTTTGAAAACAATTTAATGGGTCACTATATATAAATCCATTTTTCAAAGATGCATTTACCATGCACCAAGATGCAAGATTTCTCCATGCTTCAAAGTATTTTGTGAAACTATAATTACTCAAAGAAGAAAAATGTAAAAAGTACCTTCTTTATCTTTTGTTATACTGTTAACATTTTGGATACATCTCTTCCCTATCTTTTATTCTACCGTTAACATTTTCCAAATTATGATATTTCATTTTATGATGACCCGCCCTTCACAACCCTCGAAAATTGACATAAATACGCTCAACATACAACATGCTGAAAGATCGAGTGCCGAAAAGACGGATTGTTGAAGGAAACGAAGGTAGGTAGAAGAGAGAAGAAACTAACAAAAATAGAATCTCACAGCGGACAGAACAATATACAATATCAATAGCTCTTTACACAAATCAAACTATAATATACATATCTCACATCAGAGTACACAAATCAATAATTGCCAGCCTGGACAGTTATAACATACTGTCCTCACAACTGCTCGTAATTTCAAACAACACTGTAGCGGAAATAAACAAGTACGAGAATACGTCTTGGTCTCTAGCTCGTCTCCTGAGCTCCATAGCATCCTAACCTGAACCTGAAATACTTGGTCTAACCTAAGCATTATAATAAAATAACACCCGGGTCAGTCTGGAAAACCAACATGAGAAAACACACTCAATTGAATTATTGAAGTTTTCAAAATTCATTGAAAATCAAAAGTATCTCGTAAGACCACGCCATAAATAAATACGATGGGTTTTTTTACCTTACGATAACCAAAACATTTCATATCAAAATCCTCTGATATTATAAAAGTGCCTAAGTACAAATACTTATTCAAATAGCTGAAATTGTTACATTAATTAAATTCCAGCAATACTAAGCTTTACTATCAAAACCGTAAAGGCACGTATTGGAGAATGGATTCCATTTGAATGACTAGGTAATAGGGTACCACCTACCACAGTACACCTCTAGAACAATGTACCAAGGAACACTCCGGGATTTCCAACTACACAAGACTAGCCTACACCTAACCTAGATAGACTGAATAAGATTACCCCATGGTTGGGACCAGCAACCGCCACACAGCCGAATAAAAGGGGACATTAGATAAGGTAACTTTACCCTACTTAGGTGCAACCCACTTAGCCTTGCTGCATCTCCCCTGATTTTCAGTCATTCTCGGTTGATGAGGCTCGAAGCTAAGCATTACCTTTTTAGAAATATTCACTTTGAATGCTCATTGTCCTCCAATGACAATGTACTGATAGCATTCATCTATACAATTCCATTCTTGGTCCGAACGGAACTGAAGGCACTACTCCTACTACATATATTTTGGAATCACCCTCAGGATTAGTAGCGATTAGCCCTTGCACTTCACTGCTCCATCTTTGACTCCAAGCTTTTGTCTTCATTTCAAAAATGTACTCATTGGATCGAAGTGGTTTTTGGATCACAAATCTGATCCTGGTCTCTTCGAAACAACGTCCGATATTTTCCAGTAAACTCAACTCCGGTTTTTTAGGAAATAAACAGTCAAAAATAAGATCGAAGATCACCTCCTACCTGTTGGTGGACGGATTTCCCTAAAAACGTCCTAAAACAATGAAACAAGTTTATACGTATAGTGTAGCAACTGGAACGGTAACTGTACCATATAACTTCTGTGCATCCCCTAGATATTTCCAAAGTTATTTTTAGGTCCAGATTTGATAGTCGATTATTTAACTATCGAATAAACAATCAGTTCTACCAAGTACTTTGATTTCAATAAAAAACACCCAGTTTTATTTAATTTAAAACTTTAAATAAATTAAATCTCTTTATCCAAAAATATATACTTATCTTATCGAATTCGGTAGATTCACAAAATACCCTTTTTAAAAATATTTTAAAACTCCTTTAAAGAAAATAAACGTGAAAAGTACCACTGCGGTATCAAACCATGGATCACAGCTCAATGGTAACGTCTCTATCGCAGAGAAATTCAAGACCTAGCTACTGCCTACGATTTATGCCACATGAGTATACCATTACTTCCCAAAAAACTTTATTTTAAAAAAAAAATATCTCAAATATAATACTTATAAGTTCAAAAATAGATTTTCAAGTTTAATCCAGTCAAATATACACAAATAAAAGTTATTATACAAGCCATATTAATATTTAATAATTATCTTAAGAAAAAATGCTGGCCAATGCTTAAATAATAATAAATCTTTAAATATCATTATAAGTAACTAATTAATAATAAAATATGCTTTAAACAATTTAAAATAATTAAACAGCTAATTTTTTAGAATATTTTAACACTTTTAAAATTTACCAAATTACTAATTAAAAACCCTCTTTTTAAAACAAACCCGATTTCCCGATTTTAAAACCCTTTTATATTTAAATTAGTACCATTTTAAGGATTTATTATTCAAAAATCCTTTTATATTTTTTCATTCCAAAATCTCTGTTTATAATAACCCCAAAATAGTTACATACAATTTCAAAACCTTTTTATTTTACCCAATTAATTTTTTCCAAACTCTATATAAACATTTTCTCCAAAATCCCTATTTTACAATTCTTCACCAATTTAAAAACCATATTTTATATGCATTAAAAATACCAAAATCCAGCTAAAACTGCCACATCATTCCATCAATTTAAAACACACAATAACCTGTCACAGTTTAATTAAACAAAATGTATATCACTACAAATGAAATTAAATTCAACATTTTTAAGGAATCCAGTTGGATCCCTCCAACTTGTTTCCTGCATCCACAGATGTTAGCACAATATAAAGATACCAATTCCACTTCTAGGTAAAATATCGAGGTATATAAGGTCATCTGCTATTATGCGAGGTGCATAGGGTCTCATCCGCTATATAAATGCGGGAATGTCAGTCACTCCAAAATATATATATAACATCACATCCAACTGATAAAATGCATCAATTTAAAAAATAAATCATTTATTAAATTTAACTATTTAAAATTAATGCCAGCAGTCCAAAATTGAGTGAGATTAACTCACCTTGAGTTTTACGTTGCCAACGTTCCAATTTTAAATTAAATCGAGCGCGTTCGATTTAACCTAAAATTTTCACTAGCTCCAATCGTTCCCAGATCTGCTCCACAGCATAGAGCTCGTCTCTGCGATTCCGGTTCATCTTGTTTCATCCGATTTCGACCTCGTATGAATGACATACGGATTTTTAAAGTTTGTATATACAAAGTAAAACAATAATTTCTTTTTTTCTTTTTATTTACCAAATCAGATCTGGGCCATTCAAAATCGATAAGGAGGTCCTGGCCACAAGATTTGCTTCTCGTTCATTTATTCAATCTACCGATTAAAACCCATAGCCACCATTATTTCTTATTTGCCGCTCCTAACACCATGCCCTAGAAATCGACCGAGCTCCACCGTAATGTAGCCCCCACCCCCACACACCTATATCCGCTGACCGCACCCCCTAATCGTAGCCAATGCCTCTCAATTTGCGCTCGAACGCAGCCCCTTCTCAATGGATTTCTGGCCACCACATCACATGGTAATTGATCTCCACCGTTGGATGTCTCGGCCTTTCTATGTTCTTCGATTTTCCAGTTGGGAGCTTTCGATAACAATGCATGGATCAAGAGGAATCGAGGAGGAAATTAAAAGAGATTTGTGGCATTAATGGATTAGAATAGCGGCTATAGGAGATAAAGCTACGATTTAACTATTTGAACAGTATATATATGTGTGTGTGTATATGTGTATAACATTATTTTATTAATATATTTCAATTTTATATACTTTTTCAAACGAACTCCAAATAAAAAATGCTTGATGTTTATAATATTTTACCTCTATTTCAAACATAATGGAACATGTTTCATGGCCTAATTCGATCGTATGTGGAAGATTGCTTTTCGAATTGAATTAAAATGTTAAATTTTCGATATTTATTTCAACGTGTTTCTACCCCGTACAAACAAACGATAACTCCAAACGCTGTGAAATTTGAAATCCGATAATAATAAATTATTACGGATCTAATGGAACTGGTTTTTTGAATTCGAAAACTGTGCCCCAGAAGGCTAATTTAATGCGTCAATTAAATCGAGCGATTTCCAAAATCGTCGAAATCGTTTTAAATTTTTTATTTTTAAAACTTACAAACACCATTATAATTTCAAATAGAATATATATCCATATTAGAAATCATTCTGATTCAGTTTAAACCAAAATTTCAAATATTTACATTATTTTCGTATATTAATTTCCACAATTAAATTAATATATAAATTTCAAACTATAAATTTATTGACTTTTAATTCCATTCAAAAGTCCATATTATAATTCTAATTCCAAATAGAATTTAAATCAACTTTAGAAATCTTTTCCATGTATAATCACTTCAAATTCACAACTCTTCCAAATTTCTAATATTAAATCTGTATTTACCAAGGCCAATTAATCACTATATTTGAAATTTTAACCCATTTAACTAATTCAACCAAAATCTCCATATTCAAAGTCAATTAATAACTGAAATTCAACATTTAAAATAAATTAAATGTTCAAAATTAATGACCTAAATTCTGGATCGTTACATTCCTCCCCTCATATAAAAATTTCGTCCTCAAAATTGCTAAGATAAGGACAATGCTCCCAAACCCATTAACTTATCCAAAGCCCACTCAATTGAAATTCTATATTTGCTTCCCATAACCTTTTCAGTTTTATCCAAAGCAATTGGCTTTCATATCTAATTCAAAAACCTTGATTTCCACTAACAGTTCAAAAATCAACTTTTCTAGTCAACAAAAATTTTCTAACACCCAAATTTTTTGACATTGTCTCCTTTGTACGAAGAGCCTTTTACAATATCACAAGAGAGATAAATATATATACATCGACCCACATGGTCGAAAAACAAAATATAGATACAATATATTGTCATTTCTTTATTTTATTGAGTAGGCGTACCTCATATTAGCGTTTTTTAAGCGAGCGGCTTATCTATGTTCATTTATGCAACCCAAATTATCCAATAGCTTCATGTACTTACTCAAAATAAGCTCATAAGTTACAACACATGGATTTTTATAACATTTCATTACTTAAACTAGCTAAATATATAATTTCATAACCCAAACATGCCAAACATATATGACAAGTAATTTTAAGGTTCTAACCCTAATTTAATTCCTTTCCATGGACCATATATCCTTTATATCAATTCACTCAATTCGAAATAACTTACGACCAAATTTATTATACTCAATTCAAATTTACAACACCCAAACTCATATTCATTCCAAATTGGTTTATATGTGCCTTACTTCCATAATTCACTTTTATTCAATTTAAAATCGATTCACAATCAGTTATCTGCATTCCACTCCTTATTCACTTCCATTATATGCAAACCCTTTTTTTTTATTAAACTTCAGTTTAGCCCTTTTAAACCGAATTTAAACCAATTTATCTAATTTCCATTTGATGCCCATTCAGTTATTCACCACTTTGTTTACTTTATGTTGTATTAACCAACATTCCATTCCATGTTAATTTATTGATGAATCATTTCACAAATAATCACTTAAATTAAGTTTCTCATTTCAACCAAATTCTAATTCCTTTTAAATTGATCTCATCCAGTTTATTTATTTTCATTTACTTAGTATATCAATTTAATACTATTACTTTGGGGAACCATTTATATAAATGATTCATGAACAATTTAGTTCAAACTCACACACTCATATTTTCCTATTTAATTTACTTCCAACTTATAATACATTCTTGCCATTTACTTTCATTTTACTCACACAGATTTACTCACTTTATTTTATAGTAAACGACATTTCATTATAAGCTAATTTATTTGTAAACCATTTTACAAAATTATTTCTATGGTTTATTATAAACATTCTCTATCACTGCTTATGATTACACTTAACTTTAAAACTTAAGTTCACACTCAAAATTACCCAATCCATATTCCAAAAGCATATTCAATTTATTTACTCTTAAATCGAATTCATTTCTTGTTACTAACTACTTAACCATTTTATCTGGTTATACTTTTTCACTTTTTCCCAGTTTAATAAGTTATACAACTTATTTATTCCGAATTACTTTAATTTCCCCTCAAGTTTACTCACATTTAATATTTATAACCTATAGTTATGTAAGCACTTCTCCATTTTCATTTCTCAATTCATAAGTTCAAAAACTTATTTACTTAAAATCTTATATTGCTTACTGGAGTCCATTTACATTTTATAATCATCACTCGGGATTTTATATACATACATACATATATCACTTAACAGCTTAAGTGTATCCATTTCATTTAATAATTACAACTTACAATTATATAATTATTCTACTTTTCAACTTAATATCCAATTCAATTCAGATCCAATTCTCAATCTTATTTAACTTATCTTAAGTTAAATTCCAACATACCTTATTCACTTTAATTTACTGAAGTTAAATTTTAATTCCAAGATTAAAATTATCATTTTCCTTTCTTATCTATATCAACTTTAATTTATAAGTTCAAAAACTGATTTTCTCTGATTTTACAAAACATTTAAATGGAAACCCCAGAATTCAACCACCCGGTTTTATCCAAAACATTTTTGAAATCATAAACATACACATATTCACTTTGGTATATCAAATCTTACCCTTGAAATCTCCAAACCACTTGGCTTTTACCAAACAGTTCCCCTCGGAACTTTTAAAACAAAACTTGTTTATCAAACAAGTCCAAAACAAATATTCATAACAAACCATCTCGGTAGCAATCCATCACTTAGAAACTCGAAAATGAATAATGATGATGTGGCCATCACCACCAAGATTATTTTCCAGCGATTGAAGTGAGTTCAGCGCTTCCTTACTTTCAAATTTTTATTTTTAAAATAGTTTCTATTCAAAAATATTTCCAAAATAATACTCCATCATTCCCTTCAAACACTTTCCAACATTCACAAGATTTTAAAAAAAATCCGCAAACTTTTGGTTCAAATTCATTTTAAAACATTTCCCAAAAATTTTGGTATTTAATTTCTGGTTTAAAACAAACTTTAGTTATATCCCTTTGTATAAACCATACTTATAAGTTCTATTTGGTTATATATATATATATATATATATATATTATAAACCATTTAAATTTCTTTAATCTTACTTGATTGTAATGTTAATAACCAATCATCAAAATATATATATTAATTTCAGAAAATTAATTCTTTTATATGAAATACAATTTTGGGTAAAATTATTTCATTTACCCACTTTAAAACAATACTATGTCAGTTTACCTTGTTTAAGAGTTTAGAAATTCCTGATTGTACGGTTGTATTTCCCGTACCGACCAGAATTCATAAACACTCAACCAATAAGTCAACACAATATAAAAACAATTTATATTCACTAATAATTACGCACTCATAGCTATTAATACACTCAACTCATTCTAGAGTACAACAGACTCTATCTCTAATAAGTAATTTCCCACCGAAGACTAGGTATATCGCCAACCTAAGCTCTGATACCACATGTGACGACCCACCCTTCACGACTTTCGAAAATTGACATAATATGCACAACATACAACATGCCGAACGATCGAGTGTCGGAAAGACAGATTGTTATGGAAAAAGAAGGTAGGTAGAAGGAAGAAGAAACTAACAAAAATAGAATCTCACAGCGGATATAACAATATCAATATCAATAGCTCTATACACAAATCAAACTATAATATACATATCTCACATCAGAGTACAAAAAGCAATAATTACCAGCCGGGACAGTTATAACATCCTGTCCTCACAACTGTTGGTAATTTCAAGCAACGCTGCAGCGGAAATAAACAAGTACGAGAATACGTCTCGGTCTCCAGCTCGTCTTCTGAGCTCCATAGCATCCTAACCTGAGCCTGAAATACTCGGTCTGATCCGAGCACTATAATAAAATAACATTCGAGTCAGTCTGGAAAATCAACGTGAGAAAACACACTCAATTGAATGATTAAAGTTTTCAAAATCCTTTGAAACTCAAAGGTTTCTCATAAGACCACGCCACAAATAAACACGATGGTTTTTTACCTTACGATAACCAAAAAATTTCATATCAAAATCCTTTAATATTATAATAGTGTCTAAGTACAAATACTTATTCAAATAGCTATTGTTACATTGATTAAATTCCAGCAATATTTGGCTCAATCAAAATTGTAAAGGCACGTATTGAAGAATGGATACCATTTGAAATACTAGGCACTAGGGTACCACCTACCACAGTACACATCGAGAACAATGTACCCAGGAACACTCCGGAATTCCCGTCTACACAAGACCGGCCTACCCCTAATCTGGATAGACCGAATAAGATTACCGTGTGGTTGGGATCAGCGCCACACAACCGAATAAAAAGGGACTCTAGATGTGGGTAACCTTACCCTACTTGTGTGCGACCCACTTGGCCTTGCTGCATCTCCACTGATTTTCAGTCATTCCTGGTTGATGAGGCTCAAGGCTAAGCATTACCTTTTTGAAATTATTCACTTAGAATGCTCATTGTCCTCCAATGACAATGTATCGATAGCATTCATCCATACAAGTCCATTTTCGGTCCAAACAGAACCGAAAGCACTACTCCTACTACATCCATTTTGAAATCACCCCCAGGATTAGTAGCAATTAGCCCTTGAACTTCATTGCTCCATCTTCGACTCCAAGCCCTTGTCTGCATTTTGAAAACATACTCGTTGGATCGAAGTGGTTTTCAGATCACAAATTCGATCTCGGTCTCTTCGAAACAACGTCCGATATTTTCTGGTAAACTCAACCCCGGTTCTTTAAGAAATAAACAGACAAAAATAAGGTCGGAGATCGCCTCCCACCTGTTAGTGGACGGATTTCCTTAAAAACGTCCTAGAAGAACGAAAAAAGTTTATACGTATAATATAACACCTTGAACGGTAACTGTACCATATAATTTCCATGCTTCCCCTAGAAATTTCCAAAGTTATCTTTAGGTCCAGATTTGATAATCGGTTATTTAACTATCAAATAAATAATTAGTTCAACCAAATACTTCGATTTCACTAAAAACACCAAGTCTTATTTAAGTTAAAAAATTTAATAAATTAAATCTCTTTATCCAAAAATATATACCTATCTTATCGAATTTAGTAGATTCATAGAGTATCCTTTTTAAAAATAATTAAAAACTCCTTTAAAGAAAATAAATGTGGAAAGTACTACTGCGGTATCAAACCATGGATCACAGCTCAATGGTTACGTCTCTGTCCCAGAGAAATTCAAGACTTAGCTGTATGCACTCACTACCTCCGATTTACGCCACGTGGGTATACCATTACTTCCCAAAAAACTTTAATTTAAAAAAATTATCTCAAATATAGTACTTATAAGTTCAAAAATAGATTTTCAAGTTTAATCCAGTGAAATATGCATAAATAAAAGTTATTATACATGTCATAGTAATATTTAATAATTACCTTAAGAAAAAAATGTTGTCCAATGCTTAAATAATAATAAATCTTTAAATATCATTATAAGTAACTAATTAATAATAAAATATGATTTAAAAATTTTAAAATAATTAAACAACTAGTTTTTCAGAATATTTTAACACTTTTAAATTTTACCAAATTACTGATTAAAAACCCTCTTTTTGAAACAAACCTAATTTCTCGATTTTAAAACCCTTATATATTTTAACAAGTACCATTTTAAGGATTTGTTATTTAGAAATCCTTTTATATATTTCCATTCCAAAATCTCTGTTCACAATAACCTCAAAATAGTTACACAGAATTTCAAAACCTTTTTATTTTACCCATTTAATTTTGTCCAAACTCTATGTAAACATTTTCTCCAACATCCCTATTTTTCAATTCTTCACCAATTTAAAACCCATATTTGATTTGCATTTAAAATACCAAAATCTAGCTAAAACCGCCATATCATTCTATCAATTTAAAAAACAAAATAAACTGTCACAGATTATTCAAATAAAACATATATATATATATATCACTATAAATGAAATTAAATTCAACATTTTTGAGGAATCCAGTTGGATCCCTCCAACCTGTTCCATGCATCCACAGACGTTAGCATAAATAAAGATACCAATTCCACTTCAAGGTGGAATATCGTGGTATATATGGTTATCTGCTATTATGCAGGGAGCATAGGGTTTCATCTGTTATATAAATGCGGGAATGTTATTATTAATTAGTTACTTATAATGATATATAAAGATTTATAATTATTTAAGCATTGGTCAGCACTTTTTTCTTAAGATAATTATTAAATATTACTATGGCTTGTATAACAACTTTTATTTAAGTATATTTTAACAAGTACCATTTTAAGGATTTATTATTTAAAAATCCTTTTATATATTTTCATTCCAAAATCTCTGTTCACAATAAACCCAAAATAGTTACACACAATTTCAAAACCTTTTTATTTTATTTTTGTCCAAACTCTATATAAACATTTTCTCCAAAATCCCTATTTTATAATTCTTCGCCAATTTAAAAACCATATTTTATTTGCATTTAAAATATCAAAATCCAGCTAAAACTGCCATATCATTCCATCAATTCAAAACACACAATAACCTGTCACAGATTATTCAAACAAAACATATATCACTATAAACAAAATTAAATTCAACATTTTTTAGGAATCCAGTTGGATCCCTCCAACCTGTTTCCTGCATTCACAGATGTTAGCACAACATAAAGATACCAATTCCACTTCAAGGTGGAATATTGTAGTATATAAGGTCATCTGCTATTATGCGGGACGCATAAGGTGTCATCCATTATATAAATGAGGGAATGTTAATCACTCCAATATATATACTACTATATATATAATATCACATCCAACTGATAAAAATGCATCAATCTAACAAATTGGTCATTTATATTTTTAACTATTTAAAATTGATGCCATCAGTCCAAAATTGAGTGAAATTAACTCACCTTGAGTTTTACGTTGCCAACGTTCCAATTTTAAATTAAATAGAGCGCGTTCGATTTGACCTAAAGTTTTCACTAGCTCCATTCGTTCCTAGATCTATTCCACAGCGTAGAGCTCGTCTCTACGATTTCGGGCATCTTGTTTCACCCGATTTCGACCTCGTATGAATGAGATACGGATTTTTAAAGTCTGTATATATAAATTCAAACAATAATTTTTTTATTTACCAAATCAGATCTGGGCCATTCAAAATCGATAAGGAGATCTTGGCTGCAAGATTTTCTTCTCCTTCGTTTGTCCAACCTACCGATCGGAACCCATAGCCGCCATCATTTTCGATTTTCAACTCCTACCTCCATGCCCTAGAAGTCGATCGAACTCCATCGCAACATAGCCCCCACCCCCACGCACCTATAGCCACCGACCACACCCCCTAATCGCAGCCATCGCCTTGCAATTCGCGCTCGAACGTGGCCCCTTTCCGATCGATTTCTGGCCACCACGTCACACGATAATTGATCTCCACTGTTCACTACAAGAAAAAGGCAGAATACCGACAGCCAAGACCGACGGCTTCCGACAGCCATTTTCCGACGGCTTTCGACGGGCCGTCGGCGGCCGTCGGAAGCCGTCGGAAATTTGCGATTATACCTGCCAGCCGAGCCCTTTCTTCCTCCTCCATTCCATACGAAAATAAATCAAAAAACCCCCCAAATTCAACCCCCAAGCTTCCAATCCCTAATTTCTAGCTTCCGGATCTTCCAAGGCTCTCTAATCAAGCTTCATTACTCTTAATCTCAGGTATAATCTCTTATTTTTATGAAAAATTCAGTTTTTACCCTAATTATAGATTTGCATAAATTGATAAATTAGGGCGAATTAATGATTGCAATTGTTTCCACTAGCGTAATAACGGTTTATAGCATCACATGGTATACCGATTTTATTTTTTATCGTGAAATTGTGATGAACACGTATAATTTATGCTTGTTCATGTATATGTATTTTGTTGTGTATGCCTTGATTCGACGATTGTATACGTTATTTGGAATAAGATAAAATGATTGAATGAACTAGGAGTATTATATTGTGCACGTATTTACTTATGACACAAAAAAAATGCATTACTCTAAATTATAATTGTGTGTATTGAAAAATGACAAAATGTTAAACCAGCCCTAAGTTGATGTGTAATACGTCGAATAAATGTGTGAAATTAATATATAAATGTGAACAGTGAGTAAAACTGTATTTTTGAGTAAAATGCGCGCATGTTAACCAACAAATGTCCCTTAGAGAGTTTTTGGCCTCGTCTGACGAGTGTTGTACATGATCGTTGTATAAATAGTCGTTTTTTTCGAAAAACGACCATTTATATTCATCTCGTACAATGTTTGTCGGATTTGTCCCTGTATTGGACAAGTTATGAACACAGTAAGAATTTACATTTTGTATACTACTTCGTCTCAAACGGTTCATAAAATTTCGCCCTAACTTTTCTTTTTTCTTTCCTGCGTACACGCATTTGTGTACAATGCAGGGAACAAAAGGGAAATGCTGCCGAAATTTTATTGAATCGTTTGAGACGAAGTAATATACGAAATGTAAATGCTTACTATGTTTGTAATGGGAAGTAGGATGTCTGACCAATGAAAAAAAATTATATATATTTTTAATCGTTACGTACGTTAAAAAATGAAATGTGCCCTATTTGAAAATATTTTTAAATTTGTGAAGTTGTTCTTTAAATTCAAAATATTATACGAACATGAAAATAATCTTTTTCGAATATGTATTCTTCAAAATAAATATTAAATTTTGAACTTCTCATTTTGTCAAATAGGAAAAATGATTGATTATTTTGTTGATCGAAGGAGATGGATGTACCAAAGAAAAGGACTGAGGGGCTCAATAAAAGAAGATTTTTATAATGGTATAAACGTGTTTGTTGAATTCGCCTTAAGTAATAACGGAAACGATCCAGAAATTCGTTGTCCGTGTAGTAGGTGTAGACATTTGAAGTTTTTGTTACCAGATATTGTGAAAGTTCATTTGTGCCAACACGGTTTCACACCCGAATATTATGTTTGGGATCGGCATGGAGAAGTTGTAGCAAATACTTCTGTAGAGTCTGAAAGTGTCGTTAACGAAATAGTTTCAACGACCCGTATAGAAAATATGGTCGAAGATGCAGCACGATCAATGTTTCCTATGGTTGAAGTTGACGACGATGATGTAAATGTTGAAGAACCAAATATTGAAGCTAAGAAAATTTATGATTTACTAGATGCAGCTAAGAAACCTATTTGGGATGGTTGTAAAAGTGGCACGCAGCTGTCAGTAATCGCAGAATACATTGCGATGAAGTCAAAATACAACATCACTGAAGCTGGGTTTACGGCTGTTGTACAAGCTGCAAAAAGTCATATGCCGCCCGATAATCTAATGTGTGAAAATCACTACGAAGTTAAAAAACTTATGTCGGCTTTTGGTTTACCGTATCAGAAAATAGATACATGTTTAAAAGGATGCATGTTGTTTTGGAAAGAAGACGCAAACCTTAGAAATTGTAAAGTTTGTAACCAGAAGAGATACAAACCAAGAAAAAAGAAGGGTAAGGAAGTTCCGTACAAGCGTATGCACTACTTACCCATAACTCCAAGACTTCAAAGATTATATGCATCTTCTGTAACTGCGTCTAATATGAGGTGGCATAGCGTGAGAACGGAGGAAGAGGGTACGTTGACACATCCGGCCGATGGAGAAGCATGGAAGCATTTCGATAAAACGTATCCAAATTTTGCAGCGGAGAGTCGAAATGTTAGATTAGGATTATGTACGGACGGTTTTTCTCCATTTTCTCAATTTGGTTCTAAATATTCATCCTGGCCCATTATCGTCACACCGTATAATTTACCTCCATGGATGTGCATGAAAACGCAATATACGTTTCTTACTGTTGTCGTTCCTGGCCCCGACGATCCGACACAAGGAATCGATGTATATTTACAACCGTTGATTGAGGAGTTAAAAATACTGTGGAACGAAGGAGTAGAAACATACGATGTGTCAAAGGAGAAAAATTTTCGTATGTTTGCTTCTTTGTTGTGGACTATAAGTGATTTTCCTGCCTATGCAATGCTTTCGGGATGGAGTACTGCCGGTCGTCTAGCATGTCCATATTGCATGGATGAAACACGAGCGTTTTCTTTACCTCATGGTAAGAAAATTTCATGGTTTGACTGTCATCGATATTTTCTCCATGTAAATCATCCCTTCAGAGGAGACAAGAAAAACTTTTTAGCTAATAGAGTAGAAAACAGACAACCACCGACGATATGGTCAAGCGAAGACATATATGAACTTGTTAAGGACTATCCAAAGATATATGAAACGGGGGAGCAAACAGAAATTGAAGGCAAATCAGTTGTTCATAACTGGTGCAAACAAACTATTTTTTGGGAGTTGCCGTATTGGAAACATCTTCTGCTTCGCCATAACATAGATGTGATGCACAATGAGAAAAATGTATTTGATAATGTGTTTAACACAATTTTGAATGTGAAAGGGAAGACGAAGGATGATTTGAAATCAAGACGTGATATAGAAGAATTATGCAAACGTCCCGAGCTTCATATGAAACCAAATGACAGTAAAAAACCAAAAGCTTGTTACGAATTAGATAATAATCAAGTTAAAGCTGTGTTAAAATGGGTGGAAGGGTTAAGATTTCCTGATGGGATATCATCAAATCTTCGTAGATGTGTTGACTTTAAAAATGGTAGATTGAGCGGAATGAAAAGTCACGACTGTCACATAATGATGGAAAATTTATTTCCCGTTATGTTTAAAGAACTACTGCCGTTAAAAGTTTGGAAGGTAGTAACGGAGCTTAGTATGTTTTACAAAGAGCTTTGTTCGACTACTTTAAAAGTGCAACGTTTACGTAAACTTGAAGTGGACATTCCTATATTGCTTTGCAAATTAGAGAAAATATTTCTGCCAGGTTTTTTTAATGTGATGGAACATTTACCTGTTCATCTTCCATCTGAAGCACGACTTCGAGGTCCTGTCCAATACGGATGGATGTATCCATTTGAGAGGTATGTAATATGTTATAACGTAATTTAATTGCATTTGAAAGTTGAAGTTAATATAAATTAATGTTGCATAGATATTTGAATCATCTGAAGAAAAAAGTGAGACAAAAAGCACGAGTTGAAGGTTCGATATGTAAATCTTACATCGAAGAAGAAGCTTCGTTCTTTTTCTCTCACTATTTTAGTGACCATGTGAATATTTCATTTCAAAGTGTTCCTCGTAATGATGAAGGCGACGAACAAGAGTCCTCTCAAGCAATGTTATCTATTTTTAGACAACATGGTCGGCCTTCTGGAAAATGTGTGGAAATATGGCTAGACGATAGAGATCTTCGTGTAGCACACACTTATATTCTTCTAAATTGTGCCGAGGTTGCACCGTTTGTTAGGTATTCTGAAATAATAATTTTTGTTTTATTCTTTTCTGTAATGCATGCGCGTGTATAACCTAATGTAATAATTTGTTTATATAAACAGTGTTTATGAACGGGAACATCCGAACGGAGATCTCAGTAAAGAATTTTCCCGTTGGTTTTCAAATTACGTTTATGAGCCGAAAAATTGTGTTGTTGACGAAGGGTTGAAACATCTTGCAATGGGACCAAAAAGAGTGGTCAAGACATATCCAATGTATTTCGTCAATGGATACAAATTTAACACCAAAGAATACGGTGCAGAAAAATTAACAAATAATACTGGTGTATTTGTTAAAGGTAGTGACGATCCAGAAAACCATTTAAATGATTTTTATGGCGTTCTAACACAAATTTTGTAACGGACATATTTCTCAAGACCCGCGGAGGAGGTGTTTCTATTTAGATGCAATTGGTTTAGCAATGTTCCAGGTTCTGGAATTAATGTGCATAAGGATTATAATCTTATCGAAATAAAGCATACATCGCACTATCACAAGTATGATCCTTTTGTACTAGCCAAACAAGCATTGCAAGTTTATTATGCTCCTTATCCGTCTCTAAAAGGAGATAAAGTAGATTGGTCTGCAGTTTTTAAAACAAAGGCCAGATTCACATTCGATGGGAAGAATATTCCGGACGAACAAGCTTATCAGGCAGATCTTGAGCAAAATAACGAAATAATAATTACAGACGATCATACAGATTTTGGTCCTTTGATCGATGAATCAAATGTTTTGGTAGAAGCGTTTGACAGTGCAGAGGAAAATATCGTCGAAAACGAGACCGAATCTGAATTAGAAGACGATGATGACTGATATAAATTTGAATCTGTTTTTTTGCAATTGATGTAACTATGTTGAATTCTTGATGTATTATGAAATTGATGTAACTATGAAACTAAATCCGTTTACTATTGTTTTATGTTATTTCAATTTGTCATTTATTTAGCAATTTTTATTAAAAATGCAATGAACTCTGCTTATCGTAGGAAGAGTACACCCATTATGAATCAGGTATAACAAACTTACATTTCTATTTACATTTCAGTCATTATAATTAAGCAATTTATACCGTTGATGTCATGTTCATATGAAATATATTTCATTATCATGTTTTTATTCTCTTATATAATGATGTGTAAACGTCACAGGTTTATCATTATGTCACATAGAGGGAGGAGCTCTTCCCGTTCTTCAGGAGGCGATGGCAGTGGCCCATCGCAAGCGCCACACCGTCCAGTTGTTACGTTAGTCCCCAAAGCAGATGGGTAAAAATTAAATCTTATTCATCATCTTATTTTTTCTATACTATACGTACGTACTTATCTGTATCGTACTTAAAAACAGGGGGTTCAAGCTACTACCCACTAAGGTAGTGTTGGACGTCTCCAGAGCAGCATATCGTAGTAGGATGAGTGCGTGCTGGCCGAAGTGGGATACCATTCCTCCGCACATCATAGAGTGCATATGGCAGGATGTCCTAGTATGTGTAATTTTTATGTTTTCCATTTTTAATTCGTTTTTGTCGTTTTTCTACCGTTTATCGTTTAAAGTGTAATCTTTTTTTAACACAGGCTGAGATAGACATCCAGACAGATGATATGCAGCTGGCACGAGCATACTGGATGAGGAAGATGCGAAAGAACTACAGAGACACGATATCTGAGGTTAAGAAATCCGGGAAGAGACCACGGTGGATGGGGGAGAGCGTGTGGCAAGCTTGGTTGAGCTACTGGGAGACGGACGAGGCGAAGGCAAGTATACTAATTTTTTTTGAATTATTAATTTAACGTGATTGGAAAATAATGTATCAAATTTTGAATGTACAGGCAGAGTCAGATAGAAACTCTGCAAATAGAAATAAGAATCCCGTTACTCATCGCGGAGGATCGAAGTCGTTTCAGCAGTATCGGCAGGAGTTGGTAAATTTAATTACTGAATAATAAATATAAATAGTTTATGCTATATGATTTTAAATGTATAATAATTGTATGTAACAATCAACTTCAGGAAGCCGAGGCACATGGTCCTGTCAGCTATATGGACGTGTTCACCCGTACGCATGCTGTCGAGCATGTTAATCCAGACGGGACTGTTTCGTACACATGGCAGGACGATAAATCCAGTAAAATCCATGTAAGCATATTTCATTTTATTCAGTATTAGTAATTGTTTTAGTTGTCAAATTATTATGCAATAAGATATGATATTATTAATTTGTCAATGCAGGAGATGTTTATGGAGCAGCGACAGAAACTCCTTTCTGATACGGGTCGAGAGCAGCTGACGACCGATGAAGAGGACGTTATTTTTGAGTCCGTTATGAGTCCACCAGAGCATGGTCGACGATACGGATTTGGCAATTTAGCGGTAAATAATTTAATTTTTCTTAAAATACTTAAAATATGATATTCTTACCTTTTCAAAACAATAAACTTTGATTTTATTTATTTTTCAATTATTGCAATCCAGTAGTCAGAGTAGGAGACGGCGGAGTAGACCTCAGAGCGAGCTAGCAAGTATAGAAGAATTACAGACTAGAGTTCAGCAGTTGGAGGAGCAGAACCGCCAACAGGCCATGCAGACGGCACAGTTATTTGAGTACATGCAGCAGTTTAGTGGCCGCTTCCCTTCATCGGCTGGCTCTGGATCTGGGGCAGATTGATTCATTGCTTTCTGATTCGTTCGTGCAGGTATGTTTAGTTTTAGTTTACAATGATTTGGTAGATGGAATAATTAATTGTTGATATGTATAATTATGTATGATACACTTGGTTCTGTAGCTGTATCAGGATATGCATGATTAGAACAGTTATTGTTAGTATTATTGTTAATGTTGGAATGTTATGTATATTTTGTATTTTATTTTTATTCCAATTTTGTTTATTTCTGTGTCTATTGAATATTTTGGAGTATTGGTTTGCATGTTTGGTTGGATTATTGTTTATTGGATTGTGCAGTATTGATATTGTAGTGTTTGGAAGAGAAATGTGGTTGGAAGGCTCTATTTGCAGCAGATTTTTGAAAAAAAAACAGCAGATTTCCGACGGCTCCCGACGGCTTATAGGTCGAAATTTTCATCGGTTACCGACGGCTCCCGGCGGCCTGATTTCCGGCGGTTTCCGACGGCTTCCGACGGACGACGGAAGCCGTCGGAAACCGCCGAAAGCCGTCGGAAGCCGTCGGTAATCTATACGGCAGCACCCGTCGGTAGCCGTCGGAAACACTGCTCCCCGACGCCGTCATTTCCGACGGCTTTTTCCGACGGCCGCCGACAGCTTCCGACGGCCGCCGACGGTTTTCAGCCGTCGGAAATCCCCCTTCCCCTTGTAGTGGTTGGATATCTCGGCCTCGCTACGTTCTTCGATTTTCCAGTTGGAAGCTTTTGATAACAATGCATGGATCAAGTGGAATCGAGGGGGAAATTCAAGAGATTTCGGCCATTAATGGATTAGAACGGCGGCTGCAGGAGATAAAGCTAGGGTTAACTGTTTGAACGGTATATATATGTGTGTGTGTATATATATGTATGTATAACATTATTTTATTAACATATTTCAATTTATACATACTTTTTCAAACGAACTCCAAACGAAACGTGTCGCCTGCCATTTATAATATTTTATCTCTATTCCAAACATAATGGAACATGTTTCGTAGCCTAATTCGTTTGTATATGGAAGATAGCTTTTTGAATCGAGTTAAAATATTAAATTTTCGATATTTATTTAAACGCGTTTCTATCCCATACGAACAAACGGTAACTCCAAACGCTACAAAATTTGAAATCCGATAATAATTTATTACAGATCCATTGGAACTGGTTTCGTCAAATTTCGAGACTGTGTCCCGGAAGGTTATTTTAACGCGTCGATTAAATCGAGCGATTTCCAAAATCGTTTTAAATTTTTTATTTTTAAAACTTACTAACTCCATTATAATTTCAAATAGAATTTATATACATATCAGAAATCATTCTGATTCATTTTATATCAGAATTTCAACTATTTACATTATTTCCATATATTAATTTCCACTATTAAATTAACATATAAATTTCAAACTTTTAATTTATCGACTTTTAATTCCATTCAAAAGTCCATATTATAATTCTAATTCCAAATAGAATTTAAATCAACTTTAGAAATCTTTTCCATGTACAATCACTTCAAATTCACAATTCTACCCAATTTCGAATATTAAATCTATATTTATCAAAGCCAATTAATCACTATATTTGAAATTTTAACCCATTTAACTAATTCAACCAAAATCTCCATATCCAAAATCAATTAATAACTCAAATTCAACATTTAAAATAAATTGACTGTTCAAAACTAAACGACCAAAATTCCAAGTCGTTACACATTTTTAGCTAAGATTTTTAAAGCATTTGAAGTGTTCGCACATGATTTTTAATACATATTTTCCACATTTGGAACATAATATATGCAGCACCCTTAAAGATTCTTCTGGGATTATGGTTAGTCTAGCTACTTTCTAACTAGACAGGTTTGCTTTTGTAATTTAATAGATTAATTTTGTAATTTCTTTATTGACTATTGCTTCCTTAGGGTATATACCGCAAAAGCCAATTTAGTGTATATTTTTCTTATTAAGAAGCACCTTATTTATTCTATTGTATATAATACCGAATATTCATCTTTTCAACTCTTGCTAATTATTTAATCAATTCAAATAATAAATCTTCATGACTTCAGTGTTTAATTCTACGTTTCCACCCTAAGGTGTATTCCATAATTAAATTTTAGTTAAATGTACAGAACACAAAACATCACTTTTATTTAGTTTTGTTTAAAAGCTAAGGTTAGCCCTACTCATTTTTTACCAAAACAGTTCTTAATATGATGTTCTACATCATTATTAATAGATGTTTATTCTTCCATCGTCTATGGTGTACTTCAAGATAAATTTTGCTGTCCTTTCTCCCAATAAATTCTGTTTATAATTATGCTTTAAAAATGTAGGGATTTGAGATTGTGGATTGTCTTGCTTTGTCTGGGGAATGCCCCATCTTTGTTTAGGAACTCTTATATGAGTATAAACTAGAGAACCACTTGCTACTCAAATTCATGTCGGACGAATCCAAGATCAAATCAATTTCAGTCTTAAGGTAATCAATTATTGATTCATTTGTACCAATTGTCTTTATACCTATTTGCTTGCTTTATGGAGTTAAAAAATTGTTGCAACTTTAGAAAAATCCTACATTTTCATCCGACTTGACATTTTTTCATTTTTCCAATAATATGTGAACAAAAGTTTTTTGTGATATGTGTGTGTGTTGTTTTCTTTTTTTATTTATCATTAAGTTTAGATGTACGGTTCAATTTTTTTCCCTCCGATTGGAAGTTAGTCATTATTGTACTATAGCCAAAAAAATTAAACTTGGATTTTTATATGTTTATTTTGATGGTAGGTGTAATAAATCCAAATTTCTTATGTATCTTAAGTTTTATATAAATTGTGTATTCAAGATTTCGATGTTTATTTCATTTTTTGAATCTCTATTTCAATCGTTGGTTTATACGATGATGCAATTGACTTTTTATTTGATGATGATTGGGCAATGGGTGAGTTTTTCGTTGGTTAACTGTTAAAATGATTAATAATTTTAAGTTATATTTTAAATTTGCGTTTTGTTTGTTTGGGAATTATTAAAAAAATTGATTTTGAAAGTAGTCATCCCTGTAACACTATAAAAGCAAAACATAATTGTTCATATTCTAAGCGTCCGAACAACAATTAAATGAATGCAATTTTGTTACATTTTCTTCACAAGTCTCCCAATTTTTAGTTGTCCTTAGTTAAAGGTATCATTTTCTTATCATTTTTTAGCTTCGTTGTGTTAATAAATCAATTTTACATATAACAGAAACTGCAACTATTAATATATATATATATATATATATATATATATATATATATGAAAGTGAAAACAATAGAGAACTTTTGTAAAACACCATCTTAAAGCTTAAAATATGCATCCACCTAGTCATGTACCACTAGCTAAGTGGCAGTGGTGTGTCATTGTAGGCCGAGGTCCTAGAAATCATAGGTTTGAACCCCCAAGACATCAAAATAAATGCTATGCTTAAATAAAATAAGACTTATTGTCGAAAAAACACAATCACCATTCCTTAAATACAAATTTTAGTAGGCACCCCCATTTTTAGTTCAGTGAAAATGCAAATATTTGCACTTTTAAAAGTACAAATGTTTACACTTCAAAGGCAAATATTTACGGAATAATGCAAACATTTGCACTTACTTAACAAAAATCAAATAATAAAAATAATCAGTTTTGGTCATAGAAACATGCGATAAAGTTCAGATTTAATTTTCGAAAAAAATGAAAAAGTAATGGAAAATAATTTTAGGGGTGTAATTTAAAACATATTTTTAAGGAGGATTTTCATGTACCAAAGCTACAAATAAAGGGCTGGTTCACATTTCCAAAAATAATATATGTTTAATATTCGTCGAGAATGTAGAAAATACAAGTTTCTATTATTACCATTACATTTTGTGTTAATCGAGGTATTGCAAATTTTTCTTACCATTTTGCGTTGTTACCTTTGTTGCTTATCTATTCTATTATATATCTATTCTATTATAAATAATGTTAAATATATGACTTTTCGTTATCTGCTTTCACATTCCTTTTCGGGCCATATACTTGATTCTCCTTCGTTTAAGGTCCATTTTTCATTTTTACCCTTCACTTATTTTGTTTTTCTCTTCAAACATTAAACCTATGTATTAATGATGTCCCTTCAACTTAAATTTTTCATATCACTAAAGCTCTTTCATTATTCATCAAATCCTCAATTCCATAATTACACTTACCAACTCATTTCCAAGCTTAATTTTAGTAATCATTTCAATTATTAACTCAATATTTATTTCCTATTCATTATTTAAATCTTTTACATTTTGCAAGCAAAAATGACGCAGCGGATATTACGAAAACAATGAAATCGATGAAAAGTAGCAATCGGTGGATTGATGAATACCAAAATGCCCAAATTCGTTGATCCGAAGATACCGAATTCTAGCTATCTCTAACACGTTGATCGCGCACGATACCGTGAAAGAAGATCTTCAATTCTTCAAGCGTTGATAAAGCGCACTTGATTCCGCGAATCGGCTTCAACAATCGTTGATTCGAGCGCACTCGAATAACCGAAAGTGGAGATAGGAGATTACACTCAACTAACAATTTAAGATGAAAGCACACAGCAATCAACAAGAAATTTTATTCCAAAAAAAATCGACCTTAACAAATTTACAACTCACGCGTATTTATAGAGTTTCACAACCCTGGTCCTTGAGTCGTTTGCCGACTTAACACCCATCATAGGTCGGCCATGACACATCATACACGACTCATCACCTTTACACACGAGACCGACTCAAAACAATACAACACACAACATATGTACACGACTCAACTCATTACATCATAACAGCCTTCGACCGACCTAACATCATAACGACCTACGACTTACAAAACACGGCTGACCCAACTAGGTACGACCTAACATACGACCGACTTAAGAAACTTACCGACTTAACTTATTGCCGGCTTAACTCGGGTCATACTCCATATGACCGACTTAACATACAACGACTCAAGGACTCGCGACTTTTCAACACAAGGCCTGCTCATATGACCGACTTAAGCGCATGCCGACTCAAGCCCCCTATCTCCCTGCGCATATCTCCTCAACGACTTAGTTAGGTCGTGGCTGCTTCCTCTTTTGTTAAGTCGTAGCCGACTTAAGCTCTTAAGTCGTAGATAACTCAATGCGGCTTCCTCAACTCGTAGCTCCTCTTCCTTAGGTCGGGGCCGACCTAGCTTAACCCATGCACGGTCTAAGCCTTGTGCTTCTATAGATCGTGCTGCATCATCCTCCCCCGGTTGACAAAAATTCGACCTCGAATTTTCACCATCTTCTTCTATCACAAGTTCATCTCCATGATATGGAACTAAATGTTTAACATTAAACACATCCGAAGTATACACATCTTCTGGCAGCTTCAACTTATAAGCATTCTCATTGATCTGTTTCACAACTTCTACTGGACAATTTTTCTGGCTTTCAACTTGTTATAAGCACCTACTGGAAAACGATCCTTGGTTAACACAGCATACACCAAATCTCCTTCGTTAAATTCAACATTTCGTTGCTTCAAGTCTGCAAATTTCTTATATTTTTCATTTGACTTTCCCAATCGTTCCTGAACGATTCTATGACATTCCGTCAAGCTTTCAACAAAATCAGCAGCTCGTTTAACCGTCCCCTTCGGTTGTGGTACTACTGCTAAATCCAACGGCCCCCTTGGTAAATTTGAATATACAATCTGAAATGGACTGAATCCCGTACTACGATTCACTGCATGATTATGTGCAAACTCTGCCTGGCCTAACTTCATATCCCAACTCTTCAGATTATCTTTCACAAGACATCGTAACAAATTTCCCAGCGATCTATTCACCACCTCTGTCTGCCCATCTGTTTGTGGATGATAAGCACTACTAAAATTCAGCTTCGTTCCCACCATCTTCCACAAACTAAGCCAAAAGTGAATCAAAAATCTGGTATCTCTATCTGACACAATAGACTCTGGCAATCCGTGAAGTCGATAGATCTCCTTGAAAAATAATTGAGCAACATGAACAGCATCCGCCGTCTTCTTACAAGCAATAAAATGTGCCATTTTCGAAAATCTATCCACCACAACAAATATAGAATCATTTCCCCTTTGAGTTCTCGGCAAACCCAAAACGAAATCCATGCTGATATCAACCCACGGTTTAGATGGTACAGGTAACGGCATATACAATCCCGCATTTGTCGCCGTTCCTTTCGAAACCTGACATATATGACATCTCTTCACAAACCTTTCAACCTCTTTCCTCATCGACGGCCAAAAGTAAGATTGAGAAATTAACTGCAAAGTACGATCTCTACCCACATGGCCTTCTTCATGTAACTCCTTGATAATCTGCATTCTCAAACTGCTCTCAGGAATACACAACTGATTTCCTTTAAACAGAAAACCATCAACAAACACAAATTCATCAGTACTTCCATCCTTAACTTTCTCAACGAACTTTGCAAAGTAAGGATCTTCTTCAATCAACTCTGGCAATAATTCAAACCCTGTCACTTCAACTTTCATCATGGTCAACAAATGACACCTCCTACTTAAAGCATCAGCCACACGATTCGTTACCCCAGATTTGTGCTTAACAACGAAAGTAAATTGTTGCAAATAAGCAATCCACGATGCATGTCTCGCAGAAATCTTATCCTGCCCCTGTAAATGCTTCAACGCCTCATGATCAGTGTAAAGAACAAACTCTTTCTGAAATAGATAATGCCTCCAATGTTTAACATCTTGCACAACAGCATAAAACTCAACATCGTATGTATTATATCTCATCTTTGCCCCAGATAGCTTCTCACTAAAATAAGCAACTGGCCTCCCACTCTGACTCAACACTCCTCCAATCCCAACCTTTGATGCATCAGTGTGTAGCTCAAACAACAACTGAAAATCTGGTAATACAAGAGTTGGTGCTGTCGTCAACAGTTCTTTGATTTGTTCAAAAGCAATCCCAGCTTCCTCTGTCCAAGAAAATTGTTTCCCTTTCATACAATCAGTAATCGGTGCCATCACGCTACTGAAGTGTGGAATGAATCTTCGGTAGAATGATGCCAATCCATGAAAACTTCTAACTTCAGTGATAGTTCTCGGCTGTGGCCAATTTCTAATAGCTTCAACTTTACTCCGGTCCACGTGGATTCCCTTCTCAGATATAACATATCCCAAGAATAAAACACTTCCCGTCATGAACACACATTTCTTCGTAGCTGCATAAAATTGTTCCTCACGAAGAATAATTAACACCTTTCTCAAATGCTCTACATGTTCCTCTGTGCTCGCACTGTAAATCAGAATATCATCAAAGTAAACTACAACAAACTTTCCAATGAATGGTCTAAAGATTTGATTCATCACTCGCATGAATGTACTAGGTGCATTCGATAAACCAAATGGCATAACCAACCATTCGTATAACCCCTCTCTTGTCTTGAAAGCTGTCTTCCATTCGTCACCTGGTCTAATTCGAATTTGATGATAACCACTCTTCAAGTCAATCTTCGAAAAGATAGTTGCCCCACTCAACTGATCCAGCAAGTCATCCAACCTTGGCATAGGAAATCTGTAACGTACAGTAATCTTGTTCAAAGCTCTACTATCTGTGCACATCCTCCATGTTCCATCCTTCTTCGGCACCAATAAAGCTGGCACTGCACAAGGACTCAAGCTTTCCTGAACACGTCCCTGCTCAAGTAACTCTTCCACCTGCCTTCGCAACTCCTCATGTTCCTTCGGACTCATACAGTAATGTGGTCGATGTGGTAATACGGCTCCCGGAACAAGATCGATTTGATGTTGAATGTCTCTCAGTGGCGGTAACTCCTTAGGCAACTCTTCTGGAAACACATCTTCAAATTCTTTCAAAACTGGCTTTGCTTCTTCTGGAATTTCAACCTCTTCACTACACTCTCGTCCGATCAACAAAAACACTTCAGGCTCCTCTTCAATCTCCTTGACAAACTCCTTCAAAGATAACAAAGTTTTCAGCTCTTCAATCTCCTCCAACTTGTTCTCCTTCTGTTGTTGCTTCTTGGGAACCAAAGTGATTTTAGTACCCTCGAACATGAAACTATAGCTATTAGCACGACCATCATGTTGCACTGCTCTATCAAACTGCCATGGTCTGCCCAACAACAGATGACACACATCCATGTCTACAACGTCACACCAAATTTCATCTTTGTACTTCTTCCCAATAGAAAAATTAACACAAGCCCTTCGACACACCTTCACTTCACCACCCTTCCTTAACCATGCTAACTTGTACGGTTTAGGATGTCTCTCAGTTTTCAAGTTCAACTTCTTCACAGCTTCTGTAGAAATAATATTATCGCAACTTCCAGCATCAATAACGAACTTGCAAACTTTCCCCAGAATAGTGCATGTCGACTGAAAAATATTGCTTCTCAACCAACTACAATCCTCCTCTTGCTTTGGTGTAAGACATGACCTCCTCATCATAAGATTACAACCTTCATCCCTAGATAATTCTTCTTCCTCCTCAACATAAGGTGCATTTGAACATTCTGCCTCCTCACCATCATCCTCAATCTCAGCAACCATTGCTCTCTTCTTTGGCTTCGGACATTCGTTGCTTTTATGACCCAACTCCTGACAATTGTAACATTTGAAAACACTGCTAACCTTCGCCTTCTCAGTCTCCTTCACCACTGGTTTTGTAACAGGTTTAGGAATATTAGAACTTCCACTAACACCCTTCGCTTGATTATTGGAACTAGTAAACACACCACCTCCACGCCTTCCTTGCTTCTCTCAAGCCAACGCTTTCTGATGTGCCTCTGCTACTGATCTAGGATCAAACATATTAACCATATCCTGGATCTGCATTCTCAATCCCCCAATGAATCTAGCAATTAGCTGTTCTTCCATTTCCATAATATCATTCCCAGCAATGAGTTGGTAAAATTCATCAGCATAATCACTAACAGACTTTGTCCCTTGTCTCAGATTCTGCAACCTCTGGTACATAAGTGATTGATAGTTGTATGGTAAGAATGTAGCTCTCATCAACTTCTTCATCTTCTCCCAAGATTCTATTTTTGACTTCCCCAATCTCTCCCTGGTAAGTTCAGTTTGCTGCCACCATGCCAAAGCTCTTCCCCTCAACCTAGTAGCAACCAACTTCACTCTTCGATTCTCCGGAACCTCCTTGAATTCAAAGATTTCCTCCACATTTGACAACCAATCTAAAAATTCCTCAGCTACCATCCCACCTTTAAACTCCGGAATTTCTGTCTTCATTCCCGATTCCCAACGTCGATCATCATCAATAACCCGATACTGACGTTGTCCCTGATCTCTATCTCTGAAATGAACACTTCCTCTCTCACCGTCAAACTCCTCATCAAAGTCTGATGTATAGCGTTGTCGTTCTCGTCCTCCAACATCTCTAACCCCACTTCTACTACCAACATCCCTTCTATCATGTTCATCAACATTCCTCCGACTTCGATTGTCAACACTTCTATGCTCTTGACTTTCTCTCCTCTCCCGTTCTGAATGTGATGAAACTCTACAATCCCGCGGTTTGATTCAGGTGAAACACTCCTTCTATTCTGACTCATATCAATCATCAACTTTTCCAACCTACCAATGCCTTCATCAATTTTCTCATGCATACGTTGTTCCGTTTGATCGGCCTCTTCTCTTCGATATAGTGCTTCAATATTTTGATGGCGGTTAGCTCTCCTTGGTGGCATGGTTGAAAACTCTTCACAACACTTCAAAACTTCTCAATTACTTCAACAAATAGAACACAAAACTTCAACACAAGCCAAACAATACACGGCTTAACACCACTAGCTCGCACAAACTCCTTGCCTCGGCTTGCTTTCCACAGCTCAAACTCCTTAACTCGGCAAGAACTTAACTCGGCCTCAACAATTCACGGCACAACACTAACTCGGCTCAAGATCTCCAAGCAACTTCAAATTCAAACACTTCTCCAAATCTAGATCCAAAATGAGATGGATCAAAATCTTCATACTTGTTGCAACTTCAATATGAACACGAAGAACACAACTTCAAACTTCAACTTCAAATACTTGGCTCCAAGAATCGGCTTAGCTATGATTGGCTAAGTCCAGCTCCGATACCAAACTGACGCAGCGGTAACAATGAAATCGATGAAAAGTAGCAATCGGTGGATTGATGAATACCAAAATGCCCAAATTCGTTGATCCGAAGATACCGAATTCTAGCTATCTCTAACACGTTGATCGCGCACGATACCGTGAAAGAAGATCTTCAATTCTTCAAGCGTTGATCAAGCGCACTTGATTCCGCGAATCGGCTTCAACAATCGTTGATTCGAGCGCACTCGAATAACCGAAAGTGGAGATAGGAGATTACACTCAACTACCAATTTAAGATGAAAGCACACGGCAATCAACAAGAAATTTTATTCCAAAAAAATCGACCTTAACAAATGTACAACTCACGCGTATTTATAGAGTTTCACAACCCTGGTCCTTGAGTCGTTTGCCGACTTAACACCCATCATAGGTCGGCCACGACTCATCATACACGACTCATCACCTTTACACACGAGACCGACTCAAAACAATACAACACACAACATATGTACACGACTCAACTCATTACATCATAACAGCCTTCGACCGACCCAACATCATAACGACCT
Organism: Allium cepa; assembly: GCA_030765085.1. Taxonomy (NCBI): domain Eukaryota; kingdom Viridiplantae; phylum Streptophyta; class Magnoliopsida; order Asparagales; family Amaryllidaceae; genus Allium; species Allium cepa. The sequence goes on from CM060943.1 coordinate 89,173,308, forward strand.
ACGACTTACAAAACACGGCTGACCCAACTAGGTACGACCTAACATACGACCGACTTAAGAAACTTACCGACTTAACTTATTGCCGGCTTAACTCAGGTCATACTCCATATGACCGACTTAACATACAACGACTCAAGGACTCGCGACTTTTCAACACAAGGCCTGCTCATATGACCGACTTAAGCGCATGCCGACTCAAGCCCCCTATCTCCCTGCACATATCTCCTCAACGACTTAGTTAGGTCGTGGCTGCTCCCTCTTTTGTTAAGTCGTAGCCGACTTAAGCTCTTAAGTCGTAGATAAGTCAATGCGGCTTCCTCAACTCGTAGCTCCTCTTCCTTAGGTCGGGGCCGACCTAGCTTAACCCATGCACGGTCTAAGCCTTGTGCTTCTATAGATCGTGCTGCATCAAAAAATAAAGTAATATGTATTATATTCAATGAAATAAGATATTGGGTCTTTATGAACAAAATTAAGTGCATCTTATTTGTTTTTCCCTTTATCTTCGTAAAGTTAGATCTCTCCATACATGTTGGGTATGATCATCCAAACACGTGGACATTCATTAAGGGTGACGTGTGACACAATTAAACTTGCTCTGATACCATGTTAGAGAACCTTATATTATCACAAAACCAATTGGTTAATGTGATGGAAAGTCTATTGGTATTTATGCAGAATTCATGTTGTAAATTCCCCGATGCGGAACTAATCTCAACAATATATCATACTAAAGTAGCCTGATTCTAATAGAAATAAATGATGCAAATTAATAATATGAGGGCTTCAATATTATTTTATTAGAAGTTTCATTTGAAATATTGGTGAAAATTTTCATTTTTTTGTCCATGGTACTTTTAATTAAGCTTATATCTTAATTTGTAAAGGATTTTAGATTCCTAATGAGTGAATTGAAACGCTCTTCATTGTTGGGTAATTTCCATTCCATGATTCTTATTATATTATACATTCAAGTTTCAACTTTTAAAAATAATTCGTTAGCTATATATGTTTAAGAACCCATGCTTATGTAGAGCCTGTACCATTTTCAGTTTGATGACATGCTTCCTTTATGTTTCATAATTCTTAGTTCTTTCATTTTTAACAACAACAATAAAGACAGTACTTTAGCCCTTAATTTTATACTTAACCTTGGATTTATGCTTCTCAATATCAAGATACCTATTTACTTAATAGCAATTGGACGTATGTAATAACTACACTTAGTGTTGATCTTGACAAGGATAATACGGTTCATTACGGATTTATTTATATTATCAAGGAAAACACACATATTTTTCAATCTTAGATCATAAAATATTTTATCTTCTTAGTATTCACTTTATGTGGTTTCTTTATTTTAACTAACATATTTATTCCGATGTTATAACAATATCACAAATGTTTTTTAAATGAAACAATGCTTCGGGTGTAATCCCGTCTTACTATTTCGTTTGCGCTTTAGAAATATATTATTTAATTTGAAATTTTTTTTAAGTAATACATATTATTTCTTGAAATTTGTTTCATATGTATCTTGGGGGTCACATAGGCTCCACAATTTAAGCAATAAATTATTTCTACAAATGAATGGTTCTTTTCTCAAAAAATCACCCTTAAATAAGGTATTTGTTTCATAATTCTTATTCATGGATATTATTTGCATGTTAGCGAACTTAGTACTTATTACTATCCACAATTTTCATTCATTTCTTGATAAAATTCACTATAAAAACATATCCCCTCTTTATGTTTGAATTACATCTCCTAAAGTGTTTTTTATAAATTCATAGTGTACCACTAATTTCTCACAGGGTTTACAAAGAATATAAACTTATTTAGATTGTATATCTATCATATGAAAGAATATTGGTTTTCTTATACTCTTATCTCCCATTAACTTTCACTTAAAATTTATATTCTCACTTTTAGGGGAAAGAAATATCCATTGAGCCCCATAAAACTAAATATGCTTATTCAGAACAAAATCTATTTCCATTGTAATTCAAATGCTTAATGATATTATAAATCTATTTCCATTGTAATACGAACGCTTAATGATATTACAACTCCATTAATTTGTTTTTACATTCCTCTTTTCAAAACCTATTTTTAGTTATTTACCATAAATAATATTAAATATACAACTTTTCATCTACTCTCTTTTCATTTAATTTCGATCCAAATACCAAACTACCCTTAATTTAAGTCAATATTTTACATTTTGATCCTTGATATTTATATTTTAACTAAGCATTAACCTATTTCTTTATACCACATTAAAATCAACTATAACTCAAATGCTTAATGGTAACATAACTCCACTATTTTATTTATTTCTCTCTTTCAACTATTTATTTATCATCATGTATAATGTTGAATTTATAACTTTTCATCTCCTTTCTTCTCATTTAATTTCAGTCCAAATACCGAGGTCTTCTTAATTGGTGTCAATATTTTACATTTTTCTCTTAATATTTACGTCTAATTAATTGATCACTAAATTATTCATTCTATGGTGTAATATACATTAATAATAGGGATGAATATGCTAAATAAGAAAGGGCATTATTGTAATCTGCACTGCATAAGGAGTGTATAAATATGGAGTTTGATTGTATTGTAAGATCTATCTCAATTCAATAAAAAAATTCTCTCTCTGATGGTCTCCATTCTCTTTATTTTGTAACACGTTATCAGCAATAAATTTGTATATACTGCATTCTCAATATTCCTGTTTACCTTCAAACTTTCCAACTTCTCAACAAGTAATTATATATTAATTACTCTGACTGTTCCACTTCTGACCATTTCAATTCTAAGGCTATTCATATTCAAAATCCTATTATGTATTGGAGCAAACGAGTCTTTTAATGATTGACTAATCTACATGTTTGTTCACATTACATTTATTTATACATACAAAATTTTAATGATTGACTAATTATTGCCTTTAATTATTAAGGTATGGAACGCCATTTGGGTGATGATATATGCTTACTAGATAGTGCAACTACTCGTACAATTTTGAAAAACCCAAAGTTTTTCTATGAACTATCTGAAAATTTCTCAGCTAAAGTCTCCACTATAGCTGGATCTGCTAATATAATTGACGGGTCCGGAAGAGCCCATATAGTATTACCAAATGGTACGCATATCTTTATTCAGAATGCATTATACTTAAGCAACTCTAAAAGAAATTTGCTGAGTTTCAAAGATATAAGAATGAATGGATACCATATTGAAACTGTAAATGAAAACAACAAAGAATATCTTTGTGTTATTTCTAGAATTGAAAGCCAGAAGCTTATCCTAGAAAGATTTGGTACAATTTCAACTGGTTTATATTGAACAAAAATTGGCATAGTTGAATCTCACTCTATAAACATGAGCCAGAAGCTCACAAATACAAAGACATTGATTTTTTGGCATGATCGCTTGGGTCATCCTCAATCAACTATGATGCGTAAAATTGCCAAAAACTCAAATGGACACGATTTATCAAACCAATTGAATTTACCAAGTGATTACTTATGTGCCCCATGTGCACAAGGAAAATTAATCACTCGACCTTCATATAGTAAAATCACATCTGAATCTCCAACATTTCTACAAATAATTCAAGGTGATATATGTGGCCCAATCCACCCTGAATGTGGACCATTCAAATATTTTATGGTATTGATTGATGCATCAACTCGTTGGTCACATGTCTGTTTACTTTCTACAAGAAATTTGGCATTCGCCAAGCTACTTGCTCAAATAATAAAATTTAGAGCACACTTCCCTGATCATCAAATTAAATCAATTCGACTAGATAATGCTGGAGAATTTACTTCTCAAGTATTTGATGATTTTTGTCTATCATTGGGAATTGAAATTGAACATCCAATAGCTCATGTTCATACTCAAAATGGTCTAGCAGAATCATTAATTAAGCGCTTGCAACTTATTGCAAGACCATTGCTTATGTAATCAAAACTACCCGTTTCATCTTGGGGGCATGCAATTTTGCATGCATCGAAATTGGTTAAAATTAGACCAACAGCTTATCATCGGCTTTCACCATCATAGCTCTTAACTGGATCTCGACCAAATATTTCACATTTACGAAAATTTGGTTGTGCTGTGCATATACCTATTAATCCCCCACTTCTTACTAAAATGAGTCCTCAACGACGGTTGGGAATTTATGTGGGATTTTATTCTCCATCGATAATTCGTTACCTTGAACCCCTTACCGGTGATGTCTTCACTGCAAGATTTTCAGACTGTAAATTTGATGAGACAATCTTCCTGCCGTTAGGGGGAGGAAAGACCGTTCCAGTAGAACGGTGTGAAATATCATGGAATAATTCATCTATGTCTTATTTGGATCCACGTACCAAACAATGCCAATATGAGGTACAAAGAATTTCGCATATTCAAAATATTGCAAATCAACTGCCAGATGCATTTAGTGACACTGCAAAAATAACTAAATCTCACATTCCAGCAGCAAATGCACCAGCAAAAATTGATGTCCCTAAAGGATCAAAAGTAAATATAGCAGCAAATGAATCTAAAGCAAGACAAAAACGTGGAAGGCCAATTGGTTTAAAAGACTTGGCTTCTAGAAAAAGAAAGTCTAATGAAAAATCATCAATTAAGGAACCTCCTGAAGAGGTTATATATGATCAAAAGGATCACTCAAATGAAAATCTCAATTCTCCTAGATGGAAGGAAATATTATCCCAGAAGAGATAAAAGAAGATTCCAACGATAAAATGGTACCTAATAATAACGAGATCTCAATATTTTATACGAACTATGGAGAAATATGGGATCGAAGTAAAATAATAATTGATGATGTATTCTCATTCGCAGTAGCTACTAAAATAATTGAAAGTCATGACCATAATGAGAATAATGAGAATGACGATAATGAACCAAATAGCATAAATGAATGTCGAAAAAGAAACGATTGGCCAAAATGGAAAGATGCTAACCAAGTGGAACTAGATTCAGTTCAAAAACATGGTGTATTTGGACCAATAGAGAAAACACCGGAAAATGTTAAACCAGTAGGTTATAAATGGGTATTCGTTAGAAAATGAAATGATAAAAATGAAGTCGTGAGGTACAAGGCACGACTTGTCGCACAAGGTTTCCTGTAGAGACCAGGTTTTGGCTTTAAGGAAACTTACTCCCCTGTTATGGATGTCATAACATTCCGATATTTGATAAGTCTTGTAGCTTTTGAAAAACTCAATATAAGATTAACGGATGTTGTGACAGCTTATCTTTACGGTGAATTAGATACCAATATTTACATGAAAATCCCAGATGGATATAAATTGCCTGAAGCAAAATCAAAGTCCATGTACTCATTAAAACTAAGACGATCGCTATATGGTTTGAAACAATCTGGAAGGATGTGGTACAACCGTCTTAGTAAATATTTGGTAAAAGAAGGATACGAAAACAATCTCATTTGTCCATGTGTCTTTATAAAGAAATCGGTAAATGGATTTGCTATCTTAGCAGTTTATGTTGATGACATAAATTTGATTAGGACTCCAGAAGAGATTGATGAAACAATAAATTATTTAAAGAAGGAATTTGAAATAAAAGATCTTGGCAATTCTAAGCACTGTCTCGGTCTACAGATTGAGCATAGTACTAATGGCATATTAATCCATCAATCAAACTACATTGAGAAAATTCTAAAGCGTTTTCAAATGCATAAAGCATATCCACTTAGTACGCCGATGGTTGTTAGATCTTTAGATATTAAAAGGGACCCTTACCGCCCAAAAGAAGAAGATGAGAATGTGCTTGGCCCGGAAGTGCCATATCTTAGTGCCATTGGTGCATTATTATATTTGGCCCAATGCACAAGACCAGATATTGCATTTTCAGTAAACCTTCTAGCAAGGTACAGTTCAGAACCAACAAAAAGACACTGGAATGGTATAAAACATATCATGAGATATCTTCATGGAACGACAAATTTGGGTTTGTTTTACTCTAACTCAAGCAATAATCCAAATCTAATTGGCTATGCTGATGCAGATTATCTTTCTGACCCACATAAAGCAAGATCACAAACTGGATATGTGTTTAATAACAGCAATGCAGCAATTTCATGGCGATCTACAAAACAAACATTAGTAGCAACATCATCCAATCACTCTGAAATACTAGCACTACATGAAGCAAGTAAAGAATGCATTTGGCTGAGATCATTAATTGAGCATATTCGAAAAAGCTGCCAACTTCCATCAGTAACAGAAGGGTCAACCATTATTTATGAAGACAATGCAGCTTGTGTAGCTCAAATTCAAGCGGGTTACATTAAGGGTGATAGGACAAAACACGTTTCTCCTAAATTTTTCTTCACACATGAGCTACAAAAGGATAATAAGATAGAAGTGAAACAAATCTGATCCCAAGAAAATCCGACGGACTTATTCACAAAGGCTCTTCCAAAATCAACATTTCAGAAGATGGTGTACAAAATTGGTATGCGTCGGCTGCATCAACAAACTAATTGAATAATGCGTAATAATTCAGGGGGAGCGTATGAAATATGCTACAATGTACTCTTTTTCCATCACTAATATTTTTTCCCATTGGGTTTTTATTAGTAAGGTTTTAATGAGGCATTACCTTGATCCAGAAGTATCAACCCTCATAGTAACATTATAAAATTTATGTTACTTAAAGATAAAATCATGTTGTACACTTTTCCTTGTTTATGATTTTTTCCCACTGGGTTTTTCATACCAAGGTTTTTAATGAGGCAATTACTCTTATCATTTTTACATACGCATATTTAAGGGGGAGTGTTATAATATACATTAATAATAGGGATGAATATGCTAAATAAGAAAGGGCATTATTGTAATCTGCACTACATAAGGAGTCTATAAATATGGAGCTTGATTGTATTGTAAGATCTATCTTAATTCAATAAAATTATTCTCTCTCTCTAATGGTCTCCATTCTCTTTATTTTGTAACATTCTACACCATATTAAAGTCATAAACCATTTTCATTCACACATTCACTCTATCGTAAATTCTTTTTTACTATTTTTAGTTCTCACTTATCAGAACATAAGATCTAAAAAGCTTCTTTTTGATTGAAATAAGAGCATGGAAAATCTATTTTCATAACATGGTTCTATTATCTCATTAATGAACTGAACCAAACTCAAATTTCTCTTTTTCGACCGCATCGGTTTTCATATATATTTTTTAAATTATATTTTGATCATTTTGAAACTCTATTTTTCTTATTATATCAACAAAATTGCAAAATGGACGTAGATGAAATAGAGTTGAGATATAATAAACTCTTTATAGACAGTGATTGATTTGGAAAGACATAGAACAATTTACCGAGATGTATACTTTACACTTTGTGGTTTGAGGTTTTATTTTTATATTATACATTCATTATTAATATTCCTTTGATAAAATTTAATATCTTCAATAGATAAATTTATGTAGTCTTAGTATATTTAAGATGCATTTCCTTAGGGCATGGAAAGCATTTAACTTAATTTGATATTGCTTTTGATTGATAAATGATGTTACTTATTTTATGATTTTTAGTATATGACAAATAGTTATTATGTGATTATTAGATGAGAATTTGTCTTTTATAGAAAATTTTATTTAGGAAATTAGGTATCAAACAAACCTGAGTTGCTGCATTTCTCCTTCTATTAATGCCTATTTTATATCAGTATCATCGACTCTTATAATTGATTCATTTCAATCTTTGGTTAATTTTTTCATTTAGGTGCTCCGCTTTATTATTCACATAATTCAATAAATTCTATAAATTAATGCATTAAATAACACATGTCATTTACTTATTCCTCTTTTCCTAGTCTACTCTATTTCGTCTGTTATAGGAAATGTTGAAATATATACCTTTTTATCTTCTTTCTCATTTAATTTCGACCCAAATACTGAACTCCCCTTAATTTAAGACCATATTTCATAGATTAATTGTATTTCGATTGAGAAATTTAATATATACTTATTTATAATTTATCAATAGATAAATATAGTTTTTTATAATTATTAGATGGAGAAATTGAATTTTAAAATAAATTATATTTTTGAAGCTATTTTGATGTATTAAACTAGATGAATTGTAACATTGCGTCCACTATACTCTTTTCACTAATGTTCATTTAATATCAATATTATAAACCCTTATACATAATTCACATCAATCTTTGGTAATTTTTTCTTTTTGGCACTCCCGTTTTATTATTCACATAATCCATTAAATCGAGGGAAAAATGTAAAAAGTGGCTTAATTTCAGAAGATTTACTATTTTGGTTGAAATTAAATGAGAAGTAGGACATGAAAAGGCTACTAAACTTATATATGATAAATAAATAGAACAGCAAAAGATGAACAAACATTTATTTATTCCTCTTTTTCTATTCTATTTATTTATCATATAAGTTTAATAACCTTTTCATGTCCTACTTCCCATTTGATATCTACCAAAACAGTAAATCTTCTAAAATTAAGCCACTTTTTACATTTTCCCTCGATATTTACGTCTTAATTAATCACCAATCTATTTATTTTATACCATATTAAAAACATAAACTATTACATTTTCACACTACTTTAAATTCTCCTTTTCCCTTTTCAATTCTCATTTATCAAAACTTGAATATATATATATATATATATATATATATATATATATATATATATATATCTTCATTTTATTACATTTATTTTCCACCCAAATATTGAACTCTTCTTAATTTAAGTCAATATTTAACGTTTTCCACTTAGTATTTACATTTTAAATAATTACTGATCTATTCATTATCACTTTATCTAAAATTAATTTAATTCCTAATCTTAATTAATTTGAACCTTTAAAAACACAAACTGTTATCTTTTTGCATTCTCACCATACCTAACATTCTCCTTCTTTTCAATTCTCACTTATCAAAACTTAAATCCACCTCTGTGTGATCGAAATAAGCATGTGCCAAATCAATGTTCATACTATGGTTCTAGGTGTAAATTTAACTAAATTTAAATTTCTCTTTTTTGATGGCATTGATGTTTCATACATATTTTGTCAAAGACATGAAAAGTATTTAATTTAATTTGATATTACTTTTAATTGAGCAATTTAACCGTTACTTATTTTATGTTTTATCAATATATAAAAAATAGTTCTTTTTATAATTACTAGATAATAGTTGACTTTTATAGTAAACTGTATTTTGGAAGCTATGTTGATTTATTAAAGTAGCTAAATTGCAGCGTGCTCTCCATATAATTCTTTTTACTAAAGTTTCTTTTATATTACAAACTTATATACTTAATTCTTCTTAATCTTTTGGTATTTTTACATTTATACGCTCTCGTTTTATTATTCACATGATGCATTAATTTTTGTCAATTAATGCTTTAAATGACACAGGTCTTTGCATCTTTGGCTTCAAACCCAATTTTCACTTTTTTTCCTTTCATCTAACAATTTAATTATTTTAATTTATTTTCTTTTTTAGAAAATAAAAATGATGGAACCGATTCCAAAAATATTTAGTTTTTTAGTTCACATGAAATATGCAAAAAAAAAACAACAAATATAAGGATGTTTATGTAATATTTTTTGTTTATATTATCTCTATGATAATGCCTAATGCTCACGTACATTCTAAAATATTAAGATTAAAGTCTAAATTTACTGCATTTTGCCTTGATTCAAAATTTCAAACATCGCTAACTAAATTAATCTCTAATCAGACATGATATCCATTTCTATCATCACATAATCATTTTTAGTAATTTTTCATTACATGACTATCATTATGCTTTTTAAATTCTCAAGTTTTATATTGAATGATGATGTCAATTTGTACATAAGTAATCAATTTTGATTTATTTACATGTCATGCTTATCGATATGCTTTTTATACCCTTAGTTTTCACTTGATGGTCACATGATGTATGTAATATTGTCGATGATGAAAATTTTCTTAGGATATACACATAATATGTATAGTTTATATTGTATAATTTTTTTAAAATAAGTCTAGGATATAAACCTTCCAAAGTGTATCAGAGATATGAATACTCATACAGTAGGTACTTATTCAGAAACAAGGAAAGATATTTAGGATTAACATTATATGGAAGTACCTTTTTGATGATAAAAGAGAGTTAGTTACAACGTTAAATTATTATAAAAAAACCGATAATACTAAATATAACTATTTCAAATAGTAACAAAATATTATTTAGCAGACCTTACTAATCCTTGATTGCATTCTAATCATTTCTTCACCAATCTTATTGACCGTTTGATAAAAGTTCCTCCACGCATAATTTATTCACAATTAATATTTTTCTAATAATAATGATGAAGTTTTCTTTTTATCTTAATTGATTGATTATTATCATATATTTTTATTAATTAATAGTTGCTGGAATATGTGATTTTAATTGTCTAATAATGGTTGTATTTTAGTTGTATAATCATGTACATATTTGATTTTGGTTAACGATTATTACTACATATGGTTTGGTAGCAATGATCTATGAACAACAAAAAGTAACTTTTTATATATTACATTTGTTTTAATTTATTATTGATTTTCATATAATGTTGGTGAAATTTATTCAAGTCAAGGTCCATTCTTTTCGATGCACAACCTAAAGTTTGTTTTTTCCCAATTACTTCAATATGTTATCAAAGAGATTATGGAAATTTAGGCTTTTTATATTGCTTAAGGTTAGATAAACTACAAGCAAATCATGCTATAAATGAATTTTGTGCGTGGAAATTTTCGTTTTGATATCAAATGAATTTTGTATATATGGAATTTTTGATGAGGTGGAGCCTTGGTGCAACAATTATGTCATTTGGTTGGTGATCTAGATGTCCTGTTTCGGGTCCAAAAATAGTCTATTCGCAATGCGGGGGAAGGACTGCGTACATTATCGACTTTTCCAAAGCTCGCTATAGTGCGGGAGCCTCCTGCATTAGGTTTCACCTTTTGGAATTTTTGATGCTTTTGTTTTATTAAAGCATGTTACAATTAGCAAAAACATTATCTGCTTTCTTCATAAATATTTACCCATGCATGTTATGTTCAACTTTTTAATCAAGGAGAATATACTCTACATAATTTGGTATGTTTTTATTATAATAATGATATTACATTTGCACTTTAAAAGAATAATAATCATTTTCTTTTAGCATGTTGAAGAAAGGCTTTATAACACTATAAAAAAATAAATGATATTTTAGTCTCATATGCATCTTTACAATGATATTGATTAGAAAACAAATCATTCTTGGAGCTTCAATCATATGTGAGTGTGCAATAAATATTATTGGTATAAAAAAAATTGTATTCGGTATGTATGCAGTATTTATGAATACTATCTCCATTATTATATAGTTATAGGTATAACTAAGTAAATTGTTTTGCGCTTAGCTCTATGAAAGCCAATGCATATCCATCATAAAATAGATAATGTACATAGATTCATTGTTGTTACATCATGGTGCAATGTGTATTTTTGCCATGAACTAAGTTAAAGTTTTATAAAAAATGTGCTTTATCAGAATGCATATTCATATTCATATATACATATATATAACACATATATATTCTGTGGCATTTTTTTAAACTATAATCCCATAGTCGATGCTGAAACTGACAATCGCAATTTTACTCTATATCGCTACCAATTTTCATCTTCATGCAAATAAAAGTATGATATTTGAAAAAATTATGAACTAATATTTTCAGGTTATTTTAATTTATTAGTTTAATGTAGAAATTAGTTTGTACAAGATATTCTGATAGAGAAACACGTATTATTACAAAACCAATAGGTGATATGAAAATTAGCCTCTTAGTATTTATGTAGGATTTATTTTATAAATTGTCCGATGTGAGACTAATATCAAATTTTTTGACAAAATGGTGCACACAATGAAATTTGCAAAGATTAAACTGGTTGAATGTACATATATGGATATAATATGTAAAACTTTTACAGTTTTGTTTAAATTTTATTAATACAACTATTTAGTTAAAAAACTGTGTGCGTAGCATGGGTTCACACTAGTTATTTACTATTATTATAGATAATTGTATTTTGGTCTTTAATATTTTTTTTAAATGACCGGTCTATACAGCAAATTTTGATGTACAAATAAAACTAGCCTACATTTAATAATATAAAGTTGTAACGTTTGCGACTTTTCGACGCTCGAAAACCGACATCAATACGTACACTGTATCAACTGCCAAGCAATCGAAGGCCGGAAAACCGTACCGTTAGGGTTAAAAAAGAGGTAGAAGATAGAAGAAGACAGAAAGAAAAAGAAAACAACAGAAACAATAACAGAATCTCACATATCGCAGCGGAACAACATATAATAAATAAATGAATAATCTTTAAACAAAAGAACTATATCAGTTATTACATTACATCATATTACATTACATCATCAGAGTGTACAACAACAAACAACAACTAACAGCGGAAAAGAAATACTATATACTAGTGAATACGCCATGCCATCCAACTTGCCTCCTGCAACTCCTGAATTCCAGAATATCCTGATAAACCTGACTCTTGACTGCCCGTGTGGAAATTGGTGGGCACCCAGAGTTTAGGAAGGAAAACAATAAAGTCCGAGTCAGTCATGTGACTGGTGTGATGTGACGACCGTCCATTACTCCTGCACTTAAACAAGGGAATAGCGCGCTGAAGAGTGTGCCAGGCCGCCATGGACGATCATCAAGGTAAGGTAAACACAGAATAGTCTATCGTATTACTCACAGCGCATGGATAAAATACAATAGAAAAGTATACATAGTGAAGCTCCATAGAACAGAATCTCATCATATAAACTCATAATAGTTTGGTACAACAATCTAAAAAGTCAATACATCAAGCCTCACTACATATCACTCAGAGAATCATACAAACAGCAGAACATCCAGTACATATAGTAAGAAAAACAATATGCAAAAGCCTCCAGCTCGTCTTCGTCATCAGCATCGTTGGTCACTAAGAACAGCACCTGTCACCTGCTACCTAGTCTGCCCATCCCAAAACGGACGAACAGCCCAAGGTAATAAGAGTTGAACATAAAACCTTGAGTCAGACAAAAGTCCTAGTGAGCAGTAAATCAACTATCAAACATACCAAAAGAGCATAAAGGGTGAAAATGAATAGGAACCCAACCATCCCACTCCACCTCTTTCTACAGTGATAGCCCCCAGACACACTAAGCAGAAACAAACATAGCAAAGCAGACAATTAAAGTAAAGCAATTATCACTCGAGTCAAGGTCGATGTTTTCTAAGCACAAAACCCCAAGGCCTAAACCAAGATCAGATAAGCACCCACAAAACATCGCTCTTGAGACCGGGTGACGATACAACCAAAGCATCCAAACATCCATGACTCTGGCTATCACTGTTATCATTGCCTCGATATCACCGTTAATTGAATGACCGGCTCATTCTTTCATCTGTCCGTCAAGGGCTAATGGTAACCCCGGTTCTAGACATAACTCCGCACGTCATCGTGACCGGTGCCTAGGACTATCGAATCTGCCCAGAGTACTAGACCATCAACTATTCATCTTAGGACTATCGAATCTGCCCAGAGTACTAGACCATCAACTATTCGTCTTGGGACTATCGAATCTGCCCAGCGTACTCTTGCTTTGAGTATGCTAGAACCTTCAACAATGGTGAAATCTCAGCCTTCTAGTCATCCTTCTCGACGACTATTTCCATACTAGCTCAAGCGCCTCTCGAGCCAACCATTATCCACAAACTCGAAACATATCACCGAGTTATCAACATGCTTGGGATGATCCCGTCTGGATTAAACCAAGGCTATCTCATATCATGCTTTGCTTCATCGCATCATAGCAAAGTCCCATCCCAACATCATGCTTTGCCTCATCGCATCACAGCAGTCCCATCTTAACATCATCATCAAATCTATCCATATGAGCTTTATCATCCGCTTCATATGCCACGGGAAGCTTTCCTTATTCAAGAGCCTTTCCACTTAGCTTTTGAATCATCTTCGACCAACTTGTCCAAATCAAATCATCAATCAACTAACTTCTATCAATCAATCAAATCAATCATTAATCCAAGTAATCAATCATTCAAACAAGATCTAAATAAACAGTTATAACAATAATGGCAATTTCGTAAATAAAGAGTCCAAATCTAACAAGCATGAATTCTTAAGTAATATCTTGATGAATGAACTAGCATAGGTTAACATGTAGTAAGATGAATATCAAAACTTTAAGAACGATGGATCTACATGCAGACTTAAGGAAAATGCATGAAATCACTATCTTTAACACACAAACAAGCCACCGATCCAATATACTCCTTTGGGTCCGTATGAGAGATAACCACCACTCACCGAATCACCTAAACACCTCAAAAGCAACTAACTTCAGATCTGGACAGCGAAGGATCTAGCTTGATCTGACAAGATTTCCCTTCAAACGATGAAATCTCTCTTCAATGGATGGAAATTTTCAACTTTGGCTCTTGGATCTTCGATTTGATCTTCAATTTAGATGGATGGAAGCACAAGATTTGATGCAGCACGATCTACTATTCCCCAAGAGATAAGTCGGTCACGAGTTAACATGCTTCTAGGTCGTGTGGGGGAAGCTATGGAGTTGGATAACTCGGAGTTTTTAAGTCGTTACCGACTTAAGGGACATAGGTTACGAGCTAAAGAGAAAACCCTAAGTCGTTTCCGAGTTAACAAGGTCAAGTATGACGAGTTACGAGCTATGGAAGAAAGGCCACGAGTTAACGAGCCAAGGGGAAAGGAAAGCCGACTTAACAAAGCAATGAGACGTCGCCGACCTAACAGAGGTATATTGGGTCGTCTCCGACCTAAGGGATCATGTGAGGGGAAGGTGCGAGTTAGTGAAGAAGAGTTGAGTCGGGACCGAGTCAATTGGAGACCAGTGGAACCGTTGCGCCGAGCTAACGAGCTACGACCTAAGATAAGTCGGCAAGGAGCTAAACCATGCGTCTTTGAGTCGTAGGTCGGCATGGAGATGAGTCAGTAGTGCAGCGTTGTAATATGCTGAGTCGGCATGCGCTTGAGTCGGTCAAGTATGTAATGTGTTGAGTCGTGTAAGTGGTGTAGTTAAGTCGGTGCCGACCTTGTATGAGTCACTTGTATTTCGTTCTGTTGTAAAAAGGTTGAGTCGCGTGTGTTAAGTCGGTCACGACTTAAGTTGAGTCGTAAGTCGCTTGCCGACTTAAGGCACTGGGTCAGAAAATCCTATAAATAGCGTATGTGTTGTACATTTTGAGGGTTGTTGATTTTGAATAAAATTTCTCTTTTGTTAGCTTTGTGCTTTCATACCAATTGGTAGTTGAGTGTAATCTCCTATCTCCTCTTTCGGTTAATCGAGTGCGCTCGATTCAACGATCGTAGAAGCCGATTCACGGAATCTAGTGCGCTAGATCAACGTGCGAAGAATCGTAGATCTTGAAACACGGTATAGTGCGCTATCAACGTGTTTGAGATAGCTAGAGTTCGGTATCTTTGGATCAACGAACTTGGGCATTTTTGGTATCTTCAACTCACCGATTGCTACAATCCATCGATTGAAGTTTTGTTTGATTAATCCGCTGCGTCAGTTTTGCTTTCATACCAATTGGTAGTTGAGTGTAATCTCCTATCTCCTCTTTCGGTTAATCGAGTGCGCTCGATTCAACGATCGTAGAAGCCGATTCACGGAATCTAGTGCGCTAGATCAACGTGCGAAGAATCGTAGATCTTGAAACACGGTATAGTGCGCTATCAACGTGTTTGAGATAGCTAGAGTTCGGTATCTTTGGATCAACGAACTTGGGCATTTTTGGTATCTTCAACTCACCGATTGCTACAATCCATCGATTGAAGTTTTGTTTGATTAATCCGCTGCGTCAGTTTTGGTATCGGAGCCATACTTAGCCAATCATAGCTAAGTTTGATTCTTGGAGCCAAGTTTTTGAAGTTTTTGAAGGGTTTTGGAGTTGTAGGCCGAGCTAAGCAAGTGAACCGAGATAGATTGGTGCGAGCTAGTTTGAGCCGTGCCAAGTGATTGAGTTGTGCATTGTTGAAATCGACCTAAGTTGAACCGTGAAGTGTCAAGGCCGAGACCAGTTGGAGCCGAGACATTGTTGAACCGTGACTTGTTGATTGAAGTCTTGTGTTGAATTTTTGAAGTCTTGTGAAGTTTTCGATCATGCCACCAAGGAGAGCTAATCGTCATCAAAACGTTGAAGCTTTGTATCGTAGAGAAGAAGCCGAGCTTATGGAACAACGTATTAATGAAAAGTTTGATGAAGGCATTGGTAAATTGGAGAGATTGATGACTGATTTGAATCAAAGGAGGAGATCACCAAACTCGAACCATGGAGGAATCCGAGTTTCGCCATTGGTTACGGAAGCGAGGAGGGTATCACCACATTCTTGTAGAGATAGAAGAGAAACATCAATTTCATCACGAAGAGATCATCATGACTATGCACATGAAGAAAGAAGAAGTCATCGAGAATTTGACCATGAAGTATATAGAGATGAAGAGAGACATAGTCAAAGAAGCATGCATGAGAGAAGGGATGATGTTAGTCGAGATCGATGTAGGCGTACCTTTGATTTTGTTGAAGAGGGTGATAGAGCAAGTATTCCTTATAGAGATCGAGACCAAATTCGAAATTCTTACCGTGATGTGGAGGATGATCGTCGTTGGGAGTCGGGTATGAAAATGGAGATTCCGGAGTTTAAAGGCGGGATGGTTGCTGAGGAATTCTTAGATTGGTTGTCTAATGTGGAGGAAATCTTTGATTTCAAGGAGGTGCCGGAGAATCGAAGGGTGAAGTTAGTTGCTACAAGGCTGAGGGGGAGAGCATTGGCATGGTGGCAGCAAACTAAACTTACTCGAGAACGAATGGGGAAGTCAAAGATAGAATCTTGGGAGAAGATGAAGAAGTTGATGAGATCTACTTTCTTACCTTACAACTACCAGTCACTTATGTACCAAAGGTTGCAGAATCTGAGGCAGGGGACAAAGTCTGTTAGTGATTATGCTGATGAATTTTACCAACTCATCGCCAGGAATGATATCATGGAAACAGAAGAACAGCTAACTGCTAGATTCATTGGGGGCTTGAGAATGCAGATCCAAGATATGGTTAATATGTTTGATCCTAGATCAGTAGCAGAGGCACATCAGAAAGCGTTAGCTTGGGAGAAACAAGGAAGGCGTGGAGGTGGTGTGTTTACTAATTCCAATAATCAAGCAAGGGGTGTTGGCGGAAGTTCTAGTGTTCCTAAACCTGTTACAAAGCCAGTGGTGAAGGAGGCAGAGAAAGCGAAGGCTAGTAGTGTTTTCAAATGTTATAATTGTCAGGAGTTGGGTCACAAAAGCAACGAATGTCCGAAGCCGAAGAAGAGAACCATGGTTGCAGAGGTTGAGGCAGATGATGGTGAGGAGGCAGAGTATTCAAATGTACCTTATGTTGAGGAGGAAGAAGAAGTGTCGGGAGATGAAGGATGTAATCTTATGATGAGGAGAAGTTGTTTGACACCAAAGCAAGAGGAGGATTGTAGTTGGCTGAGAAGCAATATTTTTCAATCGACATGTACTATTCTGGGAAAAGTTTGCAAGTTCGTTATTGATGCTGGAAGTTGCGATAATATTATTTCTACAGAGGCTGTGAGGAAATTGAACTTGAAAACTGAGAAGCATCCTAAACCGTACAAGCTAGCATGGTTAAGAAAAGGAGGTGAAGTGAAAGTGTGTCGAAGAGCTTGTGTGAATTTT
This sequence comes from Allium cepa, assembly GCA_030765085.1. Lineage (NCBI taxonomy): Eukaryota > Viridiplantae > Streptophyta > Magnoliopsida > Asparagales > Amaryllidaceae > Allium > Allium cepa. The sequence continues at coordinate 89,191,189 of CM060943.1, forward strand.
TCAATCGGAAAGAAGTACAAAGATGAAATCTGGTGTGATGTCGTAGATATGGATGTTTGTCACTTATTGTTGGGCAGACCATGGCAGTTTGATAGAGCAGTTCAGCATGACGGTCGTGCCAACAGTTACAGTTTCATGTTCGAGGGTACTAAAATCATTTTAGTTCCTAAGAGACAGCAGCAGAAGGAGAGCAAGCTAGAAGAGATTGAAGAATTGAAAACTCTGTTGACTTTGAAGGAGTTTGTTAAAGAAGTGGAGGAAGAACCGGAAGTGTTTTTGTTGATTGGGAGAGAGAGTAGCGAAGAAGTTGAGATTCCTGAAGAAGTGAAGCCTGTTTTGAAAGAGTTTGAAGATGTCTTTCCAGAGGAGTTACCGAAGGAGTTACCACCACTTAGAGACATTCAACATCAGATTGATCTTGTTCCCGGAGCAGTGTTACCACACCGACCACATTACAGAATGAGTCCGAAGGAACATGAGGAGTTACGAAGGCAGGTGGAAGAATTACTTGAACAGGGTCGTATTCAGGAAAGTTTGAGTCCGTGTGCTGTACCTGCATTGTTAGTACCAAAGAAGGACGGAACTTGGAGAATGTGCACTGATAGTAGAGCTTTGAATAAGATCACTGTTCGTTACAGATTTCCTATGCCGAGGTTGGATGATTTGTTGGATCAGTTGAGTGGGGCAACTATATTCTCGAAAATTGATTTGAAGAGTGGTTATCATCAAATTCGTATCAGACCTGGAGACGAATGGAAGACAGCTTTCAAAACTAGAGAGGGGTTGTACGAATGGTTGGTTATGCCATTTGGTTTGTCTAATGCACCTAGTACATTCATGCGGGTGATGAATCAAATTTTTAGACCATTCATTGGAAAGTTCGTCGTGGTGTATTTCGATGATATTTTGATTTATAGCAGGAGTACGGAGGAGCATGTTCTACATCTGAGGGAAGTGTTGCTTATTCTTCGTGAAGAACAATTTTATGCTGCTACAAAGAAATGTGTGTTTATGACACCTACTGTTTTATTCCTGGGTTATGTTGTTTCAGGGAAAGGTATTCAAGTTGACCAGAGCAAAGTTGAAGCAGTCAAGAATTGGCCACAGCCAAAGACAATTACAGAAGTGAGAAGTTTTCATGGGCTAGCGTCATTCTACCGAAGGTTCATACCACACTTCAGTAGCGTGATGGCTCCAATGACTGATTGCATGAAGGGTAAACAGTTTGTGTGGTCAGAGGAAACGGGGGTTGCCTTTGAGAAGATTAAGGAATTGTTGACGTCTGCACCAATTCTTGTTCTACCGAATTTTCAGTTGTTGTTTGAATTGCATACTGATGCTTCGAAGGTTGGTATTGGAGGAGTTCTGAGCCAGAATGGAAAGCCAGTCGCTTATTTTAGTGAGAAACTGTCAGGGGCAAAGATGAGATACAGTACATATGACGTTGAATTTTATGCTGTTGTTCAGGCTATCAAGCATTGGAGGCATTATTTGTTTCAGAAGGAATTTGTTCTTTACACAGATCATGAAGCTTTGAAACATTTACAGGGACAGGATAAAATTTCAGCGAGACATGCATCATGGATTTCTTATTTACAACAGTTTACTTTTGTCGTTAAGCACAAATCAGGGGTGACAAATCGGGTAGCTGATGCTTTAAGTAGGAGGAGTCATTTACTAACGACAATGAAGATTGAAGTGACGGGGTTTGAAATGTTGCCAGAGATGCTTGAAGAAGATCCTTACTTTGTGAAATATGTTGAAAAAGTGAAGGATGGGATTACCGATGAATTCATGTTGGTTGATGGTTTTCTGTTTAAAGGAAGTCGATTATGTATTCCGGATTGTAGTTTGAGGATGAAAATTGTGAAGGAATTGCACGAGGAAGGACATGTGGGCCGTGATCGTACTTTACAGTTGATTTCGCAATCTTACTTTTGGCCATCGATGAGAAAAGAAGTTGAGAGATTTGTGGAGCGATGTCATATTTGCCAAGTTTCAAAAGGAACAGCAACGAATGCAGGGTTGTATATGCCATTACCAGTACCATCTAAGCCATGGGTTGATATTAGCATGGATTTCGTTTTGGGTTTGCCGAGAACTCAAAGGGGAAATGATTCGATATTTGTTGTGGTGGACAGGTTTTCAAAGATGGCACATTTTGTTGCTTGCAAGAAGACAGCAGATGCAGTTCGAGTAGCACAGTTATTTTTCAAGGAGATTTATCGACTTCATGGATTGCCAGAATCTATTGTTTCTGATCGAGATACTCGTTTTCTGAGTCACTTTTGGCTGAGTTTGTGGAAAATGGTGGGGACGAAGTTGAATTTCAGCAGTGCTTATCATCCACAAACCGATGGACAGACAGAAGTTGTTAACAGGTCATTGGGAAATTTGTTGCGTTGTCTTGTACAGGATAATTTGAGAAGTTGGGACCTGAAACTATGTCAGGCAGAATTTGCTCACAATCATGCAGTTAATCGAAGCACAGGATTCAGTCCGTTTCAGATTGTTTATTCATGTTTACCCAGGGGACCGTTGGATTTAGCTGTAGTATCACAACCTAAGGGTACAGTTAAACGAGCTGCTGATTTTGTTGAAGAGCTGACGGGATGTCATAAAATCGTTCAGGAACGATTGGAGAAATCGAATGAGAAATATAAGAAGTCTGCAGATTTGAAACGTCGAAATGTTGAATTTAAAGAAGGTGATTTGGTTTATGCTATATTGACAAAGGATCGTTTTCCAGTGGGTGCTTACAACAAGTTGAAAGCCAGGAAAATTGGTCCAATTGAAGTTTTGAAGAAAATTAATGAGAATGCTTATCGATTAAAGTTGCCAGATGATGTGTATACTTCTGATGTTTTTAACGTCAAACATTTAATTCCGTATCATGGAGATGAGATTGTTGTGAAAGAAGTTGCAAATTCGAGGTCGAATTTTTCTCAACCAGGGGAGGATGATGCAGCACGATCTACTATTCCCCAAGAGATAAGTCGGTCACGAGTTAACATGCTTCTAGGTCGTGTGGGGGAAGCTATGGAGTTGGATAACTCGGAGTTTTTAAGTCGTTACCGACTTAAGGGACATAGGTTACGAGCTAAAGAGAAAACCCTAAGTCGTTTCCGAGTTAACAAGGTCAAGTATGACGAGTTACGAGCTATGGAAGAAAGGCCACGAGTTAACGAGCCAAGGGGAAAGGAAAGCCGACTTAACAAAGCAATGAGACGTCGCCGACCTAACAGAGGTATATTGGGTCGTCTCCGACCTAAGGGATCATGTGAGGGGAAGGTGCGAGTTAGTGAAGAAGAGTTGAGTCGGGACCGAGTCAATTGGAGACCAGTGGAACCGTTGCGCCGAGCTAACGAGCTACGACCTAAGATAAGTCGGCAAGGAGCTAAACCATGCGTCTTTGAGTCGTAGGTCGGCATGGAGATGAGTCAGTAGTGCAGCGTTGTAATATGCTGAGTCGGCATGCGCTTGAGTCGGTCAAGTATGTAATGTGTTGAGTCGTGTAAGTGGTGTAGTTAAGTCGGTGCCGACCTTGTATGAGTCACTTGTATTTCGTTCTGTTGTAAAAAGGTTGAGTCGCGTGTGTTAAGTCGGTCACGACTTAAGTTGAGTCGTAAGTCGCTTGCCGACTTAAGGCACTGGGTCAGAAAATCCTATAAATAGCGTATGTGTTGTACATTTTGAGGGTTGTTGATTTTGAATAAAATTTCTCTTTTGTTAGCTTTGTGCTTTCATACCAATTGGTAGTTGAGTGTAATCTCCTATCTCCTCTTTCGGTTAATCGAGTGCGCTCGATTCAACGATCGTAGAAGCCGATTCACGGAATCTAGTGCGCTAGATCAACGTGCGAAGAATCGTAGATCTTGAAACACGGTATAGTGCGCTATCAACGTGTTTGAGATAGCTAGAGTTCGGTATCTTTGGATCAACGAACTTGGGCATTTTTGGTATCTTCAACTCACCGATTGCTACAATCCATCGATTGAAGTTTTGTTTGATTAATCCGCTGCGTCAAGATTAGAGTAGAGAAAAGAAGTGAAGAAGTGTTGTAGTCGAGCTCTCAAAATAGTAGCACTTTGTCGCTTCAAAATCCAGATCCCAAAAAGTGAGATAAGCACCTCTATTTATAGGCTGAAATCCTTAAGTCGTTCACCCCTATGAGTCGTTCACGACTCATCAAAGCCCACGACTTACGAATCAAGCATATGCGCGACTTAACACATGCGCGCGACTTAACTTATACACGACCTAACGACTCAAGCCCATACGACTTACGACCTAACCCACTGCCGCATTTCTCCCTAAGTCGTTTGGACGACTCAACGACTCAACACTCAACACAGGGGACGACTCAACGACACACACGGCTTAGCAACCCAGCGACCTAACACCCTTGCCTTCATGCGACCTAAGCCTTATCTTGTCCACGACCTAACTACAAACACAGGGTCTCACGACCTAAACACCAACGACCTAAGCCATCTTCCTTAAGCCGCTATCCCTTAAACCGTTAACTCCTACGCCACTAAACCCCTTAAGTCGGCCAAATCCTATAGGTCGTTCACCTTTTTAAACCGGTCAATCTCTTAAGTCGCTTACTCTTTAAGCCGGTCACCTTCCTTAAGTCGCTCCATCCTCTAAGTCGCTCCATCGACTCATGCTACAACTCGACCCAACCCTGGACGACTCATCTCTGGACGACTTAAGCTCCAAACGAAATAAATTTTAAACGACTTAACAACACTAACGACCTAATAACAACAATTCTACGATCCTTCGATCCGTAAAAAATACGGGTCGTTACATTCTCTCCCCCTTAAAAATTTCGCCCCCGAAATTCCAAACAAACTAGAGCAACCAAAACTATTCTGCATGCCTACCATCTATAGCAATCAACAAACCATGCATCCAATTACTAGCCTAGCATGCAGAATTCTAAGACTAGAACAAGTTACAATTTCATGAGATGCCACGACACCTTAGGGCCATACCTTGAAGAGTTCAGGATGAGCTGCCTTCATCCTCTCTTCCTCCTCCCATGTACAGTCGTTAACATCATCACTCCATTGTACCTTGAGCAACTTGACTACCTTCCTCCTAAGTTGTTTCGTGTCAGTTTCCACAACACGAAGCGGCTTACGAGGTCTCTCAACGACTGGATCAACTTCTAAATCTCCATAGCTATCAGCAGAAACCACTGTACTTGGGTCGTGCACATACTTCCGTAGATACGATACGTGAAAAACATGTGCACACCCGACATCTTTTCTGGTAATTCCAATTTATAAGCGAGCTTTCCAATTCGCTCGACGATCGGGAATGGTCCAACAAATCTCGGAGTCAATTTCCCTCTCTTCCCGAATCGAATAACATTCTTCAGAGGAGAAACCTTCACAAAAACCATATCTCCTACGTCGAATTCCAAATCCTTACGACGCTTATCGGCATAACTTTTCTGACGGTCTTGGGCTGCCTTCATTCGTTGCTGAATGATCTCTATACAATCCGTAGTCTGTTGAATCATTTCTGGCCCAAGTATCAACTTTTCTCCTGTTTCCAGCCAACATGTCGGAGAGTTACATGGTCTTCCATACAATGCCTCATATGGTGCCATACCAATACTCGACTGGTAACTGTTATTATATGAAAATTCCACCAAATGAAATGATCTTCCCATGATCCTCCGAAGTCTAAAACACATTCTCTGAGGAGATGTTCCAAAATTCGGTTGACTCTCTCTGTCTGACCATCTGTTTGGGGATGATAAGCTGTACTCAAACACAACTCGGTTCCCCAAACTTCCTGGAAGCTCTTCCAAAATCCACTAGTGAAAAATAGGTCTCGATCGCTCACTATACTTTTCGGAATACCATGGAATCGAACTATCCACTTAACATACAACTCAGCCACTTTCGATGCAGTCCTAGTTGATCGAACAGGAATGAATCTTGCACTCTTAGTCAATCGATCTACGATGACCCAAATCCCTTCATTTCCTGCTCTGGTTCAAGGTAACCCATCGATAAAATCCATCGATATTTTCTCCCACTTCCATGTAGGAACTTCTAACGGCTGAAGTAATCCACTTGGCTTCTCTTGTTCGGCTTTTACCAACTGGCAGTTCATACATTTGGAAATAAAATTTCCAACATCCTTCTTCATACCTTCCCAGTAATAGGTTCTTTTCATATCCCGATACATCTTATTTCCACCTAGATGAATTGTTAACTTCGAGTGATGACTCTCCTTCAAAACTTCATTCCTCAATTCATCTATATCGGGAACAACCAGTCGTCCTTACTTCCGAAGCCAACCCTCTCGATCGACCTCGAATCCCTTATCCTTCTCTGGATCCAATCCAGATTCCAAATCCCGGATAATCTTGACAAGCATATCGTCTCGCTTTTGGCTCTCGCCAATCCTTTCCACCAGAGTAGGTCTTATCGATAAGTTTGCCAACATCTCAGGTTCTAATTCACATCTGGGCCTGAAGTCAAATCCAGCTAAATACTCGAGACTCTTCCATTCCGAAAACATGGCTCCCAATCCTACATGTCTTCGACTTAACGTATCTGCCACTGCGTTACCTTTTCCCGGAGTATAGGCTATACCAAAATCATATGATGCTAAAAACTCTAGCCATCGTTGCTGCCGAAGATTCAAATCCTTCTGGGAGAAAAGATACTTCAATGACTTATGATCTGCAAACAACTCGAATCGAACTCCCAATAGGTAATGTCTCCACATCTTCAGAGCAAATACAATCGCCGCTAACTCCAAATCATGAGTCGAATAATTCCTTTCATGCGGCTTCAGTTGTCGACTTGCATACGCAACAACTTTATCCTTCTGCATCAGTATTGCTCCAAGTCCAGTACCACATGCATCGGTGTAAACCACCAACTCATCATTTCCACTTGGAATAGTCAAAACAGGAGCACTTGTCAATCGCTCTTTCAGGATTCCGAAAGCTTGCTCACACTTAGCATCCCATCTGAATATTTGGTTCTTTTTCGTCAATCCTGTTAGTGGTGCAGCTATCATGGAAAAGTCTTTGATAAATCGACGATGGTATCCTGCTAATCCAAGAAAACTTCTCACATCAGATGCATTCTTAGGTCTAACCCAATCCTAGATTGCTGCCACTTTGGCGGGATCAACCGCTATTCCATTTCCAGAGATAACATGACCTAAGAACCTCACTTCACTCTTCCAGAAGTGACACTTCGAAAACTTAGCCTTCAGCTGATGTTTCCGCAAGATTTCCAAAACAATCCGCAAGTGCGTCTTGTGCTCTTTTTCAGTTCTGGAATAAATCAAAATATCATCCACGAACACAAGTACGAACTTATTCAACTGATCTCTGAACACTCTATTCATAAGATCCACAAAATATGCTGGTACATTGGTCAATCCAAACGGCATTACCAGCCACTCATAGAAACCGGATGGTGTCCTGAAAGCAGTCTTCGGCACACTATCCTTTGCCACTCTCAACTGGTGAAATCCCGTTGCCAAATCCATCTGAGAAAACACCTTAGCCTCGTGAAGCTGATCAAACAAGTCATCTATTCTCGGCAATGGATACTTGTTCTTCTTAGTCACTTTATTCAGCTCACGATAATCCACACACAACCTCTCCACTTTGGTTGCAAACACAACTGGTGCACCCCATTCGGACACACTACGCCGAATGAATCCTTTCTGTAAAAGGTCATCAACTTGCACCTTCAACTCTTGCTGTTCCCTAGGCGCCATTCGCCTAAGAGACATCACAACAGGTCTGGCTCCTTCAACTAGATCGATACGAAACTCGATCTCTCTATGCAGCGGTAACCCTTTGACCTCGTCAAAGACATCTTCAAATTCATTCACAATAGGCACCGATGACAGTCCATCCTGTGGAACAACTAGCGAATACATGAAGCTCATGAAGACGCCTTCTTCATGCTTACATCGTATCACACCTTTCGCCCCTCTACATTCTCGACTGTCACCTCCAGCCTCTTACAATCAACCCTTGTCGCATACTTCCTAAGCCAGTCCATACCCAAAATAATTCCGAACCCCGCAAAGTTCAGAACAAAACAATCACAAACAAAAGAGTAATCATGACTCGATACAACCAGACCACGGCATACCATATACAAACAAGACGAACCCCCAACTGGATTAGTCACAACCAATGGTCTATCAACAATATCCGGTTCCAAACCCAACCGGCCTACAAGTTCATTACAAACAAAGGAGTGCGACGCCCCAGTATCAAATAACACTCTAACTAGAACACCACAAATGGAAAGAGTACCTTGAACCATCACACTCTTTCCTTTCTCTTCCTCCATAGGAGCTTTCGAAGATGATGGTACAGCCCCAAAGCATAAGCTTGCACAATCTGTTTGTCCTTCCTCGGTTCCGGACAATTCTTCTTAATATGCCACAGCTTGTCACAGTTGTGGCACTTTACTGGCACCTTTGGATTCTTACAATCCCCAGACAAATGGCCCTTCTGCTGAAAATTGTAGCAGGTCACTTCACCCTTCGGCTTCTTCTGGCCATCCTTACCCTTCTGTTGTTGCTGCTTCCTCTTCTTGTTCCCACCCTGCTGTGGTTTAGATTCCTCCTTAGTCACAGCAACAACAGATCCTTCCTTAGGAAACAGATTCTCATGCCTGAGAGCCTTCTCCACAAGCTTCTCAAACGGATCGTCCAAATGATCCACCAACTGTCTCCCAAGATAACTGTTCAAGCCTGTCACAAACTTCTCATTCTTCTGATAAGGAGATTCAATATATGACCTAGCATACTTGGACAAAGCTTCAAACTCAGAAACATACTCAAGAACTGGTCTTCCACCTTGCTTGAGTTCCACAAACTTCTTGAACAGAATAGATTTCTGAGCTGTAGAAATGAACTTAGCTTCAAATCTAGCTTGGAATTGCTCCCAAGTAATCTCTTCCTCCGGAGTATCAATGGTGATAGAATTCCACCAATCAGAAGCTCTCCCTTGAAGCTGTCTTGATGCAAGCTTCCTCTTGGTTGCATCCTCAATTCCCAAATCACCAAAAATCCTTCTACAAGCATCAATCCACCTCTGAACTTCAATGGTTGATTCTATTCCCAAGAAAATCTTTCCTCCAAGAGCAGTATAGTCTTTACACAACTTAGCAAAATCCACCGGTCTTGGAGCTTGAACCTGAACTCCAACATCTACTGATGGCCCCGGAGCTGGCATCCTTCTCATGATCGAAGTCATCATAGCCTCGAACATAGAAGCATAATCAGCAGCCCCCTCAACAGTACGGCCTTCCCTAGCAGCTGGTCTCCCTCATCGACTCGTTCTTAATATATATTAAGAAAATGATTAATACTCCTTGAGAAACAACTGCATAAGGAGTTCAAATTCTTCTAAGCTACTATATTATATATAGTAATCATCCATAAAAATACAATTACGTCTTTCATACGTAGTTACATCAGGAGCGTTGGCTAAAATCGATTAACCAAAGCTCTGATACCAAATGTGACGATCGTCCATGACTCCTGCACTTAAACAAGGGAATAGCGCGCTGAAGAGTGTGCCAGGCCGCCATGGATGATCATCAAGGTAAGGTAAACACAGAATAGTCTATCGTATTACTCACAGCGCATGGATAAAATACAATAGAAAAGTATACATAGTGAAGCTCCATAGAACAGAATCTCATCATATAAACTCATAATAGTTTGGTACAACAATCTAAAAAGTCAATACAGCAAGCCTCACTACATATCACTCAGAGAATCATACAAACAGCGGAACATCCAGTACATGTAGTAAGAAAAACAATATGCAAAAGCCTCCAGCTCGTCTTCGTCGTCAGCATCGTTCGTCACTAAGAACAGCACCTGTCACCTGCTACCTAGTCTGCCCATCCCAAAACGGATAAACAGCCCAAGGTAATAAGAGTTGAACATAAAACCTTGAGTCAGACAAAAGTCCTAGTGAGCAGTAAATCAACTATCAAACATACCAAAAGAGCATAAAGGGTAAAAAGGAATAGGAACCCAACCATCCCACTCCACCTCTTTCTACAGTGATAGCCCTCAGACACACTAAGCAGAAACAAACATAGCAAAGCAGACAATTAAAGTAAAGCAATTATCACTCGAGTCAAGGTCGATGTTTTCTAAGCACAAACCCCCAAGGCCTAAACCAAGATCAGATAAGCACCCACAAAACATCGATCTTGAGACCGGGTGACGATACAACCAAAGCATCCAAACATCCATGACTCTGGCTATCACTGTTATCATTGCCTCGATATCACCGTTAAATGAATGACCGGCTCATTCTTTCATCCGTCCGTCAAGGGCTAATGGTAACCCCGGTTCTAGACATAACTCCGCACGTCATCGTGACCCGTGCCTAGGACTATCGAATCTGCCCAGAGTACTAGACCATCAACTATTCGTCTTGGGACTATCGAATCTGCCCAGCGTACTCTTGCTTTGAGTATGCTAGAACCTTCAACAATGGTGAAATCTCAGCCTTCTAGTCATCCTCCTCGACGACTATTTTCATACTAGCTCAAGCGCCTCTCGAGCCAACCATTATCCACAAACTCGAACCATATCACCGAGTTATCAACATGCTTGGGATGATCCCGTCTGGATTAAACCAAGGCTATCTCATATCATGCTTTGCTTCATTGCATCATAGCAAAGTCCCATCTCAACATCATGCTTTGCCTCATCGCATCACAGCAAAGTCTCATCTTAACATCATCATCAAATCTATCCATATGAGCTTTATCATCCGCTTCATATGCCACGGGTAGCTTTCCTTATTCAAGAGCCTTTCCACTTAGTTTTTGAATCATCTTCGACCAACTTGTCCAAATCAAATCATCAATCAACTAACTTCTATCAATCAATCAAATCAATCATTAATCCAAGTAATCAATCATTCAAACAAGATCTAAATAAACAGTTATAACAATAATGGCAATTTCGTAAATAAAGAGTCCAAATCTAACAAGCATGAATTCTTAAGTAATATCTTGATGAATGAACTAGCATAGCTTAACATGTAGTAAGATGAATATCAAAAATTTATGAACGATGGATCTACATGCAGACTTAAGGAAAATGCATGAAATCACTATCTTTAACACACAAACAAGCCACCGATCCAATATACTCCTTTGGGTCCGTGTGAAAGATAACCACCACTCACCGAATCACCTAAACACCTCAAAAGCAACTAACTTTAGATCTGGACAGCGAAGGATCTAGCTTGATCCGACAAGATTTCCCTTCAAACGATGAAATCTCTCTTCAATGGATGGAGATTTTCAACTTTGGCTCTTGGATCTTCGATTTGATCTTCAATTTAGATGGATGGAAGCACAAGATTAGAGTAGAGAAAAGAAGTGAAGAAGTTTTGTAGTCGAGCTCTCAAAATAGCAGCACTTCGTCGCTTCAAAATCCGGATCCCAAAAAGTGAGATAAGCACTTCTATTTATAGGCTGAAATCCTTAAGTCGTTCGCCCCTATGAGTCATTCACGACACATCAAAGCCCACGACTTACGACTCAAGCATATGCGCGACTTAACACATGCGCGCGACTTAACTTATACACGACCTAACGACTCAAGCCCATACGACTTACGACCTAACACACTGCCGCATTTCTCCCTAAGTCGTTTGGACGACTCAACGACTCAACATTCAACACAGGGGACGACTCAACGACACACACGGCTTAGCAACCCAGCGACCTAACACCCTTGCCTTCATGCGACCTAAGCCTTATCTCGTCCACGACCTAACTACAAACACAGGGTCTCACGAACTAAACACCAACGACCTAAGCCATCTTCCTTAAGCCGCTATCCCTTAAACCGTTAACTCCTAAGCTGCTAAACCCCTTAAGTCGGCCAAATCCTATAGGTCGTTCACCTTTTTAAACCGGTCAATCTCTTAAGTCGCTTACTCTTTAAGCCGGTCACCTTCCTTAAGTCGCTCCATCCTCTAAGTCGCTCCACCGACTCATGCTACAACTCGACCCAACCCTGGATGACTCATCTCTGGACGACTTAAGCTCCAAACGACTTAAATTTTAAACGACTTAACAACACTAACGACCTAATAACAACAATTCTACGATCCTTTGATCCGTAAAAAATATGGGTCGTTAGATGTGAGAACTAAAACAGTTTATTATTTTTTTAAAACAAAGTACAGGATAATTTTTAAAATAGATTCGCAATGCTTTTTAGAAAATGAGACTACCATAAGGCCTCCCGCACACACACACAATGCAAACGCAGAATCGGAGGAGATTTCTCCTTATGATAGTCAAAGATGCTTGATAAGCATTAAAAAGAAACATTTGATATTATTATTAGTGCATAGTGTAGGAAAAATCATTTCGAAAGTAAAGAAATAAATCTTAGCCAACATAGGCATTTCACACTTATGCCTACTATAGCTACCATGTTCAATAGTAGGTTACCGCCACATTCCATGGCAGGTTATACAACTAAAACCATACAGGGTTCGTATTGTTTCTTTGGATTTCCAACAAATGGTCAGGCCAAGGAGCTTCCCATTGCCACATGGGTACGCCTCTGGAAAGACGACCCGAGAACCTAATCGGATCTCTACCAACACAAGGCCGGGTTACCCCTAACTGGGTAACTACTGACACGAATATGTCATTCCCCGATCGTAACCGATCTATATCCGAGGATCCTCGATTTCCAACAACCACAAAGCAATAAATTTGCAGCAACAACATAGGTTAAGTATCTGGGCTCCATACCATGATACCACCTCTATCCAGAAGGAATGACATACACTAAAGGGGCGCTACCCCTAATAACCTTGCTGCGTCCTTCCTGTTTTGACCATTTCCGGGGTGTGAGGTCCGATGAAGTCTCGTCCACAAAGCCACGCTTTATATAAAAGCTGTGCTTTGATCATCAAATGCTCAACAGCACTTCGTATGCCACATTACCAATTTGGAAATTTATCACTAGTAACCATCAACTACATAACCTCTAAGGGTGTTAAGCTAAGAGAATAAATTCTCAGCCACCAACGGAAATATATTTGATAGAAACCAGCTTTACATCTCAAATTGTAATGTCAGACACACATCCATACAAGTCCGTTCCAGGATCGAACGGAACCGAAGGCACTTACAAAGAAGTCCTTGCAATCCGGATATTCACTAATCACGACCGTACTTCCCATCACAAAGGGTAATAAATTTCTATATCGGGGATCAGCCAATGCAGAAACATTCGACGGTAATCCTTCCGTTTTCACAAATATCTGGTCTTCAACACCGATCATCAAATGCAATCCATAACGACGTATCACATATTCGAAATGGGTTATACGACCCCAAGGTCCTTTCACGGCTAACCCAAATAGTGAGCGCTTATTCAAAAATAAGTGTGGCATTCAAATTCAAGCAAATCACAACCAATACCTATTCAAAGGTAAATATTGATAATCGGTTATTTAACTATCAATAGGCGTGTTCAACATCACCAAATTCCAAATAATTTCCCAAATTATTTATTTTCCAAAATAACTTTACTAGATATATAATTTCCACACTTCAACCATTTGAAAACAATTTTCAAATCACTTTTCACCTTTACCACTTTTGAAAACAAATTTCAATCATTTTCCTTACGCGGAAATACTTTCATTTCAACATGGTTCATTTAAACCAATTAAATAAATCCTAAACGATTTACTTTATATTTACATTCCAAATCCGTAAATTTATTCCCACACTTCAAAAATAAATCAATGTTTATTTTTAAACAAATTTCCCTTTCTTCTATAAATTCCATAGTGAATTTACAATTCCCAAAATATCTATGAATATACGATTTCCAAATCGATTTCTAATATTCATTTTCAATTTATCTTTAAAAGATAAAATCTCAAAACATTCACTTTATATTGGAAAACATTTCCATACTTATTTAATAATAAGTAATTCACAAATCTATTTATTTTCTAACACTTGGAAAATATTCAATATACTAAAATCGAAATTAAGCATATATTTCATTCTTTAAGAAATCATTCTCTTAAACACATTTGTTTGGGCCAAAACGAATGTTGCGTAAAACCTCGTTACGACAACCCAAAATCACTAGTATAGGGGTTCAAAATTTAGATAGATATATAAATCCCAATACTATACAAAAACATTTCCTTTCGGAAATCATTTACTATAACAACAGTGTTATAGTCCACCATTTCCTTCTATTTCTCGAAAACGTCTATTTCAACAATGAATGTTGAAATCTATGGTTTCGACACTTAATGCATTTTTTTAAACATCTTTAAAACAATTAACTTCATTTTATAATACCACTTTCCTAAAAAAACATATCTATTTTCTATAACAATATATTCATTGTCCAAAATCGTGAATATACTTCACTAACCAAATTTCAATAATTCTACACATTTTATATAAAGAATAGTTCGCTATCCAAAATCGCGAATATACTTCTTTTAATAAATTTCTATATTCAATTTATCAAATTCCATTGATTTCGAATTTATAAACAACGTCTATAAATTCTATTTCTATTTATAAACTTCGATTTATAAATCTCCTTTATTAATCCAATTCGATTTATATATCTCAAATATATACCAAAAGTCCATATTATAAGTTAAATACTTATAATTCATTTATTTACAAAATCGTTCTTTTTAAAACTTCTATTACTTATAAGATTCATTTATATTTTATAACCACTTCAACTTATAAAATCTCCTTTATCAACAATTTCTATTAATATCCCACTTAAATGCCCAAAATCCAGTTTATAAGTTAATTACTCATAAATCTTTTATTTTACAACATCTATTCATTTCATAACTTCACAATTTATAAATCTATAAATTTTTAATGAAATCCATTTTATACTTCATTTTAACACTTAATAAACTCGTTTTATAATTCCAATATTCTATATATATATATATATTATAAATATCAATGTTAAAAATATTTTATATACATCCTTTATAATAATTCAAAAATCCAAATTTAAACTATTTTATAAATCTATTTATTTTAAAAATCACCTTTTGGTTATATTTCACAAAAATCTTAATTTTTATAACATAAAAATTTATAACGTTTTAATTATTTAAAATGAAACAATTCAAAAATTTAATAAAACGTATACTTTGAAAAATCATTTTAAAAATCCTTTTAAAATCAAAATCGTTATTTTTAAACTTTTAAAAATGGATCCGATGATGCAACAGCACCAAATAGTCAATCATGACATCCAAATATCATATATCGATATGATAATCAACAAATATCAAAATATCTGTAAATAAATCAATATAGTTGAGGAATCCAGTTGGATCCCTCCAACCTGTTTCCCTGCATCCACAAACATTAGCACAATACCAATTCCGTTCCAGTACGGAATTATCGCGGTATATGGGATTTATAAAATATTATCCGCTTAATAGACGGCGCAATAGGGTCCCATCCGCTATATAATGCGGGAAATCAACTCCAAGTACATAAATAATACCAATTCCAATCAAGATGGAATTATCGCGGTATATGTTTTTAATAAATAACATCTGCTTACTAACGGCGTATAATGTCTATTTTAACAATCAATAGATAATAATTCATCATTCAGCATACAATCAACAATTTTAAATCTAACTATTTAAAATTATAAATCGAAACTATTCGATTGAGTGAGAAGTTCTCACCTTGATTTTAATTCCGTTCCAGCGTTTTATTTCGAATAAAATTAAACGTGCGTTTAATTTTACCCGAAATTTTCACTAGCTCCAAACGACTCCAATCCAGTTCCATAGCGTAGTGTTCGTCCATATGAACCCAATGCAACTGATTTCGTGCGTTTTTGACCTCGTAGCAAAAAGTTATAGCAGTTTAAACATCGTACGAATTTAAATATAAATCATATTTACATTTTCTTTTATTTTTTAAACCTACAATGCAATCTGGCCGTCCAATATCCAACAAGCACATCTATCCGCACTTGGCTTTCTTCCCCAACAGGCTGAAACGCAAAAATCACGGACGTGATTTTAAAACCCACGGCCGCCTCCATCCTAGAATTATTGCACCCTCTACAAGCAAAACGAAGACGATCGAGCAACTCCACGCTGTAGCTCACAACGCCACGCACCTCCACCTAGAATATTGATGAACTGGCCCTCCCCCTTCCTCGTAAATCGTGACCGAACGTGGGTACTTCACGGCCAAAATATGGCCCCTACGACACTTCGTTTCAAATCACGACCACTGGATTTATAGTTCGTGATGTGATCTACAATATTGTAGTTGAAAGTTTCTCAGATTGATTCACGGATTTGAAGATAATTGGGGATGAAAGTTATGAATTTTTGGCCATTGGTATAAGGGGAGGCGGCTGAGACATTTAGGGTTTTGATTAATTTGTGAAAATAATGAATGTTTGTGGCCTTTTATAGAAAAATACGCGACACTATTCATCCCGGATTTTTCCGAACTCCGATTTACGCGCGGTAACGGGCGTCTCTAGGGTTTAACCCACGTTCCGGACATAATGGAATAGGTTTCGGAAGCTAATTCGATCGTCTGTGCGAGTTATGGCAAATAACGATCGATTTGAAATTAAATCGGTTAATCAATTTTCTGTGCGTTTTAGCTTGCACCGGACAAACGGTAAATCCGATCGACACGAAATTTAAAACCATACAATAATATCACATTACGGATCCGATGAAATGGGTTTCGTCAAAATCCGAGACTGATTGAAAAATGACTATTTTAACTCGCCAAATTAATATTGAAATAATTTCGATGCGTTTCGAGCTGCCACGGTCAAACGAAAACTCCGATTGCTACAAAAATTAATATCTGATAATAAAAAGTTATTATGGATCCAATGGAACTAGTTTCGTCCAATTCTGAGACTGTTCGAAAAATGGCTAATTTCACTAGTCGATTAAATATTAAAATATTCAATTTTCACAGATTAAATTTAAATTCAATTTTAAAAGTTCAAAAACATCTTTCTTACTCCAACATGATTAAATAAAATTTTACAAATCATTTCCAATCATATTAAACCCCATTTTCAATTATTTCTGAAATTTCAAATATCAAATTATCGATTTAATTATTCAATTAAATCCAATATTCGAAATTTAGTTTATTCAACTTATAAATTCCACTTATTAATATTTAAAATAAATTAAATATACAAATTTTAATTGAAAGAAATTCTGGGTCGTTACATACTTCCCCCCTTAAAAGAATTTCGTCCTCGAAATTACCAAGTAAAAAAAAGTTACAGAATCCATTAACTTTCCCAAACAAACCATTCAAATTAGATTTTTCAAATCTCTTAAGTGTTTAACTTTCCCAAAATTCATAGTTAAACTTCTTACAGCATCTTTACTAAGTTTCCAAATCCAAACTTAGTTTTCAAAAAAATTTCAATTTTTCAAAAATATTCTAACGCCTTAAATTTTTGGAAAAATTCGCCAGAGTCTCCTTTGCGCGGCTCGATCCGAAAAAAAAATGACAGTATATATATCACAAATATACATATCATCAAGTGATGAGGCATCCCGCAGGGAAAAAAGTGTAGAAGTACGATATTTAATCCGAGATATGTACCTTATATTTTATTAGCGAGCATATACGGCTAATATAGCGCGAAAGCGAGCTCCAAATGCGAAGCAAGCGCAATCCGCACCTACTAAACACTCAACAAACAAATGAGAACATGTATATATGAAAATAATACCAATATACATCATATAGCAACATAATAACTACATGTGCCTACATAGCAATGCATTCAATAGCAATAAATGCAACTACCAAATCAATATAAATTTACTTCTCATTAACATTTAATGAATTGGTTTTCCAATTGATTCATTAACATTGGATTTTACTAACATTTATTCATATCCAATTTCAATTAGTTTGCATTTACTAATTTACATTCAAGTTGGTTCATTTCCAAATCAAATTTCAATTCTATTCAAGTTCATTTTCTTCCAAGTTGGATTCAATTTCTTTAGCTTCCAATTTCGCTAATTCACTTTCATTAACACTTAATGAATTTATATACAATCAATTAACAATCAAATAACAACCAATGTTTATTTAACGTAACCAAATTATTCAATTTACATTCAATTTGGTCCAACCCTTTTAATTCCAATTGGTTTATATTAAATTGATTTTCATTCAATTATTCAATTTCTCAACTTCATTAGCTTTTAATGAATTAACACTCACATTCATTATTCCATATCAATTTATTTACATTCAATTGATTAATATTTCATCCATTTATCAATTCAATTGCTAATTCCTTTAACAATATAAAGTTGAATTTCATTCATATAACTCAAGTTCAAATTCTCAATGACTTCATTTCATTGATTCACTTATTAATTCACTTTGACACCAAAATCAACTTCTTTCAACATCACTTAGGTTATATTCCATCCAAACATCATTTGTTTATTTTATTAATATCAACATCACTTAATAGGTTCAATAGTTGGTTCATTTTAACTTTTCACATTATCTAGATAGAGTTTCCAGAATTTTAATCACCCGGTTTTACTCCAAAACCATTTTGAAATTATAATCAACTCAAATCCAATTTCCTATGGAAGCAATCCATCACTTTAGAAACTCGAAAATGAATTCTAATGATGTGGCCATCATCATCAGGATTATTTTCCAGCGACCGAAGTAAGTTCAGTGCTTCCTTACTTCCACAATTCATTTTAAAACAATTCTCATCCAAAAATATTTCCTAAAATAATAATCAATCGTTTCCTTCAATACTTTGGAAAACATTTCAACTTTCCCAAGAGTTTTAAATCCCCAAACCTTTGTTTTCATTATATTTAAAACACTTTTCAAAATTCCCAGGATTTAAATTCTGGTTTAAATCAATTTAGTTATTCTTCCTTTGGATAAATCATACTTATAGAATTTTATTTGATTATGAACCTTTTCAAACTCTAAGTTCTTATATTTGATTATTTCATTAACAACCAAACATCCAAGGATATATAATATTTTCAGAAAATTATTCCTTTATATACAAAATATAATCAAGGTAAAATTATTTCATTTACCCAATTTAAAACAATACTGTATCAGTTTATCTTATTTAAGAGTTTAGAAACCCCTATCGATCACGGTTGTACTTCCCGCACCGACCAGAATTCATAAACAATCAACTGATAAGTCAACACAATACAAAACAATTTATATTCACTAACAAATACGCGCTCATAACTATTTTTACACCCACACTCATTCTAGAGTACTACTGACTCTATCTCTAATGAGTAATTCCCAATAGAGCCATGGTTGTCGCTTAACCATATGCTCTGATACCAAATGTAATGATCTAGGCTTTTCAACCATCGACAGAGGTCACAACCAGTAGGCTTTTCAAACATCCCAGCCCCACCGTGGCTTACACTGATATCCCAAACTTGCTTTTACGGCCAGCCTCTCGACTGTCACGGACTCTGCCTAACCAACCCCGTAAAGAGGACATGTGGGGGCAAGAGTCTCCCGTTCGCCACCTAACCGCGAAGCGAGAACCCCCCATCACATTGCACTAAGCTAAGCAACATGCCATCCAACTTGCCTCCTGCAACTCGTGAATTCCACAATATCCTGATAAACCTGACTCTTGACTGCCCGTGTGGAAATTGGTGGGCACCCAGAGTTTAGGAAGGAAAACAATAAACTCCGAGTCAGTCATGTGGCTGGTGTGAGAACTAAAATAGTTGTTTTTTTTTAAAACAAAGTACATGATAATTTTTAAAATAGATTCGCAATGCTTTTTAGAAAATAAGACTACCATAAGGCCTACCGCACACACACACAATGCAAACGCAGAACGGAGGAGATTTCTCCTTATGATAGTTAAAGATGCTTGATACGCATTAAAAAGAAACATTTGATATTATTACGAGGAGATTTCTCCTTATGATAGTCAAAGATGCTTGATACGCATTAAAAAGAAACATTTGATATTATTATTGGTGCATAGTGTAGGAAAAATCATTTCGAAAGTAAAGATATAAATCTTAGCCAACATAGGCATTTCGCTCTTATGCCCACTATAGTTACCATGTTCAATAGCAGGTTATCGCCACATTCCATGGCAGGTTATACAACTAAAACCGTACAGGGTTCGTATTGTTTCTTTGGATTTCCAACAAATGGTCAGGCCATGGAACTTCCCATTGCCACATGGGTATGCCTCTGGAAAGACGACCCGAGAACCTAACCGGATCTCTGCCAACACAAGGCCGGTTTACCCCTAACTGGGTAACTACTGACACGAATATGTCATTCCTCGATCATAACCGATCTATATCCGAGGATCCTCGATTTCCAACAACCACAAAGCAATAAATTTGCAGCAACAACATAGGTTAAGTATCTGGGCTCCATACCATGATACCACCTCTATCCAGAAGGAATGACATACACTAAAGGGGCACTACCCCCTAATAACCTTGCTGCATCCTTCCTGTTTTAACCATTTCCGGGGTGTGAGGTCCGACGAAGTCTCGTCCACAAAGCCACGCTTTATATAAAAGCTGTGCTTTGATCATCAAATGCTCAACAGCACTTCGTATGCCACATTACCAATTTGGAAATGTATCACTAGTAACCATCAACTACATAACCTCTAAGGGTGTTAAGCTAAGAGAATAAATTCTCCGCCACCAACGGAAATATATTTGATTGAAACCAGCTTTACATCTCAAATTGTAATGTCAGACACACATCCATACAAGTCCGTTCCAGGATCGAACGGAACCGAAGGCACTTACAAAGAAGTCCTTGCAATCCGGATATTCACTAATCACGACCGGACTTCCCATCAAAAAGGGTAATAAATTTCTATATCGGGGATCAGCCGATGCAGAAACATTCGACGGTAATCCTTCCGTTTTCACAAATATCTGGTCTTCAACACCGATCATCAAATGCAATCCATAACGACGTATCACATATTCGGAATGGGTTATACGACCCCAAGGTCCTTTTCCGGCTAACCCGAATAGTGAGCGCTTATTCAAAAATAAGTGTGGCATTCAAATTCAAGCAAATCACAACCAATACCTATTCAAAGGTAAATATTGATAATCGGTTATTTAACTATCAATAGGCGTGTTCAACATCACCAAATTCCAAATAATTTCCCAAATTATTTATTTTCCAAAATAACTTTACTAGATATATAATTTCCATACTTCAACCATTTGAAAACAATTTTCAAATCACTTTTCACCTTTACCACTTTTGAAAACAAATTTCAATCATTTTCCTTACGCAGAAATACTTTCATTTCAACATGGTTCATTTAAACCAATTAAATAAATCCTAAACGATTTACTTTATATTTACATTCCAAATCCGTAAATTTATTCCCACACTTCAAAAATAAATCAATGTTTATTCTTAAACAAATTTCCCTTTCTTCTATAAATTCCATAGTGAATTTACAATTCCCAAAATATCTATGAATATACGATTTCCAAATCGATTTCTAATATTCATTTTCAATTTATCTTTAAAAGATAAAATCTCAAAACATTCACTTTATATTGGAAAATATTTCCATACTTATTTAATAATAAGTAATTCACAAATCTATTTATTTTCTAACACTTGGAAAATATTCAATATACTAAAATCGAAATTAAGTATATATTTCATTCTTTAAGAAATCATTCTCTTAAACACATTTGTTTGGGCCAAAACGAATGTTGCGTAAAACCTCGTTACGACAACCCAAAATCACTAGTATAGGGGTTCAAAATTTAGATAGATATATAAATCCCAATACTATACAAAAACATTTCCTTTCGGAAATCATTTACTATAACAACAGTGTTATAGTCCACCATTTCCTTCTATTTCTTGAAAACGTCTATTTCAACAATGAATGTTGAAATCTATGGTTTCGACACTTAATGCATTTTTTTAAACATCTTTAAAACAATTAACTTCATTTTATAATACCACTTTCCTAAAAAAACATATCTATTTTCTTTAATAATATATTCACTGTCCAAAATCGTGAATATACTTCACTAACCAAATTTCAATAATTCTACACATTTTATATAAAGAATAGTTCACTGTCCAAAATCGCGAATATACTTCTTTTAATAAATTTCTCTATTCAATTTATCCAATTTCATTGATTTCGAATTTATAAACAATGTCTATAAATTCCATTTCTATTTATAAACTTCGATTTATAAATCTCCTTTATTAATCCAATCGATTTATATATCTCAAATATATACCAAAAGTCCATATTATTAGTTAAATACTTATAATTCATTTATTTACAAAATCGTTCTTTTTAAAACTTCTATTACTTATAAGATTCATTTATATTTTATAACCACTTCAACTTATAAAATCACCTTTATCAACAATTTCTATTAATATCCCATTTAAATGCCCAAAATCTAGTTTATAAGTTAATTACTTATAAATCTTTTATTTTACAACATCTATTCATTTCATAACTTCACAATTTATAAATCTATAATTTTTAATGAAATCCATTTTATACTTCATTTTAACACTTAATAAACTCGTTTTATAATTCCAATATTCTATATATATATATATATATATATATATATATTATAAATATCAATGTTAAAAATCTTTTATATACATCCTTTATAATAATTCAAAAATCCAAATTTAAACTATTTTATAAATCTATTTATTTTAAAAATCACCTTTTGGTTATATTTCACAAAAATTTTAATTTTTATAACATAAAAATTTATAACGTTTTAATTATTTAAAATGAATCAATTCAAAATTTTAATAAAACGTATACTTTGAAAAATCATTTTAAAATCAAAATCGTTATTTTTAAACTTTTAAAAATGGATCCGATGATGCAACAGCACCAAATAGTCAATCACGACATTCAAATATCATATATCGATATGATAATCAACAAATATCACAATATCTATAAATAAATCAATATAGTTGAGGAATCCAGTTGGATCCCTCCAACCTGTTTCCCTGCATCCACAAACATTAACACAATACCAACTCCGTTGCAGTACGAAATTATCACGGTATATGAGATTTATAAACTATTATCCGCTTAATAGACGGCGCAATAGGGTCTCATCCGCTATATAATGCGGGAAATCAACTCCAAGTACATAAATAATACCAATTCCAATCAAGATGGAATTATCGCGGTATATGTTTTTAATAAATAAAATCCGCTTACTAACGGCGTATAATGTCTATTTTAACAATCAATAGATAATAATTCATCATTCAACATACAATCAACAATTTTAAATCTAACTATTTAAAATTATAAATCGAAACTATTCGATTGAGTGAGAAGTTCTTACCTTGATTTTAATTCCATTCCAGCGTTTTATTTCGAATAAAATTAAACGTGCGTTTAATTTTACCCGAAATTTTCACTAGCTCCAAACGACTCCAATCCAGTTCCATAGCGTAGTGTTCGTCCATACGAACCCAATGCAACTGATTTCGTGCGTTTTCGACCTCGTAGCAAAAAGTTATAGCAGTTTAAACATCGTACGAATTTAAATATAAATCATATTTACATTTTCTTTTATTTTTTAAACCTACAATGCAATCTGGCCGTCCAATATCCAACAAGCACATCTAGCCGCACTTGGCTTTCTTCCCCACCAGGCCGAAACGCAAAAATCACATACGTGATTTTAAAACCCACGGCCGCCTCCATCCTAGAATTATTGCACCCTCTACTAGCAAAACGAAGACGATCGAGCAACTCCACGCTGTAGCTCACAACGCCACGCACCTCCACCTAGAATATTGATGAACCCGGCCCTCCCCCTTCCTCATAAATCGTGACCGAAATTGGGTACTTCACGGCCAAAATATGGCCCCTACGACACTTCGTTTCAAATCATGACCGTTGGATTTATAGTTCGTGATGTGATCTACAATATTGTAGTTGAAAGTTTCTCGGATTGATTCACGGATTTGAAGATAATTGGGGATGCAAGTTATGAATTTTCGGCCATTGGTATAGGGGGAGGCGGCTGAGACATTTAGGGTTTTGATTAATTTGTGAAAATAATGAATGTTTGTGGCCTTTTATAGAAAAATACGCGACACTATTCATCCCGGATTTTTCCAAACTCCGATTTGCGCGCGGTAACAGGCGTCTCTAGGGTTTAACCCATGTTTTGGACACAATGGAATAGGTTTCAGAAGTTAATTCGATCGTCTGTGCGAGTTATGGCAAATAACGATCGATTTAAAATTAAATCGATTAATCAATTTTATGTGCGTTTTAGCTTGCCCCGGACAAACGGTAAATCCGATTGACACGAAATTTGAAACCATACAATAATATCACATTACTGATCCGGTGAAACTAGTTTCGTCGAAATCCAAGACTGTTTGAAAAATGACTATTTTAACTCGCCAAATTAATATTGAAACAATTTCGATGCGTTTTGAGCTGCCACAGTCAAACGAAAACTCCGATTGCTACAAAAATTGAAATCCGATAATAAAAAACTATTACGGATCCAATGGAACTAGTTTCGTCCACTTCTGAGACTGTTCGAAAAATGGCTAATTTCACTAGTCGATTAAATATTAAAATATTCAATTTTCACAGATTAACTTTAAATTCAATTTTAAAAGTTCACAAACATCTTTCTAACTCCAACATGATTAAATAAAATTTTACAAATCATTTCCAATCATATTAAACCCCATTTTCAATTATTTCTGGAATTTCAAATATCAAATTATTGATTTAATTATTCAATTAAATCCAATATTCGAAATTTAATTTATTCGACTTATAAATTCCACTTATTAATATTTAAAATAAATTAAATATACAAATTTTAATTGACAGAAATTCTGGGTCGTTACAAAAGTGGATCCTTGTTAGATATCCGATTTATACATCAATTTTTTTTATAACAAGAGTGATACTTTATTCAAGTAGAGCACTCATGATGTCTCAGAGGTTCGAACTCATGATATCTAGAACTTTTATCTAAAGTGTCATACCGCTAACCACATGAACTAAAGGTCATAATGTCATTATGGAGGATGTAAGTAGTCATTATGACCTTACTTATTTAAATGTATAATATTCTAAGCATGTAAGGACCTTTCATCCGTTCACACTAGCGTCAAAGTGACACTGGTGTGAACAAAATTGCTCTCCCTTTCTTCTTACTTCAACTACAAAACATTAATTCTATTTAATTACTTTTCTCTTAGTTAAGGAAAATTTTGTTAAAAATTAGACATAATGGAAGAAAACTCATACCACTCTCTTTACAATCTCTACCTCAATCTCTACCCTTTCTTGCTTTTTGCGTATTCTAAAAAAGAAAGAATACCTCACTTTCAATTTGTGAGAGAAAATATGGTTTTTGGTAAATAAAATTAGGGAGTATGCAAGTTGCTTGGAGAGGAAAAAAAAGGGTGTTGATGCAGCTTTTCGCTAAAACAACAACAAAAGACCAAAGGCTGGCTTCAACGTGAGAGTTTGGTTTGAGGGCTAGTCCGAAGTAAAGTAGTAGCAAATTATGGAAAGTTAAAGTAAATGTCTAGATATATCAAATAAATGCCAAAATAAAAAGGTAGCACCAAGTTTTGTGGTGGTTTGAGAAAAATTCTTATGTCTACTGTTGATACCTATCTAAATTAGAGTCATGTAAAATAGGGTTGAAAGCCATTAATGATTTTTTATAATTTCTCTAATCTATGAAAGTATTGTTTTATCTTTTTGTATATGAATTTTTGCTTGACAATTGAAGTGTTTTATCTTTTTGTATATGAATTATTGCTTGACAATTGAAGTGGGTTGATGTCTATTATTGTGTTTTGAAGTGGGTGTGGATTAATAACGTTCGCACTATGTTGGAGCTAACGGTTAGATTATTGACATTTGACGTTCACCCCTCGTCTATGCCTTTATTCTCGTAGATTAATGCCGTGTTATTTGTTGGTACCCATTTATCTCTTTAAAAGCTTCATTTGACGCTGATACATGCTTTATTGCATGGTTGAAATTACACAATAACATAGTACCGTTGCCACATGTATCCAGTTCACTCTTTAATAGGTTGAACGTCCTTTGTTATTTGATTTAGTATGTGAATCGTTAACTTTTGACGAATATTACATTCGACTATCGGTGTTTGACTTTCTACACTTAGTTTGTTATTACTAGAACAACAAACTAGTAATATTCAAATCCTTTGGTGTAAATAATCCTTCAACTAATAATCACGATAGCATCCTTATTACGAAAAGTCAAGTGTTTTATATAAAGAGACTCAACATTTCACCACTTTTTGCATTTCGACCATAAGACTATAACACATGATTTACCTTGTTTTAAAGGGTGTAAAAAGAACTCTATTTTTACCGCCTCAAATTTCAAAAAATTAATTACATCAAAAGATAAAAAAATACACTCGGTAAAATATGATGTAAAATAGAGAATATGTGGCCATTTTTGGAAACAACGGATTTGATGAGAAGTAGGTTTGATTTTGGATAAAAAGATATCGAATTTGGGCAAAAGGGAGAATACAAAGAGTTCAATGGTCAAATGTAGCACATATTCTAACTATGTAATACAATAATTTGGTTGCAACTTAAAATTCTTACTTAAATCACCCGTTGCTTTAGATAAGACAGACTACTTGTGGCTAAACTTTCATCCCACCAATATACTAAACATCACCCTCATCATATTAAATAATTATGTACTCAAAAGCATCTCTAGCACTAACGGCCCAAAGTAAAAAAAGATAAAAAAGTAATAAACACCATGCATTTTCTTTCAAAGTGACATTTGACAAACATGGCACCTCCACTAATTTAAACATTAATACTACCAATAATTATTCAACGAAAGCCACATTTCAACATATGCCTAAACTTATCACCACCCACGTCATCATTATTCTTTACCTACTTAAATAATATCATAAATTGGTCACATGATATACATACATAATTAAACTAAATAATTATGTATGATAACAATATTTTAATATTTTATAAACAAGATGGATGTCTAGCTAAAATTGGATTATTATATGTTTAATTGCATTATTTTAAGTTTTTATAGATTTAAACTAGGGTTTGCCAGTAGCCACTTTTTTTTTTCCTCCTTATTTTATATATAAAATGAATTTTGGATTTTATGGCCGGACATAAATCAGATCTTCATGGCCCCGGATTCCCGTACTACGTGCGACGCACGTGCCTATCCAACTGATATTTTTTCCTCGTTACGTACACGTGTCCCCTTTCCATTTGTTCACCAATAGTGATAGAGGAAGTTTCTTTTTGTTTTCTAATTTTTTAAACTCGAATAATTCAATAATTAATCGGTACAGTATAAAGAGAGCGACCGCTGCATTACGCTACTTTCCATTTTCTTTTTCTTTTTTTACTTTACTTTTTTTTTTTCTTTTTAGTTCGTTTTTCACTCAAAGGGAAATCAGTGCAATAAGCTAGGGTTAGGGTTCCAAAGCGTCCTCTTTTGGTTATTTCTTTATTTGCGGTCGGGGCTATCTGCAGATAAGCTTGTAAATTTTGTGAAATGTTATGAATTAGTAAATTTTGTGAAGAAATTTGCGACTTTGTGGCTTTGGGTTGTGAAAATGAGCTGCTGTGAGGAGTATAAGAGATCGAGTAACGGTAGAGTGGTTGATGAAAACTTGCAATACTCGAGGAGATCATGTAGTAACGGGAAGAGTGAATCAAGCCAAAAATGTAAAAGTGAAGGGGGTCAAAGTAATGTTTGTGGGGTTGACGAGAAAGTTTTAATTAATCCGAAGTTACTTTTTATTGGTGCGAAAATTGGAGAAGGGGCTCATGGAAAAGTTTACGAGGGGAAGTAAGTTGATTGTTCTGTTTCAGTTTTTTTAATGTCTATATTTATGATTGAGCTTTATGTTGGAATAAATCAATATAACAATTTGTAAAAGATGCTACTTTGCTTATGCCATCCGTAATGATTATTAATATTAACAAAATATTCGATTTGCGGTAAATATTGTGTTTTTGGGATATGTTGTTGCCGTAGCTTTATGCAAGCATGTATATTTACATGTTAGATGCAAGTTTTTGTCTGATCATATCAACAACTATCAGCTATGAACAAACTGATGTATGAATGATGGCCTACATGCTATTGATTTATCTCAACATGGCAGGTTGGAGAATTTTATTAATTTTAAATGACCACTTTGGTTACAAACTGCTTCCAGCCCTTTTTTTTAAGTTACCTATACTTTGTAGAAGATTGTGAATCAGTTGCAGCATTTCAGTAATAATGTTTTGTGTATGCTGTTCTGAAGAAAACACTGGTTAGTTAAAGTATTAGTACCATAGCTAGTTGTTAGATGTATCCAGTCAGAGCATTGACTTAGGCAATATTTAGCTCAGTGCATACACGATCATGTTTAATTTTGTTATTTAAGCGAGTTCTTTGGTTTTCTAAACCCAAATAAGTCTACCTAAGGTTAGTTTGAGATAGTTTTGATTTGTATGGTGGTTCAATTGGTTTGTGCTGGTCTATAGGAAGTTAGTCTTAATATCAACTCTAGGCAAATTATGTTTTCCATTTCTTTTTGAAGTCATTGCAATATGTTATTGATCACTTATCGCAAGCAAAGGCCCGTTTTTATGTTACAATTCTTTGCTTTTATTTTTTATTGGAGAAGTGCATGTTTACCTGCCATAATTTCAAATTCTAGCTTATAGGAGGTAAATATTTGTTAAATTTGTCAAGCAAGGTTTTTTCAGTTTGTTAAGTTCAAACTTCAAAACGAAACAGGATATAAATTGTAAATCGTATATTCAAAAAATCCATATTTGAAGGTTTGTGCACACAGAGGACTTGATTTTGATGTTAGGGTTTCTACATATAAATTAAAACTCAAATTTCTCTCTTGTTCCATCTTTAATGTTTTCTGGAAAACATTGGATTATGGAATGAATGATTTTTATTAATTGTGGTTTTAACTGAGTTTGAATTGAAATGTTAATCGAATCGTAAGGAGTGAATCGTTCTGAAACGGGATTCAAATCATATATGTGCAAATATGAAAGGTTGTGAAAATAAATCTTTTAAATGATAACTTGGACTATAAATTGCTTCAAGCCCTATTTAACTTGGCTATACTCTAGTGAGTCGGTTGCAGAATTCCAGTAATATTGTTTTGTGTGTGCTCTTCCGAGGAAAAAATTGGGAAGTTAAAGCATTAAACCGTGGCTACTTGTTACATGTATCCAGTAGGAGCATTGCCTTTGGATAGCATTGAAGAGAACCCGGATGACCAGTAAACTTGCAAGGGGAATTAAGTTGTGCATGTCTGCTTCAACTCATGACACCTATAACTCTCGGGTTGTATTTTGTAATTTAACCGAGTACTTTGGTTTTCTGAACCCAAATGAATTAATTAATGCCGAGATTTATTTGAGATAACTTAGTCTGTTATGAAATTCTATTGGTAACTGCTGGTCTATAGGAAGTTAATCCTAACCCCAACTTTTGACAAGTTATGTTTTCCGTTAATTTGCAGAGTCATTGTAATATGTTACTAATCATTCATCACAAGCATTGTCCCGTTTTTATGTTTTAATTTCTTCTCTTTTTTCTTTAAAAAATACAAGTTTACCATCCATACATTTCAATTTCTAGCCTCCAGTGATGAAATATTTATCAAATTCTCTCGAGCTACCAGGTCATAATGGACTGCTTATGGTGTCCACTTTGCCGTTTTTATTTTTGTATCAGTTTTGAAAAAAACTGGTTTGAACTCTAAAAATGTTATACTCCGATGATCGCAGTCTATGTTTACAAGTTTTCCAATATGACAAACCTATGCGGAGACCTTGGCATATTGCCAAGCAAAAACCATTGTATTCCTACTTGATATGGTTCATGCCCTGTATCTTGGAACACATTTTTTTTGGGAACATCCACGATCCTTAGGATGGCCAAAAATGATTCCTTCCATACATTGTGCTGAAAGATGCATGAACGCTTGCTGCTCATTCCTAGTTTACAATATATCCCTTGTGTGTTTCATCGTAAAGCTTTTGAAATGCAAACAGTTTACCATTGGACACCATATCCATTTCTTATATCATTGATTTTATTTTTTTAACAGCTGATACAATGCCTAATTTTTTCGTATTTAGTTGTTTTGTTTATGCTCATTATTGTAAAACTCGTATTCAACTAGGTATGGTGAGCAAATAGTAGCAATCAAAGTTCTTAATAAAGGTGACACTCCTGAAGAAATATCAACACTCAAAAGTCGTTTTATCAGGGAAGTTAATATGCTATGTCGAGTGAAACATGAAAACCTTGTTCAGGTAAATTTCCTACCTTCATCTAGTGTTGTATGCATGTTTTAACTTGGTGTGTCTTGGTATCACTATATGAAGATTTTGCACTTGTTAAAAGAACTTAAAAGGAAACCTATTAGTTACACTACAATCCATGCCGATTCACATATCAGTACTTTTACATGCCCATCTTCCTGTAATTCTTAAAAGAACGAAACATGCATTACTATAAGTTAAACAGATAATGTTCATACTTCATGCCTATACTCCTGCAAAAAATGCAATATGGGGTAAATTCTTGAGTGTTATGTCCGTCACATTTTGCATTTAGTCAATTGTTAATTGCTCGTCAACATTATCACTTCTGCAGTTCATTGGTGCGTGCATGGACCCTTTCATGGTGATTGCTACCGAGCTATTACCTGGAATGTCATTGAAAAACTATTTGGCCAGTATTCGTCCTAAACAACTTGATCTGAGAACAGCAATCAGCTTTGCACTTGATATTGCACGTGCAATGGATTGCCTACATGTCAATGGCATTATCCATCGAGATTTAAAACCCGGTATATATATATATATGTCGATGCAATTTCTGATTATAGTAGATTGTGATGTTTTCGGAATAGGGATTGTATAACTGTTTGATTTGTCCTCCAAAATGCAGCTATGCATTCTAGCAGAACTTTTAGGACATACCTTTCTAGACCACCCTGATTCGTAGACTCCTGGAAGCATTTCAGTTTGGCTTATTATTGTAAACACGTAACGGATGCAATCTGAAAAGTGGAATATATAATTTAATTGCTCTATTTTTCTCCTAATTAAGATTTCAGAAGTTTTTGGCACCTAACTGCAACTGAAACTTATTCTGCAGACCTGATTATTAGTTGTTTATTTGGCCATAATGTAAAATTTGTGAACTTAAAGATACTGTTTGATTCATACTGTGTAGCCGACTGAGTTATGCAATAACCAACTTGAATTCACCACTAAGTAAAGCTGAATCTGCAGATAATCTGTTACTTACGGCCAATCAAAGGAATGTTAAACTTATTGATTTTGGACTTGCAAGAGAAGAAACTGTAACTGAGATGATGACTGCAGAAACTGGGACGTATAGATGGATGGCTCCTGAGGTACTGTAAACCAAACCTTTTTAGTTTACTTGTACAGGTACTTTATTTTTCGTGTGTACTAGCGGATTATATTTTCTAGTTTTTCTGTTAACAATATGAAACATCAATCTCTGTTGTGTTACTGGACAAGCTGTGTGTGTTTTTTTCTATTCTTTTTTTTTTATTTTTTCTCTACCTTTTGCCCTGTGGGTTTTTAAAAACGGGCATGTGAGTTGAGTTACTAATTTGTCTTCAAATGCTATAAGCTATAATTAAATACGGTATTTTTATGTTGCATTGATTGTTTATGCTGTATCATGCTTCATATACTGTGAGAACCGCCCGTCTTCTTTTCCAACTTCAAAGATCAAATTACTAGGCACTAAAACATGAACTGTTAATCTTAAAATGATAAATATATCACTACTGATGTTATTATTTGTTATGATTGTTAATGATGTTATTCATGTGCTGTCTCCATATTGTTTCCAACTTATAAGATATATGTTGTAACTGGTAAAACGTGAACTCGATGGGCTCTTCTGTTGTTTTCATAATAACTTAAAAATGATGGATGTATTGATGCATGTCACCATGTTTAATGACATTTCTTTATCCATGGATACAATTTAAAGCCCAACTTAACAGTTGCACAGATCCAAGTACATATTCATCAAAACAGTAAATAAATTGCCATCAAAGATAAATGTTTTACAACTGCACAACTGTCTGGATGTTCACTAATACTGTGATAACATGTTATATATTTGCCCGCGTTCATTGTCTTGGGTAATACTTAATAGTATCCCTTTTTTTCATGTAACAGTTATACAGCACAGTAACATTGAGACGAGGTGAAAAGAAGCATTACACAAATAAGGTTGATGTATATAGCTTTGGGATTGTATTTTGGGAGCTTTTAACCAATCGTATGCCATTTGAAGGCATGTCCAACTTGCAAGCTGCGTATGCCGCTGCCTTTAAGGTGAAACCTTATGCTGTAAAATCAACACCTCAAATATTAAGAATAACAATGAGTAACAGTATAGTTATGGATTACAGTACAATTGTATGTTTTGACTATTGGCAAAATTTCACAAGATAGTTAACATGCTTCCAGACATGTACAGTGTCTACCTATGTCAATAGAAATATCGTGAACTGTGTGTAGTTTTGATCACATGTTGATAATATTATGAGAACATCTATGTGATATCCTATCCATGTTAATTAGTTTCAAACCTGTTTGATTATATATATAGTACGCATTTGGTTAGTTCGGTTAACCAAACTAAAATTGATTCGTATTCTATGCTTGGAATATATATTCATTATAATTTAAAATAAAACAAAAATACATTATTAAAGCATTTTCGTTTAGTATTAATATATGCTTTTTAATAGTAATTTTGACACACATATGATAAATAAAATCTATCTAGGCTTTTTGAATAGTGTAAAAAAATCATTATAACATTAGTAATTCTGAAAATATAATAAAAGTTTAAATCGATAACCAAATAAAAAAATTACGAGCCAATTAGAAACCAATCTAGTTTCAAAACCAAACAAATCGAAAATAAACTGGTTTGGTTGGTTTAACCAAAGATTGCTCACCCCTAATTATATATAATTATACTATGTTTGTCTTGTAACCAATCTTGTTATGCTGAGCTATAAATAATTCTCCACCTTGTTCGCTATATACTTGTACACCTTGGTATTCATCACAACCTTGTCAATGCAAACATCAATACATACAAATTGTGAACATGCTTTTACCAATGCCATTACTTTGAGGTGGGAGTAGGGGTCCTTATAGTCTAGTGGATACCACTGCTTAAAATGTATACATTGTGCTAAAATGCACCGGTGGTATCTTTGAAAGCTAAAATGAATTGTTTTTTGGTTTTCAAAATTCATTTTGGTTTTCAAAAAACCCAAAAATAGCTTATGTAGTTCATCGGACTGTAAGAGTAGCTTTGCTCTAATCTTCTACCAGAGTAGGAGGTCTCATTCTGTAATTAATTATCTTCATTCATGTGAAATATTTTCAGCAAGTTCGCCCTCCTCTACCTGAAGATGCGCCACCCGAGCTTGTATTTATAGTACAATCATGTTGGGTCGAGGAGCCAAATTCAAGGCCAAGTTTCAGTCTAATTGTTCGAATGCTCAACGAGTTTCTGTTTACCCTTCCACCTCCATCTCCTCCTCCAGAGTCTCACGCTATCAAGACATCTCCCATATTGACAAACAGTAATGGGTCTAGCAGTAACGGGTCGGGTTCAGGAACCCCTACTTCATCATCCTCTTCTCCACGTAGTAAAGGAAACAAGCTTTCTTTTCTTAAACAGCTGTTTGCAGCAAAGAAGGCGGTGAATGGCAAAACGTCTTGAACTGTAGCATAAATTTATGTACACTTGGATTATGTTTAAAGAATGTTTAAAGGATGGCAATTTATATAGAAAAGTATTCAGAAAATGAAAGAAAATGTTATCTCCATTTAGTTTACATGGAGTCTTTTCCTTCTGTTTTCTTTATTTTTCTGTTATTTCAATAATGTAGGAATCAGTTGAGGTCTAAATCTGTAATTACAGCCATTCAAAAATGAATAAACTACACATGTGAGCTTTATACTAAGCTAAAGGATCATATTGTTTATTTTTG
This sequence comes from Allium cepa, assembly GCA_030765085.1. Taxonomy (NCBI): domain Eukaryota; kingdom Viridiplantae; phylum Streptophyta; class Magnoliopsida; order Asparagales; family Amaryllidaceae; genus Allium; species Allium cepa. The sequence continues at coordinate 89,225,471 of CM060943.1, forward strand.
AACAATCATCTTTAGTTGTATGATCAAGAAAATAGACATTTATAGCAACCTTCATGTGTTGTGATTCTACAATTCAGTGATTATATAACTTCTGCGTACGTGATACTGACATTCCAAAATGAAGTAACCATTTATTCATTTATTGCTTGTAACTGAAATTCTTCCTGTATCCAGCTCATGTTCCAAATGCTTGAATGCAAATATCCTTTCAGGTCAATATTTTTATGGAAAGTGGAACGCAATGCCTATGGATGTGTGTGGGTATTAATTTCATCGTTTCTATTATCTATTTTTATAGAACTAGCAAGTAATTTAAACATATTGTATTGCTTTTATGACAACCATTACTATAAATGTGTACAAATACATATTCTATTTCTATTATGTTTTTATAGACAAGCTGTATTTTTGAAATGGGAAAATTTGGAGAGGCTGCTTTTTTCTTTTTTTCTTTTGTTCATCAGTAAAATTCTTATTTTACTTGACCGTCTGGATGATCGATTAAAATTTTGAAATTCTTAAAACCATAATGAGTGATTTAATGTGAACATATATGTACATGTACAAGTCGAAGAACAATATACATATTGTTGAAATACGCGATGCATGTTGTCGCATTGAAATGAATTTTCTGTGATTGAGTCGCGTACTTTATCACTTTCTTTAAGACTTTTTGCTGCATTATTCAAGTTATTTAAGGCAGTTCGAATGCGGCACCGTCTACATGATAAAACAATCCAGCATCTCTGTATCAACAGTCCTTTGCACCAAAGACAGTCGACTCGGTAGCATCCTATATTTCTCTTGAGAATTATATATTTAAATATGATTCTTCTGTAGTTTTGTACAATGTGAGACTATTCACGGATAGGAGCCTCTATCCACTCTTTTCATATTTTCAATAATTCATTTCTTCTTGTTTTCTTTCAAAAAATTCCAACAACCCCACTTGAATATATACATATAAACTCTTGAGCAATTTTTGAATTTATAAGATTGTGCATAAACAATATTGCATAGTGAGCAAGATTAGACCCGTCAAACGAGCTAGGATGGGTTGGGTCAAAACGGGTTGTCAATTTTGATCGAACCAATTTATGACCCATTCTTTTTGATTCATTTAATAGAGGAGTCGGTGTGACCCAGTCTATTTATTAAGCGAGTTACCCATTTGAACCATTTAAATATGAGGACGTAGCCTGTTATTTTCTAAGTACAACTGTTAATCGTCATGTAGAACTACAGTGTGCATTCATAAGACAAAGTATCTGAGTGTTCCATACTATCGTAATTTAGGTGGGAGTTTATCGATCAAATTCACGTCTGATTCCGAGTTAGTATAAAGAAGTTACTACAATCTGAATAAAAAAATTAGCGACTTCTGCCTATGTGGAATTCAAACATGAGGATGTAACATATTATTTTCTAAATACAATTGTTAGAGACCATGGAGAACTACCGTGTGCGTACACAATATAAAGTATCCGAGCATTTCATATTATCCATAATTTAGGTGAGAGTTCATTTATCAAAGTCTTGTTTGATTCCGTGTTGGTATGAAGAAACTATTACGGTCGAAAAAAATAACGGCTTTTGCCTAGATTGAATTCAAATATGGGGATGTAACATGTTATTTTCTAAATATAATTATTAGTCACCATGAAGAACTACAGTGTGCATTCATAAGATGAAGTATCCGAACGTTTCATATTGTCCGTAATTTAGGTGGACATTCATCGGTCGAAGTCTCGCTGATTCTGAATTTGCATGTAGAAATTATTGCATTTTGAGCAAAAAATAGCGACTTCTACCTAGTCGGAGTTCAAATATGAGGATGTAGTCTGTTATTTGCTAAGTACAACCATTAGTCGTCATGAAGAACTACAATGTACATTCACAAGATGAAGTATCCAAGTATTCCATATTATCCGTAATTTAGGTGAGAGTTCATTGGTTGAAGTCTCGTCTGATTCCGAGTTAGTATGAAGAAGTTGTTGTATTTTGAACAAAACATAGCGCCTTCTTCCTAATCGTTTAAGTAAAAAATTTCAAAATTTCAAATTTCAAAATTCTTATTTTCATAAAATATAGGTAGGAGTTCATTTTTTAATTTTTTAATAAATGGGTAAATAGGTTACCCATTTAAAAATGGATCAACCCGTTTATAACCCATTTAATAAAGATTCATAAATGAGTTTACTAACCCATTTATAAATAGGATAACTTGTTTGGATTAATAGGTTGGGCCATATTTTGACGGCTCTAAGTAATATTTAGATTATGTTACAGTGACACGTAGTCTTGAAATTTTTCTCTGACATCAAACCACACACAATCTTCTAAGGTGTAGTCAATAAACCGTGCGTTAAAGGTCATGCAAGTCTATTCCAGTTTAGTGAACGTTCTATGAATTTTGCTCAAAATTCCATAGGAAACGACCAGATTTCCACATTCACACTAGTGACCAATAGTGCTTAACTAGGTAATTCACTCCATATGGAGTATATATTTCATTAAGAACTGCTATCAACTCATCATATTATCGTTTTAGGACTAATTTCATCTATTCAAGATTAGCATGTTCAACTCACATCACTTCATAACCTGTTATAGCCCATTGAACATGGTTCTTGAGATCTTTAGTCATTAGGTTATATTACCATTATGAGCGACTCCTCATTCCAAGGGCAAGTCTCATTCTCATTTATGTTGTAAGGACTTTCACTCTAGCAATCGTTTCGTCAAAGGATCCACCAGATTCTCAACAATGCGTACTTGATCCACTTTAATAGATCCTGAAGAGATACCCTCTCTTACAGTATCGTGCTTACGACGAATCTGTCGCCTCTTACCATTATAATAACGTTTCTCAACTTTTGCAAATAACTGCATGTAACATCCCTCTACTTGGAAGCCCAAAACTAATGGTTACGGATGTTATAGTCATCCACAAGTATTAATCTTCGGCGAGCAAATACGACGATGCTAGATACATTGAAACACAGATCACAGAAATGTGGAATTTTTTTTTACCAAATCAAAAACATATTTCTACATTCGAATCAAAACTTTTCATGTTCATTACATAACCCCAAATTATGTTGACCACGTTCAGCAAAATATAATTATTACAAATATGCCAATAGTGACATATGAAGATGCCCCCTTGATTGATCGAAGTATATAGTAAGGCTAATAATTCTGTCTTTACAACAAAACACACTGTGGAAAGAATAACTCTAATTAACTTCTGTCTCCTATACGTTTCTGGAAGCTTTTTTCGTCAGAGAAGAAAACCCGAGAATCTTAAATATCAAATACTCAAACTTAATTGAGTACTCGAGAGTTTAAGGGGAAAACAAAAACTTCGAGTCAGATATAAAACCTGGTATGAATAATAATCGAACATCTCAATCCATTTAGATATCTAGTGAGACCACGCCGCTTAGTGAACGGGTTTTCCTCTTACTAGTATCTTAAAACCTTAATAAAACCATATTCTATACTCTTGCATCCATAATTGTTAAAACACATTTTAAAATATGATGATGATATGCATACTTGAAAATAATTAGGATTTCACATTCCCGGTTTAATTTGACACGCCGTCATAATTACAGTTTTTAGGGTCACTATTAACCTTTTTAGTTTTCATGTGTTTACTAATAACCTTGTTATAATTAACAGTCTCCCTGTCCTATTCATTATTTTTATAGGATCACTGAGAACATATAGGCTCCTACTAGTTAACTTAATTAATTCACGGGTCCCTTTGAACCTATTAGTCATTCTAATAAATAGTCACCTTATCCTAGTTTTCATGGATTGACTAGGAACCTATAGACTTATCAAGTAACTCACTTCACATCCTAGTTTTCATGGGTTGACTAGGAACCTACTTATACTTTCATTAGCCACTCTCTTATCCTAGTTTTCATAGGTTTACTGGGAACCTATTGATTGATGTCAACTCTTATTCTGGATATAGTTTTCATGGGTTCATACAAACCAATTAGCACCCTGCCAACAGTCTTTAACGTATATTTTTCATGGGTCAACTATGAACCTGTTGGTTTCCTCCAATAACTACTTAATCATAGTTTTCATGGGTTTACTATGAATCTTTTGGTATACACCAATAACTACCTTATCATCATTTTCATGGGTTTACTATGAACTTTGTGGTTACCTCCAATAACTACAAAGTTTAGGCATCCTATATTTTTGGTCACCCTGACTCCATGGATGCAATTTTACTTATTCAGGAGTTTAAGAAATTTATATTTACTATTGAGTTAACCTAAATGGTTCTTTTACCCCTTTCCCAAAATACAGTTATGGGTATCATGTGAATATATTCATATTTGAAGAAGCAAAACAACAATTTAACAATACCACTCCTGTGGGTTTAAAGTCCTTGAATTACATATCATAACATAGTTAACACCTTTAACTTATATTTTTTTTCAAGACAATACTTCATCAAAATTACATATTTAAAGCCATTGCAAAACTCCTTTGTACAAACCGTGGATTTTTTCCTTAAAAAATTAGAGTATGGGTTTTCCAAACCTTTCGACAATGTCGAAAGGTTACACTTACAACCTCTTCGAAAGGTTTAATCATTTGCATTAAAAATAATAGGCTCCTGCCCCTTTAATACTTTAAACACTTACTTCGAAACCTTTCGACTTGGATAAAGCATTACTATCATAGATATAAGGGTAGAACCTTTCGAAACCAATGGAAAGCAAACCTTTCGAAAGCATTGGGTTTATACTTAAAACTATTACTTTAGGTCAGAGGTGAAAGTTTTCAAACCACTCTCTACTTTATAAAACATTGGGGAAAACATTCGAACCTTCCGACTGTGTCGAAAGCTCCTGCTTTCGACCCTTTCGACTGTGTCGAAAGCTCCTGCTTTCGACCCTTCGGAAGATTTGGGAAGTGGCTTGTATCTATAAAATCAGTAAACCTTTTGACTAAGTCGAAAGCTCCTACTTTCGACCTCTTCGGAAGGTTTGAAAAAAATAAAGGCGGTAGTTCTTTTCAAAATCCTCTTTGAAACAACCTTTTGAACTAAAACCTTTCATAACCAAACCTTTCGACTATGTCGAAAGATCTCTTGAATCCTATCAAAACCTAACATTTCGACCTTGTCAAAAGGTTTTATAAAAACAACTTATAAAAACCAAGCCTTTCGACCTTGTTGAATGGTCTTTAAAACAATCTTATTAAAACCAAATCTTTTGACTTTTTCAAAAGTCTTTAGAAGACAGGCAAGTGATTTTCTTTCTCTAATCAAAGTAAAATAAGGGACCATCTCCTTCGAAAGCAACCCTTCAAATGCAACCCTTCGACATTATACCTTTCGACTTGGTCCAATTCACTACATACCACCTGAATGATATCATATGCATTGCTTTTAACCTTGTTGGTCAATGAAATCGAAAGGTCTTGGTCGGGAGGTCTGAGTCAAAAGGTTTGCCAACGAAGGTCGAACCACCTTTTTTTGGGTAAAAGCTGATTTCTCCAAAATAAGAAAAAAAATTGTAACTAACTTTCCTACTTGTAAACATTTGATTGGCTTCCACAGCTTTTAACAATTTTCGATAACATTGGACAAAATTTTCTCAAATCTAAACCAATTTAACATTTAACAAATAAGCCATTCCTCTTATAAAACGATTAAATCATTTAGGTGCTCCTTTAAAACTAATTTAATTTCCGTACTAAATCACTTAGCAAAAATCCCTAAAAAAAATTAAAAATTCACTTTAATTATGTTATCTAGCATATTAAAATTTTAGACCCAATTTCTTAATATATTTTCCAAAACAGTTTATAAACCTAAATAGTCCATTCCCAAATTCATCTCACGGACTAACAATCTCCCTTTTTTTGATGATGATAACCTTTGTTTATAAAATATTACTTCTATCCTAACAACTCCCCCTTAATCTATGCCTAACTATTCTATTTTATATTTCTCCCCCTTTTTCATCAACAAAAACCAACTCCAAACTATATAACTCCCCCTCATTCTTAGACTAAAGTACCTGCATTAATAAACCATACAAATGGAGTATATAATGGATAGATTAAGAGATAATTATACTGATAGACATGATAATTAATTAAAGATCATATAAATATTAATGCATATTTGTACATGTTTTTCACACCAAATATCAATCCAAATCAATTCAAATCAAATCAAATCAAACAATTAAAATCAAACGAAACAAATCAAACAAACCAATCAAATCAAACATTACAAGGAACTTCCACCCATCCTTCTTCTCCAAATATAGGGTCTGCTTTAATGGCTTCCCAATTTTTATTATCATTAGCGAGAGAGACTGGAGGATGTGCTCCATTATCATCCTTGTGCAGGGAGGAAATCATCCATCGTATTGCATCGAAATGCCTTTCTTGCTCGTTAATCATCTGCATTTGACTCAATTCTAAGTGTCGTTGGTTACGGAGAATGAACGGAAGAATATTCTTGAAAGAATTAAGAGTCTCTTCAAGATTTTCTGATAGATTATGAATTGGATTGCCATATTCGAGTTTGTGAGAAGTATGAGAGACAAAGTGGATAAGAAATAATATTCAGTGATGAATTCTGGAAGAAATAGGTATTTATAGGTGTAGAAATTCGTTTGAAATGAATAGACATAAGGTAGTTGTTCAAATTTCAAATTCAAAATGAAATGTCATTTCTGACCAGTACATGTCGACATGGTCATAGGGGGGATGTCGACACGGTGTAGTGAATTTTGATGGCTTATTTTGATTTTGTGAATAATTGTGTGTATATATATATTTACATAGTATACTAACATTTATTCTGGAGATAAGATAAGTTAGATCACAGAAAAGAAATTCAATTTCATTTTATGATAATACGATACAACGACTAAACACAAAGAACCACACGAACATTCAAATCAAGATAAACTAAAACAAATACAACGAGATACGAAAAGGTATAACTAGTTAGAGGATGATGACGATGAAGATAATCCAAGATTCTTATTGACTTTAGAAATAAACTTATTCATCTTGGATGAAATTTTGTCCAACTTCTTACTAACGGATCGTTTAAGAATCCGTTGATTCTCAACAATGGTCTTTTGGTTTTCGAGAAGGGTTTTGTTGGATGGATTAGGAGGATAGTCGATGCTTTTCCAAAGAAGTTTCACCTTCTTCTTCTTCTTCAATTTCCATTTCATCCCCTTCTACCTCTTCTTCCTCTTCCTCTTCCTCTTCCTCTTCTTCCATCTCCTCATGAGCCAAACGCTCTTCCTTTTGGGCAAGAGTCTCATAGGATTGAAAAACAAATGGAATTTTCATAAGAGAAATGTTGGAATGATTGAAAACTTTTCTGGAAACAAATTCTTCTCCTTTGAAATCCACTCCAAAATAGTTAAAAATCCGAATGAGACAAATTCCATGATACAAAGTGTTCTAACCCATTTCAAGATTTTTGGGACGAAGTTCATCCAAAATAACTTGCGCCCAATTAATATCATAATTTCCAAAAATAGAAAAAAGTGCTTTACAAACTTTTGAAGTAGGATAGTTAAAATTTTCCAATCTTGGGGTCAAAGTATGTTGTAAAAGAAGATTGACAATTCTAGCTTTTGGTCGAAAGTTTCGATTTTTGAATTCAAAATTATCTTTCCTTCGAAAATGTGATGAAATGTCTCACGATCATTTTCATCGATTTTAAAATTAGAAAGATCCATTCTCGTACTATTGCAATTGAGAATGGTTACCAAAAGATCACAATTCAAAACAGTTCTAGTGCCTTTGACACTACTCCAAATTTCATCATCGTTTCCATTATAAAATCCACTATTAAGATTTGCATAGAATTTTTTTACAAGATTTGGATAACAAACAAAATCATTTTGAGAAGCATCAACAAGACTAAGAATTTGATTGTTTTCAAAAAGAGAATCAATTTCATAAGAAGAGAAATCTTGAAATATAGCAAACTTTCCGGGATGGACTTTTGCATAGTTAGCATAATTGATGTATGCTTTTATAGCCTCCAGATCATTGAAGAGTTGCTCTTTTATCTTTCTAGAAATTCTCATGGTGGAGGGGTTGCTTGAAGAAGCCATTAGAGTAGAGAGTAGAGAGCTTGAAGTTTTGAAGAGAGAGTTTGAATTTGAAAATGAGAGTTAAAAGATGTGATAAAAGATAGCGAATAAATAGATTCTCAAAGGACATATTCTCTGGTCAAAAGATGCCTTTTGAATAAAGTGAAAAGGTGGAGAGAAATTCAACCTTTTGAATTCAATTTGAATTTCAGATTCTGTACGCATGTCGACATCATGGTAGGGACCATGCCGACATGTGCTTGTGAATTTCTATGATTTATTTTTCCTAAGTACTCTAATATATATATACTTATTATTTTAATGTCTATATATATATGGAATATTAGTAGAATTATAGTATATTCCATAATATATTATTATACTAATAAAATAATAATAAAATAATAGTAAAAAAATAGTAAAAAAATTTAAAATTCAAATAACACACCAATTCAAAATCAATCAATCAAGCATCTAATTCTAAGCATGCAATTTCAACCAATTGTATTGTAAATGTGTACCTTTTTTGAATCTGTTTCTCTGAATTCGTCGGAGTCGTGAACTGCCGAGAAACACAAATTTGAATTATCTGTCTTCTGATCACATCGCTTGAAGACGAATCTGAGTCATCTAGAGTAGCAGTAAATGCATGCTTCTGTTTCTTTACTTAATCATTATTTATAGGAGGATTTTGCCTTTCTGGATATAGACAGTCTCTTTTGATATGGCCTGGTTCATCACAGTTGAAACGTTTGACATTGTTTGGCACTACATTCTGATTTCCAGAGTTCTTATAGTTGTTTTCCTTGAGATTATTCATCTTTCTGTATTTCAAAAATTTTCGAAAATTCCCGGTCATCAAGGCGATCTCTTCATCATTATCGCTGTTTGAGTCTGATCCATCAGTCGATGCATTAAATGCCATTGATTTCTTTTCAGATGCTTTGTTTTCTCTTCTCCCGATCATTTGGACTTCAAACGACATTAGATTTCCAATTAATTCTTCTATCTTTAAGGTACTGATGCCATTTGCCTCTTCGGTCGCAAGTGTCTTTTGATCCCATTCTAGAGTAAGAGAATTTAAAATTTTCCGACTTGATCTTCTTCCGAAAATTCATTTCCCAAGGATATTAGAGAATGCACAATATCCTGAAATTTACTATACATATCTGAAATAGACTCATTAGAATTCATTTTAAATAATTGAAACTGATTTGTGAGCATGGAAATTTTGGTCTGTTTAACTTTTCTTGTTTCTTTATGAGTAACTTGCAAAGTTTTCCAGGTTTCATATGCAGACTTACAAACTAACACTCTATTAAATTCATTTCTATCAAGGGAACAAAATAGAATATTCACTGCTTTAGAATTATTTTGTGCAACAGTCTTTTGCTTAGCGGTCTACTGTGTAAAATCAGTTGTGGGTTCATAATATTCAGTTTGTGTGATATTCCAAGTGTCTAATCCTACAGATTGTAAATATGTTTTCATCCTACACGCCCAATATGCATAGTTATTGCCATTAAAAAGTGGTGGACTGACAGTAGAATGACCTTATACAAATGAACTAGTGACAGGGATACTAGTGTTAGTAACAGTACCAGTATTGGTAGCCATTTTGAAAACTTTTCAAAAATCAGATTATGAAACTTTGAAAACTTGCTCTAATACCAAATATGAGAAATGCAGATTATGAATCTTAAGTTAGGATAAACACTAGGGGGGTGAATAGTGTTTTTAAAAAATTATTAAATATTTTTGAATTTTTGTTAATTTGAACACAAATGTATGCAATATTCAGACATAGATATGATCACAGAATCAAACATAGATGCAGAAATAAAATAAAAGTAGTAAAGGATAGAACACACCGGATTTTATACTGGTTCGGAGTTACCCTACATCCAGTCCCGCACACAAGTACGGATTTCCTTTCAAAAGTAATTACACCCTTGATTTCAAGACTACGTGGTACACCCTCCAGATTCATAATCCTCTGGGTAGAGATACTTGATTTCACGGGCAACAAGTTCACCCAATTGATTTCCAAGGCTACAATCACACCTTTTCTCGCTTGATTTATTTCCAAGGCCATAATCACTCTCGTTTAATTGATTACAAAGAAGCCTATAACTCTGAATAGCACTGAGGATCTTGTTGAGATAGTGATAGAGAATCAAACCAGAGATATCTAATTAGATTCAATGTTGATTTTGGCAGAGTTATGTTAGGAATGTGTATAAAGAAATGTGGAAGAAGAAGAGAAATGAAAACCAGAAAATATGATTAAAAATTCGTTGAAAACAACCCCTATTTATAGAAGAACAACAGTCATGTCCATTCGTGAAGAGATATGACAAATAGACACTTCTTTTCAAATTTAAATTTTGAAATTAACTGACACTATGTCGACATGGGTATATTGAGCATGTCGACATCCCAAAGGAATTTTTGGTGGTTTGTTTTTCTTTGAAATAACTATTATCTTATATTAAAAACTATTTTAAACTTTATAAATGTACTTGACTACGGTTAAAATACATAAGTAAATATAGAGAATAATATATATATAATTTTGTATTTAAATTGAAGTACAAATATTAAAAGTTAAATATATTATTATTAAAGATAGTTTTAAAACTATGAATAATTTGATTTTGAAATTAAAGATTATTTTGAGGCTAAAAGTATTTGAAATCAGGATAGAAGTTTTTGATTCTTTTAAAAGGAAGGTTTTGAAAACATTTTGAAAGCAAGATATAATTTTGTAAAATCATTTTGAATAAAAATTAGCGGATACAAAACAATGTTCCACTAGATTTTTTGTAGGTTCCATCCTATTTAGGGTTCCATCCCTTTAATGGGCTCGAAGTGGATTCCATTCCATGAATAAATTGGATTTTAAGATGCCAATGCTTTTCTAGGAGTTTTAACAAAATTCCTAATTAAAAAATAAATTATTTGAAATCTTGAACTCTTGGTAATCTTGATATTCATGATACTCATGAGTCTTCAATCTTGATATCTTGAATCTCTATACTGTACAGTCTTCATTCTTGGTACCTGCATGGTTAAATCCTGCATATACATATATTTCTAAACTATAATGTTAGTATTTATATTTATAATCCTATTCTAAGGTTGTTGTCATTAAAACCATCATCTCACAGACTAACAGCCTCGGCTCAAAATTGATGGTTAGCGACCATGGAACAGCGTTCGTTTGTGATGCACGTGTTGGTGAGTTTTCATGCTCCCGTTTGTGATAGGCCTTCCCCCCCTTTGTGATTTCTGGATTTCTAATTGATGATTTCTAGAATTTGTATTTCACCACTTTTTGTGATTTACATTGATAAGTTATATCAATATTTGTGGTTTGGTAAATATGTTAAAGAATATGACATTCTTTTTGGTGTTTTAGTATATTTGAGATATTGTATGATTTATGTTGTTATCTAAGGTATACTTTTATAGTATGGCGTTATTGTTATCATATGTTTTTTTTCATATCTCGTATCCTATCTCATTTTATATGATATTTATACCTAGATTGATCCGTTTATTATTTTCTTATTAAATAATACTCGGGTCAGACCGAGATGTTACAGATGCTTCTGCTTGACTCCTTATCTGGGACCGATATCTGACTTTTTTCTAACTACTCTAGTTTAGTAGTTTTTGTTATTATACATTCGAGATAGAGACTCCTTGATGTATACATATTCTTTTGTCTAGCACTTGTACCTATTCTTTTGTGATGTAGTGGATCTTGCATTATCGCTACTTTGATGTACACTTTTATGTGATATATTCATATCTGTTTCCGCCTTAGTGATATGATTATCTGTGACTGATTTGTGTTATGCTTATTTTATATTTGTTTCCGAAGACCACTTAGCCACTGTGTATTAGCTTTGAGTTTGTGCTTGATATGCTGGATTTCCTCTTGAAATGAAATGCATGTTATACTATCTGACATATCGGTACTCGCACAAAGCAATTACACGGATGGTCGCTCCTCAATAGTCTCATTCTTCATGCTAGTCAATGACATTACCCCATAGTGTCCTTGGCTAGCATGAGTATAGAGGTGGGGCATCACAGCTTGGTATCAGAGCCAAACTTCAGAACAATATAGAATATTATAGCAAGGATCATTGTCCTAAGTCCTTCTTAGGAATCGTGCCTTAGGATTTATCCGAGTCTTAGGGCCCGTTATATCCTATTTTCTTTTATGATGCCTTGTTTTATCAATCATGATTGTTTGATATTCATTCTGAGAATAACATTTTTTTTTCTTTTTTCTTTCTTTCTTAAAGAAGAGAAATGGTTAGACGAGGCCGTTACAACGCTTGTCAACCCAGTGCTACTCTTCAGGATGGAGTATTTATGTCTGCCCAACAACTCTTGGATCTGGTAAAGAGTGCACAAGCTGTCGGACCCATTCCTGAGCCTACTCACCCTAATTCTGGTTTGCAGGCTTGTGCAGTGATTATACCAATTTTGGTGGGAAGCCATTCAAGGGTTCCGAAAGCGTCATAGAAGTCCAAGCTTGGCTTAGGACATGCGGTCGCATCTTTTCTTGCATGAATCTTATTGACCTACATCGTGTCCAAGTGGCTTCTAGTATGCTCCAAGAAAGAGATTTTTAAGATTATTGAAGCGGATCTTACTTGGGAGCAATTCCGAGAACGATTCGAGTTGAAGTTTATGCCAGAAGCTGAAAAAGTGACTTTGGCCCTTCGCTTTATTGACCTTGTTCAAGGTGAATCTTCTGTGACCGATTGTCGCATCTTTGGAATCACTTTCAAAGTATGGGGTCGAGTATATTAATACCCCATTGAAGAAAAATCAGAGATTTATCTACGAGTTGAATAAGAACCTCAAAAAGCCATTACTTCTAAAATTAGAAGTTTCTTTCGACCAGCTTGTTGATATCGCTCTTCGACTTGAAGAGGCCGATAAAGAAAGTGATGTTGAAGTTGTAGATGCCAAACAAAACTTCAATAACAACAAAAAGAGGCCTATTAAGTTCAACCCTAATTCCAACAAGAAAGGGAAACAAGCAATTCCAGTAGCAAAGACTCCTACCTCTAGTCGTGGGCAATGCTACAATTGTGGTTCTAAGGACAATTATGCAAATAAGTGTTCGAAGCCCCTTACTTGTCGCTATTGCAAAAGTTCGGGTCAATATATATTTGCATGTCCCAAACTTCAAAGCAAGAACGAGGGAAAGCTTAATGTTCTGCAAGCCCCTACTAACACTTCTCATGGTCAAGGTATTTCTCATTCTATCCTTTATGAAACATAATCATCATATTCGTGTTCTTTTTGATACGGGTGCATCTCATTCTTTTAAATCAAAAGATCTTGTTGATACTTTTTCTTTAAATGTTATGGGCTTGATGACTTCTTCGAGAATTGCGAATCCGGTTGGTGGATCCGCAACACTCAGTTTGCTTTGTGAAGATGTCAAAATTCTTTTATGTGATTATGCGTTCTGAGTCGATTTGCATGTAATGCATTATTTAGGTTTCGAAATAATTTTGGGAATGGATTGGCTTAACCATTATGAATCCCATCCTATGTCCTGAGAGGACTATTCATCTTCGACATCTTCAATCTGTTACGCCGATTTATAATGTTCTTAAAGATTTGGGTTCCAATTTGGAAGCATCCTTATATTCTCTAAACCTAATGATGACGTTAATGATGGTGAGGAAGATGTCATTTCCCTCATTCACATTGTTCATGAATTTCCTGACATATTTGAGCCCGTCTTAGGATTACCCCCAAAGTGAGAAACCGAGTTTAGAATGAATTTAATCCCTGAAGCTCTACCTATAAATCGTCCTCCTTATCGTATGTCCAAAAAGGAAAATGAGGAGATGTGCAAACAATTATCCGAATTGGAAGAGAAGCAATTTATTCGTTCTAGTTCCTCTCTTTGGGGAGCTTCGGCTATTTTTGTGAAGAAATCCGATGGTACACTTAGACTTTGCGTTGACTACCGTAAGCTAATGATCTTACCATTAAGAATAAATATCCCTTGCCTCGGATTGATGATCTATTTGATCAACTTAACGGTGCTAGAGTCTTTTCACAGTTAGACTTAGCAACTGGTTTTCATCAGCTTCGTACTGCAGAGGATAGCATTCCTTTGACGTCGTTCCGTACTCGTTATAGATCTTATGAATGGCTTGTTATGCAATTTGGTTTAACGAATGCTCCAGCTAATTTCATTGACCTTATGAATCTAGTTTCCAAAGACTTCCTCGACCGATTCATTCTAATCTTTATAGATGATATTCTTGTTTATTCTAGAACTGAGAAAGAGCATGAAAAGCATCTTTCGAATGGTGTTGGAAACTCTTAGGAGCAATCAATTGAAAGCAAAACTTTCTAAGTGCCACTTTTGGTAATCTCATGTGAAATGTATAGGACATAAAATTTCTGAATCCAGAATTTCCGTGGATACTTCGAAGATTGAAGCGATTCAAAATCGAAAAGACCGGAGAGTGTGATTGAAATCCGTAGTTTCCTTGGATTGGCGGGCTATTACCGTCGGTTCATAAAAGATTTTTCTAAATTTCCGTGCCTCTTATTAATTTGACAAAGAAGGGAGTTAAGTACATGTGGTCAGACAAATGTGAAGCTTCTTTTCAGAAATTAAAAGAACTCATTTCCGATGCTCCTATTCTTGTGATTCCCGAAGGGAATCTAGACTTTATTATTTATACTGATGCTAGTCGTGTTGGTTTGGGAGCCGTTCTCATGCTAAAAGAACGTGTTATTGCTTATGCTTCTAGGCAATTAAAGCCCGCCGAGACTAGATATACCACTCATGATTTAGAGCTCACGGCTATTGTTTTCGTCCGTAGAATTTGGCGCCATTATCTTTTGGGAGAGAAATTTGTTCCCTGTACCGATCATAAACTTTGAAGTATTTATTTTCTCAAAAGGAACTTAATTTGCATCAACAACGTTGGCTCAAGTTCCTTGTGTCTTATGATCTTGATATTCTTTATATTCCCGGAAAGGGAAATTGTGTTGCCGATGCCCTTAGTCATAGGCAACAAGCGGTTTGTTTCAATGATGATATCCGAATGAAATGATCTCGAGACTTTATCCACTTGTGAGATTCGAGATCGTGAATCCGATTCATGTTCATCTCTTGTTTTATGTAGCCTTGAGGCTCACCCTTCTCTTTTAGACCGCATTCTTGAAGCTCAAAAGAGTGATCCCGAATTGGTTCTTCTTAGCCAAAGTTGTCATTATAGAAATAGTGATGGTTTGAAAGACTTTGAAATCGATGCTCGTGGAGGCATTCGAAAATTTGGTAGACTTATTGTGACAAATATTAGTAATCTTCGTAAAGACATTTTAGAAGATTCTCATCGTTCTAAATTTACCATTCATCCCGGTAGTAGTAAAATGTACACGGATATGAAGCGACTTTATTATTGGGATGGAATGAAATCCAATATTGCAAACTTCATTTAGGGTTGCATAACTTGCCAACTCATTACAGCCGAGCATCAAAGGCCCGGTGGGTTATTACAAACTTTGGACATTTCAGTTTGAAAGTGGGATCAAGTCTCCATGGACTTTATCGACGGTCTTCCCCGTTCTCGTTCGGGCCATGACAGTTTATGAGTGATTGTGGGTAGACCTACAAAATCTGCCCATTTTATTCCCGTTCGGTCTAATCGGACCGTACCTTTTTTAGCCAAACTTTATGTTAAAGAAATTTTTAAATAGCATGGAGTTTCTACTTCTATTGTTAGCGATCACGATCCATTGTTTACTAGTGTATTTTGGAAGATTCTTCAAAAAGCTTGGGGAACGAAGCTTAATTTTAGCATCGCTTATCATCCTCAGTCCGATGGACAAACCGAGGATGTGAATCAAACTCTTGAAGATCTTCTTCATGCATGTATTCTTGATTTTTGTGGAAGTTGTTTAGATCATATTTCTCTTGTTGAATTTTCCTATAATAATAGCTTCCAATCTAGTATTGGTATGACACCTTTTGAGGCACTCTATGAAAGGCCATGCCGATCTCCTTTTTGTTGGCTTAAAGCCGGTGAGAGGCTGGTTTTAGGTCCAGATTTTATTCGTGATTCCACAGAAAAGATTGACCTTATTCGTTATAGGATAAAAGAAGCTCAAAGTAGACAAAATCCTATGCCGATAATCGAAGAAGGAATTTGGGATTTTCTATTGGAGATTTGGTGTTTATTCGTGTTTCACCTATGAAGGGTGTTGTGCGTTTCAATCGATCGGGAAAATGAGCTCCTCGATATATTGGTCCATTTCCCATCACCGAACACATTGGTTCTGTGGCTTATCGCCTATTATTACCAGCTCAATTCTCTGCTATTCATGACGTTTTCACGTCTCTCAACTACGGAAATGCCTTAGGGATTTCGATTTTATTCTTGAGCCCGGTATTATTAAAGAAATTGAAGTTTCACCTAATTTGACTTATGAGCAACATCCTATCCGCATTATTGCTACGGAGGTTAAACGCCTTCGAAATAAAGATGTTCCTCTTGTGAAAGCTCAATGGTCCTCAAATCCTAAGGATTGCTCTTGGGAATCCAGAGAATTCATCGAGCAAACGCATCCGGACTTACTCTCTCGTGCTCCTTAAAGGTGAACATCTTACTTCAAATTTTCTTTTGTGTTGGTATGCTTTTATGGTTGTTACTCTTTATTTTCTTCTTAAGAATTGCGAGGATTCAATTTCTTTAAGGAGGGAAGTTTGTAACAACTCGCATATTTAGCGATTGTATATTTAAATATTTTATTTAAATATAGCATCGTTAGTCGAATTAAAGTCCGAAATGCTACTTTTTGAAAACAGCCGAATTAAGACTTGGGACCCCTTCCATTGAGTTCAAAATGATGTTTGCGACCTTTTTGAGTATAAACATCGATATGTTTGAAGTTGAGTAGAATTTAGATATTTTCATTTAGGGCTTTGGGTTTGGGTTTCAACCCACTAACCCAATATGAGAACCCAACTCCTTTATAAAACACTCAAACTCAGCTGCTCTTCATTCATTTCATTCCTCATTTCCTAACACTCAAGATCAAGAGAAAAATGGAGGAAAAGATTAGAAATTAGAAATTCCTAAGCCCTAGTTTTCTTAGGAAACTCAAATTCAAGTCCAAAATCCATGGGAAGCTTAGGTAAGCATCCTCTTCATCTTCTCCATCTCAATCTCTCTTCAATTTTCAAAATTTCCTATAACCTAACTTAGGACAAACTTCACCTTTGATAATAGATTGAAGATTCTAGAGGTGTTGTGGAAGAGAGATCAATCTTTCCTTATTCTAGAGCTTCTTATTTGTTTTTTTGGGGTTAAAAGGTGAGTTTTTGAACTCACATCTATGTATGTATTTTTGATAGTTTTTAGGTAGCAATTCCTAACATCTATTTCTTGTTCATTTGCCTTTGACTTGAATTGGTTTGATGATTGGTGTTTTGGGGTCAAAAATCTTTAAAATCCTATCTTTGATGTTCGAACATGTTTTCAGGGTATATCGAAGAGCCTATAAGGCTGGGTTGTCGCTTTGCATAAATCCCTAGTCTTCTTTGCTCGTACGATCGCTTCCGGTTAGGATTTTTGCCCTTCTTGGGGCTAGGCTGAAAATACTAGAAATGAAAGTTCAGTCGACTGAACCTGGGGATTGAAAATTGTCTGGCTCTGTATCAGTCGACTGACCTTACAGTCCAGTCGACTGAACGTGGAACCAGAGAATTTCCTGAGCCAGTATCAGTCGACTGACCACTGTGTTCGGTCGACTGAACCTGGAAACCAAAAGTTTCTGGGTTATGTATCAGTCGATTGACCACTGTGTTCAGTCGACTGAATCTGCTTATCTTAGCCAAATTGCCTTTTAGGGTGGATTTCCAATTTTAAATCGATTCTCGTTGATCCAATTATTTGTTATCACTTTCGTTGACTTTGATAATTTCTTTTTTGGGATTTTTGAGAATATCCGTTTTGATGGATTCGGTATCGATTTCTATGATTTAATTCACGTCTCCGTATGTAAATTTTTGGTGACTGATTGTTTTCACAATCATTTTTGTGATTTTTCACTTTGAAATACAAAGTTTCTATACTAATAGTAAATATTCAAACTCTTTCACAAATATGATTTGAACTCTATTTTAATACGAAGCTCATTTATAAAATCGTTTTCCAATCTATTAGTATATTCAAACCTTTTCCTTATTCGTTCAAGAAATCTAATTAAACGACTTAGCAAAACAAGTGATATGAAACGCTTGCGTTTACTTTGTCGGTTAATTCTTGGACTTGTTCGATTGAAACTTTTGTGACAATTTTCAAGTGGAAATCTATAATTTTTTCGTAAATATTTAAGTTAAGCCAGTGGTTATGGGACATGAAGCTAAACTCATTTATTTACTAGCTTAGTGTTATTGACAGTTCTTGTTGATCGATGATGATCATTTTGTGATTTAGACTAGCAATGTGCGATGCCTCTTTGTTTGTGTGGGGGATTAAACGCCGTTTGTGGAGTTTCATCTCAAAATTGGTGGGTTAGCGACCAAGATCGTCGGGCCGCTTGTGGAGCTTCGACTGAAAATTGATGGTTAGCGACCATGGAATAGCATTCCATTTGTGATGCACGTGTTGATGAGTTTTCATGCTTCCGTTTGTGATAGGCCTTCCCCCCTTTGTGATTTCTGGATTTCTAATTGATGATTTCTATAATTTGTTTTTCACCAATTTTTGTGATTTACATTGATAATTTTTATCAATATTTGTAGTTTGGTTAATATGTTAAAGAATATGACATTCTTTTTTGTGTTTGATTATATTCGAGATATTGTATGATTTTTGTTGTTATCTAAGGTATACTTTTCATACTATGGCGTTATCGTTATTATACGTTTTTGTCATATCTCATATCCTATCTAATTTTATATGATATTTATAGCTAGACTGGTCCGTTTATTATTTTCTTATTAAATAATACTCAGGTCAGACCGAGATGTTACAGTTGCTTCTGCCTGACTCCTTATCTGGGACCGACATCTGATTTTTGGCTAACTACTTTAGTTTATTTGTTTTTGTTATTATACATTCAAGATAGAGACTCCTTGATGTATACATATTCTTTTGTCTAGCACTTGTACCTATTCTTTTGTGATGTAGTGGATCTTGCATGATCACTACTTTGATGTACACTTTTATGTGATATATTCATATCTGTTTCCGCCTTAGTGATATGAATATTTGTGACTGATTTGTGTTATGCTTATTTTATGTTTGTTTCCGAAGACCACTTAGCCATTGTGTAGTAGCTTTGAGTTTGTGCTTGATATGCCGGATTTCCTCTTGAAATGAAATGCACGTTATACTATCTGACATATCGGTACTTACACAAAGGAATTACACGGATGGTCGCTCCTTAACAGCCTTATTCTTCATGCTAGTCGACGGCATTACCCCGTAGTTTCCTTGGCTAGCGTGAGTATAAAGGTGGGGCGTCACACCTTCCCTCAAGATTCACTAGCTGCACCTTCAATTTCTTCATCTCTGTTGGTGTCATCCTGCTAGGGGGTCTACTGACAGGTTCAGCTCCCGTACAAGGTCTATCCAAAACTCAGTAGTTCGTTTCGGAGGTAATCCATTAACCAGCTCAAAGATATCTGCAAAATCTCTAGCAACACGAACCCGACTAAGCTCTTCTCCAGCCTCCAATGGCACTCAAGAAATCACAAACACTCTTACTGGAATTCTCTATCGAGAAAATGATTCGGTTATGACCATCTGGGTGCCTCAATGATATTTCCTGATCCTGGCAAAATATCTTAGCCTCAAACTTACCCAACCAATCCATACCTAAGATGATCCTAAAGTCTACGAAATCAAAAACATACAAACTGCATGCAAATTATGACCTAACAAATCAAATTCTAACTGGTCACATCTCATCCCAAAAGTTGCATACCCTCCTGTTGGATTTGCAACCCTTAAGGAAGTAACAAGGTATGTGGGTTCTATACGTAACTTCTAAACCAAATACCGTGATATAAATGAATACGATGCATCGATATCAAAAATACCCTAACTTGTATACTCTGTCATAAGCGTACCTTCCATCATATTCTTTCCTTTCTCTATTGCAGTAGGTCTAGAAGAAGACAGTGGTCCAACAGCAAACACCTTCCCTCTGTCCCCCCTAACTGGCTCTGGACACTGATTCTTAAAATGCTCAACCTGGTCACAGTTGAAGCATTTCACATTCTTCTTCTCCGCAGGCTTCTTTTCTTTACCAGTTCTACACTCATGGGGATAGCGGCCCTTCTTATCACACTTGTAACACACCAATTCAGCCTTTGCCTTTTTAGCAGCATTCCCTTTCTGGGCTCCTTTCTTTTTAAAGAATTTTCTTTTCCTTCCTTGAGAACAATGGGAATCAATTAGCTTCTCCCTAGCTGAAACAACAAGCATCTCATCATGGCGGACGGTCATATCCACCATCACATGATAAGATTCTCTAATATGAGTCATAGCCATTCTGCTTAGCTCTGGCCTCAAACCTCTAATGAATCTCTCATTCCTTCTGACATCAATATCAACCAAAGCATAATCATATCGAGATAGCTCCTCAAACTTAGCCGCATACTCGATCATAGACATCTGTCCTTGGACAAGATCCATAAACTTCCTCATCAACGCCTATTAAGCAACCTCAGGCAAGAACCTCTGATCAAACCTCCTCTTGAAGTCAACATATGTCAACTCTTCCTTTGGCACTCCAGCCGTCACACTGTTCCACCAATGAAGCGCTAACCCTTGCGACTATCTAGATGTTAGCCTTCTCTTCTCTCCATTACTCAAGCATAAGTCTGTAAAGATCCTTTCACAGTTCAACAACCAATGCTCTACTTTCACAGCATCTACCACTCTAGCAGACAGAAATATAGTTTATACTCAGCATAGCATAGTTATATTCAACTGGAACTATAGAATTAGCTCCACCAATATTCCCAGTAGCTCCTTCTTGTAAAAGTTTCACCAACAGCTGATGCACCATCCCGCATCTACCGGTAGATTTCCAGCACCTACATTGGCCTTAGAATTTTGATTAGCATTAGCATATTAACCTTTGTTTCTCTGAGTAATAGGTCAAGCATTTCCATTGGTTATGGTGCTTCATCCGAATTTTATCTTCCATTTCCTACCTCCATATCTTCTTTCTCGTATATCTGCATATGAGCCTTAGCAAGATACGGAAGAACGTTCTAAGAAAGATGGGTAGACATACACCTATATATCAACAAGTACGATAATATAGCGTCAAACTAAACCCCCATCATATTTTTAAATTCATTGGATTATGTTTGAAAATGCTTTTAGTTTTGACTTTTCTTTTAAAGTTTCATAAACCTATGCTCTGATACCAACCTGTAACGTCTCCCTACTTGGAGGCCCAAAAATAATGGCTACGGATGCTACAGTCATCCATAGTTATTAATCTTCGGGGACCAAATATGACCGTGCTAGATACATTGATATACAGATCATAGAAATATGGAAAAAAAAATACAAAATCAAAAACATATTTCCACATTCAAATTAAAACCTTTCATGTTCATTACATAATCCTAAATTACGTTGAACACATTCAACAAAATATAATTATTACAAACACACTAAGAGCAACATATGAAGATGCCTCCTTGATTGATCAGAATATATAGTAAGGCTAATAAACCTGCCTTTACAACAAAACACACAGCGGAAAGAAAAACTCTAATTAACTGTCTGCCTCGTGCACTCCATCGGATGCTTTATTCATCAGAGAAGAAAACTTGAGAACCTTAAATCACAAACTACTCAAAATCAACTGAGTACCTGAGAGTTTAAGGGGAAAACAAAAACTCCGAGTTAGACATAAAGCATGTTATAAATAATATTCAAACATCTCAATCCTTTTAGATATCTAGTGAGACCACACCGCTTAGCGGAATGGGTTTCCCACTTACTATTATCCTAAAACCTTTATAAAACCATATTCTGTGCTCCTGCCTCCACAATGGTTAAAACATATGTTTTAAAATATTATGATGATATGCATACTTGAAAAAATTAGGATTTTCCATTTCCAGTTTAATTTTACACCTTGTTATAATTATAGTTTCTAGGTTCATTATTAACCTTTTTAGTTTTCATGGTTTGACTAATAACCTTGTTATAATTATTAGGCTCCCTAACATATTCATAGTTTTCATGGGGTCACTAAGAACCTATAGGCTCCTGCTAGTTAACTTAATTAATTTATAGGTCCCCCCGAACCTATTGGTCATTCCAATAACTAATCACCTTATCCTAGTTTTCATGGGTTGACTAGGGACCTATGGGGTTATCCAGTAACTAACTTCATATCCTAGTTTTCATGAGTTGACTAGGAACCTACTGATACTTCCATTAGCTACTCTCTTATCCTAGTTTTCATAGGTTTGCTAGAAACTTATTGACTGATGTCAATTTTCAGTCCAGATATAGTTTTTATGGGTTCACTACAAACCAATTAGCCCCTTCCAATTGTCCTTAAAGCATAGTTTTCATAGGTTAACTATGAACTTGTTGGTTTCCTCCAATAACTACTAAATCATAGTTTTCATGGGTTTGGTATGAACCTTTTCGTGTACACCAATAACTACCTTATCATAGTTTTCATGGGTTTACTATGAACCTTTTGGTCACCTCCAATAACTTCAATGTTAAGGCATCCAATATTTTTTGTCACCCAGACTCCATGGATGCAATTTTACTCATTCAGGAGTTTAAGAAATTTACATTCACTATTGAGTTAACCTAAATGGTTCTTCTACTCCTTTTCCAAGATATAGTTATGGGTATCATGTGAATATATTCATATTTGAAGAAGCAAAACAAAAATTTAACAATACCACTCCCGTGGGTTTTAAGTCCTTGAATTACATATGATAACATAGATAACAGCTTTAACTTATATTTTTTTCCAAGGCAATACTTCCTCAAAATTACATACTTAAAGCCGTTGCAAAATTCCTTTGTACAAGCCATAGGTTATTTCCTTTAAAAATTAGAGTATGGGTTTTTCAAACCTTTCGACAACACTTACAACCTCTTCGAAAGGTTTAATCATCTGCTTTAAAAACAATAGGCTTTTGCCCCTTTAATACTTTAAATACTTCCTTCGAAACCTTTTGACTTTGATAAAGCATTACTGTTATAGATATAAGGGTAGAACCTTTCGAAACCATTGGAAAACAAACCTTTCGAAACCATTTGGTTTATACTTAAAAATATTTTTTTTGGGTCATAGATGAAAGTTTTCAAACCACTCTCTACTTTATAAAACATTGGGGAAACATTTGAACCTTTCGGCTGTGTCGAAAGCTCTTGCTTTTGACCCCTTCGAATGGTTTGGAAAGCGGCTTGTATCTATAAAACTAGTAAACCTTTCGACTAAGTCGAAAGCTCATGCTTTCGACCCCTTCGGAAGGTTTGAATAAAAATAAAAGTAGTAGCTATTTTCAATATCCTCTTTGAAACAACATTTTGAATTAAGACCTTTTAGAACCAAACCTTTCTACTTTGTCGAAAGGTTTCTTAAATCCTTTCAAAACCAAAACTTTCGACCTTGTCGAAAGGTCTTATAAAAACAACTTATGAAAACCAAACCTTTTGACCTTATCGAAAGTTCTTTAAAACAACCTTTCGAAAACCAAAACTTTTGACTTTGTCGAAAGGTCTTTAGAAAACAAGCAAGTGATTTTCTTTTTCAATAAAAGTAAAATAAAGGACCATCGCCTTCAAAAGCAACCCTTTAAATGCAGCACTTCGACACCATACCTTTCGACTTGGTCCAATTCACTACATACCACCTGAATGATATCATGTGCATTGATTTTAACCTTGTTAGTCAAAGGAGTCGAAAGGTCTTGGTCAAGAGGTCTGAGTCGAAAGGTTTGCTAAAGAAAGCGGAACCGCTTTTTTCTGGTAAAAGCTTACTTTTCAAAAACAAGAAAACTTTTTGTAACTAACTTGCCTACTTGTAAACATTTGATTAGTTTCCATAACATTTAATAATTTTGGATAATATTGGCTGCAATTTTCTCAGAATCTGAACCAATTTAACATTTAACAAATAAGCCATTCCTCTTATAAAATGATTAAATTATTTAGGTCCCCGTTTCAAAATAATTTAATTTCCATACTAAATCACTTAGTAAAAATCCCCAAAAATTCTAGAAATTCATTTTAATTATGTTATCTAACATATTAAAATTTTAGATGCAAATTCTTAATATATTTTATAAAACAATTTATAAACCCAAATAACCATATTTTCCTTTAAAAATTCATAATAAATTCTCTACGGCTTGGAAAATTTTAAAAATTGAAACCCAACTCCAAAATCATGTTTTCTATAACCTATAATCTTCCTAAGGCATTTAAAAATCATTTCATCTTGGTTTTTCCCTAAAACCGTGTATACCTTCTTTTTAAATAACCTTATTTAATCATATATAAATCAAAATCAAGCATATCATTATTCAACATATCACGAAAACAGATTTATCCTAAAATCTGAAACCGTATGATGTAAAATCAAAATAGAGATGTAGAAATTATTATTTACCTTAGATTGGATAAGGAAATTGAAGTTTGATTGAGATTGATTCCTTCTAACTTGAATTCTAAGCTTTTAGTTGATTTTCTCTTCTCTTCTTTCTAATGGCCGGCCTTACTTCTTACGGCTATAAATTTTTGTTTGAGATAAAATGAACGTGTGTGACTAAGAAAGATAATATAAGGGTGGGAAATGTGGGCCGCTATTTACTCTAATGCCCTTGTGCTTAATTCCTAATCATTTATATAAGTTCATTAGATTTTAAATAACATGGCCATCTAGTTTATTAATCAACCTCAATCTCCTTGTCTACATTATTCTATTTAATTGATTCTAATTAAATCTCCTGAATAATGTCAATAAAACTAGGGGCGTTGCACTGCTGTACCATCGCAATGAATCAACACATATAATATCGGTTTTTCCATACAAGGATCTCAGCTAACATATTTCTCAAGTAACTACTTCTTTAGTAGCTGTAGCCAGTGCTATCTGTTGGAATTGGTATGCCTGCAATAGAGTAAATTTCATAAAATTCTTCCATTCGGATCTTATTGGGCCTATGAAGTCTGATTTTATTTAAATCTTATCTAATTTAATCTATTTTAGCAAAATAAATATTTTATTTTATTTTATAAATAAAGTTTCATTTTATTAAGTTAATATTATTTAATATAATGATATGTGTACCATATACACATCTGTGTATACCTACACATGCAACATAATATAGTGTATATGTTTAACATGCCCTGTATGGACGTTGGTATTTATACCACAATGGACATGTTAGTCCCTTTGTATACATGAGCCCTTTTAACGCACACAGACACATACACACACACATACATGTACATATATACATACATGCATATGTATACATACATACATATACATGTGTGCATATATATGTATGTATGTGCACGCACACAACACATATACATATACATATACATATACGTATACATATACATACACATATACGTATACGTATACATATACATATACATCACACAAAAATATAAAGATCCACATCCCCCTTATTTAGCACCATCGTCCAACCTCCTCATATCAACCACACGTTTATGTTTAAATAATCCACCTTTCTATTTCCTATCACATGGATGGATTATTTAAATATAAACATGTAGTTGATATCACGGAGCTCATGATGGTGCTATGGGCCGCGGATCCTATATATATATATATTATAACAGCCTAAATGTTTGATAACATTATTTATGATATTTAATTAGATAAATAAAATGAAATAATGTATTGATTAGGGGATTGAGATTTGACTTTTTAAAGGAGTAGCTGTGTCAATCAACAATGAACTAAAGAATGATTTAAAACGAATTAGAGGAGGGGTAAAATGGGAAAGAGGCCATTCCTATATCTATTACCCATAGCCGTGTATTATTCACACATTCATTACCTTTCAAAAAATTTATAAATAAGGCCGACCACCATTAACAAGGAAAGGTGTAAAAGATAGAAGAAAAGCTAGGAGGAAGCTTAAGCAAATCAATGCTATTCATATCTCAATCTCTTTAATCACAAAGCCTAAGGTGAATAATGTTTGCATCTCTATTTTGAATTATTTTCGGTTTTAAGGCGATTCCTAATTATTTTGCAATAAATTCCATGTTTTTGAATGATGGAATGTTAATGTATAGTGGTTGATGATTTATACATGTTCATATTGAATTTTATGATATGTTTTAAGGTAAAACTCTATTAAATGACATCTTTATGCCTTACAAATTTTTATAAATATCGAAAATAATATTTTGGTGATGGGTTTCAATTTTTAGAATTTTTGGAATTAGTGTGGATTTTATATGAATTTTCTAGTAAAGAAATGATATTATGGGTTATAAATTATTTACAAGTAAATAATTAATTATTTGGGTCTGAAATTTTTATATATTAGAAAACATATATAATGTGATTTACTGGAGTTTTCCAGATTTTATCTAAGAATTTTGATAGGTATATAAAATTATTTAAGATATGAGACTTAAATGTTTTATAAATTTTTAAAAGGAGAAATAGGCTTTTTGCAAAATATTTGAAATTGTTAATTCTGGAAAATGGCAGTACTTTTGTAAAAGTAATATGGCAACCAATCAGATTTAGAAAAACAAGGCAGATTGGGTACAAGAGCAATAGTTTAAAAGTACAAAAAATAGGTTTTCCACTGTTTTCTTTCCTTCGACACCAGGTTACGCCTCCATACTATCGTCTTTGACATAGTCGAACCAATTCATATGGTATCAGACAATTGGTACATAATGAATTGGACGTGGGCGAAAGATATAGGGTCGAAACCATGAGGTTCCGAAAGGGTTTAAGCTTTGTTTTGTCTTAAAGGAAAATACGTTTGCGTGCTTTCGACTAAGATACTTTCAACCTGGTTGAGTTTCGACTAAGTCAAATGGTTTAAAAGGAAATGGTTTTGATTGGATTGCATCTTTGTTTTTAAGTAAATGCTTTCGACTAAGTCGAAACACCTAGCTGCCGCCTTTTTACCTTTCGACCAATTGGTTTCAAAGGGGTTGCTTTGTTTTAAAAATCTGCCCACTTCTCCAATGCTTTCGTAGGGATTGTTTCAACACCGTCTCTTCATTATCAGAGATTCCTTAAGGATTTTTTGCGTATAGCAGCACCAATGACCAAGCTAATGAGAAAAGATGTGAAGTTTTTGTGGATCGATAAGTGTGAGGAAGCATTCCAGAGTTTGAAACACTTATTGACCCATACACATGTATTGGTTGTTCTAGGGGAGAATCAGCATTTGGTAGTTTATACAGATGCGTGTGGAACAAGATTAGGAGCTGCGTTGATGCAGAGAGATAAAGTGATTGCCTATGCTTCTAGACAGCTTAGGCCGCATGAGGTCAAAAATCCGACGCATGAATTAGAGTTGGCTGTAGTGATTTTTATTTTGATGGTGCAGTGACATTACCTTTAGGGAGTAAGGTTTGAGTTACATACATATCATAAGTCTTTGAAGTATTTTTTTTTCTCAGAATGAGCTTAATGAGTACATACCAGGGAAGACAACAAGATTGCAGATGGTCTTTGCAGGAAACATCAGAATGCAGTATTAGCGATGATTTTTGAGTGGAAATTGGAAGCATTAACAGATTGCGGAGTGCAGTGGAGATACGGGGCTGGGTCTAGTGGGGATACAGTTGTATTATCTTGTTTGGAAGTTCGACCAGTGTTGATCGAATGGATTGATTCTAAGCAGATGGTGGATCCAATGTTAGCTGACCGGATTAGGAAACTAAAGAAAGGAACAGAGAGCAATGACTTGAAATATTTTAGTCATGACCAGAATGGATAGTTAAGAAAGTAAGGAAGATTATATGTTCCGAGTGTAGGAAACATAAGAAAAGAAGTCTTGGAGGAATGCCATCGTTCGAAGTTCACCATTCATCTAGGAGGAACTAATATGTATCATAATATAAAGAGGAGTTTCTTCTGGGAAGGTATGAAGCAGGATATTGGCTTATGTGTAAAGCAGTGCTTGAATTGCCAGCAAACAAAGGACGAACACAAAAAGCCAAGTGATTTACTTTAGCTATTAGATATTATGGTATGAAAGTGATTCTATATCTATGGACTTCATTGACGGGTTGCCAAGGTCAAACAGAGGAAATGAAAGTACATGGGTCATAGCGGACAGTTTGACCAAGAGTGCCCATTTCATTCTAGTTAGATCAACCAAGACGTCACCTTTTTTAGCGAGATTTTTTCAAAGAATGTGATTAGACTACATGTAGTTCCTAGCAGTATAGTTAGTGATAGAGATTCCTTGTTCACTAGCGAGTTTTGGAAGAGTCTGCAGGAAGTTTTGGGAACCAAGCTCAAGATGAGTATCACTTACCATCCATGGACATATGGGAAAACAGAAAGTGTTAACAAAATCTTGGAAGATTTGTTAAAAGCATGTGTTCTAGATTTCAAGGGATCATGGGAAGACCATCGGCATCTGGTCAATTTTTCGTATAACAACAGTTATCGGACTAGTATTAGGATGACACCGTTTGAAGCTTTATATGGAAGGCCATGCAATTCTCCTGTTTGTTGGTTGGAGACCAGGGATAGGTTGGTTTTTGGTCCCGATTTAGTGAGAGAGGCTGCAGAAAAGATTAAGGTAATTCAGGCTAGAATGAAGGAGGTTCAGTCTAGCCAAAAGATTTATGCAGATAAGAGATGGAAAGATTTAGGGTTCTCTATTGGAGACCAGGTTTCCTTCAAGGTATCACCGATGAAGGGTGTGATTAGATTTGGGAAATCGACGAAGTTATCATCGATATTTGTTGGCCTTTTTCCTATTATTGAGAAGATCGAGAAACTCATATATAGAGTTGAGTTATCGAGAAGTTTGGCAGGGGTCCATAGTGTTTTTCATGTTTCTCATCTCAGAAAGTGTGTCAGAGACCCGGAGACTGCTATTGCACTGACTATGCTAGATGATTTAGTGGTAGGACCGGACTTGACGATAGTTAGAAAACCAGTTGGATTAGTTGCTAGAAATGAGAAGAGGCTTAGAACCATGATAGTCGGATTAGTCAAGTTCCAGTGGAGTGATGATGATAGAGAGTGTACTTGGGAGGTTGAGAGCAGGATTAGAGTTGGTTATCCTGATTTGTTCGATGGTATGTTTTGCCATCTTGTTTGATTTGTTGTGTGCCTTATCATAATTTCGTGGACGAAATTATTTAAGGAGGGGAGTCTGTAACACCCTAGATTTTTGATAACATTATTTAGAGTATTTAATTAGATAAATAAAATAAAATAATGTGTTGATTAGGGGATTGAGATTTGATTTTAATAAAGGGGTAGCCGTTCCATTTAACAATGAACTAAAGAATGATTTAAAATGAATTAGAAGAGGGGTAAAATGGGAAAGAGGCCATTCCCATATCTATTACCTATAGCCGTGTATTATTCACACGTTCATTTCCATTTAAACTTTTCTATAAAACATAGCCGACCACCATTAACAAGCAAAAGAGGAAAAAATAGAAGAAAAGCTAGGAAGTAGCTTAAGCAAATCAAATCTATTCATATCTCAGTCTCTTTAATCATAAAGCCTAAGGTGAATAATGTTTGCATCTCTTTTTGAACTATTTTCGGTTTTAAGGTAATTCTGAATTGTTTTGCAATATATATCATGTTTTTGAATGATGGAATGTTTGTATATAGTTGTTGATGTTTTATACATGTTCATATTGAATTTTATGACATGTTTTAAGGGAAAGCCCTATTAAATGACATCTTTATGCCTTGAAATTTTTTATGAAGATTAGAAATCATATTTTGGAAATAGGTTTCAGTTTTTAGAATTTTTGAA
The DNA here is from genome assembly GCA_030765085.1 of Allium cepa. NCBI lineage: Eukaryota > Viridiplantae > Streptophyta > Magnoliopsida > Asparagales > Amaryllidaceae > Allium > Allium cepa. The sequence continues at coordinate 89,255,630 of CM060943.1, forward strand.
ATTAATGTGAATTTTATATGAATTTTCTAGTAAAGAAAATGATATTACGGGTTCTAAATTATTTATGGGTAACTAATTAATTATTTGGGTTTGAAATTTTTAGATGTTAGAAAACATATTAATGTGATTTACTAGAATTTTTTTCAGATTTTTCCAAATAGTTTTTATGGGTATATAAAATTATTTAAGGTATGAAACTTAAATGTTTTATATATGTTTAGAAGGAGAAAGGGGCTTTTTGCAAAATATTTGAAACTGTTGTTTTTAGAAAATGGCAGCACTTTTGAAAAAATAATATGGCAACCAATCAGATCTAGACAAACAAGGCAGACTATGTACAAAATAAGTAGTTTAAAAGTACAAATAAGTAGGTTTTTCACTTTCTCATTTCCTTAGGTACCAGCTTCCGCCTCCATACTATCACCGCCGACACAGTCGAAACCAATGCATATGGTATTGGGCAACTGGTACGTAATGAATTGGACGTGGACGAAAGGTATATGATCGAAACCATGGCGCTCCAAAAGGTTGAAGCTTTGTTTTGTTTAAAGGAAAATGTGCTCGCTTGCTTTCGACTAAGATGCTTTCAACTTGGTTGTGTTTCGACTAAGTCAAATGGTTTAAAAGGAAATGGTTTCGATTGGGTTGCATCTTTGTTTTTAAATAAATACTTTTAACTAATCCGAAACACCTAGTTGCTGCCTTTTACCTTTCGGCCCAGTTGGTTTCGAAGGGGTTGCTTTGTTTTAAAAATCTTCTCACTTCTCCAATGCTTTTAAAGGGATGCTTCCTACACCATCACTTCATTACTTAGAAAATGGTTTCGGAACAGTTGCTTTTGACTTAAAAGATTTTAGAGGCCCTTTTTTCTTTTGAAGTATAACCCAAATTGGTTTCGAAAGAGATGATTTGAATGATTTCAAAAGGTAGTGCTTTCAACTTTAATGGGTTTATGTCCTTTTTCTCTACTTAAAGGCATAATCCAAATGGTTTCAACCAAATCATTTTTCAAATGGGTTTCGAAGGAGTGAAATTTGAATGATTTCGAAAGGTTTCCATATATTTTAAATTGAACCCAAGTGCTTTTGAAGGTTTAGATTGATTGCTTTCGAAAGGTTTTAAAAGAGGCTTCGAAGGGGTGGTTCCCCAGAGGTTTCGAAGGAGTCGAAAAGTATGTTTTCTGATGGTTTCGAACAGTTTTGAAATGAAAGGTTTTTCAATGGTTTCGAAAGGCAATGTTTAATGGTTTTTAAAGAGAAAGATGTTTAAGGTTTTTAAAGCTTTCGAAAGGAGGATTTCCAAAGATTTCGAAAGGGAGGTTTTGGCTCTTCAACCTAGATAATAGAAAAGGTTTTTATTTGGTTTCAAAAAGGGTACTTTCAATGTTTTCGAGAGGGGTACTTTCCATAGTTTAGGAAGAGGACTTTCAAAAGTTAAAGGTTTTCATCAACTGTGATTTGAGCAAAGTATATATATATAGTTGATTTTGAGTACAACATAGAAATTATATATTTTCCTTGTTTAGGTTTGATTTAAAGGTCTTAAATCATTTTGGGAATGGTTTTCAAGGAAATTTTTGGGAAGATATCCCTAAGTAAAATGACTCAGATATTAGATACAATATGAGACCGGTATAGGTCGCACCTTATACATTAGCTATTAGTCCCAGTTAATTTAGTCCAAAATTCCAATATGTAGGGCTTTGTCACAGGTAAGACAAAAATTATGGATACTTACAGAAAGGAATATATTTTGTATACAGGTAGTTTATTGGTGAGCCCGAAAAACCATTAGGAATAGTTAATCCAGAAATACGATAAGCTAAGGACAGACTGTCCAGAAGAGAAGAATTTAGCAGATAGTTAAGGGCAGATCGTCCAAAAGAAGAGGAGTGTCTAACAGATGTTAGATAAATTTTGATATTGTCTAATAGGCCCGAGTCAGCCAAAGGTTAATAGATAGCCAAGCAAAAATTTTGTGTATGAATAGATAGTTTATTTTATTACCTGATATATTTATGTATGTTTACATAATGATGGTTTATAGATATTTTTGACTAGTTTTGGTTGCAGGAAAAGAATTGCAAAAGATACGTTTTGAAGGAATGTTATTGAGGGGAAACCCATTCCCCTAAGCGGCATGGTCTCACTTAACATAAATTAACAAAGATGAACAATATTATTCACACCAGGCTTTATATCTGATTCGAAGTTTTTGTTTCCCCATAAACTCTTGGATGCTCAAAATTTATTTGAGTAGACTAAGGGTTGAGGTTTTTTAAGTTTTTGAGATTTTGGCGAATAAGCTTCCACAGTCGAACCGGTGGCTGACGGATAGCTATTTTAGGAGTTCGATTTTATTTGATTTGATTGTGTTGTGTATTAAGTTAGTTATGACTGCATTTCTTCGATCATCCAAGGGGGCATCGTCATACGTCGCTCTTGGAGTACTATTGTAAATTATATTTGATCAATATTTGAGAAACAGTTAAGAGATTATGTAACTTGGATATGATGCTGTTTTAAAATGTAATCAGCTAAATGTTGCATTTGAAATCTGTGATTTTGTTCATATTCAAGTGCTTCTGATATTTTGGATATCATTAGCATTGCCGTATTTTGTCATCAGAAGTTAATAATATAGATAACTACAGCATCTGTAGTGCTTAGCTTTTGGCCTTTAGATGCGAGATGTTACATATACGCACACACATTAAGTTATTTTTTTAATATAGTAAACTGATTTTATATATTTAAATGTTTTAAAATAATTCCGAATTAATACAGTAAATTAATGTAAATATACATATATACATGGAATCTTTTGAAAACTATAAAATGATATGTGCATGCGTTTCGTATATATAAAATAATGTTTAAATTGTTTCATATATTTATATATAACATAAATAAAACATATAAGTATATATAATAAAATATTTAAATATACATGTATAAAATAGCTTTCGGCGTATAAATTTTTTCTTGTTTGGTTTTTTTAATTTACTTCCTTTCATACAAAAATAATTGGTTAAAAATAAAAATAGATAATTTAAAAATCTGAAACATATTGAAATCATTGTATATTATATTCCACAATTTACTAAATTATTATTTAGTTATATGTATTTATTTTACATAAATATAAATTTAATTGTAAATCAAAGGATATATATATATATATATATGTATGTATGTGTGTGTATATATATATAAAATTAATGAAATAAAGTACATGCATCATACACACACACATATGGTGTTATATTAATTCTTCACATCAAAATCTATTTAATAATACAATTAAATTTGGAATAAAAAATGTTTTTTTATTTGCATGCACTACTAGAAAAGCCCGATATAGTGATGCTGATTTTGTGATGGAAAAATCCATGGTGTCGATCTATGTCGGATTTGAGATGTTTATTTTATTTTATTTTATTTTTACGTAAGACAGCTTAATGCTTAATACAAATTTTTTCCACATAACAAGAATCCATCACAAAACCGTGACAAATCAGCTATGTATCTGTCACGAATATTTGAAATGTAACTAAAATTCGGACTAAAATGATGAAAAATGGTGCCAAAAAATATTTTGACATGCATCGGCTAATCCGTCACAAATCAATTACGGATCTATCGCAAATACTTTAAACATAGATAAAATTTATGACAAATAAGATCATTATAATAAAATTAGAACCGTCAGAAGTCCGAAGCAATTAGAAAAATTACAAAGTTATATCTTAAACTACGATTTTTTAATGGAGATTATGTCATAGTTTTTTTATTGAGAAATATATAGTTCACTTTTCAATCCACAACTAACTTTATTTTATAAATACCCATTTATAACATAAATTAATTAGATATATATTGTATCTCATATTTTTCATTAAAATAATATATGTTGTAAAAAAAATTGTTCTCAAATTTGAGTCAAACTATATTTCTTAATTATAAATTTCTTAAGAAATTTTCATTTATATCCCTTAGAAAGAACACAATTTAAATGATGTGTCATTTGTTAAGTACAGAAAAATAGAATTTAACATCACTTATAATTATCTCTTACATTAAGCACAATTATATTTTTATCATCACTTTAATCCCCATTTCACTGTCACTCTTATAATTCCCTCCCAAAACATTTCAATCTCTCCAAATACAACCTTATATTATAACTACAATATTTATCGATTTTCGATCAATCTTTATACTCGATTCCCAATCGATCTCCAGTCCACACCGCACTCGATTCCCAATAGATCTCTCCTCAGCACAACACTCCATCTCCACTACTGCTTCAGCTCCATTCCGTCGCATCACACAACGACTCTTTCTCAAGTTTAGCATAGCATGGGAACGATCGCACCGCACGTTTTTTTTGGCTCCATAATTTCAAAAGGTAAATCGATTCAATTAGATTATGCATTGATTTATTTTTAATTAGGTTACCACTGTGATATACTGTAAAATGGATTTGCTATGATCATAGTTGTTGCTTCGGAGAGTACTATGATTAATGTTGTTACTTTAGAGAGTAAAAAGGAATTTACTTACTGAAATGAACAAGTTTAATCTCTTCCCTGCTATTTATAAAGAGAATGCAATGAATAGATTTTACACGATGTTTTCATGAAATTCCTAAAATACCTCTTCCGACAATAGAATCTCACTATTGGTTTATAATCTCAACCTTCATTCTCTTCTCGACCATCCATCAACGAATTTTACTATCGATTTGTAACCAAAACCACCACCAACTACTTGAAATAAAAGCGTTGTGACCACCAAAGAATTTGCATTTATAGCACATACCCATCCATTAATTTTTTATTAAATAAACTAAATATCCTTAGTATTAAATGTACGTACATGTGATGTATACTAGTCCTTATAGTTTGTAACATCCCGGAAATTTTGAATTTAAAATTTAGTAATATATTTGAAACTTTTTGAAATTTAAATTGAAAAGTTATAAAAAAATAAAATATAAGTTATAGATTAAATAATAATAAGTTAAATCTTGAATAGAAATAAAATTTAAGAAAATGTATATTGTAATAAAATCACATAATTATTAAAAGTTAACAACTAAAACAAGTTTGCAAGAAAATATAAAAACGAGTAAACTAAAATATGTAAGCAAAAGAAAAAAAATAAAAATAAAACAAACTCTTACATTTAACAAAATAAAGAAGTACTTTAACAACTATAAAATAAGAAGGCTGTAACATGAAAAGGGGGCATAAACATTTCACTACATACTTTCATTAAATGCAAGCCTCTACAAAGAACATACTTTCATTTAATGCATTTACTCCTCAGCCACCTTTGGGAGGAAGGAGAAAAGTATGGGTTGTACAAAGCCTGTAGAAAACAATTATACAACACCATGATGCTCTGTACTCTACATGAGCCTGCATATCCTCTTTATATACATGGCAATTGTCTTAGTTTATTTCGTTCAAACAAATTTTAGCAAAGAAAAATAGAAATTAAAAAGGAAAGAAGATCATCACTTTATATATTACAAGTTGAAAGGCAAATTACTGAAAGAAGAAAAAAGAAGAGAAGAATCAAAAAGAAAAAGAAAAACCTGCAGATTTCAAAACAAAACAAAAGTATCCTCTGTTTTCAAATATTTCCAGGTGAGTACATAACTGTTTTTTTTAAGTCTAAAACTTGTGTATTGCTTTACAATGATATATGCTTGCTGAATAATTTTGAGATAAAAACAACTCTCTGTGAATATCCATAGGATTACAGACCTTGTTTTGTTTTTTTTTGTTTTCCTGGTTTCAGAGTGAAATAAACTATATAAAACTCAATACATCTGCATCCAATTACCATTAGGCTTAAATTCTTAAACAATCCTGGTTGTTAAAACATAGAACAAGAGCTAAAGCTTGGTTTTAAAGAGGTTGGTGAAATATTACAGTAAGAAACATTGTTTTACAGAGCAAAATGATATAAAGTGCCAAATTCAAATGTCACGAAACCTTGATTCACTTATATAACTTGAATCCACACTGCAAGAAATGATTTTCAAAACGAAAATGAAGATTTTTAGATTTGTATTTAAGGGACAGTTTGAATATGAACAAAAATAGCAATTTGATCATTATCTGGTGATAGAATCGAAATCGTATGCTAAGATTTTGGTTAAAGTAAGATTGATCATCGTTGAGTTCGGGAAAAATGTTGAATTTTTTTTCTATTTCATAAATTTTGAATTCGAATCTAAACTAGGGTTTAAGGACTGTTTCTAGTTCGCGTTGTAAATGGGATCGCCGCTCCACCTATGGGTGATCGGAATTCACGTCTCCGGTGCCAGTCGAGGCGTCACATCTTGATGAAGCTTCAGTAAGATTTTTGTGGCTTCTGATAGCCATACGTGGGAAGACGAGATGATTTAGTGGTGGCGTGCCGTTGGGTTTGTTCGATTGAACCACCTGAAGTTGAACCACGGCGGTTTCAAACTTCTGGGTGGTCGGCTAGGTTGTGTTAGTCATCATCGACTTGCTGATGGTCGCGAGGAAGGTCGGAGCGTCACCGTTCAGGCGTACACGTATACGCGTATCATCGCGTATTTGAACAATTGTGGGTTGTGGAAGAAGAAGTGGCATTGAGGAAGACTCGAAGTAATTCTCGGGGGAACTGGGGTTAGACTCGAAGGATGACTCGCGTCGTTTTAGTGGAATGTCGAGTAGGTTTCTGGACTTAGAAAAAATAAAGGAAAATATTTTCCTTCGGGTTAAATTTCTGAGTAACCCGAAGCAAAGGCAAGTATTTCTCGGGGGTGACTCGGAGTAGTTACAGGGGCCACTCAAGAACAGTTTGTATTTTGAAGTTTTTCTACTTTTCAACAATTGTAAATAAAACCCAAGTTTTAAAATAAGGAGATGATTTAAGTTTTAAATAATTAAAGTTTAAATAAAGGATTTTCAAAATGATTAAGTTTTAAATTTATTTAATCCAGATAAATTATTTCACAAAATTGTTTAATAAATAAATAATGTAGTTTAAAAAGATAATTAAGGTAAATAATTGTTATCAATCAATGATTTTGAAAAGAAATTAAGAATGATTTACAAACTTGTAATTAAATTGATTTATAAACAATTAAGTGTTTAAATAAATTTGTAAGTAAGAATTTGTAAATTTTGAAACAATAAATTGAGTAATCAAAAATTTAGTTTATTTATCCAAATTCTTATCATTAAATTAAATTAATTTAGTGGTAAATTTATTTAAATCACATTGGGAAGTAATTAACTATTGTTGTTAACTTATATTGATATCTCTGTTCTGTTTGTAAATTCTGTATGATGTAATTGCCATCTTATTGCACTGTGATTATGATTTGTTCTGTATTGATGTGAAAACCTTGTTGCCCGTAAAACGACATTTAAACTTCGATGCGACAGATAATCGGATTCCAGTTGGTTATCCGAAACCCACATCGAACCTGTGAATATTTGTGAATGACATCCACACGTTTTAAAATTTGACACCCACTATTCGAATTAGCCGGGAAAGGACCGTTGTGTCATATAACCCATTTCGAATATGTGATTCGACGTTATGGATAGCAATTGAAGACCGGTGTTGAAGACCGGGTATTTGCGAGAGCCATAGGATGATCTGTCGATTGACTCTGCACCGAGTTGCTCCGGTATAGAGTTCTCCATATGTGATGGGGAATCCGATCAGGATTGTGGATATCCGGATTGCAAGGACTTCTTTGGAAGTGCCTTCGGTTCTGTTCGAGCCCGGAACAGACTTGTATGGATAGTATGTCTGACATTACAAATTGAGATATAAAGCCGATTTCTTTCAAATATATTTCTGTTGGTGGCGGAGAATTTATTCTTTTAGCTTAACACCCTTCTCTGAGACGTACGAGCTCAGAGGTTATATAGTTGAAGGTTATCAACAATATATTCCCAATTTGGTAATGTGACATGCTGAGTGTTGCTATGAAATGATCATTGTGTTGATCATTTGTGATAGGATCATTTATTTGATCGTCTATCTTGGTGATCATTTCTATGATCATTTGTTGACCCAAAGCACAGCTTTTGTATAAAGCGTGTTTTTGTGGACGTGACTTCGTCGGACCTCACACCCCGAAATGGTCAAAACAGGAAAGATGCGGCAAGGTTATTGGGGGTAGCACCCCTTAAGGTATGTGCATTTCCTTCTGGATAGAAGTGGTATCATGGTATGGAGCCCAGATACTTAACTTATGTTGATATCGCAGATATATATATATATATGATTTTGTGATTTCTTGCTGGGGCCCCGGTTAAAGGTTGGTTGCAACCGGGAGATGGCATACTCGTGTCAGTAGTTACCCAGTTAGGGGTAACCCGGCCTTGTGTTGGCAGATATCCGGTTTGGTTCTCGGGGACGTCCTTCCAGAGGCGTTCTTATGTGGCAATGGGAAGTTCCTTGGCCTGACCATTTGTTGGAAATCCAATTCCCAATACGAAATCCTGTACGGTTTTAGTTGTAGAACCTGCCATCTAATATGGTAGCTATAGTAGGCATAGTATAATGGTACCTATGTCGGCTAAGATTAATATTCTATTTTCGAAATGATTTACTTCACTATGCACTAGTATAATATCAAAGAATTCTTTTCTCGTACCAAGCATATTTAACTATCATAAGAAGAAATCTCCTCCAATTCTACGTTTGCATTGTGTGTGTGGCGGGAGGTCTTATGGTAGTTCCATTTTTAAAAGCATACCGAAAATTCTTTTATAAATCTTGTTTTATTTAAATGCAACTGTTTTTGTTTACTCACACCAGTCCCATGACTGATCCGGAGTTTATTGTTTTCTTTCCTAAACTCTGGGTGCCCATTATTTCCACACGGGCAGCCTAGTAGCAGGTTTCTATATTTTGGAGTAGCAGTATTTTGGAGCTCTTATCTTGGATATATCTTAGAAGCTTTTGGAGATTACAGGTGTTTAGCTCTTGGGAGTTCGTTATCACCTCTTTCATTTGAGGATTTTTGGATATATGATCACTGTTGTATTATCATGATGTTGTATTTGGAGTTGTAGTGTATGTATTATGTACTCTATTGCAGTATGGATATTATGTTAATGTTGTAACAGTAATGTTATTTATGATATTGATTCTGTTCCGCTGTTTTATATACATCTAATTGTTGTTATAAGCTCCGGCGATGCGAATTTGATGTCGTTTATTGGACATCGAGTTTGGTTCGTCACAAGTGGTATCAGAGCTGTTGGTTGAGTAAGAACTTTAGCTACGGAGTATAACACATTAGATGGCTCATTAGAGATAGGGTGAAGTATACCCTAGAATGAGTATAATCAAAATTGAAACTTTGAAATTTCTTAGTCTATTTCTTTTTACTGCTGATATTCCTTAAGATATCTCGTCTGTATATCTAAATCAATTTTCTTACTAATCTCAGATAGTGAAAATGAGTGGACGCAGAGGAAGAGTTAGGGGTCAAGGCAATGCTGCAGCACCAAATCAAATTCCCGCAGCCGCAGAAGCAGTAATAGAAATTCAGCAGCAGCCGGACTTGGCTGATTTATATAAGAAGTTCGAAAAGCTTGGTGGAAAACCATTCATTGGCAAAGAGTCAATTATTGACGCTCAAGCTTGGGTAAGATCGTGTGAAAAGATTTTTAAAGGGATAAAACTGCAGGATGAGCAGAAAAGACTTATAGCTTCTTGGCAACTCCAAGGAGAAGCTTCAGCTTGGTGGGAAACCATCATTATAGATGAACTCGAGGAAGAATTTACTTGGGATCGTTTTAAAGAAGTGTTTGAGAAACGTTACATGCCATCGGCGGGAGTTTCCAGAATGTATCAGGAATTTCTGGATTTGAAGCAAGGAAGTTTGTCGTTTGAAGAATACTTGAATAAATTCAGCGAACTATCTCGGTTTGGCCCGGAATTGCTAAATACACCTCTTAAGAAAAACGAAAGGTTTATCCGGGGAATGAACCAGAAATATCATGGAAGAATGACGGGTCATGTTAAAGAATCTTTTTCGGATTTAGTAGATATGGGTTACAGATACGCTACTCTTGATATACAAGAAGCAACTGTGGAGAAAGGTAATTCAGGTAGTCAGAATTATAAAAAGCGAAAATTCGGAGGCAAGAAACCTTGGCAAGGCAATGAGAAGAAGAGGAGCATTCAAGGAAGCGCAACAGAAAATGTCACTTGTTACAACTGCAAAGAGAAAGGCCACTATTCAAATGACTGCCTAAAACCGAAGAAACCAGCTAGAGAATGTTACAATTGTCATAAACCGGGACATTTAGTTAAAGATTGCCCAGTAATGAAGCCAGCGCAGGTGGCAAAAGTTTATACGATAAAGGAGGACCCCTCATCTTCAAAAGCTGACAAAGGGAAAAGTGTTTTGGAAGGTAACCTTACTATTAATAATAGAACTGTTAGAGTTTTATTTGATACAGGAGCTTCACATAGCTTTATCTCCCAACAAACCGTGAATGAATTAGGACTTGAAACTAAATTTGCTGACGATCTTATTTGCGTGAAAAATCCGGTTGGAGGTCCTGCAAATCTTTGTTCATATTGTAAGAGAGTTCCTATTTCATATGCTAGCTATAAATTTCCTATCAACCTTTATGTCCTCGAATTTGACGAATTTGAAATCTTACTCGGTATGAACTGGTTATCGAGATACGAAGCTATATTGGAGTGTAGTAATCGGACAGTTTTAATCAAAACAAGTTTTGGATGAATGCCACAAGTCCAAATTCAACATCCATCCAGGAGTCAACAAAATGTATCGAGATGTTAAAAGAACATTCTGGTGGAAGACAATGAAGAGAGACATATCTATTTATGTGAGTCGCTGTGCTACTTGTCAGCAAATCAAGAGCGACCAAAAGAAAGTGGCCGGTTTACTTCAACCTTTAGAAGTACCGAAATGGAAGTGGGATCAGGTATCGATGGATTTCATTGATGGATTGCCTCGTACCAAGTAAGGCAATGAAGCGATTTGGGTTATTATGGATCGTCTAACCAAAAATGCTCATTTCATTCCAGTTAAATCTACTTGGACTGCAGCAAGCTTGGCAGGTATTTATATAAAGGAAATTGTTCGCCTCCATGGTATTCCCAGTAGTATAGTGAGTGATCGTGACCCGATCTTCACTAGTAGATTTTGGGAAGCATTTCAGGATGCATTGGGAACGAAATTAAATTTCAGTACTGCTTATCACCCACAATCTGATGGACATACTGAGAGAGTTAACCGAATTCTAGAAGACCTACTGCGTGCTTGTGTTCATGATTTTGGTGGTTCTTGGGAGGACCATTTGCATCTGGTTGAATTCTCATATAACAACAGTTATCAGGCCAGTATAGAAATGGCTCCTTTCGAAGCTTTATATGGTCGTCCGTGTCGATCACCTACATGCTGGATCGAATCAGGTGACAGACTTGTTCTTGGACCGGATATGATAAAAGAAGCCACTGAGAAGGTAGACTTTATTAGAAAGAAGTTATTAACTGCCCAAAGCCGTCAGAAGAGCTACTATGACCGTCGAAGGAGAAATTTGGAATTTCAAGTTGGAGATTCTGTATTCCTGAAAGTATCTCCGATGCGGGGTGTATTGAGATTCGGGAAAACTGGTAAGTTGGCACCGCGTTATATTGGTCCTTTTCCTATTCTGGAAAGGATTGGTTCTCTAGCATATAGAGTGCAGTTACCCAACTGGTTGTCTGGGGTACATGATGTGTTCCATATTTCTAACCTTCGGAAATATGTGCACGATCCAGATGATATTATTGAAGAAGCTGCTCAGCAGGATCTTGAAATCACTCCCAACTTGGCAGTTAGAAGGGAACCGATAAAAATTGTAGATCGTGATGAGAAGCGATTAAGAAACAAGATTGTGAAATTGGTCAAAGTTAAATGGAGTGGCGATCCAAAGGACTGTACTTGGGAGACTGAAGAGAATATGAAGAAATCATATCCCAAATGCAGAATTGACATCTCGACTTAAAACTGTAAGTCATTTCCTTGTTTCTGAATTCGTCTATTCTTTGTTTACGTTTCTCTCTCTTTCAATTTCGAGGACGAAATATTCTTAAGGAGGGGATATTGTAACATCCCGGAAATTTTGAATTTAAAATTTAGTAATATATTTGAAACTTTTTGAAATTTAAATTGAAAAGTTATAAAAAAATAAAATATAAGTTATAGATTAAATAATAATAAGTTAAATCTTGAATAGAAATAAAATTTAAGAAAATGTATATTGTAATAAAATCACATAATTATTAAAAGTTAACAAATAAAACAAGTTTGCAAGAAAATATACAAACCAGTAAACTAAAATATGTAAGCAAAAGAAAAAAAATAAAAATAAAACAAACTCTTACATTTAACAAAATAAAGAAGTACTTTAACAACTATAAAATAAGAAGGCTGTAACATGAAAAGGGGGCATAAACATTTCACTACATACTTCCATTAAATAAAAGCCTCTACAAAGAACATACTTTCATTTAATGCATTTACTCCTCAGCCACCTTTGGGAGGAAGGAGAAAAGTATGGGTTGTACAAAGCCTGTAGAAAACAATTATACAACACCATGATGCTCTGTACTCTACATGAGCCTGCATATCCTCTTTATATACATGGCAGTTGTCTTAGTTTATTTCGTTCAAACAAATTTTATCAAAGAAAAATAGAAATTAAAAAGGAAAGAAGATCATCACTTTATATATTACAAGTTGAAAGGCAAATTACTGAAAGAAGAAAAAAGAAGAGAAGAATCAAAAAGAAAAAGAAAAACCTGCAGATTTCAAAACAAAACAAATGTATCCTCTGTTTTCAAATATTTCCAGGTGAGTACACATCTGTTTTTTTTTAAGTCTAAAACTTGTGTATTGCTTTACAATGATATATGCTTGCTGAATAATTTTGAGATAAAAATAACTCTCTGTGAATATCCATAGGATTACAGACCTTGTTTTGTTTTTTTTTGTTTTCCTGGTTTCAGAGTGAAATAAACTGTATAAAACTCAATACATCTGCATCCAATTACCATTAGGCTTAAATTCTTAAACAATCCTGGTTGTTAAAACATAGAACAAGAGCTAAAGCTTGGTTTTAAAGAGGTTGGTGAAATATTACAGTAAGAAACATTGTTTTACAGAGCAAAATGATATAAAGTGCCAAATTCAAATGTCACGAAACCTTGATTCACTTATATAACTTGAATCCACACTGCAAGAAATGATTTTCAAAACGAAAATGAAGATTTTTAGATTTGTATTTAAGGGACAGTTTGAATATGAACAAAAATAGCAATTTGATCATTATCTGGTGATAGAATCGAAATCGTATGCTAAGATTTTGGTTAAAGTAAGATTGATCATCGTTGAGTTCGGGAAAAATGTTGAAATTTTTTTCTATTGCATAAATTTTGAATTCGAATCTAAACTAGGGTTTAAGGACTGTTTCCAGTTCGCGTTGTAAATGGGATCGCCGCTCCACCTATGGGTGATCGGAATTCACGTCTCCGGTGCCAGTCGAGGTGTCACATCTTGATGAAGCTTCAGTAAGATTTTTGTGGCTTCTGATGGCCATACGTGGGAAGACGAGATGATTTAGTGGTGGTGTGCCGTTGGGTTTGTTCGATTGAACCACCTGAAGTTGAACCACGGTGGTATCAAAACTTCTGGGTGGTCGGCTAGGTTGAGTTAGTCATCATCGACTTGCTGATGGTCGCGAGGAAGGTCGGAGCGTCACCGTTCAGGCGTACACGTATACGCGTATCATTGCGTATCTGAACAATTGTGGGTTTTGGAAGAAGAAGTGGCATGGAGGAAGACTCGAAGTAATTCTCGGGGGAACTGGGGTTAGACTCGAAGGATGACTCGCGTCGTTTTAGTGGAATGTCGAGTAGGTTTCTGGACTTAGAAAAAATAAAGGAAAATATTTTCCCTCGGGTTAAATTTCTGAGTAACCCGAAGCAAAGGCAAGTATTTCTCGGGGGTGACTCGGAGTAGTTACAGGGGCCACTCAAGAACAGTTTGTATTTTGAAGTTTTTCTACTTTTCAACAATTGTAAATAAAACCCAAGTTTTAAAATAAGGAGATGATTTAAGTTTTAAATAATTAAAGTTTAAATAAAGGATTTTCAAAATGATTAAGTTTTAAATTTATTTAATCCAGATACATTATTTCACAAAATTGTTTAATAAATAAATAATGTAGTTTAAAAAGATAATTAAGGTAAATAATTGTTATCAATCAATGATTTTGAAAAGAAATTAAGAATGATTTACAAACTTGTAATTAAATTGATTTATAAACAATTAAGTGTTTAAATAAATTTGTAAGTAAGAATTTGTAAATTTTGAAACAATAAATTGAGTAATCAAAAATTTAGTTTATTTATCCAAATTCTTATCATTAAATTAAATTAATTTAGTGGTAAATTTATTTAAATCACATTGGGAAGTAATTAACTATTGTTGTTAACTTATATTGATATCTCTGTTCTGTTTGTAAATTCTGTATGATGTAATTGCCATGTTATTGCACTGTGATTATGATTTGTTCTGTATTGATGTGAAAACCTTGTTGCCCGTAAAATGGCATTTAAACTTCGATGCGACAGGGAATCGGATTTCAGTTGGTTATCCGAAACCCACATCGAACCTGTGAATATTTGTGAATGACATCCACACGTTTTAAAATTTGACACCCACTATTCGAATTAGCCGGGAAAGGACCGTTGTGTCATATAACCCATTTCGAATATGTGATTCGACGTTATGGATAGCAATTGAAGACCGGTGTTGAAGACCGGGTATTTGCGAGAGCGATAGGATGATCTGTCGATTGACTCTGCACCGAGTTGCTCCGGTATAGAGTTCTCCATATGTGATGGGGAATCCGATCAGGATTGTGGATATCCGGATTGCAAGGACTTCTTTGGAAGTGCCTTCGGTTCTGTTCGAGCCCGGAACAGACTTGTATGGATAGTATGTCTGACATTACAAATTGAGATATAAAGCCGATTTCTTTCAAATATATTTCTGTTGGTGGCGGAGAATTTATTCTTTTAGCTTAACACCCTTCTCTGAGACGTACGAGCTCAGAGGTTATATAGTTGAAGGTTATCAGCAATATATTCCCAATTTGGTAATGTGACATGCTGAGTGTTGCTGTGAAATGATCATTGTGTTGATCATTTGTGATAGGATCATTTATTTGATCGTCTATCTTGGTGATCATTTCTATGATCATTTGTTGACCCAAAGCACAGCTTTTGTATAAAGCGTGTTTTTGTGGACGTGACTTCGTCGGACCTCACACCCCGAAATGGTCAAAACAGGAAAGATGCGGCAAGGTTATGGGGGTAGCACCCCTTAGGGTATGTGCATTTCCTTCTGGATAGAAGTGGTATCATGGTATGGAGCCCAGATACTTAACTTATGTTGATATCGCAGATATATATATATATATATATATATATATATATATATGATTTTATGATTTGTTGCTGGGGCCCCGGTTAAAGGTTGGTTGCAACCGGGAGATGGCATACTCGTGTCAGTAGTTACCCAGTTAGGAGTAACCCGGCCTTGTGTTGGCAGAGATCCGGTTTGGTTCTCGGGGACGTCCTTCCAGAGGCGTTCTCATGTGGCAATGGGAAGTTCCTTGGCCTGACCATTTGTTGGAAATCCAATTCCCAATACGAAATCCTGTACGGTTTTAGTTGTAGAACCTGCCATCTAATATGGTAGCTATAGTAGGCATAGTATAATGGTACCTATGTCGGCTAAGATTAATATTCTATTTTCGAAATGATTTACTTCACTATGCACTAGTATAATATCAAAGAATTCTTTTCTCGTACCAAGCATATTTAACTATCATAAGAAGAAATCTCCTCCAATTCTGCGTTTGCATTGTGTGTGTGGCGGGAGGTCTTATGGTAGTTCCATTTTTAAAAGCATACCGAAAATTCTTTTATAAATCTTGTTTTATTTAAATGCAACTGTTTTTGTTTACTCACACCAGTCCCATGACTGATCCGGAGTTTATTGTTTTCTTTTGTAAACTCTGGGTGCCCATTATTTCCACACGGGCAGCCTAGTAGCAGGTTTCTATATTTTGGAGTAGCAGTATTTTGGAGCTCTTATCTTGGATATATCTTAGGAGCTTTTGGAGATTACAGGTGTTTAGCTCTTGGGAGTTCGTTATCACCTCTTTCATTTGAGGATTTTTGGATATATGATCACTGTCCTATTATCATGATGTTGTATTTGGAGTTGTAGTGTATGTATTATGTACTCTGTTGCAGTATGGATATTATGTTGATGTTGTAACAGTGATGTTATTTATGATATTGATTCTGTTCCGCTGTTTTATATACATCTAATTGTTGTTATAAGCTCCGGCGATGCGAATTTGATGTCGTTTATTGGACATCGAGTTTGGGTCGTCATATAGTTATTTTAGTTTGATATCATACTCAGCATTGTAGGTAGCTTTTTGCAAGTATGAACATAATTTAACTAACATACTTATAGTATAGAGCTAATATACTCATCATACCAAGTCACGTCGCCTATATAGCTTGAATCCAAAAATTTGAAACAAAGATTTTGTAAATCCATTTGAACAAGCAGTTTGGGAACAAAATAGCTATACAAAATAATCAAGCAATGTAGAAAATAAGAAGAAAACAAAATGTTCGTATGAAGCATGAGTTCCAGAATTATATGTTTGCAAGTTTAGACGCTTGCTTAGTTGCTTTTTGTTCCGTTTATTTGATTCTAATGGCAATACGAAAATTTTATTTTTATCTACTTTTCTTCATCACATTACATTTTATATGTTAAAATGCTTAATTTTCTATATATAAATTGCATGTTTTAGGTTTTCTTCCATTGTTTTGAATTATATAAGCAAGCCATATGAGTTTGCTGCTTTTATGCAGTTAGGGCATAACTAACAATGGATTGTTCAGTTGCTAAACAAGCCATAAAGCAAGCCTGTGTGGCTTGTTTACCTTTCGGTGACTAGTTCAAACCGATCTCGTGGATAGTGAACTGAATAATAGCGGCGAAGACTTTATCGTTATAAACTTATAATGGCGAAGACTTTACCATTATAAAACATAGCTGTTGTGACCAACGTTCCACTTAATCCCCCTCTGTATATTTCACCACCCTTCTTCTCCTTTTACACCGCCTCATCTTCACTTCTTCCTCCTATCATTCTGAAAATGCCTTCTTCATCCAAACGTTCCGCCAAAAAAGTTATTAGTAAGAAACCCATGTGCACATGACCTTCCACCGTATTTTTCAACCAACGCCTACCACACCAACAACAAACACTTCGTCCATCATATGAGTATGGCTATTCGCCATATTCGAACTTCTCTTATAACCAACCTTAACAACCAAGCGCTCCTTCTAACTTTTCTCCCATTCAATCTACTTCTCCGCAATCATATTACCAATAACGTCCTCCTTTAGGCGGATACGACGACCATTCGTCGTACATGTCTTTGATGATGCAAAACATTCAACTACAACATCATCATATTAATGAGCAACAGTTAGAAATTCATGATCGTAAAGCAATGCAGAATCTTTAAAGGAAATATTCTTATGCACGCAAGACTCCTACTAATGAAGAAACCGTTAATGGTTTGGAGGAGGAGGAAGACGAAAACCAAGAAGTCGATGCAACAAATATGGAAGAATGCAATGAAGAAGCTGCTACAGAGATGTTTGCGCTCCCAAGCCCAAAATATAACAACAACAAGAAGTGGAAATCCTTAAATGGAATTTTCAACAAACGACTCATAGATTCTGTTGTAGCAGAGACAGACGTTGGCGTAGGAGACATTGACATGGAAAATGTCGAAGATGAAGGAGTAGTAGATGACGGTTGAAAAAAGAAAGCTAAGTTTACTTCTGAACAATATATTTCGCTTGCTAAATCATGGATACGCATTTCACAAGATAGTATTTCTAGCAATAGTATGAAAGGTTGGAAATTTTGAGAAAGATTTGCGGATTTTTACAACACTTTGGAACCGTTGAAGTGAACATGGGGATCGCTTAGAGGAGGATATTGAGTGATGAACTCTGCATGCTTAAACTATTTGGAAATACTTACCAGATTTCAGACTAGACAGCAAAGCGGTGCCGCTCCTTGTGACATTGTCAGTAAAGTATTATTTTACTTTTTTTGGAAATGGTAACGTGTTTGACTATTTTTGTATATGCATACACTTTTGGATTTGTTCTACAAATTAAAGAGTCACGTAAGGCTTATTAGCTGCAATATGATCAACCATTCAAATTCCAAGAGTGCTTTGGGCTTCTCTCTAGTTTACTGAAATGGAAGAATCATAACAACTTCATGTTTGAGCAACAAAATAAATCCATAAGAATGAACTACTCTGATTCAAGTCCAAGAAGTGATCCAAGTTCTCAAGAAAGATTTCCACTATTTGGAAATAGTAACGGACGTCCTCTTGGTAGAAATAAGTCGGTTCGGTTGGAGCAACACAGTGCGGAATTTTCAAGATTTGTAGGAACTTTAGAGACCTCTGCTAAAGAAACAAGAGAGCGTAGAGTCAATTTTTCAGCATAAAGAACTCGCAGCAAAATGCAGTTCAAGAAGGCTATCAAGGAAGATCGAGATTTCAAGAGACAAGCCCATGAGAAGAAGAAAGCTTTGATGCGAGAGAAGAACTATATCAAGCTTATGACTAGTAATTTCAATAGGCTTTCTCCTTTGCAGCAAGAACTAGTAACCGAGCAGTTAAAAACTTATAAGAATGTTAGAGACAGTGGAAGAAGATGTGGAAGTCGCACACATAGGGATGGGTTTTAGGTGTGCATTTGCATTGTACTTACTTGGTGTTCCTTGGTATCGTCTGTTTTAGATGTGTATTTGTGTTATATCTTTGTAGTATCTCTATGCGTCATTTGGTTTATGTGTGTACTTGTGTTGCACTTATTATAATTTTATTATACCATTCTGTATTTTGAACTAGGGTCGTACAAAATTTTATTAAATAAGTTCCATAGTAGTATTACGAAATGGTCAAGATAATAAACTTAAAACATAATACGGTAAGCACACAAGCAAACATACAACTTGATCAACAATTCCATAAACAGCTGCTATAAGTACGACTATAGTTTCCTACTATTGCTTCCTCTATGTGCCCATAAATGGTCCACCCACTGGCCACACAATTGAAAGTGTGCAATTTGATCTTCAATATATTGTACCATGGGAATATACTACTCCATTGAATTAATGTTTCTCTCAGATCTTTTGTTGGAAGCCTTAAACCTATCCGGGTAATTAGTCCTTTGGTTTTTATACCTGCCTTTTTCAGACTCTATAATCATATTATGAATTATTATACAAGTATGCACAATTTCAGATAGAACTCCTACGTCATGAAATCGAGTAGGATTTCATAAAATCTAAAACCTTGCTTGTAAGACACCGAACGTACGTTTGGTTTCCTTTCTATAGCTTGCCACTTTTTTTTAATAAAATAGCTCTCTTTATCATTTTTTAGGACCCTAAAGCCTTGTATTAAAGTTCTCCACTTTAGATAAATTCAAGTGACTATGTAATATCTAGTTTGATGATCGACACTACCAACTTTATATGTGATGTCCATTGAAAGTCCGTTAGATAGTTTAGAGAATAGGTATGGCATTTTTAAAATATTTATGTCATTTAACGAACCTAGTACTCCAAAGAAACCATGCCAAACTCATAATTCATCGGTCATAACTGCTTCTAGGATCATTATTGGCACTTCTTTGTGTCCTATGAACATTCCTTTCTAACCCGTTGGACAGTTTTTTCATGCCCAATGCATGTAGTCCAAACTTCCAAGCGTACTTGGGAAACCTCTAGCTTCTCCTCTGAGTAGTATTCTATTTACGTCATTCGGTCTCGGTGTTCGTAAGTATTCCTCGATGAACCGTTTGATCACTATTTTACAGAATTCTTTCATGCACTCTATTCCTGTTGATGATGCAATTTTGAAATATTCATCCATTTGATCACCAGCTATCCCATAGCTTAACATATGTAAAGCAACCTTTGATGTAGGTAGAATGCCCAAATTCTAGTGCTCCATTTAGACTATATGTAAAATATGAGTTGTTTTCATGAAGTTTGAGATAAATTTTAGAGAAAACATCTGGGCCCGTCCAAAATTGACGAAGGAACAAATTTAAATCATAGGTTGGATTGTCAACGAAGTAGTCCTTCATCAACCTTTCATGTCCATCTTTATAGTCCCTTTTATATCATCAGTCAATCTATCAAGGTATACTACTATGATGGTTGCTCGTACATCCTTCACCAAAAAAGTGAGAATATCCTACTACTGCTTCTTGAATTTGAAACTCTGCCATTTCATTATCCATTTCTTGTTCATTGTTGTAGCTTTGGTTCATGTCTTGTTTGTACTGGTAGTATAGGCTAGGATCCATGGTTGTTGAGCAGTAAGTAATTTTATTTATTGTTTTGTTTTAGTTTTTTTCAATTGTGTGTTGGAGTAGATCAGAATGCTAGTATATATAACTTTAGGAGGTAAAAGTATATGGAATACAAAAGACAATGAATTAAACAACAATGAATGGTTACAGTTTGCTTCACATCAGTAGTACTTGATAAAGCTGCATTGTACATTTGTAGAGGCCACAATGGCTATAGTGCAGTTATAGTATTGGAAAGGACAAGGAAATAATAGCTACAGTGTACATTTGCAGAGGTCATTGATTGAGTTATGGATGCACAGTGAAAATGTTGGAAAGGACAAGCCAATAATGGTTATAGTACACGTTTGCAGATGTCATTGATTGAGTTACGAATGCACCGTGTATCTACAGTGTTGGAAAGGAAAGGAAACGATGGCTACAATGTACGTTTGTAGAGGTCATTTATTGAGTTTTGGACGCACAGTGTAGCTACAGTGTTGAAAAGGACAATGCAATAATAGCTACAATGTGCGTTTGCGGATGCCATTGATTCGTTTCGGTTAGATCCATGTCGCTACAATTGCAATCCTCATGATTACTATTTATACACTAGGTATTAGCATGAGAGGTTTATAAGATTCCTAATAGAAAATCAGATGTGGACTCCCCAAGATTTTTTGGTGTTGATTAAAGCCTATATACAGGCTGAAACAAGACACACAGAAGAGGAGGTTGATGAAGATTTTTGGGTCACCGTCAACAAAGCATACAACAACCATCTAGAATGTAGGTTGAGAAGATGAAATTTGGATACTAGAAGTACATTTATTATATTTACTAAAGCTTGCAGGAGGTATTAGAGAATTGTAACCGAAGAAGAATGAGATAATATTTTTCAAATGACCTGATCAACTTTTGACTCCATGTATTTATGGATCATCAAATACACTTTGTTGGACATTTTTTGTACGATTTGTAAGTGAATTATATTAGACAGTTTGAGTGAGTACTATGTCAACATACAGTGTATGTCCATGTGTTTGTCCAAGTGTCCTAGGTCGGTTTACGTCCATAGTATTAGTTTGGGTGCCTTGTATTATATGTGTTGTATTAGTTTAATGCATGTCCATCTGTAGTAATATGAGTTTTGTATGTTTGATGTAATTTGGAGACTAAACTAAGTACTTAAATGTACTACAACATGCGACATACTTCATTATACTAAAACATGCCACAACATACTTAAACATACAACAAAAGACATACTTAAACATACAATAGACTTGAACACACCACAACATACGACATATTTCAACATACCACAACATACTTAAACATACAACAAAAAACATACTTAAACATACGACATACTTCAACATACTACATACTTCAACATGTTAGTTATGCCCACCACCATGCTGAAATTCTAGTGTATGCAGCCTGTTATGAAGCACCGCTAATTCTTGTTCTAATCCGTTTGCATTTTCCACTACTTGATGAGGGATTGGATCATCAATTCATTTCCATAAACCACAACCAATTGGAAAGTTATGGCATCTACAATGGCGCATCCAATGTACTTTTCGCTTAGCATGATGTAATATGTAACTGACACTCCGCAAATACAATATATTAATAGAGGAGAGTTAACTTCCTTCTCCATCTGAATCTGTTCATTACGGAATTTCCGGTGGCCCTATGTGTTTGTAAGAAGTCTTATCTCTTATTTATATGGATGTTGTACAACTTATTGTTCATATGGAGGTTGAAAATCCTCTTTGAGTCTTAGTTGGCTAAGATGTGGGAACTCAAGACAAATGTCCTTGCAGTGCCACTCTTGATACTCGATAAGCCAATCTTCATCGATGCGTGGACATTCCGAAGGCACGTAGCCTCCTATATCAGAGTTAATAGAAGAAGGCTGGGATGACATCGGTGTGAGGTGTAAATGAATGTGAGGAAGATGTAGATAGAAGCGAAGGAGTGGATGATTGTGAAGAAGTAAATGTAAACTGGTATATGTATATATAGAAGTGAAGCGGAAAATGCCAAACTAGTAATTATAAGAAGAATAGAGCAAGTGAATTATTCAAACCTTATTCTCATTCATCTTACCTATAGTATTTGTTTCGAATTTGTAATTTTGTAGTAAATTATGTAGGTTCTTTTGTAACCGTGCAAGTTTTTAATATGTGTTTTCGTATTAAATGGTGTACCACTAGTTAGCTATAATTTATGTTACCTTAATCTTCAAGTTAGCTGTATATAAGGAAGTGGTATTTTTGTTGCCAATAAATGTAATTTTCTATACTATTAGGTTATGGTAATCTGTGCTTTTGGGAAAATATTTGTATAGTTGCCAACAACACAGGAACATGAAAATAATGACATCGATGCGTAAACTAAATACAACAGATACATCATACATCACAATACGTGAATAATAACAACAATGATACAGAAACATAATGATAATGACATCGATACATAAATTGAATACAATAGATATATCATACACCATAACAAAAAAATAAGTACACAAACAACATAGAAACACAAATGAAATATAATAAATAAGTTCACCCATCCATACATGGACGTGTATGACGATGATGGTCTCATCAGCATCATCTCCATCACCGCTCGGGACAGCTAAATGCTTATAGTACATCTACACGTCAACAAGTCTCTTACGCTCTTCCTCCAACTGTGCCTGCAGTCGTGCTGCTACCTCTGCCTGCCGGCGTAGTTCACTGTCGTAATAGTCTAGGCTACGCCTATGCTCTACATATCCTATATGTCTGATCCTCATCTGCATATCATATAGATCAGCATAAGATATCTGCGTCGGATCTAGGTACTGATTGTGCACTGGAGGATGAAACACATCAACATAATGGTCTAGTCCAATAGTAGGAACTGCCATGGTCCATCCGAAGTGAGAAGCAGTCGACACATGATCAGGCGCACAGTACCCCTGACTGGGTTGGGTAAGATCCTTGACAACCGGGAGATGTATGCCGTGGTGTATAATAGATGGACCGACTAAATCTATCGCCACTGCATGAGTAATGGTATCACCGGATCCACTGTAAAATCTATGCCATAAGTCAACGTATGATGAACCGATTATAACAAAGGTCTCAGTGGGCCACCAATCTCCTGCTCTCACCAGGTCTAGCTGCCTTGAAGGATAAATCAAACAGCGATAGGTATGAGGATGTGGATTATCAGGAATAGCATCAAAGTCGTACAACTATCTCCAAAAACTCTCACCAAGGTACTAATATGCACCGAATGCCGAGGGATAAGATAGAAATGAAAATCTCCACTCGGAAAGCATCCTAGAAATCTCTATAAAATCATGGCCAATCGATACATTATCATGAAATAGTTGCCATATAATCTGAAGTGTATACATCCTCAAATCGATTTGGTTGTGGGTAACAAAATAAACATACAGAATTCATTATCCCTTGGGCCCCTATTGTCCATGTACCAAAATGACAAGCGTGGGAAAAAAGTAGATGCATCTGAAGTCAAAGTGATGAAATGAAAATTCCTGGAATACTCAAAATACCAGTACTGTAGGAACTCCCAGAAGCCAAATAATGAAACATGTGTGTTCTTAATGGTGCACTGTACATCGAAACATTTGTACATGTATGCAAGAATAGGCATACCCTAGTCATATAGAATAGCACCACCGAAATTCAAATGGGATGCGACCTCAATAAACTCGACCACTAAACTACTACTCGAGGTGCTAAAAAACAAGTTACCCATGAGGTACAAATAATCTCGCAAGCTCTAGATCATCATCAGGAGAGTAATAACCGAGTATGATGTCCATAGTTGCACGAATAGCGCCTCCGCCCTAATATGATGTAGCTGAAGTGTCAAAGTGTGATAAAAATCACATGAACAAGTACCAGATCACGCTATCGAGCATTGCCATATGGAAGCGATGAAAAACCGACCACTCTAATTCTATTGCCGATAAGCATAGAGAGATAAAGTGGTGTAATCCTAGCTCACCGCAGAGAAAGTGGAACGTTTAAGTGATTTTTATGCCACCGTAAACCAATAGCTGCGCATAATTGCACACCACCTTTGATAACATTGCTGATTCCTAAGAATTGTAGAGTGCATAACATACAGAGTGATAAATTAAATGATGGAATCTAATCCCATGTAAAAGTGCTACGATTCTATCATTATTTGCGAAATTCGTATATGATATCTAAGCGTTTTCGCTAAAGAACCCCGCGAATAGATATTCCATGACTGTGTAAGTTAAACAAAATCATACTTATAAATTTAAACGAACAATGTATTGCAATTTTTTTAATCATATAAAGAAATACTTATAGCCAACCTCATCTATGTGCTGATATGTACTTTGACTTCTGGAAGTGTGAAAGTTAGAAAGTATAGGCAATTTCCCCGCGCTAAAGTTTGGATCCTGAAATCCATCAAGCTCGGCGATGCTAGTGGAAATCTGCCCCACACCCTTGCACGTCCTTCCCGCTCGACCACTCCTATGGCCTCCGTGACCACGGCGACCGCCTTCGTCTTCCTCTCCACATTGCTTGATATCTTCAACGACCTCGAGAAAATCTTCTATTCCGTGTTCATGACCGTACTACACAATAATATGGCTTTCGCTAGAGCCGCCTTCATAGCCACCACCCATCACTGCTACTGTCTCCATGCATGAATTTTTTTGCAAAAATTTTGAACAATCCAAACATTTCTATGGGTGTAGATCTCAAAAATAGGCTTTAATGTGTGTGTATATGGAATTGGACTTTCGGGTGTTGAAATTGAATAAAATAGGGAAATGGGTTTGCTGAAAATGAAAATAGAAGGGAACGAGGAGAGATGGCTCGACGGCTGGTTGTAGGGTTTGGTTTATAATAGCGAAGGGTTAGCCGTTATAAATTTATAACGGTGGACTCTTCACATTTATAAATCCAGTGAATTTTTTCGGGTCCATGGTTGGTTTGTACCTTACTTGGTTGTGGTGCTCGTTCGGTCAATCCAAAATTGTGAGAGAAAGTGAGCTGAACAAGCCTTATTGTTGGTAATGGTCTTACAGTTTTGAATAATATGTTTTTTATTTGAATTTATAAGAAAAATATAAAATGGTTTTAATGTATTCTTGCAATATATCTAGACTAATTTGTGTTTCTCCATTATCATGCCCCGATTATGTTCTTTTGAGTTCTCTTACCACATATTATTAAAGTACTTGTTTCTATGCAATACCAGAAAGCACTAAAAATTGAACCCTAAAAATTAAAGTAACATTTTTTGTGTTTTAATGGCTTATATTTTCTACCTATGTAAAGTTCTTCACACCTTAATCTTAACCAATTCAAGACAACTCAGCAAGCAACTGCAAGCAACCCAATTTAAACTCCAAGTTGCTTGCAACTCATTTCATAGGCCTAGTTGCTCATATGCAAACTCAGTTTTTTAATTGAGTTGGCAACTCTGTCAAAACTGAGTTGCATAACATAGTCAAAACTAAGTTAAAGTTGTTCAACTCAGTCTTAAAACTAATTTGCAATTGTAGCTCGATTTTAAACCTAAGTGCAAAAATATTATAAAACTAAGTTATAATTCTATTTATAGTAATTGTACTATGCATATATTAAAAAATTTAAACATATCACATACATATATGATCCATACCATGGCGACAACACTACTATATAAAGATTCATGATATTCAATTTCCAACTAAAACATATATGGAATTATGATCAATATGTACATTATACATAGTTATAAATAAGAATATACCTCCGCTTAATCCCTAGCGGCACACATTGCAACATTGAATCTAAACTCCTTGAAAAGATTTCTGCATTCAGAAGATGCTACCTTCCTGAATATTATCTGATAAAATGTTTTAAGCTAAGAAAATGTTGAGGATGGAGGAGGAAGAGTGGCTGCCCTGTTATGTAGAGGGGAGCAAAACAACAAGACAAAAAAATGTGGGTTAGAGAGCTTTAGATAAAAAATATTTCAAGGAGTCAAAAAAGGATCTATATCCTTATTTTTCTCTTACACATTCTCCCTTCTTTAACTCAAAAAACTAACTCACCTTTAGCCAACTAATGGTCGACCCTCTTACTTCCCATATGGTTGCATATATCAGTCCATTCTATGGCCTATGGGTCGCTTCAAGCCCGATAAATAATTAGCATCTTTAAATTCATTTTAAATGCGTACCGATATCATATATCGATTAGAGTATTTATAACCATTATATGCACTATTAATATTTATCAACGAATATGAAATAAAATTTTATAATTATATTTTCGTAAATATTAATTAATTTATAAAAATTATTATTTAATTAAATCAAGTGGTCATTGGAGTATTCAGTATCCCGGTTATACGAACCATAAGTGTAAATTCGGCCAACGATTAATATTGAACAATTTGAATATTAATGTTCTTATGTCAATTAATAGTTGATATGATATTATGACCAAATTTATTTCTTACATGGCTTCGGTAACATCTAATTTTACTTTATTGAAGTGTTACCTGGTATTGATAATTTTACACCAATTCTCTTCATTAAAACTATATTATATTAGAACTTATGGATTTGGTAATAGTCAAAATTCTATAATTGTTCATGTAACACCCTATGGTTTTAATGAAAATATTTAAAGGATAATTTAAATATTTAAAAATTCGATTTTAAATGAAGATTTTATAGACAATTGAATTAGACTTTGGGATATATTCCATTATGCCCGGAGTACATCTAAACATACATTTGATATAAGGCCCTGATTTGTTTTGAAAAAATATATTTAGCGACAAATTGATCATTTGGGGGTAAAAGTTGGTTTAGGGTTAAATGAAACATGGTTAAATACATAGCCTACTTTATGCATGCTAATTCATTCTCTCTCATTTCCAATGCACGTTCGTTTCCACTCTTCTCAAAACCCACTCCTCCATTGCCCTAAAAAATAAAAGTTCCATTTTTGGCCTTAAATAAATTTCTACAAATCCAGTAAAAATCACTTAAATTCTAGTTAGGCAAACGAGCAACTTCGCCGAGAGTTTTGGAGACCAACAATGATGGATTATGGAAACACCTAAATTTAAGAGAGCTATGGATTTGGATTTCGATTGGAAATAGTTGCATTAGCTTTCTTATGTGAATAGGAACTTACTTTTACATACTACGACATATAATTGTAGTTTATATGTGTGTATGTTAGTTAATGTGAATTTAGGATGTTAATAATCTCATTTAAAGCTTGTTAGAGTTATGAGATGATATAAGGAACATTTATAGGCTTGCATAAGAAAAGTGAACATGACATTATAATGAAATAAGATCAATAACTTCATTCGTGAAATTAACGAAAATAGCTCATTTTAAATTACATGAAACAATGGTATATTATAGGTAATAATAGAAAGTTAAAAGCTATTAAATGGTTTAAACATGATTTGTGACATAAGTATGGTTTAAAGATAAATAAACAACACCATGGTTTTCAAAAGAGATGTTTTGAAATAAAGGAAATGGTTTTGACTAAAGGGGTTTATATGTGACATTTGTATATGATAGTTAATGCTCGTTAACGTGCTTATAGTGCAAATGGTGCTACAAGCTGATTTAGACTAATAAAGGTGTGTTTAATATTATAAATGTTTGGAAAATACCTCGGGCCGTGTCATAAGAAAGAAAATGATTCTTAGCAAGATAGTCAGATTTCTAAAAAGAGATAATTTAATTAAATGGATTTCAAAGTTAAATTTTTTGAAATAGAAGTAAGGAACTCGAATTGGGTTTAAAGTAGTCATGAATGTTCAAAGATGTTAATGAACTTAACTTAGAGGGATATGTGACTATATGGACATTAGATTTAAAATAGGAATGGTTTTGTAGTTATATAAATTGCTTGATGAATGACTGATTGCTTGTTATCTTTGGATGATAGTTAAATTATTTGTTTTGGTAGCTTGTGTTATTAAATTGGTTGTCATTATAGATTGATTACTAATACCATTGTTTTAAAATAATAAATGATATTCAAGTAACATAACTCGATTACACGAAGCTGTGTATCGAAGGCGTATAGGGGAAGCACACATTTCAAAACTTGGTAAATTCATGATTTGAGGTCTCTAGATTGAAGAGAATTTTTTCACGGTTGTAACGGAAGAAATGATGAGTCGTTTAGAGCTATAGATCACAAATTATGGACATTTGAAGATTTACTTCTGCCCATAACAGGTTTTTAGACGTCTTCGATACTTGCCAAATGTCTGAGATGAACCTGGGAACAAACAACATCTCTCAGATGTCTAAGACAATGTCACATATCTCTAAGGCTTGATGCTTAAATTCAATCGAAATTTCAAAATGCGATAATTTTCTCATACAAACTCAGATTTAGGCACCATTTGGACCAATGCTCATCATTTTTCAAGGTCTCCAATCTGGGAAATTTGGTAGGTTTTGGAGTACTTTGATTTTTAAGACCCACACGGGACCCACACCGGCACGTGTTCAAAAAACGTAGATTTTAGTTAGATCGGAAGGGTGTCCTGGGAGAGTATTATGACATTGGGATCATGCATTCAATTTGTAATGCAACTTGGATTAGTGTGAGATTTTCTTGAGTTTTTAGTGGGTTTTAGGCCATGGCAACTAGAGCCTTCTGTGACGATCCTATACGATTTGTGATGGTAGCGGGCTGGGACATAGAGTTCCCAGTAGTGAGTCATCCATGATTTTTATGATGGAGGGTTGGGACATAGAGTTCCCTAATAGCGAGTCATCTAGGAATTTATACGATAGTGGGATGAGAGTTAGAGTTCCCCAGTAGCGAGTCTTATACGATATGTGATGATAGTAGGCTAATACATGGAGTTCCTCAGCAGCAAGTCATCTATGGTTTCGATGATAGCGGACTGGGACATAGGGTTTCCCAGTAGTGAGTCATATACTGTTTAGTCTTAACAGTAGCGACCGTACACATTGTGGCGTACCTATTTGGTTTTAGCTGTAGGGACTTTACATGTAAGGGTTTATCTTAAGGGCTTATCTTATTGATTTTACCTGTAATGATCATTTCTTTGGGATCATGGTATATTGGTACTATATTATTAATAGTTTTTGGACTAGTGTAATACAATGACATATTGTGCTAACTTGTTGTTACAGGAGAAGAGCAGTTTATAAAACTGTTTACCACTAAATCCACTTAAGAGTGAAGGCATGAAAGAAAGAGCTTACATAATCGTAAAAAGAAAGCTTTCAACGGTATCACGGGGAGGCATCCAAAGGCCTCAAAAAATTTCCTTCATAGGGAGTTTCGTAAGTGTTAAAAAGGGTTCCGTCTTGACTCAAAAAGGAGAGTTTTGAGGGCATTAAAGATAGCTTCCGAGGAAATCTAATGGGTGCGCAAGCATTGCACATTTCCACAAAAATTAAAGCCAGGGCTTCCACCAGCACTACCCCTTTCACATAGGTCGAACCCTTCGAAACGATTGGTTCCACCACTAGAAGAAAAGTCAACCAGAAGAACCTTTTGCAAGTATTAAAAGTTGGGCTTCTATGATAGTTCAAGAAATTACCTTTGAAATCAATCTTCCAGAATCATCCTTGGTCCATCAATAAACCCCATCCACATTAATAATCCTTCCGCTACCATTACAATCTTTCGAACCAATCCAAACCTCTTCTACACATGTCCAAGTAACCCACCCTAACTCTGATTCTAGGTTTCAAAGGTGTTGAAGGGGGTCATAAATACTTCCACTTATACTCAAACAGCATGATAAAGTACCTTGCCTCATTTTCCACCAAAAAGAAGCGCACCTTTTGACGGTTTCGAAAGGTTCCAAAAGCATAAAAAAATGGTATTGATGAATTTCAGATCAATATTCATCAATAACATGTTTTTGATGAAGATAAAAAGGCTAATTTAAGCATGCTAAGAAACTCGAATATCTACCCACAACTTCGAAACCATGAAAGTGGAAGGTCGAAGGTGGAAGTGTGGATGTCAAAGGTTGGTGAAGAGACCTTTCGACTGCTTCGGAGGGATGAATGTGGAAGGGTCCAATGCGCATCTATTAACACGACCCTAGGAGTCCAAGTTCGGGATCGATTTTTGCATTTCTACATTTCGTTTTCAAATCAATTTTTTGTAACCCTAAATCGAAATGGGACAAATTCTATTACTTTTAATCCATTTTTGAGAAATAAAAGGAGAGGATGCATGGGCTTGATATTAATTTCAAGCATGAGAATTATCATCTCGGCCATTAGCTTGTCTGATGACCAATCGCACATGTTACACACTTATCTTCTTAACCTTTTATTAGCATATGCTACTCTATTGAACCTATTTGGATATCTCAACTTTAATGCAAACTATCATTATGTCCAAAGAATTTGCGACATTAAAGTAACGTAATGATGATAATTTTACGTTATTAAGTCTATTGGACTTATAACGTTTATCCAAAATAAGGCTCTATGGCACATCGAATCCATTCTTTGCTCAAATTTACATATATCGAGTTTCCAACCCTTTCAAAGGGAATTGGACCTTCGAAGGGGTTCTCTTTGTAACTGATGAATCGAGCCCTTTGTGAGGAATTCCTCAAAGAAAGGCATTTGAATACATTCGAAGGAGATCACCCAATAGCAGCTGTATCGACACTTACAAAGGGGTCCATTTGAATAGGTTTTTGACTTCATTTTGTACTTTTCGAAAGGGACGGTAAATCGGACTGTAACATTGAACCTCGATTTCGAAAATATAAACCTTTTCGAACTTCTTCGAAAGGTATCTTATTTTGATTTACTTTCAACCCAATGCACCATTAAAATGTCGACAATTATATCGTTAACATTTTTGGCACTGCTCATATGGAGTACCATCTTTGGAGCACATACATCTATACCTTTCAAAGGGTTCCCTTGAAGGAATAAGATCCTTTTGACTCAGTTAATGCCTTTTGTTCCCATTATGTTACGACCTTAGATTGCTCTAACTAATTCGAAAGAGGTTTCGAAGGGGTCATTCACTTCTCTAAACTAACTTTGGGATGTTGAAAAGAAATCTTGTTAACAGTTTTGGCGCTCGAAGGAGGGCTTGAAACTTCAACCTTATACTTCCTTTATAAACTAATTATGGAAAGTATGATTTGTTGTAGGAAAATGAAATAAAAAAGACTAATCCGATTGGCTGAAGAAGCGATGCACACAACAGTTTTGGAGGAAATATTGCATCAAACTTCAACTTCGAATGCGCTCTGTCAGGACAACCATCAACTCTAGTGCAACCCGGTGACAATGCGGCTAGGGTAAAACATTTGAAGCAACGCCTACTGGAAATGCGAGAACTCCTAGAAGTAGCCATTATTCAGAAATCTTCTTTGCTAAGCCAACAATGGAGACGAAGTGGTCTCCCCAAGATGGAACTTAAAGGCTTATACATTCAAAGGCAAAAGTAAGATTGACTTAACATCATCAAAGAAGAAGGAACGTTATGCAAATAAAGTTGATCACTAGGTAGAATGGAAGGCAAATCTTTAGAGTAATCTGGAAGCTCAACCTCAAAGGAATATAATCCAAATGAAAAAAGCTATCATGATACTGAAGCATATTTGAAACATGTGGCAGAGAAAGCTGTCAAAGACATGTTGAATGCTAAAGGGAAAAGAACTTTAGATGAGCAATTGAATGATAACGGTTGAGTAGCTTTGTTCATTGATGAAATCATGATGACGACAATTTCAACTCATGTTGAGGTTCCAACTATGAAATACCATGACACTACTAAACCTGATGACACCTAATGGAATTTGACGGCCAAATGGACATTTATAATACCCCGGAGGCAGTGCGATGTTGATTATTCCTAGTCACACTTCAAGGGGATCTTGCAAAATGGTACCTCCTATATCGGGACAAAACTATCTACTCACGAAAACAATTCTCTACGAATTCTCTGCTCAATTTTGCAAACTCAAAGATCCAATAATTGACTACACCATTTTTCAAACACCATGCAAAGGTAAGGAAAGCCATTGGGTGATTATCTCAAACAGTTCTATGTAGAGACGTTGAAAGCCAAAGACATGAACGATAGGGATAAGCTAATTACAATGCATTTGAGATTGATAAACACCATTTTGGAAAGAGGTCTTCATCCATGGATGCAAAAATTTACAAGACATTCACTTTCAAGCTGATAAATTCATTCGAATGGATGAATTATACTATGCTAAAAGGAAAGTTAACACTAAGAAGGAGTTTAGAAGATTGGATTCGATCAAGGAAACAAAAGATCAAGGTGGGAAGATTCCAATAACGGCTCAATTGCTTTGAATAAAAACATTTATCTTAGATCTATGGCATAACTAAAGAAAGGTTAATTTTCCAACTTCGTTCAAGGCTAAGAACTTCCTCGAGCAAAAAATAAGGGGAGATTATTGCACTTATTAGAAGGCTAATGGCCATCAGATGGACGAGTGCTGAGTGTTAGATGGGATTATTTAAAAGCTAATCCATGGAGGACATCTGAAAGAGTTCGTCCAAGATAAATAGAATGCACCACGAACTGACAATGAACCCTAAAAATTCCCTTGTAATGCAGTGAATGTTTTAGAGGATGAAGATCCACTGAATTTAAGTCCACACTTGAAAATGATTGATGTGATTCATGGAGGATCACATCCAGTGGGAAATATTATGAGAGCTAGGAGAAAATATATCAAAAAAGCTAGGGAAGGAGCATTCTCTGTATAGGAAGAGACGCACTTAAAAACCCACGATTTACTATACAAATGCCAAATCTTGTCACTGTAGGATCGATTTCACCCTAAAGGGGGGTGAATATGTTGATACTATTAGTTATAAATATTTAATATGTAAAAATAACTGCAGCATAGATAATAGTCAAATAATAGTAGCACAGATAATAGCAAAAATATTAAAAGCAGAAATAGAACAATACAGATTTACCTAGCTTCGGCAAAACGCTGCCTATGTGCTGCCCCCAAGGTTTCTACGTGAACCCGCTATCGATTAACCTAACTCTACGCTCAAAACCCTACCACAACTCAACCGCTGAGTTGCAAATTCTTAAACTACACCACCGTAGTTCGTCCCCTAGTCACACGACTAGAATATACAAAAGTTTAAAAGAAAAATACAAATCAAAAACAACTAAAAACAGTGAAACCCTAATTTTAAAATTTAAAGCCCAATAGAATTTAAGAAACCGGCCCAAAAAGGTTGAAGTAAACAAAATTGCTCCCCTTTATCCTTTTATTTCTTCGGCCTTGTATTTGCGTTGAAAAACGGCTACGTTCTTCTTGAGAAAATTAGGGCTTTTTGCAAATTTGAAGAAGCCGACTTCAATTGCTCGATCGAATGGATGATTTAGCGTTTTCTTGCTTTGTCGATCGATTTTTTCTTTGAATTGCAAACGGTTGCTTCAATTTTGGTGAGTTCGATAAATCAGGTATGTGATTTCCTTTGGTAATTTTCTGGTTAATTTGCTTGAATTCGATTGCGATTCGAGTTATTGATTTGAAACTATGCTCTGTGATATTGTTGAACTCGAATGATTCATATGTCGATGATCTTAATGGATTAAATAGGGATCGATTCCCTTAATTATCATTCGAATTTATTTTGTTTGAATTCTTCACTTGCTATTCTTTAGCCATTGATTGCTTGTGATTGATCATGACCTTTTCAATACGTATATTTTTAAGTTATACTTGCTTTGTCACCACGGCTCTGACTTTCGTATTGTGATAATCTAGACTTTGGATTTTGATTCTGTTCTTTATGCTATTGACTCCGGCCATTTGAAATGTTTTTGAGATAATATGTTATTGAGCCTCTTACTTATTATCATGTTATCACCTTGACTTTGACTTGTTCAATTGTGTATCACTTGGCACATGTTTTGATCCATATTTTTGCTTTTCCATTTATTTTCTGGGAAATTTGAATTTTGTTGTTATTATCTTTTCGGAAATGTTTGACTCATGACTTGATCAAATTCTACCTTGATTTTTGTAATTACAAGTTGACCCATGGCTTGATTTGTGTTCTTTCATCCTCGACTTATCTAATGGTTTATATAAAATTCATAGCTCTGTTGCTTGAATACTGTCACTGCTTGTTTAAAGTCCTATCTTTAGTAGCTTGTTTTGTGTGATGGTACATGTGGTCTTGTTCTCGAGTCATGTATCATGTGGTATGGTTTTGTGTGGATCTTGATTGAGTTGTTGCTTCGAGCTACTTTGCATTTGTAACTGGACTTGCCTTTGAGCTTATTTGGTTTCGTACATTTAGTTCACTTTGAACATGTGATCTAGTTGCATTCACTATATACATATGTGAACTGCATTGTTGAGATTTTCTTTTGTGTACACTTATGTCTTGTCTGGTGATGTTCATGGAGTCTGGTTGTATATGAAGCCCATATATGTAAGTGTGTTGTCGCCAAACTTGTTTATGAGCTTTGTACTTGAAGTCTGGTTTCTGCTTCATTGTTTCTTATGCATTTACTGTTGCATTCATCGGCTTCGAGTCAATTGTGCATTTTTCAAACTGCTGTGTTGATGTTTATCTCCACTTGTATACATACATACATAAATGTATGTCTATGTGTGTGTGTGTGTTCACCTCAGTTGCATTAAATTGCTTTTGCATGTGAATTCAAATTGCTTTTTATTTTTACCATATCTAGTTCCACATGAAATTTTTTATGCATAGCATATATATGGCAGTGTTGCATTTTCTTGTAGTTTTTCTAAAATGTTGGGTCTGTTCTTTGTTTTACTGGTGCATGTGCTTATGCTTGTTCTTGTTTTTGGACTGTCCTTGGTTGCTTCTAATCAATTCATTATTGATTTGGATCTGGTCTTTACTGTATCGATTTTGGAAACTGGTCTTGTTGTACTCGACAATTTAGTGATCAATTTGTATTGCACTTGAGTTGAGTCTAGCCTCGGCTCAGGGTTGACCTTATGCTCACCTGTCCCTGTAGTTTTGTCAAGTGTATCGGTGTGCATGGCCTTGTGGCATGTACAGTGATACATTGTGCATGTCACAAGCTGTTTGTGTAAGATGAATTCAAAATTAAATGATGATCAACAACCCAAATAACCGAGGCAAATAATATTTTCAAAAAATTACACATTTTATATTACACTGCAAAAATATTTCATTTTCAATTTTACCGCGTCAGTGTTTAATTTGCAGATAACTCAGATGTTGGATACAAATTGGAATACACTTGAAGAACACTTATGAGTGAACGAGTGATATGTAGTGAGGACATTGTGTAAATTGAAATGTATTGTAATTGAAATCTTGTATATATAGTGAGAGCGCAAATTTATACTTTTCAAAATTGTAATAAAATATTTGTTTGAATTTGAATTCTATCTTACTTATTTTATTCAGAAAATATTTATTTAATTAGGTGAAAATAAAATAGTACATTAACGAATACATTTAAATGAATATATATATATGTTTATTCTCATCAAACAAAAATCATATATTAGCATATTCAACAATCTCCCCCTTTTGATGATAACAAACATATATTTAATATTTTGAATTCATTAAATGTATTTGATCATTCAATATGCTCCCTCTATTTGAATGCTCCCTTTCTACAACAAATCCCCCTTTCATATATGCATGACAATAAATAAAAATATGCGGATGAACCTAGATGCAAATAGAAAATACAAAATAAAATATTCGACCTTTATTTGTCAAAATCTTAACTTTTCTCTTCCCCTTTTGTTATTAGCAAAAATGTAATAATGTTGGAAAAATAGAGATAAAGTGATAGATATTAATACAATATTAATACCCAATCAACTACAAATATTAAATTTCAATAATAAACC
Organism: Allium cepa; assembly: GCA_030765085.1. Classification (NCBI taxonomy): domain Eukaryota; kingdom Viridiplantae; phylum Streptophyta; class Magnoliopsida; order Asparagales; family Amaryllidaceae; genus Allium; species Allium cepa. The sequence continues at coordinate 89,292,119 of CM060943.1, forward strand.
AAACAAAAATCATAAATACTTTGTTAGACGCATATTCCACTTTAGAATGATAGAGTTGATGTCATCATATAAAACCATATAGTTGTGACTATTTGTGGTATGTTTATATTAGGAATTTGAATATCTACTAACCACGCATAACCGTTAGGACTTTTAAATGAGATTAGTAATATTCCATTTTTTTAAATGAATTCAAGTATCTTATAACCACGCATAACCGTATGGACTTTTACATGGGATTAGAATCAACGTTTCTATTTAATTAATCAATTTTGATATGTGTTCCATACATGCATAACCGTAAGGCAAATGAGCATGAAAGCACATAATCAAAAATTCTAGGTAATTCACCATGCATAACCGTGAGGACTTTTAAATGAGAGTGAATACTTTGGATGTTTTTACTGCTAAAAATATAATAAATTGGAAAACGAATGATTTTCCATTTAAAGTACCACATATTGACATACTATATTGGATTTTGATGAGTGATGATCCTTAGAAATATAATAGAAATAGAGAAGGTCATTGGAATTTTTACCCATCAAAAGTTATTATAAATCTTGTTTAAATTTCTAAAGAAATTTACTAAATATACTGTCTCAAGTTATAATATATGATTAATATCAACACTCGTCACTTTTTTCAATCACTATTTATCTTTTCAATAATCATTAGGGTGTCAGATTAGTTAATGTAGTCATTTAAAATCAAATAAAAAAATTATAAAATCAAATTTTCTAAAGTGACTAATCTGAAACAAGGTCAACAAAAACTATTTTTTGGAAGGGGTTTTATAAGAAAATGTATGATAATTTAAAATCATTTAAAATGAAAAATATGCAGTTATTTTATTTGAAAGTGATGCAACTAATAAATGTCTCAGCATAAATCACGTTCCACTAGTAATCTATCAACTAGATTACTAGAGTAATCAACATCCGAATTTCCCTTTGACTCAAGATTATCGTTAATTGGATGTTATAGACCAGACCGTGAAGTGTGTAACAAAACACCTTAAACTCATTTTTAACAGCTTTTAAATGAAATTCTTTTGAATTTGAATTGAAACCGTGCAAATTTACAAACAACGAACAAGTTTCAGATCCAAAAGCGGTAAGATAAGAAAATATATCCACGTGTATCTAGAATAACCATCAATCACTAAAACAACATCATTAGTGCAAACAAATTTATATGAACTTGTTCAAAGATTCTAGAGGTACCTATAGTATTCTCGGCATATAAAGATAGTTGGCTAACAATTTTGAAAAAAAATCAAAATCAAAATCAACATTCATTTCTTTATCACATAACTGGCTGATTTAATTCAGATTATGGTGCAGATTTTTCACATTTCATAAATCAATCAAGATGAATATACTGTTATCTATTTTACCTTCATCGATAATATTTCGTTGTTGCCCATTGTGATTCTTCCACCTTTGTACTAGGCTAAGGAACTTTGATTTGTTGTCCGTTGTGTGCTTGGAACAGCCAGAATCTAAATAACACTGTTGTTATTCCTTAGCCTGCCACCACACCTACACGAGAAAAGAATTTTGTGACCTATTTGTTTTTATAGGTGCATGGGTGTTAGTGACAAATGATTTTGAAAAATATGTTTGTGGAGACCCAAGACTATTTATATTCGTTCCTTTTGGCACCCAAATTTTTTTTGACTTTAAGGTATTTAATATTCGTGCCTTTTGGAACCCAAATTTGTATGGTTTCATGTGTTTGGGTATCACACTTTTCCCTTTAACAGTGTTATTAGTTGTTTGTTCATATTTTGACACTTTTGCAAATCCAAATGCATTCCTTTTATTCTCGAAGAGTTGATTTTCGAAGAGTATATTAAATGATTTATCTCTAGTGAAAAATTTGCTGGTAACCAGCTCAAGTTTATTAACTTTGGATTTTACAAGTTTATTTTCATTTATTAGCTTCGAAAAAAACTAATGGTACTATCTCTCTTTTTAAAACTATTCATTTTTAATAGCATATTTTCGTTTTGAAGCTCTCTAATTTTATTCTCAATTTTTAGCATCTCGGTATCAAAAAGTGGGAGTTTTTTAAATTAAATTTTTTCAAAATCCTTGATTTTTTTCAATCTCCTTTTCAAACTCGTGATTTAATCGAATAATTCCAGATTTGCTCAAAATTATGTTTTTTTCAAGGGTTTTGAAATTTCGTTGATCTCATTTAATTTCTTTTCAAAAATCGCACATTAGAAATTTCTGACTTCTTAAAGCTATCTAACTCTTTTTGCAAAATATTATTTTTCCAAATCAATTAAGTTTTGTTTTTCTCTCAAATTAAAATTTTGTTTTCTAACTTATGAAGGTTTTCAAGAAAATGAGCAAATTCTTTTTCATGGTTCGAATACCTTTGCAATTAGAATTTTTTTATCTTTCTTAATATTTTTAAGCTCATTTTCCAAATCACTATTTTTCTGATGAAGTTTAGCTTGTTCCCTTTCCAACTTATTATTTTTTAACTCAAGATCTTTATTATTTTCAATTAATTTTTGGCACAAGAGAACTAAATCATTGATGGAAAATCACTTATATCATCGGCCATTGAATCGTCATCACTTCTGCCTTTTTCCAATCCTGTTAAGCATATTTCTTTAACTAAGTCGATTATGGAGAATTTCTCATCGTTGTTGACTTTTGCACCATATATTGCATCAAAAGTATTCCAGATTTCCTATGCATTTTCGCAATGAGAGATGAAGTTAAAATTATTTTGATTGATACGAGAATATAGTATACGCAAAGCAAGTGCATTAATCGAAGTATTTTTCTCATCTATTATGTCACACCCATTTTCAATAATATCCTAACATTTAAAATTAATAGATTTTAAATAAATTCCATTTTTAGTGTCCAATTTAAAAAATCCGCTTCATCAAAAATAGGAATAACACTGACCAACCCTCAGCAAAAGTATTATTAAAAAAATCCATTTTAAAAATTCAAATTTGTAAAACAAAAATTGGTTTTTGAAATATCAAAATTTTAAAACAAAAATGGCATTTGTTCCTAACTTTGATACCACTTGTATGATCGATTTCACCCTAAAGTAGGGTGATACTATTAATTACAAAAATTTAGTGGGGAAAAATAATTGCAGCAAAGATAATAGTCAAATAATAGTAGCACAAATAGCAAAATGTTAAAAGCAGAAATAGAACAACGCAGATTTACCCAGTTTCGGCAAAATCCTGCCTACATGCTGCCCCAAGGTTTCTTCTACAAATTAAGTAGTCGGATGCTTACACACGTAAACTTGCAACACCCACTATCGACTAACCTAACTGTATGCTGAAAACCCTGCCACAACTCAGCCACTGAGTTGCGAATTCTCAAACTGCACCATCATAGTTCGTCCTCTAGTCACACGAGAAGAATATACAAAAGTTTAAAAGAAAAATACAAACTAAAAACAATGAAACCCTAATTTTAAAATTTAAAGCCCAATAGCATTCAAGAAACCGGCCCAAAAAGATTGAAGTAAAAAAAATGTTCCCCTTTATCCTTTTATTTCTTCGGCCTTGTATTTCCGTGGAAAAATGGTTGCATTCTTCTTGAGAAAATTAAGGCTTTTTGCAAATTTGAGGAAGCCAACTTCGATTGCTCGATCGAATAGATGATTTAGCATTCCTTGCTTTGTCGATCGATTGTTTCTTTGAATTGCAAATGGCTGCTTCAATTTTGGCTAGTTCGATAAATCAGGTATATGATTTCCTTTGATACTTTTCTAGTTAATTTGCTTAAACTCGATTGCGATTCGAGTTATTGATTTGAAACTATGCTTTGTGATATTGTGTGAACTCGAATGATTCATATGCTGATGATGTTAACGGTTTAAATAGGGATCGATTCCCTTAATTATCGATGGAATTTATTTTATTTGAATTCTTCACTTGCTATGCTTTGGCCAATGATTTTCAATTGATTGCTTGTGAATGATCCTGACCTTTTTAATACGTATATTTTTAAGTTATACTTTGTTGGTCACCATGGCTCTGACTTTTGTATTGTAATAATCTGGACTTTGGATTTTGATTCCGTTCTTTATGCCATCGACATCGGCCATTTGAAATGTTTTTGAGATAATATGTTGTTGAGCCTATGACTTGTTATCATGTTATCACCTATACTTTGACTTGTTCAATTTTATGTCACCTGCTATATGTTTTCATCCACGGTTTTTCTGTTCCATTTATTTGCTAGGAAATTTTAAATTTTGCTATTACATTCTCTTTTCGAAAATGTTTGACTCATGACTTGATCGAATTCTACCTTGATTTTTGTAACTGCAAATTGACCCACGCCTTGATTTGTGTTCTTTCATCCTTGACTTAACAAACTGTTTATACAAATTTTGTAGCTCTATTGCTTAAATATTGTTACTGCTTGTTTGAAGTCCTATATCAAGTGGATTGTTTCGTGTGATGTTGTGTGTGGTATTGTTCTCGAGTCATGTATCATGTGGTCTTGTTTTGTGTGGAGCTTGATTGAGTTGTTGCTTCCAGCTAGCTTGCATTTGTAATTGGACTTGCCTTTGAGCTTATTTGGTTGTGTACTTTTAGATCACTTTGAACATGTGATCTGGTTGCATTCACTATATACATATGTGAATTGCATTGTTGAGATTTTCTTTTTTGTACACTTGTATCTTGTCTTGTGATTCTATGGTTGTGTTCATGGAGTCTGGTTGTATATGAAGCCCATATATTTAAGTGTGTTATGGCCAAACTTGTTTATGTGCTTTGTACTTGAAGTCTGGTTTCCGCTTCATTGTTTCTTGTGCACTTGTGGTTGCATTTATCTACTTCGAGTCACTTATGCATTTTTCAAACTATTGTGCTGATGTTCATCTTTACTTATATACGTACATACGTAAATGTATGTATATGTGTGTGTGTTCACCTCAGTTGCATTCCACTATTTTTGCATGTGAACTCAAATTGAAATTATTTTTACTAGATCTGGTTCCACATGAAATTTTTTATGCATAGCATATATATGTCATTGTTGCATTTTCTTGCAGTATTTCTGAAATGTGGGGTCTGTTCTTTGTTTCCCTGGTGCATGTACTTTTGCCTGTTCTTGTTTTTGGACTGACCTTGGTTGCTCCTGATCAATTCATTGTTGATTTGGGTCTGGTCTTTATTATATTGATTTTGGAAACTGATTTTGTTGTACTCGACAATTTAGTGATGAATTTGTATTGCACCTGAGTTGAATCCAGCCTCAGCTTGGGTTTGACCTTATGCTCACCTGTCCTTGGAGTTTTTTCAAGTGTATATCAGTATGCACAGCCTTGTGGCATGTACAATGATACACTGTGCATGTCATAATCTGTTTGTGTAAGATGAATTCAAAATTAAACGATGACAAACAACCTAAATAACCGAGGCAAATAATATTTTCAAAAAAAATACACATTTTATTTTACGCTGGAAAAATATCACATTTCAGTTTTACCGCGTCAATGTTTATTTTGCAGATAACTCAAATGTTGGATACAAATTGGAATATAGTTGAAGAACAATTATAAGTGAATGAGTGATATGTAGTGAGGACGGTTGTGTAAATTGAAATGTATTGTAATTGAAATCTTGTATATATAGTGAATGAGTGATATGTAACTATTAGATGGGCATTCCTAAGGATAAACTGGAGCCTCATCTTGAACCTCTCTTTGGGTTCAATAATAAAGGGTCGACGCCGTTAAGGCAAGTAAGCTCCCGGTGCAGATAGGCTTGTCGCCATGCTATAGAATTTTTGAGACTCTCTTTACGATCATCGATCGGCTTCATATTATAATGCATGTTTTGGTCGTCCTGCACTAGATGAGAAGGATACTTTTGTTTCACCAAAATACTTGATGGTAAATTTCTTGAATAAAAAGGGTTGGGGTACTATTCAGGGAGAACATTAGCTCATGTGAAATGTATTTTGCCACTCTCGATCAATACAAAATGGAGTACTCTTCTTACTATGAATCTTCTACTATTTTTCAGCCATTGGATGATGGATTTTTACATCCAACATTTGAAGCAATAATAAGATCTAATAAAACAAATAAATGTCTGTTTGAAAGGTACATTCACCCAGAGGGAAGAGGAATAGGAACTATGCTAACTTTATAGAAGAAGGTGAGATCATCGTAGAATTGGATTGCCAAGGAGAAATAAAGAGGATAAAGCCCATAGAGGATCTTGAAAAAGTATATTTAGATCCAACTGATTCAACCAAAATAGTCAAAGTGGGAAAGGAGTCAGAGAACAACTTGAAAGCAGACTTGATTCGGTTCCTTAAAGCTAGCAATAACGTATTTGCATGGACCCATTTAGATATGGTCGGGATTGACCGACCGGTTATGTGCCAAGCACTAAAAATTAACCCAAATATGACTCCTTTCCGGCAAAAGAAGAGGAAACTTGACAAAGTACGATCTGACGCCTTGAAAAATTGGTTAAAAAGCTACTCAAAAACGGATTCATTCAAGAGGATTTATATCCAAAATGGCTAGCAAACCCTATTTTGGTAATGATGTCAAATGGCAAGTTGAGAACCTGCGTCGATTACACTGATTTGAAAAAAGTATGCCCAAAAGACTGTTATCTGCTATCCAAAATAGACAAGTTAGTTGATGCAACTAGTGGACACAAGCTATTATCTCTCATGGATGCTTATTCAGGATATAATCAAATACCCATGTTCAAGCCGGACGAGAAACATACAAGCTTCATTACCGATTGGGGAACTTTTTGTTATAAAGCAATGTCTTTCGAGCTAAAGAGTGCGGGAGCTACTTATCAAAGATTAGTCAATAGAATGTTCAAAGAATAAATCGGTTGAAATATGGAGGTTTATGTGGATGATATGCTGGTAAAGTCTTATGAAGCTGAAAATCACCTTAAAGATCCTGAAGAAATGTTTGAAATATTACAATGGTATCAAATGAAATTAAATCTTCAAAAATGTTCTTTCGGGTCCATTCTGGAAAGTTCTTAGGTTATATTGTTAGCGCACAAGGGATTGACGCCAGTCCTAACTAAATCCAAGCTATCAAAAACATGGCTGAACCCAAGACATGGAAAGACTTAGTTTGAATAGTAGAATTGTAGCTTTGACTAGATTCCTCTTTAAGGCAATCGATAAATGCATTTCATTCTTCAATGTAATCAAGAAAAGAAAGAATTTTATGTGGGGAGAAGACTGTAAGAAAGCCTTTCAAAAATTAAAAATCAGCTTTCCATTTATTATGCGATTAGATGATTAAAGGATGCCGAAGTTCAATATCCAGTCATAGAAAAGTTGGCTTATTTTTTGATATTTAGAACACGGAAACCCAGAGTATAGTTCCAAGCACATCTGACCAGAGTATTGGCCAACTTTCCACTCAAGTAGGTTTTTAGTAAACCTGAGACTTAGGTAGGCTAGTAAAATGGTGAACTGAACTTAGCCAATATGACATAGAATTTCATCCACGAGGAGCGATCAAAGAGCAAACATTAGCAGACTTTATCAATGAATGTACAGGCTTTGTTAAAGAGCAATCGGAGAAAAAAAAACCAAAAGCTCATATGACAACTATTTGTGGATAAGGCATGGAAGCCGGAGCAGAGTATGTCATAATCACACTAGATGGACACCGCCTACACTACGCAATGAAGTTAGGATTTCCTGTAAAAAAACAACGTAGCTGAATACGAATCGATGGCGGCAAGATAAACTCTAGCCTTACAACTCAAGATCCCATAGTCTTTAGCGACTCTCAATTAGTGGTAAATCAGATAAAGAAGATATACCAGAATAAAGACTTCAGACTATTCCTATATGTTAAGGTGCTAAAATCGCTTACCCAATTTCAAGATTATTCTATACATCAAGTCCTAAGGATAGATAATTCTCAAGCAGAGTCATTAGAAAAATTGGCTAGTTTAAGAGTAGCTCCAGAAACACGTATCGTACTAGTAGGGTATCAAGCAAGTTACAATGTTGAAAAGAAAATGCTCGAATAAGGGAAAGAACTACTGATTTTAACTAGATCCCAAGCCATGACAAAGAAAGAGAAGAAAGTGAAATTTATGAAAAAAATTCATATGAAGAGCCCATTCGTCCAAAAACAGACAACTGCTACAAGAACACATGGATGACACCTGTTAAAGAATATCTTACTAATGGAATATGACCATCTGACAAAATGGAAGATAGGAGAGTCAGACGTCAAGCTACGACCTTCAATATGATGAATGGAATTCATTATAAGAAAGGATACAATCTTCCTTACTTAAGATGTGTGAATTTCGAAGATAGGTTGAAATTACTAAAGGAAGGGCATGTGGGGTTTTGTGGAGACCATTACAATGGGATAAATTGGCTAAGAAAATAATGAGACAAAATTCCTATTGGCCTCAAATAACTAGTCTAGCTATAGAGCATATAAAGAAATGTGGGTGCCAAAAATACTCAAAGATTTCCCATTTACCACCAAGCCAATCAACCCCAATCTCCAGTCCATGACCCTTTGATGTATGGGGAATTGATTTGATTGGATCATTACCAATTTCTAAAGGAGGGGCAAAGTATGTCATAGTTGCCATTGATTACTTACTAAATGGGTAGAAGCAGAACCACCTCCTAAAATCACTTTCGAGAAAGAACTTTGATTTGTTATTAAGAACATCATCACTAGATTTGGGATCCCTTAGAAGATCATATCAAACAATGGAACACAATCTGAAAGCGAAGAGTTTTCTGTATTTTTCCATAAGAATGGAATCATCGAAAGTTTTTCTTCGGTAGCACATCCAAAGTCTAATGGAGTCACCGAATTAGCCAACAATACTATTAAGACCGCCTTGAAAAAATGACCGAATATGGCCAAAAGAAATTGGATGGAAGAATTACAACTTGTACTTTAGGCATATTATACATCCACCAAAACTGCTATTGGTCATACCCCTTTCTTTTCGACATATGGGTGTAAGCAATGTTACCAGTCGAAATTAAAGTACCTTCACATCGAAGTATTGCATACGCGTTTGGCCCAAACCAAGAGTTGAAGAAAGAGTCATTGGATTTCATATATGAACTAAGAGATGAAGCAGCTATTCGAACAGCTGAGTATTAAAGAAGAATATCAAAATATTACAACTCAAAAGTAAAGGCCAGATCATTTCAAAAAAGAGATTTAGTGCTTTGAAGAGTGATGGCAAACACTAGAAATCCTGCAGATGGACCTCTGGGACCAAACTGGGAGGGTCCTCTAATTGTGTGCAAAGTGATTCCTCCAAGAGCTTACAAACTATGCTGACCATATGACAATATGGTTTCTAGGACATGGAACGTGGAACATATGCGACCGTATTTTCTCAAATTGGATGAATAAAGTGCCTCTTTTTAAAGAAAATCTACATGGTCAGGAGTATAATTCTCCTTAAACTTGGAAATTACCTTAAACGGTCATAAGGCTTTGTCCATGCCAAGATGGCTAGGTTGAAGCGCCTTTTCGAGGGAGGTCAGAGTGAGCCTTTAGCCGCGTCAGAAATGGCCAGGCTAAAGCATCCACAAGCTCTTGACCGTGCCAACGTGGCCTGGTCAAGGCACCCCTTGGAGGAGGAATGGAGTAAGCTCTTGAACGCGTCATGCTATGTCAAGTTCAAGGCACCGACCAGCATTCGGTCCCACTTATAAGTCAAGGTTGGAGCACCTCTTTGAGGGAGGATGGAGTAAGCCCTTGATCCCACCATGCCATGGCCTAGTCAAGGCACCGGACAAGCCTTTATTCCTGCCTATAAGGCCTATCTGGAGGGAGGTCGAGTAAGTCCTTGGGCCTTTCTTGTGGATATGCTGACTGAGCGCATTAGACAATAGCTGACTAAGACATCCAAGCCTAAGGAGTAGCACATAAAGCTTTAATAATATACAAGGTGTAAAGGATGGTGCATATCGAAAGAATCAAGTACTTAGAACTGGAGAGGTAATACAAAGCAAAAGATTTGAACAATAGAAGTCCAAAGAATGGTGTAAAACAAAAGGGTCAGACGAGAATTTCTGAACTTCCATTATTCAAGTAATGATTTCTAAACTTTCCTTCTTATTGCTTGGAACGAATTTATAATCTTTATTATTTTTGGACGGTAATTCATGGACTACACACATTATTAAATATGAATTTATAGCCTTTAGCTAATTTCCAAAAGATGACTTCTGGACTTTACTTATCGATACCCGAATCTGGGTTTAGGGTCTTTTATTACGAATTCATAGTTTTCCACTGTATCCAGAAGATAATTTCTGGACTTTGCTTACCAATACTTAAATTTAGGTTTCAGGTCTTCTACTATTGATTTCTAGACTTCATTCATCAATGCCTTAATTTGGGTTTCGAATCTTCTGTTATTATGGATCTCTTGTTTTCTATTAACTTCCAGATGATAATTTCTAGGTCTCTCTTACTAGTATTCGAATTTGGGTCTTGCGTCTTCTACTATCAACTTCTAGACTACACTTATTAATAGCCAAATCTGGGTTCCAAGTCTTCTATTAATTCCAGAAAAAGTTTTCTGGACTTCTATTATTTGTCCCCAAAAGAGGATTCCTGGTCTTCTATGACTTATTTCCAGATGCTAATTTCTAGACTTTTATTTAAGTGATTGTACTTGGTCTCCTATCAGCTCTTTCCAGAAGAGGATTTCTAAACTTATATAATTAATGCTAGATTTGGATTTTTAGTCGTTATACTAATTATAATTAGATTTCTGGTCTTCTGTTAATATAATCAAAGATGACTTTTTTGTCTTCTCTCATCATTGCCAAAGTTGGATCTCGGGACTTCTATTATTGTCAAATAAGAATTACTAGTCTTTAATTATTCTCAATTGTGGATTTGTCATCACTTATTATCTTCGGATGAGGATCTATTAATTTCCATTATTCCTATATTTATATTTATGTAATTCTATTATCAGTAATTCCAATACCATCTCCAATAATATAGATAAATTACTGAACATATCCTTACATAAATTTCAAATCAATAATAAGAAATGTTGTCTACTTTGTATTTGCAGAAAAATAGATTAATAAGTAGGGCCATTGAGGATGAAACAATGCAAAAGAGAATTCTTGGATTTTGTCCTAAAGAACAAAAACTTCTTTCATACGGGGAGAGGGGGGGGCAAAATGTTAACCACAAAATCCACCCAAGGGTGAAGGCATGAAAGAAAAGGCTTCCAAAATTGTAAAAAGAAAGCTTCCGAAGGTATCAATGGGAGGCAACCAAAGGCCTCAGAAAATGTTCTTCATAGGGGATTTTGCAAGTATTAAAAAGGGGGTTTGTCATGACTCAAAAAGGGGAGTTTCGAGAGCATAAAAGATAGCTTCTGAGGGAATCAGATGAGTGCCGCAAGAATTATGAACTTCCATAGGAAATGAAATCCATGGCTTCCACCAGCACTACCACTTTCGCATAGGTCGAACCTTTTGAAACGATTGGTTCCGCCACAAGAAGAAAAGCCAATCAGTTCCACCCTTCCACAAGTATTAAAAGTTGGGCTTCCACGATAGTTAAAGAAATTACCTTCGAAATCAATCTTCCACAACCATCCTTTGTCGACCAATGAACCCTATCCACATTAGTAGTCCTTCCGCCAGCATTACAACCTTCCGAACTAAACCAAACACCCTTACGTACACGTCCAAATAACCCACCCTATCTCTGGTTCTAGGTTTCAAAGGTGACGAAAGGGTCAGAAATGCTTTTGCTTATACTTAAACCGAAGAATGAAGTACCATGATTCATTTTCCACTAAAAGAAACGCACCTTTCGATGGTGTCAGAAGGTTCCAAAAGTATACAAAAGCGTTATTGATGAATATCGAATCAATATCCATTAAGAGCATGCTTTCGATGAAGACGAAAGGGCTAATTTAAGCATGCTAGGAAACCCGAATATCTATCTACAACTTCGAAACCATTAAAGTGGAAAGTCGAGGGTGGAAGGTTGGATACGAAAGGTCGGTGAAGAGACTTTTCGCAGAAGGGTCCAACTCGTATCTATAAATACGACTCTATGGGTCCAAGTTTGGTACCGATTTTTGGATTCCTAGATTTCTTTGTCAAATCACGTTCTTGTGAACCTATATAAAATTGGCGAAAAATTCTATTACTTGTATTCCATTTGTGAAAAATAAAAAGAGAGGATGCATGGGATTGATATTGATTCGAACATGGCAATGATCATCTTCGCCATTAACTTGTCAATGACCAATTGCACATGATACGCTTTTATTTTCTTAACCCTATATTAGCATATGCTATGCTATATAACCTATATGGATATCTTGATTTTAAAGCAAATTATCATTATGTCCAAAGCCCTTGTGGCATTAAAATAATATGATGATGATTATTTAATGTTATTGAGTCTATTGGATTTATAACATTTATCTAAAATACGGCTCTATGACACATTGAATCCATTATTTACCCAAATTTATATATATATATATATATATATATATATATATATATATATCGAGTTTCCAATCCTTTCAAAGGGAATTGGACTTTCTAAGGGGTTCTCTTTATAATCGATGAATCAGGTTTTTTATGAGGACTTCTTTGAAGAAAGGCATTTAAATACTTTCGAATATATCTTGACTTTCGAAGGAGATCACACAATAGCACCTGTATCAACACCTTTGAAAGGGTCCATTTGAATGGGTTCTTGACCTCATGTTGAACAGTAAATAGGACTATAACATTGAATCTCAATTCTGGCAATACAAATCCTTTCAAAGTCCTTCGAAAGGGATTTTCTTCTGATTATCATTCAAACCAATGCACCTTTAAAATGTGGACGATTATACCGTTAACATTTTTGGCATTGCTTATATGGAGTTTTATTTGTGGAACACGCACATCTATACCTTTCAAAGGAGTTCCTTTTGAAGGAATAAGATCCTTTCGTCTCAATTAATACCTTTTGTTCCCATTAGGTTATGACCTTAGATTACTCCAACTAATTTGAAGGAGTTTTGAAGGGGTCGTTCATTCCTCTAATCTAACTTTGGGATGTCAACAAGAAATCTTGTTAACAAATATGATTCCCTAATTTTGAGATGGATTTAATGTACTTATTTAGAGGCAGTTTGTATTTCCCTTGAGCCACGTTTGTGGAGGTGGCTGGCAGTGATTTTGTTATCCCTAACTACTTGTATATAGTTTTAATATACAGTATTTTGAAATAGTTCCCCTCACACAAGGATTTATGTCTGACCCATGTTTTATCTTTGTCTGCTTATGTCATGACAACTCTTGGCATTCGATTGAGTAGTTCAGGAGTCCGGTGCTTTTCGGGATACGCTAGAAGAGTGCGTAGCTGGAACATTTTGGAGGTGTGACATTAATGTTTTGATATATATATATATATATATATATATATATATATAGACACACACACTTGTTAGTTTATTGCACATTGTGTAATTAATACCCCGTTATTACCACGCTATAACCCTCCTATATCTCATAGCGAACTTCTACCGCTACGATTTTTCTATATAGCCCCAAATATAGCCTTTTCACTTTAAGCCCCCCTATTTCTGCTATATCCCGTTATACCTGCTATATTCCGTTATTTTTGCTATATCTTCTTTAAAAGAAATGAATTGAAAAATGACATTTATATATTATAAAAATTATGAAATTAATTTATTTAGTTGAATTTTTAATATTTTTTAGAAATGAAAATACTCTAATATTTTACTAAATTCAATTATGTTATATAACAATTTTACATTTATTTACAGTATATTCGCACATGTTTTTATTTAAAATTATTTATATATTAATTATAAATCAATTGAATGTTAATTTTTCATTTGCTTACCATTTATATATCGATAAAAACATTAAGTACGAGTTTTATATGCTATTTTAGAGTCATCCGCTATATCCAGCTATATCCACGCTGTATCCCCGCTATGATTTTTTACACCTCCGCCACATTGAATCTACTGAGTGCTTTAACTGCAGATTGTACATAACTGATCTATTATTTATATACGAGATCTTCGTATCAGATATTTATTCAGAACTGCGTGCTTTTGGATTTGATGTATTCTGACTATTCTATACTGATATTTATTTATCAGTTGCTTCCGCTAGTGTGGTCTCTTATATATATTATTATCCAATCTCTGGTCATGTATATTCAATATATTATATGTTGTCATTCCATAGTGAGATATTATCGATATCTTGGTTTAGTGTTTTTTTTTAAATTTTAGTCCAACAATCTATCCTTTGTGGTATTTGAAAGTATGCAATGTTGTAAGGCATCGAGTAGGTCATTACATTTGGTATCAGAGCCTAGGTTCAACACTCAGGACCGAGTAGACGAGTTTGAGTCAGACAAACCGGTAGAAAGAGATAGGATACGAGAGCGTACTTATATGTTCCTATTATATGGTATAGTTTTTATCACTTTTCCTCCGGACTCGGATTCTCTAGTGCTAAGGTATCTCCATTTTAGCTATTGGGATGAGCAAACGTGATACACATGCAGTGGCTGAAGGAGTTGAGGGTGGTGTAACAATCAATGATATTGTCACTCTGACTCGATGCACGAGCTTTCGATTGAGTGGAGTTGGTCATCATAGTGTTACTTGGATTTATATCTAGGTAAGGTTCATAGTTGCCCGGTAATGTGCAAAGAGCGAGTGGGTGATTAATTAACACTTTGTGTAAAGTCATTCGTGTTTGAATTATTTTCCTTGTGTTTGTAAACCATAGGCGGTGAGAGTAATTCCATGTGCTTAAAGGGTATTTTCTAAGAATTGGCCCATTCATATATCAGTTTCCAATCCCCAGTTCACTCATAAGATTTTAAGATAATTTGCCTTAGTTGGGCAAGGGTCTCTCACTTGATCCTTGGCGAGCACTCGAGTTAGATTTCTGAAATGATTGGTAGGTTTTCGATGCTTGACTCTAGTCCTGTGAGGAAATTTAAACAGTCAATCAAGGAACAAATCGAAGTTTGCACGAGAAGAGTCAGGTGGTTGACCCTAGTGTAACAAAGGAATCTTGCGAGCAAGCGAAAGGTTGGAAAAGTCACCGTGTCATTTTATGGGTGATCCTTAGCCATTGTAGAATTTAAATATAGTATAATCATTTAGGAATGCTTGGTATAGTTTGGGTAAGGAATTCTCGACTACTTTTATGGAGATTCAGATAATTTTCTAAGTGGCAATATGAATTTTCCTAGGTGAGTGTCGTAGTACACTTAGCATATTATCCGTATTAACATTGTGCGGTTGAGGCAAGTTCGAAACTGAGCAAGCCCAAGTTAGATAAAACGTTGTTTAATAATTTAATTAGTGAAGCTTTCTCCTTTAGGACAAAGAGTTTTGTTTAGAAGGGAAGGAAAATAGAGACTTAGGTCGCTGGATTTATCCGGGGGTTTTCAGATTCGATAATCTAGCATATCGAAGAAGTGTTTCCTTTTCATAGCGAGGGGTGTAATATTCTCTCGTGTATTGAATCCACAGAAGAAGTTACACTACTTAAGCCTTTTTGTGCATTTTGGAAGTCAAATAGGCTCATGGGTGTTTATAGTTTGGCACGCACGCTTCAACCAGTGTCGACAATCGTGTGCATGGGTATAGATTCCTTCTATATAATAAAAAATTTCTTGTTGATTGTTGGCTACCATTGTTGTTTGTTGTGGTTTGAAATTTCTCTTATCTGCTTGTCGCCGTCTATTGGCTGATCTTGATAGTTGTTGACTTTGCTCCTTACTTTTCATGTCTGATAGTTTGTGTGCTAGCCATGGATTGCTATCGATTGATCGTGGCTTTTTTCTTGCTATTACTTGCCTTAAATGAAAATTAATTTTTTCATTGTTTTGTATACTTGTCTGTTATTGATTACAATTAGGCATGGATTCGGTATGGTAATGATCACTCATCATGTCCGAAGAGCATTTATATTGAATGAGGAGATCCGCTTCCTTTGACTTAGTCCATGGGTAGGTATAGTTTGATGAGGAGTACCGGTCTTGTATTAGTGACCATACAAGTCGTTGATTGGTTGGTCTTGTTTGCCATCATTTGCTATTGATTGGTTTTGATTCTTGTTGATTCATTGCTAATGGTAATGTGTTGAATTTAACATCTGGAACTCTTATCGAGTTCTATATAGGTGAAGTATGCCTTTTGGGCTACACGACAAAGAGTAGCACTTATGAATTTGATTTTGAGTTCAAATCAGTTCTAAATGAGTTGGACTCACCATTACTACTTGTTATTTTTATTTGAAATCGGGTAAGAATTTTATTAAGGCATTTCAGCCCAAGAATAAGGCCTAAACCGATGGCCCAAGTCATATATATGAATGAACCAGACAAACAACATAATTCTTGAACTTTCCAAAAATAAAATCACCGAACTTCTACTCCTTCATCTTCAGAATTCATGGCGGTTGGAACTGAACAAGATAACTGGTACTTGGGATATTTGCCAATGGATAGCTTTGATTCTCTTCTACAGTTCGAGCTCCGTCTCGTTCCCGTGAGGTAAGTGTCTAGCTTTTTATTCTTCTTTGCACCAATCGCATGTCATTTATAGCTAGTTTGTTGACCTCAAGATAATTTCTTTGTTTGTTCTAAAACAAACGACGGTTTATTTCCTTCCACACGCTCCAAACCGTTACAGTGAGAGCTATGCTGCTCAATTTGGCTTCCATGTCTTCGCCATGCCCCCTCTGAATCGGGTAATTTTTTTCATCCTCTAATAAGGTTGATTGAGATAATGAGTTTGTTGGGGTTTTACACAATTTCTACACCTCTGTCGAGAATTTGCAGGAGAAGAAGAGATGTTCATGAGTTTCTTCTTCTTGATTACATAATATACATATTTTTCTGTTATAATCCCCCATTTTAAGAGTCTATCCTTTGTGGGCAATCTTTTGAGAACTGCTTTATAAGCAGTAAATGCCATTTTAGGACTGTTGACACGATTCCAAACAATTTTCCTCCATACTTCTTGTTATATGCATGTATATATATATATATATATATGTATAGGTTTAATAAAATATATATATATATATATATCAAGTTTAAGATTGTTGGGTTAGTTGGGCTTGTGTTTATGTTGCAAACACAATTAACATTAACCCATTAGTTGTTTAAGACCCTAATAATTTTTTTTTTGAAAATAGTTAGAAGCCCTAAAATTGATTTGGGATAATTGGGTAATCATTTGTAATGCTACGGTTTGGTTTACGATTAATGATGTAGTGTAATGATGTACACATCATTATAAAATATTAATTAATCCATTTGAATTGATTTGCAAGAGGATAATAAATTAATTAAGGGTTTTGGTATTTTTATACTCTTCTTGAAGTGGTTAGAGGCCCAATGATCCTTAATTAGTGTTTTTAAAATGGCTGAAGATTTTATAAATAAAGAATGGATTCTATAAAATATATGAGATTTTATAAAGCAAATGTAGGATTTTATAAAATAGTAAATGGATGAATACTTGATTTGAAAGAAGCAAAGGAAGTATTTTAAAGATTACAATGATTTATAAGCTAGAATAGTATTTTTCTAAAATAGTTTGATATATAAAAATAGTAAAAAGAAATTAGCTTATTTTGATTTGTAATATGGTCGGTATATTGTGTGGTTAGAAAAGTATGAAAAACTATTTATGGATTCTAAAATATGATATCGGTAACATATGGAATTTCGTATAAACAGAAGTGCTATCATTCGAGCTTAGTGCATGAGCATGTGAATTCGAATGGAGTCACTTGTGTTTATATGGGTCCGGTATTGAATTATAGAATCATAGAAATTTGGGATAATACCCAAATAGCTGTACATGTGTGTATTAGGATTCACCATTAGTATGTCAGTTTTGAGTCTAGATTTTTAGATATGAAATTTCAAAGTGACTTACATCGATCCGACTTAGGCTTTGGCACTTGATTCTCGACGAGTATTCGAGGCGAATTCTTGAGATGGTCCCTGAGTTTTTCCATGGGTGGACTACAACCACGCAAAGAAGACAAGGTGATCTAATCAAGGAACCGGATCGAAGCGTACACCCGAGAAGTCGGTGGTTGAACCTAGCTTGGAAGGGAAATTAGTGTGGCTAAAGAAGGGATCAAAACGAATATTATGTAATAGATGAACCATGCAAATCATATAAGCTTGTTGGCTTAGGGAAGTTTGGGGGAAAGAAGCTACTCGATTGTTGGTAGTGGCTTGAATAATTTTCTAGGTGATAAACAATGCTGACGGTTATTGAGTTGCATTAATTAAATTACTCTTGCTACTATATTACAATTGAAGAGAGTTTGAACCCAATTATGCCATGAATATTAATATTATTTGCTCGTTGCATTATAATTGTTGCCATAACAATTGGTTGTTTATTTCCACAATGTATTGTTAGTGTTGTTTGGATTCATCGATTTGTTATTACTATTTTTATTTGTTGATTTCATGAAAGAATAGGAAGTTGGCATATGTTTAAAAGTGCATGAAAATTTAAAATCTCACGCGACTTGGAAAGTTTACTGGTGTGGAGATTTCGTTGAGGTGTGCATATATTAGTGCATGCATCCATGTTCACTGTAGAATTTGCATGCATATTGATATTGTGTTGTCATTTGCATTCATTTTAAACTTACTAATATTTCCATTCATTATGGAATTGCATATTAATTTGGAATAGAATTGGAAGTTATGGACATGTTTGAATTACGTGAATGAATGTCGTATTGTTCTAGTATACATGTTGCCATGGATGTGTGTGACTTATGATTTCTATTTGTGATTTTGGTTGCCACGATTGCTTGGTAGGATTATGGATGTTTTGAGGATGGACGGCTTATATCACTCTCGGAGATTTCGAGGGCGAATTTTTTTTAAGGGGAGAGTATGTAACACCCCATGTTTTTAATGAAAATATTTAAAGGATAAATTAAATATTTAAAACGTTGATTTTAAAATGAAGATTTAATAGACAAATGAAATAAACTCTAGGACATATTCATTGCATCTGGAATACATCTAAACATATATTTTGATATAAGGCACCGATATGTTTTGAAAAAAATATTTTAGGGCAAAGTGGTCATTTTGGGGTAAAAGTGGGATTTGGGTTTAGGTGAAACATGGTTAAATACTTATCCTACTTTGGGCATGCTAATTCATTTCCTCACGTTTCCCATTCACATTCAATATCACTTCTCTTCTCAACACTCACTCCTCTATAGCTCTAAACAATAAAAGTTCCATCTTTGGCCTTAAATAAAATTCTATAAATCCAAAAAAAAAACCTAAATTCTAGTCAGTCAAAGAAGCACCTTCACCAAGATTTTAGAGGTTAACAATGATGGATTATGGAAACACCTAAATTCAAGAGAGCTAGGGATTTGGATTTCGATTGGAATTGGTTGCATTAGCTTGCTTAGGTGAGAAGGAAATTACTTTTAGGTACTATGACATATAATTGTAGATTTATTTGTGTGCATTTTAGCTTAAGCAAAGCTAGAATGTTAGTAATCCCATTTATAGCTTGTTAGAGTAATACAATGATATAAGAAACATTACGGGCTTGTCCAAGGATGCGGCATAGTGGAAAGAAGGCTCGGGTTTTGATAAAAATTCCCAGGTATGATTCCTACCATGTGCTTCCCTATCCTATATAAATTTACCCAAGGGTATGGGGTCTTGGATCAACAGACGGCTTTACTATACCCTCCTTAGGAGTTTACTGGCCCGCCGGCTTCTCCTGGGTTTTCAAAAAAACATTTATGGGCAGAAAAGAGGACACGACATTGTAATGAAATAAGATTAATAAATTTATTTATGGAACTAAAAAAAAGATCTCACTTTATAATTACATGAAACAATGTATATTGTAGGTAATAATAAAAAGTGAAAAGCTATTAAATGGTTTAAACATGATTTCTGACACAAGTATTGTTTAAAGTTAAATAAACATGACCATGGTTTTCGAAAGAGATGTTTTGAAATAACGGAAATGATTTGACTAAAAGTGGTTTATATGCGACATTTGTATGTAATAGTTAATGCCCATTAACGTGCTTATAATGCAAATGGTGATACAAGCCAATAAAGATGAATAAAGGCGTATTTAGCATTATATATGTTTAGAAAATACCTCGGGCTATGTCATAGGAAAGAAGATGATTCTTATCAAGATAGTATGATTTTCTAAAAAGAGATAATGTAATTAAATGGATTTCATAGTTAGTAATTTTGAAATGGGAGTAAGGAACTCAAATTGGGTTTAAAGTAGTCGTGAATGTTAATGGACTTAACTTAGAGGGATATGTAACTATCTGGACTTTAGATTTAAAATTAGAATGGCTTTATAGTTATATAAATTGCTTGATGAATGATTGATTGCTTATTTTCTTTAAATGATAGTTAAATTGTTTGTTTTCGTAAATTGTGTTAATAAATTGGTTGTTATCGTTGATTGATTGCTAATACCGTTGTTTTAAAATAATAAACGATATTCGAGCCACGTATCTCGATTACACAGAGTCGTATACCGAATGCATTTAAGGGGAGAACAAATTTCAAATGTTGGTCAAATTTGTGATTTGAGGTGTCTCGATTGAAGATAATTTTCTCATGGTCGTAAGGGAAGAAACAACGAGTCATATAGAGCCTCTGATCAAAAGTTATGGGCATTTGAAGATTTACATCTGCCGTTTTTAAAAGTTTGCGACATTTTGTTAGACGCCTTAGATGAACCTGGGAACAAATATCAACATCTCTTAGATGTTTAAGATAATGTCATAGACGTCTAAGGCCCGTTGCTTGAGCTTTTCGATCGAAATTTCAAAATGCGACAACATTCTCAAACGTACTCGGATTGAGGCGCCATTTGGACCAATGTTCATTATTTTTTATGGGCTATAGTTTGGGAAATTTTGGGAGGTTATGAAGTATTTTGGGGTCCATGCGGGACCCATCTTGGCACGTATTCCAAAATCATAGATTTTTGGTAGACCGAAGGGTAAACCGGGAGAGTATGATGTCATTGGAGTTAGCATTCAATTTGGAATGCGATTTAGGTCAGTATAGGGTTTTTTAGAGTTGTCGGATGAGTTTAGGCCATGCCTACTAAAGCCGTTTGAGGCATTCCTATACGATTTGTGATGAAAGCGGGTCGGGACATGGAGTTCCTCAGTAGCTAGGCATCCATGATCTTGATGATAGCTGGCTGGGATATAGAGTCCCCCGGTAGCGAGTCATCTAGGTTTTTAAGCGATAGCAGGCTGAGACTTAAAGTTCCTCGATAGCGAATCATATACAACTTGTGATGATAGCAGGCTAAGACTTAGAGTTTCTCAGTAACGAGTCAACTAAAATTTCGATGATAGTGGGCTAGAATATAGAGTTCCCAGTAGCGAGTCATCTACACTTTGATCTTAGCAGTAGTGACCATATGCATTGTGGCATATCTATTTGGTTTTAATCGTTGGGACTATATGCTTTAGGGATTATCTTATTGATTTTAGTGGTAGTGATCGTTGCTTTGGAATCAGGTATATTGGTACTATATTAATACTAGTAGTTTGTTGGGCCTGTGTAGTGCAATGAGATATTGTGTTAACTTGTTGTTATAGGAGAAAACTAGGTTATTTTACGATCCTCTACATTTGAGATGCATTTAATATACTAGTTTATAGGCAGTTTGGATTTCCCTAGAGCCATGTTTGTGGATAGGGCCGACTGTGATTTTGTTATTCCTAACTATTTTTATATAGTTTAATATACGGTATTTTGAGATAGTTCCCCTCACATGCTTTATGTCTGATCCACGTTATGTTTTTTTCTACTTATGTCATGACAACTCTCGAGTACTCAATTGAGTAGTTCGGTAGTCAGGTGTTTTTGGGGATACGCTAGTAGAGTGAGCTGGAGCATTTTGGAGGTGTGGCATCGATGTTTTAAGATATATATACTTGTTATTTTATTATACATGATATACTTATTATTTAGATATGAGACTGTTGTATCAGATGTTTATTCAAAACTTTGTGCTTTTGAAGTTAATGTATTCTGTCTATTCTGTACTGATATTTATTTGTTAGTTGCTTCTGCTAGAGTGGTCTCTTATATATATTATTCTTCTATTTCTGTTCAAGTATATTCAATGTATTATATGTTGTCATTCTGTTATGAGATCTTATCGATGTATTAGTTTAATTTTTTGTTCTAATTTTGGCCCAACAATCTATTTCGTGGTATTTGAAAGTAGGCAATGTTGTAAGGCGACAACTTTTAGGTATTACGAAGGGCGAGTCATTACAGTCCATATTCGAATTTATAGTCCAAACACAAAGTTCTTGGTTTAATAACAACAATTATTATAAACTAAATTACTCTAGCATGAGATTTTGACTTTGAATTGATTTCAGATGACTATGATACCAACCTCATATAACTAGGGAGATAACTCCTCTTTTGAATTATGTTTTACTTACAATACTTCCATTAAACCCAATTATAGTAGTTCGATGAACGTCATACCATGAGTTGACTATAATCGAAGTAGAGCTTTTATATCGAAATCAATAGTATTCTTATATCAAGTGAACTGTGTAAAATTGTCATATCGATATTTTTTGTTCGACCTTATTTATAATAACCAATAGAAAACCATCAATTGAATCATTTCATAATTATCCAATAATTATCAGTATGTAATCCTTTGGAGCCCCACCTGCCATGAGTAATACATTGCTCAATATTTAGAGGGTAATACATACTCTATTCTTAATGGATGCATGTATATCCAATCATAATACACCTTGATTAGGAATATTTAAAATGATGTGTTCATTATATTGTGATAAAATACTCAAGATTACAACTATTTGTAATTACTATCACAAATACACCATTTATGGATTTTCTATTAAATATATTTAAATCAAACAATTAATTAATGATAACATATTCTAACAAGTATACAACAGAAAGAAAAACACCTTTTATTGCGAAGAGTAATCGATTATAGATTTAATAATTTACAATAATTACAGAATTGCCCCTAAGACATACCCCTAACTCTACTACCATCACCTTAGACTCCATAGTGGATTGAGTCAAAATATTACGTTTATTAGATTTCCAAGAAACAGCTCCACCTATTATAATAAAAGTTATCCACTAGTTGCTTTGGAGTCATCCGATAAAGTGTTCCAGCCTACATCGCTATATCCTCCAAAGATGGTTGGGAACTTTAGTTAACATGATTCAAGATTTATGGTTCTTTTAAGGTACCTATGACCGTTTCAATAGCATGATAATGCTCTATGTTAGGCCTACTAGTAAACCTGAATAACAATTCCATGACATAGACTATGCTTAATACAATTAGTGACATATCAAAAGCTGCCAATAAGGTTTGCATATTCAGAGTGTCTTTGTAACGAATGGGATTTTCGACCCTCGAAAATCGACACTAATACGTCCATTGTATTTCATGCCGAGAAATCGAATGCCAGAAAACTTGATTGTTAGGGTGAAAAAAAAGAAGGAAGAAGATAAAAAGAAAACTAAACAACACAAAATCTCACAGCGGAACGAATAATCTATAATATAACACAAATCTTTACACAAAAGAAAAACTGTAATATGTGTATATACAAACACTAATCAGAGTATACTAACCTATTTCAATGAACACTTATAACAGCTTGTCCTCATAATTGCTGATAATACAATAATGAATGCAGCGGAAAATAACCATCTATGTAAATATGTCTCGAGACCACCAACTCATCTCTTGAAGCTCCAAGTATCCAATCTAATCTGGAATATGCTTAGTCTGACCCGAGCATTATAATAAAATAACACTTGATTCAGTTTGGGAAACCAGCATGAGAAAACACACAACTGGATTTAAAGTTATAAGAAATCTTTGAAATCAAAGGTATCGAGTAAGACCACGCCACACATAAACACCACGGGTTTTTACGTTACGATAACCAAAAAACTTTTATAGAATATCCAGTGATATTATAATAATATCTAAGGAATTAAATTAAAATATTAAAATAGCTGGAATGCTTGCATCTCACATTCCAACATATTTGATATACAACTAAAATCGTAAAGCACGCATTGTAGAATGGATTCCAACTAACGACCGGGCTATTGGGGTACCGTCTGTCACAGTTTACCTCTAGAACAATATACTAAGATCGTACCTAACGACCCCTGCCAACACAATACCGACCTACCCCTTGCTGGATAGCACCGAATATGTCATCACTCCGGTTGTTCCAACCGTTTCACTAAGCTTATATGAATAACTGAATTTGGAAATATGAATGGTCATTTAGAAAGGCGAAGACATACCCTTTATGGGAGCTACCCACACCTAGCCCTACTGGATCTCCCATGTTTTAGTCATTCTCGGTTGATGAGGCTTGAGGCTATAATTACCTTTCAAGAAATTTACACTTAGAATGCTCATTGCCCTCCAATGACAATGTTCTGATAGCATTCATCCATACAAGTCCATTCAGGGTCAGAACGAAACCGAAGGCACTATTCCTACTACATCTATTTTGGAATCACCCTCAGGATTAATAGCGATTAGCTCTTCCACTTCACGTCTGTAACGACCCGTTAAATTAATAATATTAAATGAATTGAATTAATATAATTTCTAATCTAATTGAGAATAAATGTAGAAATTTGGTATAGTAGTTGTAATTTAGTGTAACAATAAAATTTTATGACAATAGATTTGGATAATGTAGATTGTCATAATTTGATTTAAAGTTAAATATAAGAAACCGATATAAGGGTTGAATTAGTGAATATCAATAAGATTAAGTAGAATGGAATTCATTTAATATAAAATAAATAGTGGAAGACTTACATTGGATTGTAAAATGGATAGTAACTAAATAAAAGGTGACCGCTGAATAAATCAATGCAATAAGTGTTGATAAGGAAATTTAATGAATGTTGTCAATAATAAATGGACTTAAGATAGTAATAAAATTTGTTTTGCCTATGTAAATTTTATGTATTGATAAGCCATAATTAAATTTGAAATTTGGTAGTAAATAGGGGATAAGTTGACTAAGGCAATTAGTAATTTAATAAATGAATGCATAGTAAGTAAGTGGAAATGTATGCATAAAAATATTTTCATATATGGGATAATTACAAAAGTTTACCCATTTATCTAATGTATATAATTGAATCTAAATTTAGGGCAACATTTTGTTATTGATGGTATAAGTGAATTTGAATAAAAGGGTAAAAATTATGTAGATTTAACATGTATTGAGTATATAGCTAAGAAGGGCATTCGATGTAAATGAATCTAAATCAATGTGTCTAGTCGATAAAGGAGAACTTTAAGGGAATAAATATAAATGAATGTATTTGGGGAATGGAGTCCTTTTATATGTTGAATAGTATAACGTTGTTATTAAGAATGAACGTTACTTTAGTAATTATTAATATGGTAACGGAAGAGTGTATAAATTTTATAGTAACGTAAAACGTATTGTAAGGTAATAATTATGTGTAGACTTATAAAAAAGATTTATGACAATAATTATTGTACTATTTATTCTATTTGTTTGTTAAGTTTATTTTAATAAATTTCAATTTATGCACTAAATTATTTCAGTTAGTGTGGAATTTTTGTAAGTGGATAAATAAGATGTAACCAAGGGAAAATTTCATTTTTATAATATAATAATTAGTGTAATCTTAAGAATGAAACCGAAGTGGAATGAATTAATTTAGGTTTTAAGTTTTATTCAAGTGTTAAGTTAACAAAATTTCCAATAAGATTGAAATACAGTAATTTATGCAAATAAAAGATGGAAATTGGGTAAATATTAATGTATTGGAATATAAAAGAAACGTTAACTATGTAGGGAGTAATAATTGATTTATTTGTGAGTTGTAATCAAATAGAGTCAAATTTATTTGAATTTATTGCAATTAATGGGATTAATTGCAGTAACCTTTGAAGATTTATTCACTAAAATAATTGACGATGGAAATTATATGTAAATTTGCTTTTAGTTAATATTAAATATCCAGAGGGCTAGAAATGACACAAATCTACTAGTTTAGAAATTTACAATAAAAAGTGGTAAGTAATTTTTCTAAATATTTAGATAGTAGGAAGATGTATATTTAGATGAAATTTATTATTTAACTATTTCATAAGTTGAGATCTAAGTTTAGAATTGAGATTTTTAATGTATAGATATTGAGCCAATGTTAGTTTCATTAAATTGACATCAATAACTTTGAATAATAGAAAGAAGTGAATTTAATAAATTTAATCAAACGTATAATGTTGAATTTATTAAAAATTGGAATTTAACCTTTAAGTAAGGATTAACATCTAAATTGATGAATAGAACAACTATGTATTGACACTTGAATTGTTTAGAATTGGAGTAAATAATTAAGAAAATTTAAAGGGAGAAATTTGGTCAATTTTTGAATTTAGATATAAAAATTGGATTTTTATAATTTATTTAATTTATTTAATGAATATTGAAAATAACCAATTTGGTCACGGACTCGGATTTCGATGAAACCAATTTCATCGGATCCGTATCGGTGAATTATTATAGGGTTTCAAGTTTCGTATCGATCGGACCTGTCGTTTGATCGTACGGACGCGAAACGCCTTGAAAATCAATTTTAATAAAATCAATTTGAAATCAATTTCGAAATCTTGTTTTCAGCATAACTTCTTCATACGATCAAATTTGGACATGAAACTTTTTCCATCGCGTTCAGAATATTTTAAAATACCTATCTGAATATATGGGTTTGACAAATTTCGTTCCAGGGTCAGAACGGGCTTTTTGGGCCTTAGTTTGTTTCGTACGTTCATCTATCTAGTCTATCTACTCTAACCCAACCCTACCTATAAATATACAGTTATAAACCCTAGCTCCATTCTATTGTCTATTTGATGTACGTTCATCTTTTTCAACCTTCTCTTCTTCTTCAATGGGGGCTAACCCTAGATCCAGTCAGTTCAAAAAAAAAAAATTCAAATCTAAAAAAAAAAAAAAAAAATTCGGATCTGCAGCAGCTTCTGGTCGCGCTACGGGTTTCAGGGGAGAAAACCCTAGAGCAACTTCGGGTCAGGAAGAAAATGACTCTGGTCGATCCGGGTCGTTTTGGCGAAAACTCCAAGCAAGCACCGGGGAATTGAGGCGGCGCACCGAAGTCGAACCCGAAGTCGACCCAGGACCAGAATTTTCCATTTTTCAAATTTTCATAACTTTTGCATACGAGCTCGGATTCACGCGCGGTTTGTTTTGCTGGGATCGTATCGGAATTTCTGACGTTTTGGCACGAGTTTGGATGAATTTGAAGACTGTCAAATTTTTGGGTTTAAATTGAATTTGAATTCAATTTAAATTCAAAAGGTGAGTGTTTTAACCCACTCACAACTAACAGAAGCTTTTATGTTTGTTAAATTAATTTTAGAAATGAATAGACATTTATTTATGAGTATTTGGCATGTTTATTTCACTCATATTTGTTGAAATGCATTTATTAAATTTAACTGTTAATTTAATTCATTTATTGCGTATAAATTTACAGTTAAATTTATTTGTTTGTATATGAACTGCTAGTTAACAGTTATATAATTTATTTCTGAATATAGACTGTAGATTAATATCTGTTAAATTTAATTTGAATAAAATTGCCAGTATTACCTGTTATGTAGTACCAAAATTAATATTGTTATTGATTGATATTGATTGATGATTGCGATTTGGATGATGGATGATGTTGATGAATGGATGTTTATTGGATATCATTAAATTGCAAATTATCATGCATATTTCATTTCATTCGGGATTGTGGTTTGAAATGATATATAACCGCAAATTTTTATATCTTTTAAATTGCGGATTGAAATGATAAATATCCGTATCACTTGACCATAGGATAGAAAATTTTATACAGGCACCGCGGTCTATATATAACTGTTTTTATGTGATTTCTATGGTTTGGATGGAATACGGTTTATAATAATCTTAAATTTTATATTGTATAAATATTTTTCTTCCATATATATATACATATGAAGTTGAAAATTTTGAAATTAAAAGGTGTATAAAAATCTTTATTAAAAATGGAAGAAAATTAAGAAAATGGAGTTTAATAATTTATATCATATGTTTAAATGTTAAGTTTGGAAATTTTAAGATATGATATTTATAATTGGATTTTTCCCAAAATAAATTGAAATGAATATTCTAGTATAATTTGAATTGGAAAAAAAAAATATTTTATTACTAGAAATTGAAGTCTTATTATTTATGGATTTTATATGAATATTCAAGACTAATTAATAGAACAATTGATTTGTTGAAAGCATAAAATCCGACTTTAGTTTGAAATATTGATACTCAAAATGGATATACGTATATATAAATAAATTGAAGTGGTTTTGGAACTTGAGAGAGATAATATAAATTTTGGTTTAGACTTTAATAAAGAAATGTATTTGTAAAGCCATGAGAACTATTTTCTTTACAAAGTAACATTTAAGTTAAACCATTTAATTCATACACCGTTGAATGTCCAAACCATTCAAGTTTTTAGAAGTTATGGTTTTAAATTATGATTTTCAAAATATTATGCTTTGAAATATTTGATTTTCAGACGTTATGAAGTTAAAGCATTATGATTTTGGAAAGAATTATATTTGGGATAAGTGATAAAATATGGTTTTAGGTTTTGAAATGATATCGTATTCATGGTTATGAAATGGAATGTTTATTCTGATTTTTAAAGTATAACCTATTTTTAAATGACCGCGGTGTTATAATAACGATGGGTTGGCAAAGAGACCGGGATCGGATATGGACATACTCTCTGTCCATACCGAAAACCACTTTGACTAACCGTGTACGTGGTGGAGATTCCAGAATGAAGTAGGTAGTGGCGACGTTTCCTGTAAGGTAAATACGCGGACCCGACTCCCGTGAGTTGGCATAAGGTGGCTAAAACAGGAGCGATTCTCAGGCCAATGAGGTCATTCCTCTGATCGGACCCTCCTCTTCGATATTATACTTTGATTTTGGATTGATTCAGTGGCCACTTCTATATTTTGATTTTGGGGAGTTAGTCCGAGGTGGGCGGTAACTGCGGCTACACGTTTCCACCAGCCTGGATAGCAATTGGTATATCTACCCTGGCATTGCCTAGTTGTGCCGTGTCACCTACCATACCGAGCCTTTACTACGAGTTTCTATTTGTGTCGTACCTATGGAGTATCCTTTGGTAGCTTCCCGATCAGGAGGTATTACGGTACTGTATAGACTATTGGCATTATTTGTGTTAAGGGCTATATGGGTAACCCCTTAACGCTATTAAAAAGTAAGTTTATTTTATAAATAGACACTATTATAATAGCGCAATATACTACATAGTAAATAGTTTAACGGATCCTTAGGAGATGTAAATCCCGAACATCTCTTGAGTTACTGTACTCATATTTATTTCTGTTAATTTAACTCACATAAGATCTTTTAGTCTGACTCGAGTGTTTTCGTCTTTTCAAATTCGCTCGGGTCAGTCCGAGCGTTTCAGGATCGAAGATTTTAGCTTTGGAGGACGAAGACGAAGAATCCGTATTATATTATTTATAGTATTGCACCACACTCTAAATTTCCGCTGCATTGATTGTATTGGTATGTGTAACTCTGATATTCATTGTATAAGTAAAATAAATATTTTGTAAACAGTTATCATGAACTGTATATTGATTATTATATTTTATCCTTCCGTTGTGAGATTCTATTTTGTTTTATTTCTTCTCTGTTTTTTTTCTTATTTACCCCATAACAATCCGCCCTTGCGTATGCTTTGAATTGGCACGTGTGTCGGTTTAAAGTGTGCGAAAAGGCGGGATGTTACAGTTGGTATCAGAGCTTTGGTTTAGCGATAAACTTTGGCTTTGTGGGGTTCGACTCTTTGTTAATAGGGTAGTAATACCCTATGGGAGTCGCTGAGTGTATATATATGAGGGAGCGTACTTGTTAGTGTTATAAATTTTTTTTAATATTGTGTTAATCGGTTCCGCTTTGTATTTATAAATTCTGGTTGATGCATGGGACGCTATGCCATCAATAGGGATTTCTAAACACTTAATAGGACAGACCGACATAATATTTGTTTTTAATATAGGTGAATGAAATAATTTGGCCTATTATATTTTCTATATATAAAAATATTTTTATAAAGATATATTTTGGTTGCTATAGTTGGGTGTTAGGTAATAAAAATATTTGTAATGAATTAAAGCTAAGTTGAAATTTTAATAAATCAAATTGGAGATTTTAGAACTTAAGTCCGGGATTTTTGAAAATCTTCTTTCAAAGGATTTATGAAATATAGGGATTTGGTTTATAAGTAATTTCTTATGTAAATATTTAGTATAATTCGAAAGAATTGGTTTAAAGAGGATTTTGAAGAAAATAAGTTTGTACTTTCCTCTCTGTCGCTAGAAAATAATTTCGGTGATGGCGGCCGCATCATCGACTTCTATTTTCGAGTTTCAAAGGGGAAAGGCCACTGTAGTAAATTCTACTGTAGATTTATGTTGTAAATATCTGAATTTGTTTGTTTTAAATATAATTAAGATATAAAGTTATAGGAAACTAATTATCTATTATTTCAAAATAAATTGAAATTTGACCCGGAATTTAATTCTAAAATTTTCCATTAATTAATTGTTAAATTTTAGTGGAATAAAAAAAGTAAGTAATAAATGGATTGAAAACCTCTAATAAGTAAGAGAATTAATGCTAAGTATAAAGGAAGTTAAAAATTTTTTATTATAAACAATGGTAAAGATTTATTGGAAAATCAATGAATTAAAAGAGTTGAGATTAAACTTGCATAAGTTCTTTTGCTTTTTCTTTAACATAAATAACTTACCAAGTATAAAAAGTTGAAATGTATATTAAGAGTGGAATAGAATATTATGCAAGTAGAATTTTGGAAAAAAATGAAGTATTCAATAAATTACTGTTATAAATAAGAATTTAATGGTATTACCTTAAGTGATGATTGGAATTTTACTAAAATTAAAGGTTGTATTATTAATAGGTGATTTTAACCTTAAGAAAGTAAAAAAATGAAATTCCTTAATTTATAAAGTTTGATTGTAGGGTTATTAACTTAAGTACGCCTTAATTTCTCCTATTCTAATATAATGGAAAGTAGGAAAAATATAAATGACTGCAATCCATAGTTAATGAATGAGTAAAATCTTTCACTTATAGGAATGCAAGTTATAAGGTCAATAAATTAAGTGTAAGTAGAGGGTTACTGTAATTAAATATAATGGAAACTTCAACATTAAATAAATGAATGAGATTAAAGGTAAGTCGAAATTGTAATTTATAAAACAAATATATATTAATTAAAGGAATGGAGAAGAAACTTGTAAATTTTCACTTACATTCTTAAAACATACATAACTTACCATATAATAAAAAGTTGCAATGTTAGTAGGAAAATGTAAAGGGAAATCTTACAAGTGAAGAGTAAGGTAATAAAGGTATTCTATTAATTTGCTATTATTAATGAGAATTAATTATATAGACTTAAGTTAAATTGGAAATTTTACTATAAGTAAAGGTAAGTAGTATAAATAGATGATAGAAACTTTAGTAAATAAATTGGAATACAAATATAATGAATTTTGTGATAAATGGAAAATGAAAATTGTAAGGAATAAAGAAATCACTCCATAAATGAAAGAAAGAAAATCAAACCATTGAAGCATGAGATAAATGTATAATAAATAAATTTGGGTGTTGGTTTGAATTGTGTTGTTTGATTTATGTTGTTGGGTAAGAAATTTGAAGTGGTTAAATGAATAAGTATCTATCTTTGTTCCATCTAAGACTGTTGAGTAAATGATGCACTTGATAGTTAATTCCATTTCATACAAATTCTAAGTTTGAACCCAAACAACTATCTGTTTGATGGATTAAATGGTTGCTTCGTTTGTGTATGTATGTTGTTTGTAAGGTTGATGGTTGTTGAATTGTTTGGTTGATTAATGATTGAATCCACTTGAATAGTTCACTTTAAAATAAATATTTAACCTTTTAGATTATATAAGTGAATATAGGTGATGGAAGCAACTGCTACTGCTTTTGGTTCCAAAATAATAAGCGTATATTGCCCGACAAATAGGTACGTTTTTGGATTACGTTTAAAGCGCTATTTTTCCCGTGTTGGGATATAATATTTTGATAATATATGTAATATATTTGTATATTTTGATATTATATTTTCTCCCGAGCCTCACCGTACAAAGGAGACTCTGCCAAAAATTTTCGTAAATTTTGGACTTAGAATTTTGTTGAATATTTTCCAAACTTTAATGATTTAAGTATAAAAGGTTGTAATGATTAAAAACGGGTATATTTCATTAAAGGAAATTAATCCAGTAAATTATTGTTTATAAGTTAATATTTGAAATAAGATGTACTGTTTATTCTTCCTTATCCCTTCTTTTTCCTTTTCGGGGACGAAAAGTTTTGAGTGGGGGAGATTGTAACGACCCGTTAAATTAATAATATTAAATGAATTGAATTAATATAATTTCTAATCTAATTGAGAATAAATGTAGAAATTTGGTATAGTAGTTGTAATTTAGTGTAACAATAAAATTTTATGACAATAGATTTGGATAATGTAGATTGTCACAATTTGATTTAAAGTTAAATATAAGAAACCGATATAAGGGTTGAATTAGTGGATATCAATAAGATTAAGTAGAATGGAATTCATTTAATATAAAATAAATAGTGGAAGACTTACATTGGATTGTAAAATGGATAGTAACTAAATAAAATGTGACCGCTGAATAAATCAATGCAATAAGTGTTGATAAGGAAATTTAATAAATGTTGTCAATGATAAATGGACTTAAGATAGTAATAAAATTTGTTTTGCCTATGTAAATTTTATGTATTGATAAGCCATAATTAAATTTGAAATTTGGTAGTAAATAGGGGATAAGTTGACTGAGGCAATCAGTAATTTAATAAATGAATGCATAGTAAGTAAGTGGAAATGTATGCATAAAAATATTTTCATATATGGGATAATTACAAAAGTTTACCCATTTATCTAATGTATATAATTGAATCTAAATTTAGGGCAACATTTTGTTATTGATGGTATAAGTGAATTTGAATAAAAGGGTAAAAATTATGTAGATTAAACATGTATTGAGTATATAGCTAAGAAGGGCATTCGATGTAAATGAATCTAAATCAATGTGTCTAGTCGGTAAAGGAGAACTTTAAGGGAATAAATATAAATGAATGTATTTGGGGAATGGAGTTCTTTTATATGTTGAATAGTATAACGTTGTTATTAAGAATGAACGTTACTTTAGTAATTATTAATATGGTAACAGAAGAGTGTATAAATTTTATAGTAACGTAAAACGTATTGTAAGGTAATAATTATGTGTAGACTTATAAAAAAGATTTATGACAATAATTATTGTACTATTTATTCTATTTGTTTGTTAAGTTTATTTTAATAAATTTCAATTTATGCACTAAATTATTTCAGTTAGTGTGGAATTTTTGTAAGTGGATAAATAAGATGTAACCAAGGGAAAATTTCATTTTCATAATATAATAATTAGTGTAATCTTAAGAATGAAACCGAAGTGGAATGAATTAATTTAGGTTTTAAGTTTTATTCAAGTGTTAAGTTAACAAAATTTCCAATAAGATTGAAATACAGTAATTTATGCAAATAAAAGATGGAAATTGGGTAAATATTAATGTATTGGAATATAAAAGAAACGTTAACTATGTAGGGAGTAATAATTGATTTATTTGTGAGTTGTAATCAAATAGAGTCAAATTTATTTGAATTTATTGCAATTAATGGGATTAATTGCAGTAACCTTTGAAGATTTATTCACTAAAATAATTGACGATGGAAATTATATGTAAATTTGCTTTTAGTTAATATTAAATATCCAGAGGGCTAGAAATGACACAAATCTACTAGTTTAGAAATTTACAATAAAAAGTGGTAAGTAATTTTTCTAAATATTTAGATAGTAGGAAGATGTAGATTTAGATGAAATTTATTATTTAACTATTTCATAAGTTGAGATCTAAGTTTAGAATTGAGATTTTTAATGTATAGATATTGAGCCAATGTTAGTTTCATTAAATTGACATCAATAACTTTGAATAATAGAAAGAAAGTGAATTTAATAAATTTAATCAAACGTATAATGTTGAATTTATTAACAATTGGAATTTAACCTTTAAGTAAGGATTAACATCTAAATTGATGAATAGAACAACTATGTATTGACACTTGAATTGTTTAGAATTGGAGTAAATAATTAAGAAAATTTAAAGGGAGAAATTTGGTCAATTTTTGAATTTAGATGTAAAAATTGGATTTTTATAATTTATTTAATTTATTTAATGAATATTGAAAATAGCCATTTTGGTCACGGACTCGGATTTCGATGAAACCAGTTTCATCGGATCCGTATCGGTGAATTATTATAGGGTTTCAAGTTTCGTATCGATCGGACCTGTCGTTTGATCGTACGGACGCGAAACGCCTTGAAAATCAATTTTATTAAAATCAATTTGAAATCAATTTGGAAATCTTGTTTTCAACATAACTTCTTCATACGATCAAATTTGGACGTGAAACCTTTTCCATCGCGTTCAAAATATTTTAAAATACCTATCTGAATATATGGGTTTGACAAATTTCGTTTCGGGGTCAGAACGGGCTTTTTGGGCCTTAGTTTGTTTCGTACGTTCATCTATCTAGTCTATCTACTCTAACCCAACCCTACCTATAAATATACAGTTATAAACCCTAGCTCCATTCTATTGTCTATTTGCTGTACGTTCATCTTCTTCAACCTTCTCTTCTTCTTCAATGGGGGCTAACCGTAGATCCAGTCAGTTCAAAAAAAAAAATCAATTTTTTTTTAAAAAAAAAAAAAAATTCGGATCTGCAGCAGCTTCTGGTTGCGCTTCGGGTTTCAGGGGAGAAAACCCTAGAGCAACTTCGGGTCAGGAAGAAAATGACTCTGGTCGATCCGGGTCGTTTTGGCGAAAACTCCAAGCAAGCACCGGGGAATTGAGGCGGCGCACCGAAGTCGAACCCGAAGTCGACCCAAGACTAGAATTTTCCATTTTTCAAATTTTCATAACTTTTGCATACGAGCTCGGATTCACGTGCGGTTTGTTTTGCTGGGATCGTATCGGAATTTCTGACGTTTTGGCCCGAGTTTGGATGAATTTGAAGACTGTCAAATTTTTGGGTTTAAATTGAATTTGAATTCAATTTAAATTCAAAAGGTGAGTGTTTTAACCCACTCACAACTACTAGAAGCTTTTATGTTTGTTAAATTAATTTTAGAAATGAATAGAAATTTATTTATGAGTATTTGGCATGTTTATTTCACTCATATTTGTTGAAATGCATTTATTAAATTTAACTGTTAATTTAATTCATTTATTGCGTATAAATTTACAGTTAAATTTATTTGTTTGTATATGAACTGCTAGTTAACAGTTATATAATTTATTTCTGAATATAGACTGTAGATTAATAGCTGTTAAATTTAATTTGAATAAAATTGCCAGTATTACCTGTTATGTAGTACCAAAAATAATATTGTTATTGATTGATATTGATTGATGATTGCGATTTGGATGATGGATGATGTTGATGAATGGATGTTTATTGGATATCATTAAATTGCAAATTATCATGCATATTTCATTTCATTCGGGATTGTGGTTTGAAATGATATATAACCGCAAATTTTTATATCTTTTAAATTGCGGATTGAAATGATAAATATCCGTATCACTTGACCATAGGATAGAAAATTTTATACAGGCACCGCGGTCTATATATAACTATTTTTATGTGATTTCTATGGTTTGGATGGAATACGGTTTATAATAATCTTAAATTTTATATTGTATAAATATTTTTCTTCCATATATATATACATATGAAGTTGAAAATTTTGAAATTAAAAGGTGTATAAAAATCTTTATTAAAAATGGAAGAAAATTAAGAAAATGGAGTTTAATAATTTATATCATATGTTTAAATGTTAAGTTTGGAAATTTTAAGATATGATATTTATAATTGGATTTTTCCCAAAATAAATTGAAATGAATATTCTAGTATAATTTGAATTGGAAAAAAAATATATTTTATTACTAGAAATTGAAGTCTTATTATTTATGGATTTTATATGAATATTCAAGACTAATTAATAGAACAATTGATTTGTTGAAAGCATAAAATCCGACTTTAGTTTGAAATATTGATACTCAAAATGGATATACGTATATATAAATAAATTGAAGTGGTTTTGGAACTTGAGAGAGATAATATAAATTTTGGTTTAGACTTTAATAAAGAAATGTATTTGTAAAGCCATGAGAACTATTTTCTTTACAAAGTAACATTTAAGTTAAACCATTTAATTCATACACCGTTGAATGTCCAAACCATTCAAGTTTTTAGAAGTTATGGTTTTAAATTATGATTTTCAAAATATTATGCTTTGAAATATTTGATTTTCAGACGTTATGAAGTTAAAGCATTATGATTTTGGAAAGAATTATATTTGGGATAAGTGATAAAATATGGTTTTGGGTTTTGAAATGATATCGTATTCATGGTTATGAAATGGAATGTTTATTCTGA
Source organism: Allium cepa (assembly GCA_030765085.1). Lineage (NCBI taxonomy): Eukaryota > Viridiplantae > Streptophyta > Magnoliopsida > Asparagales > Amaryllidaceae > Allium > Allium cepa. The sequence goes on from CM060943.1 coordinate 89,328,992, forward strand.
TTTTTAAAGTATAACCTATTTTTAAATGACCGCGGTGTTATAATAACGATGGGTTGGCAAAGAGACCAGGATCGGATATGGACATACTCTCTGTCGATACCGAAAACCACTTTGACTAACCGTGTACGCGGTGGAGATTCCAGAATGAAGTAGGTGGTGGCGATGTTTCCTGTAAGGTAAATACGTGGACCCGACTCCCGTGAGTTGGCATAAGGTGGCTAAAACAGGAGCGATTCTCAGGCCAATGAGGTCATTCCTCTGATCGGACCCTCCTCTTCGATATTATACTTTGATTTTGGATTGATTCAGTGGCCACTTCTATATTTTGATATTGGGGAGTTAGTCCGAGGTGGGCGGTAACTGCGGCTACGCGTTTCCACCAGCCTGGATAGCAATTGGTATATCTACCCTGGCATTGCCTAGTTGTGCCGTGTCACCTACCATACCGAGCCTTTACTACGAGTTTCTATTTGTGTCGTACCTATGGAGTATCCTCTGGTAGCTTCCCGATCAGGAGGTATTACGGTACTGTATAGACTATTGGCATTATTTGTGTTAAGGGCTATATGGGTAACCCCTTAACGCTATTAAAAAGTAAGTTTATTTTATAAATAGACACTATTATAATAGCGCAATATACTACATAGTAAATAGTTTAACGGATCCTTAGGAGATGTAAATCCCGAACATCTCTTGAGTTACTGTACTCATATTTATTTCTGTTAATTTAACTCACATAAGATCTTTTAGTCTGACTCGAGTGTTTTCGTCTTTTCAAATTCGCTCGGGTCAGTCCGAGCGTTTCAGGATCGAAGATTTTAGCTTTGGAGGACGAAGACGAAGAATCCATATTATATTATTTATAGTATTGCACCACACTCTAAATTTCCGCTGCATTGATTGTATTGGTATGTGTAACTCTGATATTCATTGTATAAGTAAAATAAATATTTTGTAAACAGTTATCATGAACTGTATATTGATTATTATATTTTATCCTTCCGTTGTGAGATTCTATTTTGTTTTATTTCTTATCTGTTTTTTTTCTTATTTACCCCATAACAATCCGCCCTTGCGTATGCTTTGAATTGGCACGTATGTCGGTTTAAAGTGTGCGAAAAGGCGGGATGTTACAGTTGGTATCAGAGCTTTGGTTTAGCGATAAACTTTGGCTTTGTGGGGTTCGACTCTTTGTTAATAGGGTAGTAATACCCTATGGGAGTCGCTGAGTGTATATATATGAGGGAGCGTACTTGTTAGTGTTATAAAAAGATTTTAATATTGTGTTAATCGGTTCCGCTTTGTATTTATAAATTCTGGTTGATGCATGGGACGCTATGTCATCAATAGGGATTTCTAAACACTTAATAGGACAGACCGACATAATATTTGTTTTTAATATAAGTGAATGAAATAATTTGGCCTATTATATTTTCTATATATAAAAATATTTTTATAAAGATATATTTTGGTTGCTATAGTTGGGTGTTAGGTAATAAAAATATTTGTAATGAATTAAAGCTAAGTTGAAATTTTAATAAATCAAATTGGAGATTTTAGAACTTAAGTCCGGGATTTTTGAAAATCTTCTTTCAAAGGATATATGAAATATAGGGATTTGGTTTATAAGTATTTTCTTATATAAATATTTAGTATAATTCGAAAGAATTGGTTTAAAGAGGATTTTGAAGAAAATAAGTTTGTACTTTCCTCTCTGTCGCTAGAAAATAATTTCGGTGATGGCGGCCGCATCATCGACTTCTATTTTCGAGTTTCAAAGGGGAAAGGCCACTGTAGTAAATTCTACTGCAGATTTATGTTGGAAATATCTGAATTTGTTTGTTTTAAATATAATTGAGATATAAAGTTATAGGAAACTAATTATCTATTATTTCAAAATAAATTGAAATTTGACCCGGAATTTAATTCTAAAATTTTCCATTAATTAATTGTTAAATTTTAGTGGAATAAAAAAAGTAAGTAATAAATGGATTGAAAACCTCTAATAAGTAAGAGAATTAATGCTAAGTATAAAGGAAGTTAATTTTTTATTATTATAAATAATGGTAAAGATTTATTGGAAAATCAATGAATTAAAAGAGTTGAGATTAAACTTGCATAAGTTCTTTTGCTTTTTCTTTAACATAAATAACTTACCAAGTATAAAAAGTTGAAATGTAAATTAAGAGTGGAATAGAATATTATGCAAGTAGAATTTTGGAAAAAAAAATGAAGTATTCAATAAATTACTGTTATAAATAAGAATTTAATGGTATTACCTTAAGTGATGATTGGAATTTTACTAAAATTAAAGGTTGTATTATTAATAGGTGATTTTAACCTTAAGAAAGTAAAAAAATGAAATTCCTTAATTTATAAAGTTTGATTGTAGGGTTATTAACTTAAGTACGCCTTAATTTCTCCTATTCTAATATAATGGAAAGTAGGAAAAATATAAATGACTGCAATCCATAGTTAATGAATGAGTAAAATCTTTCACTTATAGGAATGCAAGTTATAAGGTCAATAAATTAAGTGTAAGTAGAGGGTTACTGTAATTAAATATAATGGAAACTTCAACATTAAATAAATGAATGAGATTAAAGGTAAGCCGAAATTGTAATTTATAAAACAAATATATATTAATTGAAGGAATGGAGAAGAAACTTGTAAATTTTCACTTACATTCTTAAAACATACATAACTTACCATATAATAAAAAGTTGCAATGTTAGTAGGAAAATGTAAAGGGAAATCTTACAAGTGAAGAGTAAGGTAATAAAGGTATTCTATTAATTTGCTATTATTAATGAGAATTAATTGTATAGACTTAAGTTAAATTGGAAATTTTACTATAAGTAAAGGTAAGTAGTATAAATAGATGATAGAAACTTTAGTAAATAAATTGGAATACAAATATAATGAATTTTGTGATAAATGGAAAATGAAAATTGTAAGGAATAAAGAAATCACTCCATAAATGAAAGACAGAAAATCAAACCATTGAAGCATGAGATAAATGTATAATAAATAAATTTGGGTGTTGGTTTGAATTGTGTTGTTTGATTTATGTTGTTGGGTAAGAAATTTGAAGTGGTTAAATGAATAAGTATCTATCTTTGTTCCATCTAAGACCGTTGAGTAAAGGATGCACTTGATAGTTAATTCCATTTCATACAAATTTTAAGTTTGAACCCAAACAACTATCTGTTTGATGGATTAAATGGTTGCTTCGTTTGTGTATGTATGTTGTTTGTAAGGTTGATGGTTGTTGAATTGTTTGGTTGATTAATGATTGAATCCACTTGAATAGTTCACTTTAAAATAAATATTTAACCTTTTAGATTATATAAGTGAATACAGGTGATGGAAGCAACTGCTACTGCTTTTGGTTCCAAAATAATAAGCGTATATTGCCCGACAAATATTTACGTTTTTGGATTACGTTTAAAGCGCTATTTTTCCCGTGTTGGGATATAATATTTTGATAATATATGTAATATATTTGTATATTTTGATATTATATTTTCTCCCGAGCCTCACCGTACAAAGGAGACTCTGCCAAAAATTTTCGTAAATTTTGGACTTAGAATTTTGTTGAATATTTTCCAAACTTTAATGATTTAAGTATAAAAGGTTGTAATGATTAAAAACGGGTATATTTCATTAAAGGAAATTAATCCAGTAAATTATTGTTTATAAGTTAATATTTGAAATAAGATGTACTGTTTATTCTTCCTTCTCCCTTCTTTTTCCTTTTCGGGGACGAAAAGTTTTGAGTCGGGGAGATTGTAACGACCCGTTAAATTAATAATATTAAATGAATTGAATTAATATAATTTCTAATCTAATTGAGAATAAATGTAGAAATTTGGTATAGTAGTTGTAATTTAGTGTAACAATAAAATTTTATGACAATAGATTTGGATAATGTAGATTGTCACAATTTGATTTAAATTTAAATATAAGAAACCGATATAAGGGTTGAATTAGTGAATATCAATAAGATTAAGTAGAATGGAATTCATTTAATATAAAATAAATAGTGGAAGACTTACATTGGATTGTAAAATGGATAGTAACTAAATAAAAGGTGACCGCTGAATAAATCAATGCAATAAGTGTTGATAAGGAAATTTAATGAATGTTGTCAATAATAAATGGACTTAAGATAGTAATAAAATTTGTTTTGCCTATGTAAATTTTATGTATTGATAAGCCATAATTAAATTTGAAATTTGGTAGTAAATAGGGGATAAGTTGACTAAGGCAATTAGTAATTTAATAAATGAATGCATAGTAAGTAAGTGGAAATGTATGCATAAAAATATTTTCATATATGGGATAATTACAAAAGTTTACCCATTTATCTAATGTATATAATTGAATCTAAATTTAGGGCAACATTTTGTTATTGACGGTATAAGTGAATTTGAATAAAAGGGTAAAAATTATGTAGATTTAACATGTATTGAGTATATAGCTAAGAAGGGCATTCGATGTAAATGAATCTAAATCAATGTGTCTAGTCGATAAAGGAGAACTTTAAGGGAATAAATATAAATGAATGTATTTGGGGAATGGAGTCCTTTTATATGTTGAATAGTGTAACGTTGTTATTAAGAATGAACGTTACTTTAGTAATTATTAATATGGTAACGGAAGAGTGTATAAATTTTATAGTAACGTAAAACGTATTGTAAGGTAATAATTATGTGTAGACTTATAAAAAAGATTTATGACAATAATTATTGTACTATTTATTCTATTTGTTTGTTAAGTTTATTTTAATCAATTTCAATTTATGCACTAAATTATTTCAGTTAGTGTGGAATTTTTGTAAGTGGATAAATAAGATGTAACCAAGGGAAAATTTCATTTTCATAATATAATAATTAGTGTAATCTTAAGAATGAAACCGAAGTGGAATGAATTAATTGAGGTTTTAAGTTTTATTCAAGTGTTAAGTTAACAAAATTTCCAATAAGATTGAAATACAGTAATTTATGCAAATAAAAGATGGAAATTGGGTAAATATTAATGTATTGGAATATAAAAGAAACGTTAACTATGTAGGGAGTAATAATTGATTTATTTGTGAGTTGTAATCAAATATAGTCAAATTTATTTGAATTTATTGCAATTAATGGGATTAATTGCAGTAACCTTTGAAGATTTATTCACTAAAATAATTGACGATGGAAATTATATATAAATTTGCTTTTAGTTAATATTAAATATCCAGAGGGCTAGAAATGACACAAATCTACTAGTTTAGAAATTTACAATAAAAAGTGGTAAGTAATTTTTCTAAATATTTAGATAGTAGGAAGATGTAGATTTAGATGAAATTTATTATTTAATTATTTCATAAGTTGAGATCTAAGTTTAGAATTGAGATTTTTAATGTATAGATATTGAGCCAATGTTAGTTTCATTAAATTGACATCAATAACTTTGAATAATAGAAAGAAAGTGAATTTAATAAATTTAATCAAACGTATAATGTTGAATTTATTAAAAATTGGAATTTAACCTTTAAGTAAGGATTAACATCTAAATTGATGAATAGAACAACTATGTATTGACACTTGAATTGTTTAGAATTGGAGTAAATAATTAAGAAAATTTAAAGGGAGAAATTTGGTCAATTTTTGAATTTAGATGTAAAAATTGGATTTTTATAATTTATTTAATGAATATTGAAAATAGCCATTTTGGTCACGGACTCGGATTTCGATGAAACCAGTTTCATCGGATCCGTATCAGTGAATTATTATAGGGTTTCAAGTTTCGTATCGATCGGACCTGTCGTTTGATCGTACGGACGCGAAACGCCTTGAAAATCAATTTTATTAAAATCAATTTGAAATCAATTTGGAAATCTTGTTTTCAGCATAACTTCTTCATACGATCAAATTTGGACGTGAAACTTTTTCCATCGCGTTCAGAATATTTTAAAATACCTATCTGAATATATGGGTTTGACAAATTTCGTTCCGGGGTCAGAACGGGCTTTTTGGGCCTTAGTTTGTTTCGTACGTTCATCTATCTAGTCTATCTACTCTAACCCAACCCTACCTATAAATATACAGTTATAAACCCTAGCTCCATTCTATTGTCCATTTGCTCTACGTTCATCTTCTTCAAGCTTCTCTTCTTCTTCAATGGGGGCTAACCGTAGATCCAGTCAGTTCAAAAAAAAAAAAATTCAAATTTTTTAAAAAAAAAAAAAAAAAAAAAATTCGCATCTGCAGCAGCTTCTGGTCGCGCTACGGGTTTCAGGGGAGAAAACCCTAGAGCAACTTCGGGTCAGGAAGAAAATGACTCTGGTCGATCCGGGTCGTTTTGGCGAAAACTCCAAGCAAGCACCGGGGAATTGAGGCGGCGCGCCGAAGTCGAACCCGAAGTCGACCCAGGACCAGAATTTTCCATTTTTCAAATTTTCATAACTTTTGCATACGAGCTCGGATTCACGCGCGGTTTTTTTTGCTGGGATCGTATCGGAATTTCTGACGTTTTGGCACGAGTTTGGATGAATTTGAAGACTGTCAAATTTTTGGGTTTAAGTTGAATTTGAATTCAATTTAAATTCAAAAGGTGAGTGTTTTAACCCACTCACAACTAACAGAAGCTTTTATGTTTGTTAAATTAATTTTAGAAATGAATAGAAATTTATTTATGAGTATTTGGCATGTTTATTTCACTCATATTTGTTGAAATGCATTTATTAAATTTAACTGTTAATTTAATTCATTTATTGCGTATAAATTTACGGTTAAATTTATTTGTTTGTATATGAACTGCTAGTTAACAGTTATATAATTTATTTCTGAATATAGACTGTAGATTAATAGCTGTTAAATTTAGTTTGAATAAAATTGCCAGTATTACCTGTTATGTAGTACCAAAAATAATATTGTTATTGATTGATATTGATTGATGATTGCGATTTGGATGATGGATGATGTTGATGAATGGATGTTTATTGGATATCATTAAATTGCAAATTATCATGCATATTTCATTTCATTCGGGATTGTGGTTTGAAATGATATATAACCGCAAATTTTTATATCTTTTAAATTGCGGATTGAAATGAGAAATATCCGTATCACTTGACCATAGGATAGAAAATTTTATACAGGCACCGCGGTCTATATATAACTACTTTTATGTGATTTCTATGGTTTAGATGGAATACGGTTTATAATAATCTTAAATTTTATATTGTATAAATATTTTTCTTCCATATATATATACATATGAAGTTGAAAATTTTAAAATTAAAAGGTGTATAAAAATCTTTATTAAAAATGGAAGAAAATTAAGAAATGGAGTTTAATAATTTATATCATATGTTTAAATGTTATGTTTGGAAATTTTAAGATATGATATTTATAATTGGATTTTTCCCAAAATAAATTGAAATGAATATTCTAGTATAATTTGAATTGGAAAAAAAATATATATTTTATTACTAGAAATTGAAGTCTTATTATTTATGGATTTTATATGAATATTCAAGACTAATTAATAGAACAATTGATTTGTTGAAAGCATAAAATCCGACTTTAGTTTGAAATATTGATACTCAAAATGGATATACGTATATATAAATAAATTGAAGTGGTTTTGGAACTTGAGAGAGATAATATAAATTTTGGTTTAGACTTTAATAAAGAAATGTATTTGTAAAGCCATGAGAACTATTTTCTTTACAAAGTAACATTTAAGTTAAACCATTTAATTCATACACCGTTGAATGTCCAAACCATTCAAGTTTTTAGAAGTTATGGTTTTAAATTATGATTTTCAAAATATTATGCTTTGAAATATTTGATTTTCAGATGTTATGAAGTTAAAGCATTATGATTTTGGAAAGAATTATATTTGGGATAAGTGATAAAATATGGTTTTGGGTTTTGAAATGATATCGTATTCATGGTTATGAAATGGAATGTTTATTCTGATTTTTAAAGTATAACCTATTTTTAAATGACCGCGGTGTTATAATAACGATGGGTTGGCAAAGAGACCGGGATCGGATATGGACATACTCTCTGTCGATACCGAAAACCACTTTGACTAACCGTGTACGCGGTGGAGATTCCAGAATGAAGTAGGTGGTGGCGACGTTTCCTGTAAGGTAAATACGTGGACCCGACTCCCGTGAGTTGGCATAAGGTGGCTAAAACAGGAGCGATTCTCAGGCCAATGAGGTCATTCCTCTGATCGGACCCTCCTCTTCGATATTATACTTTGATTTTGGATTGATTCAGTGGCCACTTCTATATTTTGATTTTGGGGAGTTAGTCCGAGGTGGGCGGTAACTGCGGCTACGCGTTTCCACCAGCCTGGATAGCAATTGGTATATCTACCCTGGCATTGCCTAGTTGTGCCGTGTCACCTACCATACCGAGCCTTTACTACGAGTTTCTATTTGTGTCGTACCTATGGAGTATCCTCTGGTAGCTTCCCGATCAGGAGGTATTACGGTACTGTATAGACTATTGGCATTATTTGTGTTAAGGGCTATATGGGTAACCCCTTAACGCTATCAAAAAGTAAGTTTATTTTATAAATAGACACTATTATAATAGCGCAATATACTACATAGTAAATAGTTTAACGGATCCTTAGGAGATGTAAATCCCGAACATCTCTTGAGTTACTGTACTCATATTTATTTCTGTTAATTTAACTCACATAAGATCTTTTAGTCTGACTCGAGTGTTTTTGTCTTTTCAAATTCGCTCGGGTCAGTCCGAGCGTTTCAGGATCGAAGATTTTAGCTTTGGAGGACGAAGACGAAGAATCCGTATTATATTATTTATAGTATTGCACCACACTCTAAATTTCCGCTGCATTGATTGTATTGGTATGTGTAACTCTGATATTCATTGTATAAGTAAAATAAATATTTTGTAAACAGTTATCATGAACTGTATATTGATTATTATATTTTATCCTTCCGTTGTGAGATTCTATTTTGTTTTATTTCTTCTCTGTTTTTTTTCTTATTTACCCCATAACAATCCGCCCTTGCGTATGCTTTGAATTGGCACGTGTGTCGGTTTAAAGTGTGCGAAAAGGCGGGATGTTACAACGTCTCTATCTTCGATTCCATACTCTTCACGATGTCTTCACTTTGTAACGCATTCGTTGGATCGAAGTGGTTTTCATATAACATATCTGATCCCGGGCTCTTCGAAACACATTCGATAATTCGTGGTAAACTCAACCTCGGTTCTTTAGGAAATAAATAGCCAAAGATAAGATCGAAGATCACCTCCTCAACGTTAGTGGATGGATTTCCTTATCATTGTCCTAGAAGAATGAAACGAGATTTATACGCACAGTACAACATCATTAGAGATAACTGTGCCATATAACTCACATGTTTCTTCTAGATATTTTCAAAGTTACGTTTAGGTCCAATCTCGATTGTCGGTGATTTAACTATCGAATAACAAACATTCAATCAAGAATTTATTTCATAAGGAAAACCCACATTGGTTAAGCATGTAAGCGACCACTAGCCTCGTTTTATAAACCTTTTACGAATAAAAGCCACTTGTAAAAAAATTTGTATAAGAATACTTTTACAAGATATATCCACTGATTCCTATATTTTCCATACTTAGAACTTATCTATATACTTTTTTCAACAATATAAATATATTTACAAAACTAAGAAAGATTCTCTTTTCAGTTGACTCCCAGATCATTTATAAATTTCCTTACAAATCTCCAAACCATTTATAGCTCCTTTATAAAAATTCAATCCCTTGTAAGCTTCTTATACATTTCAAAAACCACTTATAAACCCTTTGTGAATCCATAAACCATTTACGAAAACTTCTTTTATAAATCTATAAACCTGTTCTTGAAATTCATCTATAAATATCTAACTATTTATGAACCCTTTCTCTTTGCAAATAGCCTTTTCTTAAGTCTTAAATCCATTTTATAAATTTCTTTTTAAAATGCAAGTCTTTCAACTTTATTTATAGTCTCGAAAACATTTATAAATAATTAAAATCATTTACTTCAAAACATTATTATATAATAATAATTATTAACAATGAACATTATAAATAAATCGAAATCTTTAACTTTAACTATCATAAAATAATAATTAATCATTCCAAAATATTGTTAAAGAAATAATAAAAATAATTAATCTTCCCCATTTTATAAGTAATAATAATTTATTTTTAAACCTTATTAATAATCCTTATTATTAATTCCAAACCATAATTATTGTTAAATAATTAATCATTGAATTAATTAACCTTTTTATAAATTCTTAAAACATTTAATTATAAAAAATAACTTTAAAACAAGATTAAAATAATTAAATAACTTTAAAATAATATTAATATGATTATATAACTTTTAAAACAATTTCAATATTATTAAATAACCTTAAAATAATATTATTATAATTAAATACCCAAAAATAATATTTATAATCAAATAACTTAAAATTAATATTAATATAATTAATTAACTTAAATGAAATATTTTTGTAACCCAATTTTGGAATTTTATATCGTTTCTTGTCTCAAGAATCAATACCAATTAAAATGATAATTTATAGTATTTTTAAAATACTAATTTGAGTCCAATAGTCACCCAACACTTAACCAATATCTATGTTGATTTTCTGTCACTACCAGGTTTTACTTTTCACCATATAACAATGTTATACTTATAATGCCCACAATCAGGTTCATTTCAATAATCCATATAAAAAGGAAAATTATTGCAACAATATAACAATAACAAGGAATTCCGTTGGATCCCTCCAACCTATTTCTACCTGTGTAACGATCCTAAATTTTGAACAATTTAAATTTGTAAATATTTAATTTAATTTAAATATTTAAATGATGGTTTGAATTAAATTTCAAATTATCAGGATAAATTTGTGATTAAAATTTAGAATTTAATCTATTTAAAAGTTGAATAGAAATTTGAATTTTGACTTTGAAGTTGAAATTTAATATTGAACTTATATTTTAAATTTGAATTAATGATTATAAAAATAATTGAATTTGAAATAAGAATGAAAATATAATATAAAAATATATATATATAATAAAATAAATAAAGAATATACTAGATAAAATTTTTAACAACATAATTTTAACAAAATAAAAACAAAGCAAACGATTAACAAAAAAAAACTAATTTAAATTTAAATGAAAAAAATAAATAAATAAAATAAAATAAAATAAAAAGAAGTAAACATTACCTTACCTACCTCAGCTGTTAACACGCCGTGTTCCATGCCTTTTATCACGCCACAACCACGATCTCTTCCCCTTAAAAATACGCGAACCCTCCCACCATCATTTCAGATTTCATACGATAAAAAAAAAAAAGGAAAAGAAAATTAATGGCCGCAGCCTTGGGAGAAGAGAAAGAGGAGGTGAGGCATTCGCACGCGCTCGCGTACGCTTGGGGATGGCGGCGCCTGTAGCCTCGATTTGGGGTCGTTTGATTTGGGGATGCACGAGATGGCGGCAGCTTCAAGGCCATGGGGAATGTCGCGAAGGTCGCGGCGTCGATTAGGGGGGAGCTCGAGCAGATGGTGGCGGCGGCGTGTAAGGTCGCGCGTGCGTGGCATGCGCAGGGGCGTGTGTGCTCAAACTCGAGAGGCCGTCGCGCTTGATTTTGGGGTTTTTGGGGGGGCTCGCGACAGCAACGATGGGTCGCGCGAGCTCGCGGCAGAGGTGGCCAACGACGAGGTGTAGCCTGTGTTCGTTTTCGTTCCAGTAAGGTATATTTTTGTTTTTGGCTTTTATTTTAATTTAAATGTATATATATACTTATAAAGATAAAAAAAAATTATGATTCCAGTAAGGCGAAATTTTGAAATTTCGAAAACAAGAAATGAATGTAAATATAGATATACATACGTATTTCTAATTTAAATGGTTGATATGTTCGATAAACTTATTTAGTTTATTTAGTTGAAAATAAGAATATTTGGGAATGAACAAAAGGATAAATTTTTGTTAAGATTAATTTACTGACTTAAAATCGAACATTGGTAAATTAAATTTATTAAATGAAATTTAATTTATTTGATTTATTCAAATATTAATAAATGGTGTAAAACATTTATACAAGGTATAGATTAAGGGAAATCAGTTTGAATTTTAAATTTTTAGTTTAAAATGAAAATCATTAGCTTGAGATTGAAAAATTAGTTAGAAATTAAATTATTAGATAAAATGATTTATCAAAAGAAAATACTATTTATTTTTGAAAAAATGGATAATTAAGGACTAAAAGATATTGTATTGAAATTAGGAGATTTGTTTGAAAATCGAATTTGTTAGTAAAACAAATTTATTAAAAGCAATCGATTTAAAGATATTAATTTAAAGTAAAAGAATTAGTAGAAACAAATTTTAAAGGAAATTTAATTTTTAGATTTTTAGTTAAATAAATTATTAAACAGAGAAAAATAATTTTATTTAAGAAAAGATTAGTTGATTTAAAATTTATAAAAAAAGAAATTAAGTTCAATTGGAAATCTCTAGTTAAAATTATTTTAAAAGGACAAAATTGTTTAAATAAATTTATTAAACGAGAAATTGGTTTAAACGAAACTATCAATTTATTTAACTATTAAAAATGAAATCACCAATGAATTTAAAATTTGTCAAATGAAAATTTAATTTATTCGATTGATTCGAATATTAATAAATTGTGTATAATATTTATACAAGGTATAAATGAAGAAAACAAGTTGAATTGGGAGTGGATTGCAAACGGGAATAAAAGGTGAGAACTTCTCACTCAAAAGGTTATTTAAAATTTTAAATAGTTATATTTAAAATTTGTTGATTGATTGATTGATTGCTTGATTGTGATATTAGATATTTTAGGATATATCTATATATATAGCAATATATATATATTGGCATATGTATATATTGCAGTTGATTGATTTCCCGCCTCGTATAGCGGATGAGACCCTATTGCGCCGTTAGTAAGCGGATAATATTTTATAAAATCCCATATACCGCGATATTCCACCTCGAAGTGGAATGGGTATTGTGCTAACTCTTTGGATACAGGGAAACAGGTTGGAGGGATCCAACTGGACCCCTCACAAATATTTATTTGTTTATAAATATTTTTAATGATTGTGAATATCATATCGATATATGATATTTGTGTAGTGATTGACCAATTGATGCTGTGGCATCATCGGATTCGTTTTTTTAAAGTTAAAAATAACGATTTTTGATTTTAAAGGGATTTTTTTTTTAAATCGATTTTTCAAGTATAGGTTTTATTTAAATTTTGAATTTATTCATTTTAAATAAATTTAAAATTTCAATTTTTCGAGTTATAGAATTTAAGATTTTTTGTGAAATGGAAGCGAAATGTGAATCTTGAAATAGTTAGCAAATTTATAGAATTGATACTTATAAATTTAAAAATATTGGAATTATAAAACGAGTTTTTATAAGTGTTATAAAGTGAAATATAAATGGTTGTTATAAGTAAATGAAAATTTATAAATTTATAAATTGTGAGATTAGAAAATGAATAGATTTTATAAAATAAAAGATTTATAAGAAATTATCTTATGAATCGGAATTTGGTATCAAAGTGAAATATAAAGGGAATTTGTAAATAAATTGGTTTTTATAAATAGAAGTTATAAAATTATAAATGGGATTTATAAACGTTGTTTTATAAATCCGAAATCAAATTGAATTTGATAAGTTGGAAATAGGAAATTTATAAAGAAAACTTATAAGTAATAAGATTCAAGATTTATGAAGTTCAAAGGAACGATTTGGGTAAATAATTTATATTATAAGTATTCAACTTATAATATAGCTTTTGGTATATGTAATTGGGTTTATAAAATTGAATTGGATTGATAAAGGAAATTTATAAATCGGAGTTTATAAAAAGGAATAGAATTTATAAACCTTGTTTATAAATTCGTAATCAATTGAATTTGATCAATTGAGTATAGAAGTTTATTAAAGGAGTTATATTCACGTTTTTGAACAGTGAATATATTATTAATTAAAAATGGATATTTTGGGAAAGCATGTTTTAAACAGAATTTAAAACGATTTAGAAATGTTTCAAAATGTATTGAGTATTGAAAACATAGATTTCAACATTCATTGTTGAAATAGACGTTTTCGAGAAAATAAAGAAATAATGGACTATAACACTGTTGTTATAGTAAATAATTTCCGAAAGGAAATGTTTTTGAATAGTATTGGGATTTATATATCTATTTTAATTTCGAATCTCTATACTAGTGTCAGGACACGATTCTTCGTCTTCCGAAAATTCGACATCGACACTCACTTTATCGACTGCCGAGAAATCAAACGACGGAAAACCGAACACTGAGGGTTTTATTTAAGAAAAATTTAGGAAAGAAGAAGAGAAAAAGATAGAAATTAGGGAGGAGAGAAGAGATAGGAAATAGAGAGAAAAGAAGATAGATAATTTTTAGAAAACAGAGAATTTTAAAAATAGAAGATAGAAGAATTTTAAAATAGAACGGACAAAAGAAAACAACAGAACAACAACAGAATCTCACAATTCGCAGCGGAACAACATATAATAATAAATGAATAATCTTTAAACAAAGAACTATATCAGTTATTACATTACATTTCATTTCATTACATCATATCATCAGAGTGTACAACAACAACATCAAACAATGCAGCGGAAAAAGAAATACTATATAAACTAGTAATACGCCATGCCATCCAGCTTGCCTCCAGCAACTCCTGAATATCCTGAATATCCTGATAAACCTAACTCTTAACTGCCCGTGTGGAAATTGGTGGGCACCCAGAGTTTAGGAAGGAAAACAATAAACTCCAAGTCAGTCATGTGACTGGTGTGAGAACTCAAAACAGTTTATTTATCTTTAAAATCAAAAAGAGAAATATTTTTAAATTCAATTCGCAATGCTTTTAAAAATGAGACTACCATAAGGCCTCCCGCACACACACACATGCAAACGCAGAATCGGAGGAGATTTCTCCTTATGATAGCCAAAGATGCTTGATACGCATTTAAAATAACATTTGATATTATTACTAGTGCATAGTGTATAACAAATCATTTCGAAAATAAAGATATAAATCTTAGCCAACATACGACCATTATCGTATGCCTACTATAGCTAACTATGTTCAATAGCAGGTTACCGCCACATTCCATAGCAGGTTATACAACTAATACCGTACAAGTCACGTATTGTTTCTTTGGATTTCCAACAAATGGTCAGGCTAAGGAACTTCCCATTGCCACTGAGAATGCCTCTGGATGGACATCCCCGAGAACCAAACCGGATCTCTACCAACACAAGGCCGGGTTACTCCTAACTGAGTAACAACTGACCGAATATGCCATCCCCCGGTCCTTTGGGACCTTTTCAACCGAGCGCTCGTAATCAATTCACACAATCATAAAGTGTTTTCAACATGAGTAAGTATCTGGGCTCCATACCATGACACCACCCTTTTCCAGAAGGAAATGGACACATCCTAAAGGGTGCTACCCCTCATAACCTTGCTGCTTCTTTCCTGTTTTGACCATTTCCGGGATGTGAGGCTCGACGAAGTCACGTCCACAAAAACACACTTTGTACAAAAAGCCGTGCTTTGGGTCAACAAATGATCAACACAATGATCACTAAGATAGACGATCAAATAAACGATCCTATCACAAATAATCAACACAATGATCATTTCAGCAACACTCAGCATGTCACATTACCAAAATGGGAATATATTGCTGATAACTTCAACTATATAACCTTTGAGCACATACGTCTCAAAGAAGGGTGTTAAGCAAAGAATAAATTCTCCGCCACCAACAGAAATATATTTGAAAGAAATCGGCTTTATATCTCAACTTGTAATGTCAGGCATACAATCCATACAAGTCTGTTCCGGGCTCGAACAGAACCGAAGGCACTTACAAAGAAGTCCTTGCAATCCGGATATTCACGATCCTGATCGGATTCACCATCACATATGGAGAACTCAATACCGTAGCTACTCGGTGCAGAGTCAATCGATAGTTCATCCTATCACTCTCGCAAATACCGGTCTTCAACACCGATCTTCAAATGCGATTCACAACGACGTATCACATATTCGGAGTGGGTTATACGACCCCATGGTCCTTTCCCGGTTAACCCGAATAGTGAGCGCTTATTCAAAAATAAGTGTGCATTCAAATTCAATCAATTCACATCAAATACCCATTCAAAGGGGAATATTGATAGTCGGTTATTGAACTATCACTGGATATGCACACATCACCAGATTCCAAATAATTTTCCAAATTATTTATTTTCCAAAATATCTTCACAAGATATACAATTTCAACACTTCAAAAATAAATCAATATTTATTTTTAACCAATTTCACTTTTCATTTGTAAATTCCATAATGAATTTATATTCCAAAATATTCATGCATATACGATTTCAATTATCCATTTTCAATTTATCTTCAAAAAGATAAATTCTATAAATTCACTTCATATTGGAAAACATTTCCATACTTATTTATAAATAAGAAATTCACAATCTTTTATTTTCAACACTTAGAAAATATTCAATATACTTAAATCGAATTAAGTATATAATTCATTCTTTAAGGAAATCATTCTCTTAAACATATTTACTTGGGCCAAAACGAATGTTGCGTAAAACATCGTTACGACAACCCAAAATCACTAGTATATGGATTCGAAATTAAATAGATATATAAATCCCAATACTAAACCAAACATTTCCTTTCGGAAATTATTTACTATAACAACAGTGTTATAGTCCACCATTTCCTTTTATTTCTCGAAAACGTCTATTTCAACAATAAATGTTGAAATCTATGGTTTCGAATCTCAACACATTTTAAACCATCGTTAGATCGTTTTAATTCTATTTAAAACATCATATCTAAAACAATTTCTTTAACGTATTATTCACTATTCAAAAACGTGAATATACTACCTTAACAAATTTCATCATTTCTATTCATTTTATTTCAAAGGATTATTCAAAGTCTAAAACGTGAATAAAATCTCCATTTATAAGTTATAACAATTTTTTTTCTTATTAAAATAAGTCTTTTTACAAATTTATAAAACAACGTTTATAAATTCTATTTCTATTTATTCTATAAAAACTTCCTTTTTTATACATCTCCTTTATTAACTTATTCGATTTATAACTCGGTTATAAACTACAGGTTCATATTATAAGTTAAACACTTATAATCTATTCGTTTGCAAAACCATTCCATTGAACTTCATAATTATAAATCTTATAACTTATAAGATTCAATTATTTATCCAAATCTTATTACTTTAATAACTTTACAAATTTTATAAACCTACTGTTTATAAAATCCCATTTATAACTTTACAGTTTAAATTTCATAAATTTCATTCATTTAGGAAATTCATTTTCACTACATTCAAACACTTATAAAAACTCGTTTTATAACGTCCATATTTCAATTTATAAATATCCATTTATAAATCTCTTAATATAAATTAATTTATATTATTCTTTTAAACGTCATTAAATTCCTTTAAAATTTCACCGTTCTCTTGATTTATGAAATGATCAAATTTTATAAATCTTATATTCAAACTTCTAATAATAAACTCTAGAATCCAGTTTAAACTATTTTATAAAATCATTGGTTCATATTTCTCAAAAATCGACTTTTAATCGTATTTCTAAAAATCAGCTTTTTAACTATATTTCACAAAAACCATAATTTTTATAACTTTAAAAATTATAACGTTTATTTATTTATAATGGATCAATTCCAAAAATATAGTATATTTTTCAAAATCACTTTTAAAATCATTTTAAAATCCCAAAATCTGGGTCCAATGATGCTACACACCAAATAGTCAATCACGACAACAACGATATCATATATCGATATGATAATCAATCAAATATCTAAATATCTGAAATAAAATAAATACTGTTGAGGAATCCAGTTGGATCCCTCCAACCTGTTTCCTGCATCCAAAAACATTAGCACAATACCAATTTCGCTCCAGTACGAAATTATCGCGGTATATGTTCTTAATAAATATTATCCGCTTAATAACGGCGTAATAGGGTCTCATCCGCTAAACAAAAAATGCGGGAAATCAATCAACTGCAATATATACATATGCCAATATATATATATTGATATTATATATAATACCAATTTCACTGTTTATGAAATATTCGCGGTATATGTTTTTAATAAATAACATCCGCTTACTAACGGCGCATAATGTCTATTTTAACAATCAAAAATTTACAGTCATCATTCAAACATGCATTCAAATATTTTAAATCTAACTATTTAAAATAAAATCGAAATCTATTCGATTGAGTGAGAAGTTCTCACCTTGGTTTTAATTTCCGTTTAAGCTTTTATTTCGAATAAAATTAAACGCGCGTTTAATTTTACCCGAAATTCTCACTAACTCCAAACGACTCCAAACCAACTCCATCGCGTAGTGCTCGTCCATACGATTCCAACGCAACTGAGTTTGCATTTTTTCGACCTCGTATGAAAAAGTTATGCATTTTTGAAGTTACACGTATTTATATAACATAATTTTCAACATAACTTTAAATTTTTAAACTCCAACTCATCTCAGCCCTTGATCCATCCATATGCAAATCCTGGCCGTGCATTGTTGCTTCTTCCCCAAATCCTTTTGCACGCAACATGTACAGGAAGGAGCACGCACAACATAACCCACCAACCAAGAACTAGGGTTCCAATTTTCGATCTCATTTCTCGACGAAACTCGATCAAACCACTTGCAAATCGAAGCCCTACGCGAGAGCTACTCCCACCACCAACCACCTGAAGCTCGGCCCTAGGATTGGCCTTGAAAAGCGTGCGCAAATCTGCAGGTTTCGGCCCCTTTTTCTCCTTCTACGCGACTCCAAACACGATCTCCACCGTTGAATCTCTAGCTCGTGTTGTGCTCTTCATCTTTGTAGTTGAGCACTTCGCGTGAATGTCGACGGATTGGAAGATCTAGAGGGATAAAGTTGGAGCATTTCTGGCCATTCAGGGGGGGTGGCGGCTGGAGTTATTAGATTAGGGTTTTGTGATAATTTTTATCAAATTTATGAAGGCTCATGTCTATTTATAAGGAACGAGCGACACTATTCATCCCGGAAATTCCGAACTCCGATTTAGACGCCGTAACCAGCGTACCTAGGGTTTATCCCGCGTTCCGGACACAATGGAACAGGTTTCGGAAGCTAATTCGGAAGTATGTGCGAGTTATGGCTGAAAACGCTCAATTTGAATTAAACCGATTTAAGCGATTTTCTAGGCGTTTTAATTTGCACCGGACAAACGGTAAATCCAAATGACTTGAAATTTGAAACCTTACAATAATATCACATTACGGATCCGATGAAACTGGTTTCGTCGAATTCCGAGACTTTTTGAAAAATGGCTATTTTGACTCGTCAAATTTAAATTAAAAATAAATCGATGCGTTTCGAGCTGCCACGATCAAACGATAGCTCCGATTGACACGAAATTTGAAATCTGGTAATAACTAACTATTACGGATCCAATGAAACTGGTTTCGTTCAATTCTGAGACTGTCCAAAAATTGACTATTTTACAGTCGATTATTAAATATTAAAATATTCAATTTTCACAAATTAACTTTTAATTCGATTTTAAAAGTTCTAAAATATTTCTATAACTCCAGTATGATTAAATAAAATTTTACAAATCATTTTCTATCATATTTAACTCTATTTTCAATTATTTCTATAATTTAACATTTTAAATTATCGATTTAATTATCCAATTAAATCCAATAATTCAAATAAAAATTTATTTGACTTATAAATTCACTTATAAATATTTAAAATTAATTAAATATTCAAATTTTAATTTATAAAAATTCTGGGTCGTTACAATCTTTCCCCCTTAAAAGAATTTCGTCCTCGAAATTACAAGTAAGAAAGGTTACAAAATCTATTAACTTTCCAAAATTCATAATTAAACTTCTTACAATAACTTTACTAAGTTTTCAAATCATACTTAGTTATCTTTTTCAAAAACAACTATATCATTTAACTTTCAATTTCAAAATCAAAGTTAAAGTTTTCAAAATTTTCCAATTTTCTTAAATTTTTCTAACGCCTTAAATTTTCGGAAAAATTCGCCATGTCTCCTTTGCGCGGCTCGATCCGAAAAAAAATGACAGTATATATATCACAAATATACATCTCATCAAGTAATGAGGCATCCCGAAGGGAAAAAAAGTGTAAAAGTGCGATATTTAATCCGAGATATGTACCTTATATTTTATTAGCGAGCATATACGGCTAATATAGCGCTAAAGCGAACTCCAAATGCGAAGCAAACACGATCCGCACCTACTAAACACTTAACAAACAACATGAGAACATGCACATATGCAAATAATCTCAATATACAACATATAACAACATGATAACTATATATGTCACATAGCAAATGCAACAATAGCAATATATATTCAACCATCATCCAATTACCATTCAACAAATTCATAACCAATATATTCATTCATATTTTCATTCATATACAATGAATTGGTTTTCACTCTAAATCATATTTGATTTATCAACATTGGATTTTATCAACATTCTTTTTCAATTCAATTAGTTTGCATTCACTAATTAAATCCAATTCACATTAAATTCTATTCAAATTTATTTACTTCTAATTTGAATTCAATTACATAGCTTTTAAATGCGCTAGTTCAATTTCATTAACACTCAATGAATTTACATAAAATCAATCAACAAACAAACAACATCCAATGAATATCCAATAGAGCCAAATTATTATTTTACTTACATTCAATTTGGTTCAACCGTTTTAATTCCAATTGGTTTAACATTCAATTGATTTTCATTCTATTATTCAACTATTTTCAAATGAATTTACACTTGCATGCATCATTTCATATCAACTTTTCCAAAGTTAAAATCTTTCCTTTTTATTTATAAATCACCTTTTATAAATCTTTTCATTTAGTTCTATTTTCATATACAAGATTATTTCGCAATTGGAAACCGTTTTAATTATAATTTCATACTTATAATTCATTTGTTTAACCAATTCATTTCTTATATATAAGTTTATTTTACAATTGTAATTCACATTAATTATAACTCAATTCTTATAATTCTTTTGCTTATACAATTATTCTTTTATTTAGATTATCCAAACAACCTAACAATCAACTTATATACACTTTAATAATTCTGAAAAATTATTCCTTTATATATAAAATATAATCAAGGCAAAATCATTTCATTTACCCAATTAAAACAATACTGTGCCGAATTGTTCTATTCAAGTGTTTAGAAACCCCTTCGGCATAGTCTTGCGGACCACGCTGACGAAAGTTCATATACCACTCAATAAACCAATCATCACAATATAAAACAATTTTATATTCACTAACAAATACGCTCTCATAGCTATTATTACACTCAAACTCATTCTAGAGTACTGCTGACTCTATCTCTAATGAATTATACCCTACAGAACCATGGTTGTCGCTTAACCATAAGCTCTGATACCACATTGTCAGGACACGATTCTTCGTCTTCCGAAAATTCGACATCGACACTCACTTTATCGACTGCCGAGAAATCAAACGACGGAAAACCGAACACTGAGGGTTTTATTTAAGAAAAATTTAGGAAAGAAGAAGAGAAAAAGATAGAAATTAGGGAGGAGAGAAGAGATAGGAAATAGAGAGAAAAGAAGATAGATAATTTTTAGAAAACAGAGAATTTTAAAAATAGAAGATAGAAGAATTTTAAAATAGAACGGACAAAAGAAAACAACAGAACAACAACAGAATCTCACAATTCGCAGCGGAACAACATATAATAATAAATGAATAATCTTTAAACAAAGAACTATATCAGTTATTACATTACATTTCATTTCATTACATCATATCATCAGAGTGTACAACAACAACATCAAACAATGCAGCGGAAAAAGAAATACTATATAAACTAGTAATACGCCATGCCATCCAGCTTGCCTCCAGCAACTCCTGAATATCCTGAATATCCTGATAAACCTAACTCTTAACTGCCCGTGTGGAAATTGGTGGGCACCCAGAGTTTAGGAAGGAAAACAATAAACTCCAAGTCAGTCATGTGACTGGTGTGAGAACTCAAAACAGTTTATTTATCTTTAAAATCAAAAAGAGAAATATTTTTAAATTCAATTCGCAATGCTTTTAAAAATGAGACTACCATAAGGCCTCCCGCACACACACACATGCAAACGCAGAATCGGAGGAGATTTCTCCTTATGATAGCCAAAGATGCTTGATACGCATTTAAAATAACATTTGATATTATTACTAGTGCATAGTGTATAACAAATCATTTCGAAAATAAAGATATAAATCTTAGCCAACATACGACCATTATCGTATGCCTACTATAGCTAACTATGTTCAATAGCAGGTTACCGCCACATTCCATAGCAGGTTATACAACTAATACCGTACAAGTCACGTATTGTTTCTTTGGATTTCCAACAAATGGTCAGGCTAAGGAACTTCCCATTGCCACTGAGAATGCCTCTGGATGGACATCCCCGAGAACCAAACCGGATCTCTACCAACACAAGGCCGGGTTACTCCTAACTGAGTAACAACTGACCGAATATGCCATCCCCCGGTCCTTTGGGACCTTTTCAACCGAGCGCTCGTAATCAATTCACACAATCATAAAGTGTTTTCAACATGAGTAAGTATCTGGGCTCCATACCATGACACCACCCTTTTCCAGAAGGAAATGGACACATCCTAAAGGGTGCTACCCCTCATAACCTTGCTGCTTCTTTCCTGTTTTGACCATTTCCGGGATGTGAGGCTCGACGAAGTCACGTCCACAAAAACACACTTTGTACAAAAAGCCGTGCTTTGGGTCAACAAATGATCAACACAATGATCACTAAGATAGACGATCAAATAAACGATCCTATCACAAATAATCAACACAATGATCATTTCAGCAACACTCAGCATGTCACATTACCAAAATGGGAATATATTGCTGATAACTTCAACTATATAACCTTTGAGCACATACGTCTCAAAGAAGGGTGTTAAGCAAAGAATAAATTCTCCGCCACCAACAGAAATATATTTGAAAGAAATCGGCTTTATATCTCAACTTGTAATGTCAGGCATACAATCCATACAAGTCTGTTCCGGGCTCGAACAGAACCGAAGGCACTTACAAAGAAGTCCTTGCAATCCGGATATTCACGATCCTGATCGGATTCACCATCACATATGGAGAACTCAATACCGTAGCTACTCGGTGCAGAGTCAATCGATAGTTCATCCTATCACTCTCGCAAATACCGGTCTTCAACACCGATCTTCAAATGCGATTCACAACGACGTATCACATATTCGGAGTGGGTTATACGACCCCATGGTCCTTTCCCGGTTAACCCGAATAGTGAGCGCTTATTCAAAAATAAGTGTGCATTCAAATTCAATCAATTCACATCAAATACCCATTCAAAGGGGAATATTGATAGTCGGTTATTGAACTATCACTGGATATGCACACATCACCAGATTCCAAATAATTTTCCAAATTATTTATTTTCCAAAATATCTTCACAAGATATACAATTTCAACACTTCAAAAATAAATCAATATTTATTTTTAACCAATTTCACTTTTCATTTGTAAATTCCATAATGAATTTATATTCCAAAATATTCATGCATATACGATTTCAATTATCCATTTTCAATTTATCTTCAAAAAGATAAATTCTATAAATTCACTTCATATTGGAAAACATTTCCATACTTATTTATAAATAAGAAATTCACAATCTTTTATTTTCAACACTTAGAAAATATTCAATATACTTAAATCGAATTAAGTATATAATTCATTCTTTAAGGAAATCATTCTCTTAAACATATTTACTTGGGCCAAAACGAATGTTGCGTAAAACATCGTTACGACAACCCAAAATCACTAGTATATGGATTCGAAATTAAATAGATATATAAATCCCAATACTAAACCAAACATTTCCTTTCGGAAATTATTTACTATAACAACAGTGTTATAGTCCACCATTTCCTTTTATTTCTCGAAAACGTCTATTTCAACAATAAATGTTGAAATCTATGGTTTCGAATCTCAACACATTTTAAACCATCGTTAGATCGTTTTAATTCTATTTAAAACATCATATCTAAAACAATTTCTTTAACGTATTATTCACTATTCAAAAACGTGAATATACTACCTTAACAAATTTCATCATTTCTATTCATTTTATTTCAAAGGATTATTCAAAGTCTAAAACGTGAATAAAATCTCCATTTATAAGTTATAACAATTTTTTTTCTTATTAAAATAAGTCTTTTTACAAATTTATAAAACAACGTTTATAAATTCTATTTCTATTTATTCTATAAAAACTTCCTTTTTTATACATCTCCTTTATTAACTTATTCGATTTATAACTCGGTTATAAACTACAGGTTCATATTATAAGTTAAACACTTATAATCTATTCGTTTGCAAAACCATTCCATTGAACTTCATAATTATAAATCTTATAACTTATAAGATTCAATTATTTATCCAAATCTTATTACTTTAATAACTTTACAAATTTTATAAACCTACTGTTTATAAAATCCCATTTATAACTTTACAGTTTAAATTTCATAAATTTCATTCATTTAGGAAATTCATTTTCACTACATTCAAACACTTATAAAAACTCGTTTTATAACGTCCATATTTCAATTTATAAATATCCATTTATAAATCTCTTAATATAAATTAATTTATATTATTCTTTTAAACGTCATTAAATTCCTTTAAAATTTCACCGTTCTCTTGATTTATGAAATGATCAAATTTTATAAATCTTATATTCAAACTTCTAATAATAAACTCTAGAATCCAGTTTAAACTATTTTATAAAATCATTGGTTCATATTTCTCAAAAATCGACTTTTAATCGTATTTCTAAAAATCAGCTTTTTAACTATATTTCACAAAAACCATAATTTTTATAACTTTAAAAATTATAACGTTTATTTATTTATAATGGATCAATTCCAAAAATATAGTATATTTTTCAAAATCACTTTTAAAATCATTTTAAAATCCCAAAATCTGGGTCCAATGATGCTACACACCAAATAGTCAATCACGACAACAACGATATCATATATCGATATGATAATCAATCAAATATCTAAATATCTGAAATAAAATAAATACTGTTGAGGAATCCAGTTGGATCCCTCCAACCTGTTTCCTGCATCCAAAAACATTAGCACAATACCAATTTCGCTCCAGTACGAAATTATCGCGGTATATGTTCTTAATAAATATTATCCGCTTAATAACGGCGTAATAGGGTCTCATCCGCTAAACAAAAAATGCGGGAAATCAATCAACTGCAATATATACATATGCCAATATATATATATTGATATTATATATAATACCAATTTCACTGTTTATGAAATATTCGCGGTATATGTTTTTAATAAATAACATCCGCTTACTAACGGCGCATAATGTCTATTTTAACAATCAAAAATTTACAGTCATCATTCAAACATGCATTCAAATATTTTAAATCTAACTATTTAAAATAAAATCGAAATCTATTCGATTGAGTGAGAAGTTCTCACCTTGGTTTTAATTTCCGTTTAAGCTTTTATTTCGAATAAAATTAAACGCGCGTTTAATTTTACCCGAAATTCTCACTAACTCCAAACGACTCCAAACCAACTCCATCGCGTAGTGCTCGTCCATACGATTCCAACGCAACTGAGTTTGCATTTTTTCGACCTCGTATGAAAAAGTTATGCATTTTTGAAGTTACACGTATTTATATAACATAATTTTCAACATAACTTTAAATTTTTAAACTCCAACTCATCTCAGCCCTTGATCCATCCATATGCAAATCCTGGCCGTGCATTGTTGCTTCTTCCCCAAATCCTTTTGCACGCAACATGTACAGGAAGGAGCACGCACAACATAACCCACCAACCAAGAACTAGGGTTCCAATTTTCGATCTCATTTCTCGACGAAACTCGATCAAACCACTTGCAAATCGAAGCCCTACGCGAGAGCTACTCCCACCACCAACCACCTGAAGCTCGGCCCTAGGATTGGCCTTGAAAAGCGTGCGCAAATCTGCAGGTTTCGGCCCCTTTTTCTCCTTCTACGCGACTCCAAACACGATCTCCACCGTTGAATCTCTAGCTCGTGTTGTGCTCTTCATCTTTGTAGTTGAGCACTTCGCGTGAATGTCGACGGATTGGAAGATCTAGAGGGATAAAGTTGGAGCATTTCTGGCCATTCAGGGGGGGGTGGCGGCTGGAGTTATTAGATTAGGGTTTTGTGATAATTTTTATCAAATTTATGAAGGCTCATGTCTATTTATAAGGAACGAGCGACACTATTCATCCCGGAAATTCCGAACTCCGATTTAGACGCCGTAACCAGCGTACCTAGGGTTTATCCCGCGTTCCGGACACAATGGAACAGGTTTCGGAAGCTAATTCGGAAGAATGTGCGAGTTATGGCTGAAAACGCTCAATTTGAATTAAACCGATTTAAGCGATTTTCTAGGCGTTTTAATTTGCACCGGACAAACGGTAAATCCAAATGACTTGAAATTTGAAACCTTACAATAATATCACATTACGGATCCGATGAAACTGGTTTCGTCGAATTCCGAGACTTTTTGAAAAATGGCTATTTTGACTCGTCAAATTTAAATTAAAAATAAATCGATGCGTTTCGAGCTGCCACGATCAAACGATAGCTCCGATTGACACGAAATTTGAAATCTGGTAATAACTAACTATTACGGATCCAATGAAACTGGTTTCGTTCAATTCTGAGACTGTCCAAAAATTGACTATTTTACAGTCGATTATTAAATATTAAAATATTCAATTTTCACAAATTAACTTTTAATTCGATTTTAAAAGTTCTAAAATATTTCTATAACTCCAGTATGATTAAATAAAATTTTACAAATCATTTTCTATCATATTTAACTCTATTTTCAATTATTTCTATAATTTAACATTTTAAATTATCGATTTAATTATCCAATTAAATCCAATAATTCAAATAAAAATTTATTTGACTTATAAATTCACTTATAAATATTTAAAATTAATTAAATATTCAAATTTTAATTTATAAAAATTCTGGGTCGTTACAACTAGTGTTTTTGGGTTGTCGTAACGGTGTTTTACGCAACATTCGTTTTGACCCAAATAAATGTGAATAAAAGAATGATTTCCTTAAAGAATGAAATATATACTTGACTATGGTTTAAGTATATTGAATATTTTTTCAAATTGTTGAAAATAAATAAGATTTGTGAATACTTATTTTTAGGATAAGTATGGAATTACTTTTCCAATATGAAATGGAATATTTTTAAGAATTTATCTTTTTGAAGATAAATTGGAATTTAATAATTAAAATCTATTGAAACTGTAAATCAATAGAAAATATGAAATATAAATTCACTATAGAATTTATAAATGAAAAAGGGAAATTGGTTTCAAAATAAACATTGGTTTATTTTTGAAGTATTGAGATTTTATATCTAGTATAGATATTTTTGGAAAAATAAATAATTTGGAAAATTATTTGGAATCTGATGATGTGGCGCATCTTTATTGATAGTTAAATAACCGACTATCAATATTTACCCTTGAATGAGTAATTGCTGTGATTGCTTGAATTGGATGCCACACTTATTTTTAAAATAAGCGCTCACTATTCGGATTAACCGGGAAAGGACCATGGGGTCGTATAACCCATTCCGAATACGTGATACGTCGTATGAATTGCATTCGAAGAACGGTGTTGAAGACCGGATATTTTCGAAAACGAGAGGGTTTCTTGTTGATTGTCTCTGCACTGGCTGATCCCCGGTATAGAGATCTCCATAAGTGATGGGAAATCCGAACGTGATTAGAAATTATTCGGATTGCAAGGACTTCTTTGTAAGTGCCTTCGGTTCTGTTCGAGCCCGGAACAGACTTGTATGGATTGTGTGTCTGACATTACAAGTTGAGATATAAAGCCGATTTCTTTCAAATATATTTCTGTGGTGGCGGAGAATTTATTCTTTTAGCTTAACACCCTTCTTTGAGACGTACGAGCTCAAAGGTTATATAGTTGAAGTTATCAGCGATATATTCCCAGTTTGGTAATGTGACATGCTGAGTGATGCTGAAATGATCATTGTGTTGATTATTTGTGATAGGATCATTTATTTGATCGTCTATCTTAGTGATCATTGTGTTGATCATTTGTTGACCCAAAGCATGGCTTTTGTATAAAGTATGTTTTTGTGGACGTGACCTCGTCGAGCCTCACATCCCGGAAATGGTCAAAACAGGAAAGAAGCAGCAAGGTTATGAGGGGTAGCGCCCTTTAGGATATGTGCATTTCCTTCTGGAAAAGGGTGGTATCATGGTATGGAGCCCAGATACTTACTCATGTTGAAACACCTTGTTTTTATGATTGTGTGAATTGATTAGAGAGCTCTCGGAAAAAGGTCCCAAAGGACCGGGGGATGGCATATTCGGTCAGTTGTTGCTCAGTTAGGAGTAACCCGGCCTTGTGTTGGTAGAGATCCGGTTTGGTTCTCGGGGATGTCCATCCAGAGGCATTCTCATGTGGCAATGGGAAGTTCCTTGGCCTGACCATTTGTTGGAAATCCAATTCCCAATACGAAACTTGTACGGTATTAGTTGTAGAACCTGCTATTCACTTATGGTGGTCACCACTGTTTGGATAGTAGCTATAGTAGGCATAGTTCGAAATGTCTATGTTGGCTAAGATTTATATTCTACTTTCAAAATGAATTTTTCCCCTACACTATGCACTAATAATAATATGAAATGTTCTTTTAAATGCGTATCAAGCATCTTTGACTATCATAAGGAGAAATCTCCTCCGATTCTGCGTTTGCATTGTGTGTGTGTGCGGGAGGCCTTATGGTAGTCTCATTTTTAAAAGCATTGCGAATTGAATTTAAAAATGTTCCTCTATTTTTGATTTTAAAGTAAATAAACTGTTTTGAGTTCTCACACCAGTCACATGACTGACTCGGAGTTTATTGTTTCCCTTCCTAAACTCTGGGTGCCCACCAATTTTGCACACGGGCAGTCAAGAGTTAGGTTTATCAGGATATTCTGGATATTCAAGAGTTGCAGGAGGCAAGCTGGATGGCGTAGCATATCACTAGTATATAGTATTTCTTTTCCGCTGTTTATTGTTGTTGTAGTACACTCTGATGGTTTGATGTAATGTAATATAATGTGATGTAATAACTGATATAGTTCTTTATTTAAAGATTATTCATTTATCTATTATATGTTGTTCCGCTGCGAATTGTGAGATTCTGATGTTGTCCTGTTGTTTATTTCCGTTCTGTTTTTCTTTCTTCCTTCTTCTACCTCTTTCTTCTTTCTTAAACCCATAACATCTCGGGTTTCCGGCCTTCGATTTCTCGGCAGTCGATAAAGTGAGTATCGATGTTGAATTTTCGAAAGTCGAAAAAATCCGGTTTGTTACATGTGGTATCAGAGCTGTTGGTTAAGCGACAACCATGGTTCTGTAGGGTATTACTCATTAGAGATAGAGTCAGCAGTACTCTAGGATGAGTTTGAGTGTAATAATAGATATGAGCGCGTATTTGTTAGTGAATATAAAATTTGATTTTGAATCGGGTAAATAAAATAATTTTGCCCAAAACTATTTTTGTATAGAAAAGAAATGATTTTCTATGAATTATTATAGTATATGGTTGCATGATTGCTAGGAAATAATAATATTGGATTATTATCATTAGTATATGGAATTGAATAAATAAAATGAATTGAATTCAAGTAAATTAACTTGATAATTTATTCATTTGTGAAATAATTTCAAATGGAATGAATATGGAATGTGAATAAAGATTGAATAAAGATGGTATATGAATTGGTAGTAAGCAAGAAAACGTGATGAATTGAAATATTGAAATGAATTAATGAATAAAACTAATTCAATGTAGTAATGTGAATGTACAAATTGAATTAAATTAGTTAATCAATAAAATTCAATATTTAGAATTTAGAATTTAATTCAAATAGAATTTAAATTGAGAATTGAATTCGAATGAATTTGAAGTGTGAATTGAATTGAAACGTGAAATTGAATAAAAAATAAATATGTAACTTCAATAGTGAAGTAAAAACGTATAAGAAGCATATATTGGAAATTTTGTAATAAAATTTGCAAAATAGTTTGAATGTTGGATTTGGATGCTACTACTAGCAGATGATACAGGTTATACAGGTATATAAAGGAATTGAGATTTTGATTTCGAAGATAAAATTTAATTGCTCGACAAAAAGGTACGTATTTCAATTTCGGTATGAGATTTGATGACTTTCTTCTCTAGCCACTTGGCTTTTCTCTTTTCTTTTTGATTCTGAGGGGCCGTGGTGCCATTTTGTAGTCGTACCGAGCTAGCCGCGCAAAGGAAACGCTGGCGAAATTTTTCAAAAAATTTAGGGTGTTAGAAAAATTTTGAGAAAAATTTGAAAGTTTGAAATTTGAATTTGAATTTAAATTTGAATTGTTAGTAAAACAATGTTGTTTGAAACCTATAATTGAAGTTAGAAAGCTAGTTGAAATAATAGTGAATCTTTAATAAAAAGATTTAGGCTAGTAAGTTGATAAAACTATTTGGATTGTGAAAAATAATAGACGGGATAAGGGCATTCTTCTTAACTTATAATTTCGGGACGAAATTCTTTTAAGTAGGGGAGATTGTAACGATCCTAAATTTTGAACAATTTAAATTTGTAAATATTTAATTTAATTTAAATATTTAAATGATGGTTTGAATTAAATTTCAAATTATCAGGATAAATTTGTGATTAAAATTTAGAATTTAATCTATTTAAAAGTTGAATAGAAATTTGAATTTTGACTTTGAAGTTGAAATTTAATATTGAACTTATATTTTAAATTTGAATTAATGATTATAAAAATAATTGAATTTGAAATAAGAATGAAAATATAATATAAATATATATATATATATATAATAAAATAAATAAAGAATATACTAGATAAAATTTTTAACAACATAATTTTAACAAAATAAAAACAAAGCAAACGATTAACAAAAAAAAAACTAATTTAAATTTAAATGAAAAAAAAAAATAAATAAAATAAAATAAAATAAAAAGAAGTAAACATTACCTTACCTACCTCAGCTGTTAACACGCCGTGTTCCTTGCCTTTTATCACGCCACAACCACGATCTCTTCCCCTTAAAAATACGCGAACCCTCCCACCATCATTTCAGATTTCATACGATAAAAAAAAAAAGGAAAAGAAAATTAATGGCCGCAGCCTTGGGAGAAGAGAAAGAGGAGGTGAGGCATTCGCACGCGCTCGCGTACGCTTGGGGATGGCGGCGCCTGTAGCCTCGATTTGGGGTCGTTTGATTTGGGGATGCACGAGATGGCGGCAGCTTCAAGGCCGTGGGGAATGTCGCGAAGGTCGCGGCGTCGATTAGGGGGGAGCTCGAGCAGATGGTGGCGGCGGCGTGTAAGGTCGCGCGTGCGTGGCATGCGCAGGGGCGTGTGTGCTCAAACTCGAGAGGCCGTCGCGCTTGATTTTGGGGTTTTTTGGGGGGCTCGCGACAGCAACGATGGGTCGCGCGAGCTCGCGGCAGAGGTGGCCAACGACGAGGTGTAGCCTGTGTTCGTTTTCGTTCCAGTAAGGTATATTTTTGTTTTTGGCTTTTATTTTAATTTAAATGTATATATATACTTATAAAGATAAAAAAAAAAATTATGATTCCAGTAAGGCGAAATTTTGAAATTTCGAAAACAAGAAATGAATGTAAATATAGATATACATACGTATTTCTAATTTAAATGGTTGATATGTTCGATAAACTTATTTAGTTTATTTAGTTGAAAATAAGAATATTTGGGAATGAACAAAAGGATAAATTTTTGTTAAGATTAATTTACTGACTTAAAATCGAACATTGGTAAATTAAATTTATTAAATGAAATTTAATTTATTTGATTTATTCAAATATTAATAAATGGTGTAAAACATTTATACAAGGTATAGATTAAGGGAAATCAGTTTGAATTTTAAATTTTTAGTTTAAAATGAAAATCATTAGCTTGAGATTGAAAAATTAGTTAGAAAT
Source organism: Allium cepa (assembly GCA_030765085.1). Lineage (NCBI taxonomy): Eukaryota > Viridiplantae > Streptophyta > Magnoliopsida > Asparagales > Amaryllidaceae > Allium > Allium cepa. The sequence continues at coordinate 89,361,377 of CM060943.1, forward strand.
TAAATTATTAGATAAAATGATTTATCAAAAGAAAATACTATTTATTTTTGAAAAAATGGATAATTAAGGACTAAAAGATATTGTATTGAAATTAGGAGATTTGTTTGAAAATCGAATTTGTTAGTAAAACAAATTTATTAAAAGCAATCGATTTAAAGATATTAATTTAAAGTAAAAGAATTAGTAGAAACAAATTTTAAAGGAAATTTAATTTTTAGATTTTTAGTTAAATAAATTATTAAACAGAGAAAAATAATTTTATTTAAGAAAAGATTAGTTGATTTAAAATTTATAAAAAAAGAAATTAAGTTCAATTGGAAATCTCTAGTTAAAATTATTTTAAAAGGACAAAATTGTTTAAATAAATTTATTAAACGAGAAATTGGTTTAAACGAAACTATCAATTTATTTAACTATTAAAAATGAAATCACCGATGAATTTAAAATTTGTCAAATGAAAATTTAATTTATTCGATTGATTCGAATATTAATAAATTGTGTATAATATTTATACAAGGTATAAATGAAGAAAACAAGTTGAATTGGGAGTGGATTGCAAACGGGAATAAAAGGTGAGAACTTCTCACTCAAAAGGTTATTTAAAATTTTAAATAGTTATATTTAAAATTTGTTGATTGATTGATTGATTGCTTGATTGTGATATTAGATATTTTAGGATATATCTATATATATAGCAATATATATATATTGGCATATGTATATATTGCAGTTGATTGATTTCCCGCCTCGTATAGCGGATGAGACCCTATTGCGCCGTTAGTAAGCGGATAATATTTTATAAAATCCCATATACCGCGATATTCCACCTCGAAGTGGAATGGGTATTGTGCTAACTCTTTGGATACAGGGAAACAGGTTGGAGGGATCCAACTGGACCCCTCACAAATATTTATTTGTTTATAAATATTTTTAATGATTGTGAATATCATATCGATATATGATATTTGTGTAGTGATTGACCAATTGATGCTGTGGCATCATCGGATTCGTTTTTTTAAAGTTAAAAATAACGATTTTTGATTTTAAAGGGATTTTTTTTTTAAATCGATTTTTCAAGTATAGGTTTTATTTAAATTTTGAATTTATTCATTTTAAATAAATTTAAAATTTCAATTTTTCGAGTTATAGAATTTAAGATTTTTTGTGAAATGGAAGCGAAATGTGAATCTTGAAATAGTTAGCAAATTTATAGAATTGATACTTATAAATTTAAAAATATTGGAATTATAAAACGAGTTTTTATAAGTGTTATAAAGTGAAATATAAATGGTTGTTATAAGTAAATGAAAATTTATAAATTTATAAATTGTGAGATTAGAAAATGAATAGATTTTATAAAATAAAAGATTTATAAGAAATTATCTTATGAATCGGAATTTGGTATCAAAGTGAAATATAAAGGGAATTTGTAAATAAATTGGTTTTTATAAATAGAAGTTATAAAATTATAAATGGGATTTATAAACGTTGTTTTATAAATCCGAAATCAAATTGAATTTGATAAGTTGGAAATAGGAAATTTATAAAGAAAACTTATAAGTAATAAGATTCAAGATTTATGAAGTTCAAAGGAACGATTTGGGTAAATAATTTATATTATAAGTATTCAACTTATAATATAGCTTTTGGTATATGTAATTGGGTTTATAAAATTGAATTGGATTGATAAAGGAAATTTATAAATCGGAGTTTATAAAAAGGAATAGAATTTATAAACCTTGTTTATAAATTCGTAATCAATTGAATTTGATCAATTGAGTATAGAAGTTTATTAAAGGAGTTATATTCACGTTTTTGAACAGTGAATATATTATTAATTAAAAATGGATATTTTGGGAAAGCATGTTTTAAACAGAATTTAAAACGATTTAGAAATGTTTCAAAATGTATTGAGTATTGAAAACATAGATTTCAACATTCATTGTTGAAATAGACGTTTTCGAGAAAATAAAGAAATAATGGACTATAACACTGTTGTTATAGTAAATAATTTCCGAAAGGAAATGTTTTTGAATAGTATTGGGATTTATATATCTATTTTAATTTCGAATCTCTATACTAGTGTTTTTGGGTTGTCGTAACGGTGTTTTACGCAACATTCGTTTTGACCCAAATAAATGTGAATAAAAGAATGATTTCCTTAAAGAATGAAATATATACTTGACTATGGTTTAAGTATATTGAATATTTTTTCAAATTGTTGAAAATAAATAAGATTTGTGAATACTTATTTTTAGGATAAGTATGGAATTACTTTTCCAATATGAAATGGAATATTTTTAAGAATTTATCTTTTTGAAGATAAATTGGAATTTAATAATTAAAATCTATTGAAACTGTAAATCAATAGAAAATATGAAATATAAATTCACTATAGAATTTATAAATGAAAAAGGGAAATTGGTTTCAAAATAAACATTGGTTTATTTTTGAAGTATTGAGATTTTATATCTAGTATAGATATTTTTGGAAAAATAAATAATTTGGAAAATTATTTGGAATCTGATGATGTGGCGCATCTTTATTGATAGTTAAATAACCGACTATCAATATTTACCCTTGAATGAGTAATTGCTGTGATTGCTTGAATTGGATGCCACACTTATTTTTAAAATAAGCGCTCACTATTCGGATTAACCGGGAAAGGACCATGGGGTCGTATAACCCATTCCGAATACGTGATACGTCGTATGAATTGCATTCGAAGAACGGTGTTGAAGACCGGATATTTTCGAAAACGAGAGGGTTTCTTGTTGATTGTCTCTGCACTGGCTGATCCCCGGTATAGAGATCTCCATAAGTGATGGGAAATCCGAACGTGATTAGAAATTATTCGGATTGCAAGGACTTCTTTGTAAGTGCCTTCGGTTCTGTTCGAGCCCGGAACAGACTTGTATGGATTGTGTGTCTGACATTACAAGTTGAGATATAAAGCCGATTTCTTTCAAATATATTTCTGTGGTGGCGGAGAATTTATTCTTTTAGCTTAACACCCTTCTTTGAGACGTACGAGCTCAAAGGTTATATAGTTGAAGTTATCAGCGATATATTCCCAGTTTGGTAATGTGACATGCTGAGTGATGCTGAAATGATCATTGTGTTGATTATTTGTGATAGGATCATTTATTTGATCGTCTATCTTAGTGATCATTGTGTTGATCATTTGTTGACCCAAAGCATGGCTTTTGTATAAAGTATGTTTTTGTGGACGTGACCTCGTCGAGCCTCACATCCCGGAAATGGTCAAAACAGGAAAGAAGCAGCAAGGTTATGAGGGGTAGCGCCCTTTAGGATATGTGCATTTCCTTCTGGAAAAGGGTGGTATCATGGTATGGAGCCCAGATACTTACTCATGTTGAAACACCTTGTTTTTATGATTGTGTGAATTGATTAGAGAGCTCTCGGAAAAAGGTCCCAAAGGACCGGGGGATGGCATATTCGGTCAGTTGTTGCTCAGTTAGGAGTAACCCGGCCTTGTGTTGGTAGAGATCCGGTTTGGTTCTCGGGGATGTCCATCCAGAGGCATTCTCATGTGGCAATGGGAAGTTCCTTGGCCTGACCATTTGTTGGAAATCCAATTCCCAATACGAAACTTGTACGGTATTAGTTGTAGAACCTGCTATTCACTTATGGTGGTCACCACTGTTTGGATAGTAGCTATAGTAGGCATAGTTCGAAATGTCTATGTTGGCTAAGATTTATATTCTACTTTCAAAATGAATTTTTCCCCTACACTATGCACTAATAATAATATGAAATGTTCTTTTAAATGCGTATCAAGCATCTTTGACTATCATAAGGAGAAATCTCCTCCGATTCTGCGTTTGCATTGTGTGTGTGTGCGGGAGGCCTTATGGTAGTCTCATTTTTAAAAGCATTGCGAATTGAATTTAAAAATGTTCCTCTATTTTTGATTTTAAAGTAAATAAACTGTTTTGAGTTCTCACACCAGTCACATGACTGACTCGGAGTTTATTGTTTCCCTTCCTAAACTCTGGGTGCCCACCAATTTTGCACACGGGCAGTCAAGAGTTAGGTTTATCAGGATATTCTGGATATTCAAGAGTTGCAGGAGGCAAGCTGGATGGCGTAGCATATCACTAGTATATAGTATTTCTTTTCCGCTGTTTATTGTTGTTGTAGTACACTCTGATGGTTTGATGTAATGTAATATAATGTGATGTAATAACTGATATAGTTCTTTATTTAAAGATTATTCATTTATCTATTATATGTTGTTCCGCTGCGAATTGTGAGATTCTGATGTTGTCCTGTTGTTTATTTCCGTTCTGTTTTTCTTTCTTCCTTCTTCTACCTCTTTCTTCTTTCTTAAACCCATAACATCTCGGGTTTCCGGCCTTCGATTTCTCGGCAGTCGATAAAGTGAGTATCGATGTTGAATTTTCGAAAGTCGAAAAAATCCGGTTTGTTACAACCTGCATCATAAATGTTATATAATTATAAAATATAAATCAACCTGATTGGATCCCTCCAACCCGTTTTTTCTTTTCTTTATTTTCCTTTTAATCTTTGTGCCATAGCATGTTATGGTGCAATGTTTTTTCTATTGTGCTTATAATAAACCGACAGAGGATCAGTCAACCCTGCTTAGCTTAGCTAAAAAAATAACCACTTCGATGCGGGATTCGTATGCAAAGGGTCATCCACTATTTTATGGGAACGTAATAGGGCCTCGTCTGCTCCAATATGTGGGAATATTCAATCCAACTAATATATATAATAATTTATCCAAAACAATTATTCAACCATTTTTTCAACTATAAATCATACTAGTTATCCAAAAAGGTGAGATTAACTCACCGAAATTTTCTAGTGTTGCTGAAGCGTTCCGGTTTGGAACTAAAATTAGACAACCGAAAATTTAGGCTAACCATTTCCATTGTGAAGCTTTCGTCATCATGAACATAATGCAAAAAGTTTCGTCTCGATCGGACCTTGTATGAAGGAGTTATAAATTTTATAAGTTACCGATTTAATTATATAATTCAATATACCCTATTTTCCAATAAATTACAAGATTACCCTCCCTGCCCCCCGATCACATTTTTCCTCCTCCATCTAGGCCATTCATTTCAAAACTTCGTTGTGCCTCTATAGCCCACCAGCTACCACCACAACCTCGTCAATGAAACCCCAGACCCTACCGAACCCAACGTCACCGTCCTTTATGCCTACGATGCCACCACGATGGCAGAATCCTCAAAAACATGATTCCATTCATCATTGAACCGCACCGCCACCACGTGACAAAAAGCCACCAAACTCCACCATGACGTAGCTCTTACTCCTCTTGACACTTTTCCTTCAGACATAGAAGCCAAAAGGTCCACGGTGGCGCCGAAACCCACAAAAATCGAACCCTTCATTGCCCATGAATGGAGAGAAAAATCATCCACCACGCCATGATATAACACGAATCCACCGGTCATCTGCTTCGTCTCCCTTTGCTCTATACTTTCCTAGTTGATGTCATTGCCTAAAGCGCCGCTAGTGGCCCCAATAAATGTGAGCCGTTGGATGGAGCACTTGAAATTTGAAGGGAATGAACGTGAATAATTTCTCTGGGAATACGTGATTTATAAGTGAAATAGTTGTACGCTCGTATATGATAGGTCGGCTGATAGGAAAGTTTAAGGCATTGAGTAGTTAAATAGAAAAAATATTATTAAAAATTCAAAATATCTCACTGAATAATTATGGACCCCAATCGCGATGTGCCACCTGGCTTTCCTAATGTTATACCTCTATTCTGAATGCAATGGAACTAGTCTCGACCCCCAATTCGATCATATGGAGAAGACAGATTTTTGAACCCATTATTATAGTAAATATTAATATCAATTTCAACACGTTTCTATCCCGTACGACCAAACGGTGCATCAAATCGCTATGAAATTCAACGTTATATGACAATTCATTATTACAGAGCCAAAAACACTGTATTCGTCGAGATCCGAGCCCGTGCCTTGGAAGACTATTTTTATATGTTAATTGAAACGAATTAATTCCAAAATTAGTTAAATCACTTTCAAATAAAATTTAAATTTTTTATTACCTTCATTCTTATTAGATAGTGATTTAATAAGCTTTTAAGTTATTTTTATCCAAATAAAAATCCAAGATTAATTTTTTTAACAATTTTCAATTATTAAATTCAACAATTAAATTATTCAATAAATTGCTATATTTGAAATTCAAGTTATTGAATCTATAAAATTAACTTTTAAATATTTAAAATTAATTCAATATCCCAATTTCAAATAACTAAATTTCTGGGTCATTACAGTCTTACACCTTCACCAATGTTCTTATATAGTTTTACACTAGGATCGTATGGTGTATTAGTAGGTTTACGATCAAAGTAATGCTATTGCTTAATATATTGATATTGATTTATAATATTACCTTTTTAGACTTAGTAATCCTAATATCAAGGATTACACTCGCTTCTCGAAAATCATTCATATCAAAATTGGCACATACTATGAATTTAATAGAATACACAACATGGATATTTGAACCAAATATAATGAAATCATCCACATATAAACATATGATAGTGCAAATGTTATTCTTGGGTTTATAATAAATATATTTATTACTTTCATTTGCTTAAAACCATGTGATATAACTAAACTATCAAACTTTTCATGCAATTGTTTAATTGTCTGTTTAAGACCATATATATATATTTATCTAATTTACAAATTTTATGTTCCTGATCAAGTATGAAAAAGCCTTTAGCTTGTTTTCTATGTAAATTTCTTCTTTTAATTCACCATTCAAGAAAACAATTTTTACATCCATTAGGTGAATTTGTAAATCATAAACTGAAGCAAGAGAAATTAACACTCAAATAAATGTTATTCAAGTAACATGTGAAATGGTATTTAGTCAATATTTACTCTATGCCTAAATCCTTGGGTTGAAAATGAGCCTTATATTTATCAATGGTACCATAACTTTATTTTCTTTTCAAACACTCACTTACAGCCTAATGTTTTACAATTGGAAGGAAAATCAACTAGTGCCATGTTTTATTAGACTCAAGATGTTCTATTTCATTATTTATAGCTTCTTGCCAAAGATTTGAAACTAAAGAAGACATTGTGGGAACTGGGCTAGCAATGGAAGTTATGAGTGAATTTTGAAAAAAATTCCTTTATTTGATTTCTATTGGGCCTACGAGGTCTATTTATTTAGAACATTTCTAAATGTTATTAAATAAAATCTTTTATTTTATTTAAAATTATAAATTATATGGTTATATTTAATTATATCTTATGTGTATATACACACATACGTGCATCACACATACACACACATATATGTGTGTGTGCATGTGCAACATATCATCCCATGCAAGGTATAACACGACCGTGAATAGATGCTGGGATTTACGTCGCAACGCACATGTTAGCTCATCCAATATCCAAATATACGTTGTTCAAAATATGTATGTATAGGACAAATATACGTATGTATACATATTATGATCTATAAATAAATATTTTAAATATATATATATAAAGTTTTATTTAAATAATTCGATATAAGCATATAAATGTATATATACATACATATGTGTGTGTGTGTGTATATATACAATCATATAGATAAAATATTAATATTATATATACATATTGTGTAATGGATCTATATAAATAAATTATTTATAAATATTAAAATACTATTTGTTTAAATGTGAGTAATACATATATATATACATATAGAATTTTTAATACAGATATTTTTAATTTATATACATACATATATATATTTATAACATTGTGTGCGTGCATATATATATTAATATAATAAAATAAAAATATTTTTTGATAAATATGTAATACCAAATTTTATGCATGGCTCAACAAATGATTTGTTATTTTTTTGATTTTAAAATGTATTTTAATTAAATATTCATTTAAAAATTAATAAAATATTAACAAAAAATAAGTTTGAAATTTATTTTAAAATTTAAATTTCCAGTAAATCCTAAATGGTATTCATGGTTTGGAACTTATTTTCATTTGATTCGATTTAAATTATTTTAAAATGATTTATTTATTTTCGATCGAATTAGATAATTAATTTTTAAAAATAAAAAAGTCTTTTTATTTTTGTTTTCCAGTTGAGTGCTTATCTGATCTGATGTTGAAATAATTTTATAAAATTTAAAAAATAATTTTCATAACATACTTGAATTAATATAATTTATATACGTAGTAAATTGATTTAAGTAATAATATATATTTATAAATAAAATTTGTTCTTACTGTTGAAAATTAGTATTAGTATAATAAACATAAAATTATATGACTAATTTTAGGCGTAATATGATTTTGTAGTTAATTTGTAACCTATATATGTACTTAAATAATATATATATATATATATATATATATTAATTTAATAAAATGTAAATTATATCGTTTTTATATATGTCTGCATTGACCCGATATATATATATATATATATATATATATATATATATATATATATATATATATATATATATGATAAAACTTAATTTTGTTTAGAGCATAAATATATACATGCATATAACCAAACTACTTTTTAACAAAATTACTTACACATCAGAATCGTTATCTAGCTAACAAAATAGAATATGTACATATGTATATAATAAGACATTATATTGAGAATCAATAATTATGATTTAGTAAAAACCGTACTGTAATCCTACTGCCTTGTAGTACACCTTTAAAATATGACTGCTTCCCTTTGAAACTTTTTCCGATTCAATGGAGTGTTAGTCCTCAAATCGTTGATCACCCGCTGTCGGGTAGCAATTGATTTGATTTGATTTGCACTTAAGAAATTAGGGAGATGGAAGGGAGGAATTCAACTAGCAATAGATTAGGTTGTAAGTTTCCAAAAGTTCTCTAAATGTTGAGGATAGAGATGCTTATATAGAAGGGAATTAAGAGAACTTTTAGGATCAAGATTGTATATCATCTCTTGCTAATTGTCTTCAATCTTAGCCCTCCATCTTAAAGTCTATGTTGCACCATCTTATGGCCACATTAACCCCTTATTATGGCCACATTTATAACCTCCATCATGGGCTTTCAAATCCATTTAGAGCTTAAATTAATATTATACAATTCAATCCACTTTAATCGCTTATTGATATCATATATCGATTGATATATTTATACCTATTATAAATATATCTAATAATATTTATTCCTCAAATCATAATCAAATTTTACAATTAATATTTTAATAACTAATTTGATTAATTCATGATAATTGTAAAATAATTAAATCGCTTGGTTAAAGAAGAATTCATCGTTTCAGTTGTGTGGCTTGTTAGGTGTACATTCTATTAGCGATTAATATGAAACTATTCTAATATTAATGTCCATACGTCACTTAGCAGGAGATGTAACATTTTGGCCAAATTTATCACTTGGTTTTAGTAAAATCCAACTTACTTTAATTAAGTGTTACCCAGGTGTAACTTTTATTTCCACCAGTTCTCTTGGTCAAAATTATATCACTTTGAACTTATGGAATTTGGTAAAGGTCAAAGTTCCAATATCATCCATATTCAACTCTTAAGTCCAAACACCAAGTCCCTGATTTAATGATACTAATTATTATTAACCAAAATATTTTGGCCAGAGACTTTGATTTTGAGTTGTTCGGTTGACCGTGATGTTAACCCCATACAAATGAAAAGACGAATCCTCCAGTGAATGGTGTTTCATTTCAATACTTCCACTCGGCCTAACTATAGTCACTCGATGAACACCGTGCCATGATTTGATTATAATCAAAGCAGAGCTTTCATATTGAAGATTGACATTATTCTCAAGTGATCGAACTATGTAAATCGCTCACATCGATATTTTCTATTTGACCTTAGTTATATTAGCCAACAGAAAATTATAGAGTGAGTCATTCCATAATTATCCAATAAATATCAACATGTAACCATATGTGCCTCCAACAGTCTTGAGTAATACACTACCCAACATTTGGAGATTGTTACATACTTTAGTCTCAATGAATTTATCAATATCCAATTTTGAGATATCTTGACTAGGAATATCTAAAATGGTATATTTATTTTCATTGTAATAAACTACTCACAGTCACAACACTTTGTAAGCATTATCATAAAACATACCATTTATGGATTTTCTATCAAAATATACTTTTAATTAGTTAATTAATATAATACATTATATCAAGTATATAACGATTGAAAAAACCTTTTATTTTGGACAAGATTGATTATCGAGTTAGATATATGTAACAAAGTACATAACTACTCCTAAGGCCTACTCTTATTCTATCAAAATCTTCGTTAAGATTAGCATGATCCTATTCTAGCGTATACCCATAATATTCTAGATCAAAATCTTTAGTTATTTTAGCTATTTTATTTTTCCTAGGTTTAGATTAAATTTCCTTGGCATGTTTATCATTTCTAATTATTGGAATACTATCAGTAAATATGCCCTTATTATTTCTTAGTTTAAATCGAAAAATGTATTCAAAGAAATAAGTATCATTTGCCTTGATAATAACAAGAGGATTTAAATCAAAAAATCTACATGCTTTGATATTAATTGCATATGAAATAAAAACACATCCATATGCTTAATTTGCTAATTTAATTTTTTTACGATCTGGAATATGAACATAAAGTTCTAAAATAAGATTAGTTAAATTTATGATTTTTAAAAATCTCAAAAGGTGAAGTTTTGCATTTAGATTAAGGAATTTTATTTAACAATAGAAAACATCGATAAAATTTCCCTCCAACAAAAATATTGCATTAGAATTTTATAAAATAATTACTAATAATTCGGTGGAGATCCTACTTTTTCTTTCAGCTTTACAGTTCATTTTAAGTGAATATGGTGCGGTTCTCTCATGAATTATACCTGTAACTTATAAATGCAGTGCATAACTACATTCATATTATGTTTCTCTATTACTACAAAGTCATTTAATTTTCTTATTGAATTGTTTTTCCATTCAGTGACAAATAGCTCAGACATTTCTAATGCATCACTTTTATTTTGTATTAGATAAATATAAGTGAAATCAAAACAGTCATAAAGTTAATGTTATCAAGTAACGTTTACCATCCTTAGTTGATGTTTGCGCTAAAAATGGTCACAGATACCAAATTGTAGTTGAAAGTACCAACTCACAGTCACATTTCATAGTTCAAAGATAGAATATATGAAGAGGATATAAATATGAAGAACAACAAAAATTAAAAAGAAAGCGGTAAAAAGACGAGATTTATAGTGGTTCGGCTGACTATGGCCTAAGTCCACTTCAAAATTTTCCTTTTTATTGCTAGAGAATTGATTAGAGTTACAATCCAAAGTTTTTCAAAACAATAATGGCAGAACAACCTTTAGGTAGAAGATGAAGGAAAATAGAATGAGAATCCCTTTTCTGAAGCCCCGCCTGTTGTACTTATAGGAAAAATCCTGGTTACTGGGCTTCTTGAGTGATACGGGCCCACCAGAGCCACAGTCGAGTCCATATTATCGACTACTGTTTTCCTTGAGTATACATCATGCCGACCCCATGAAGCTCACGTCATGACCTGAAGCAGTCTTCATATTGACCCGAAGCACACCTGATTCTGACTCGAAGTAAAAACATATCGATCCCCAGCCTTCAATATGCCAACCCGAAGTTTACATGCAGCAGACCCGTGGAAAACACATAGCCGACCTAAAGCGAAATGATGATGCCGATCCCTTGCATTCTCTAGTGCATATCCCTTGAGTATGCCAATCCGACCTAATGCCGACCCGAAGAAACTTGAATGCCGACCTAAAGTATATACCTTATGCTAATCCCTTAGGTGGATTTCGAGCCCATATCCTAACGCCGACCCCAAAACACTAGGCCGACCCGAGGAACTTTGGATGTCGACATGACGCCTGATGGATGCCAACCCGAAGTTAGTTACAAAGCTCATGAAAACATGCTAACCTGAGCGACCCAAAGCAAGGCCCTCTTTGACTCAAAGTAACCACCATGAAAACTCGAAGTAAACCCAAGTGTGATTCGAAGCAAACTCCAAGCAACTCGAAGCGATTCAAATTTTGTCAAAAATCGTATTCCTAGTATCCCATGCTTTTTGCCCATCGAGTATGCCAAATCATGGCCTCATAATCATGTTTATCATTCGTGATTGATCATCCATTCAAATAAAAACCATAATATTTCAGCCTCGATAACCAAGCAGTCGTTTGAGTTAAATCCACCTGTCTAGGGCCTTGCCAAAAGGTGGGTTAACATTTGCCCCCTAAAGCTTGCCTTGCTATTGGAAGGCATGTTTTGAATAGCTTCAAAATTGATATCCAAAGTCCATATTCCATCCATAATCATATCATCCAATCCATTACCAAGCGACTCCATTTAAGTCTGATAGCCAAATCTGTGACTGTTCCGAGTCGTTATCAAGTCTTAAATCCATACCAAATTCATTAACCGAATACACGATCTCTCCGGACCGTTTTATCCAAATCTAGGACCACTTCGAGTCCGATCCAAATATGGGGACCTCTCAGGGTCCGAAATCAAATCCGGGACATCGTCGGGTCCATATCCAAATCAGGGACCACATCGGGTCCTTAGCCAAATCTCAGCTGTTCGAAGCCATAATACGAATCCATATCACATCTTGGACGTCAGTAATCGAATCCTACGATCTTTTCGGAACGTTGACGGCCTCTCTAGACCCTTACTAAGCTCGATCCAAACTTAACGATTGAATAGGCAGATCATGTTGCGCTCCGAAGAAGCAACCTTGTAACAACCCTGTATTTTGTAATTATTTTATTGTATATTTTAATTATTTTTAATGTAAGATTTTTATTTAAAAACTTATTTTACTTATTTGAAATGATTAAATTTATTATTTAAATATAAATCTTGATTTTATATGAGTTATAATTCCAAACTTGTGTAAGTTGAATATTTGCATGAAATGCTGATTTTGGTCAAGTTAGTCAAACTGTGACTTTCAACTTAAAATTTTAAAAGTTTAAAAATTTAAATTTTTTTCTTTTATTATGAAAGTACATAAAATTTTAAGAACACCACTTTTCGTTTCGTTGAAATTGGATGTAAATTGTGAAAGTTACCCTTTACAATATTGTGCGTATATAGGGTTATTTAACAATAACTATTTTAAATTGTATAAATTACTTCTTCTTTGTTTTATTTTACTTTAATATGTGATAATATGTTATATAATGTATATTTCGACTTTTAAGTATTTTTAAAATGATAATATAATTTTTCTAAAGTTCACTTGAATTTATTTCTAATTTTAAAAGCCTAGTCTACAATTTTAAGCCATTTTCTTAATTTAATTATATATAATTAAAATTTATTTATTTATTTTATGAACTCACTGTTATTTGCTGTGTTTTACTTTATTTTATTCATTTTACATATATTTAAATTAAAGTAAATTTTTCCAAAGTGTATTGAAGTTATTTCTAATTCTTAAGTCAAGTTTTCATTTTCTGTGCTATTTTTCTTATATTAATCATATCTAATTAATATTTAATTATTAATATTTTGTTTATCTGTTATATTTTCGAATTTTAACTGATATTTTAATTATTTTCAGTTATTTAGATGTATATGAATATATATATATAGGAAGTTTAAAAGGTTTGAAAGCAAAGAAACGTAAAACCGTTTTAACGTTTCTTCTTCCGTTTCTTTTCCAATTAATAGATTTAATTTCCTTTGACCGTTCCTTTCTTTATTGTAGCTGTGCATTTCTTACCTCATTTTTACATGAAAACATTCCTTTCCACTTCATAATAATTTTATAATGAAATGTATAACTTTCCAAGACTAACAGTGATTTATGCACAATTTTAGAACACTGTTTGGTATTTTTAAGGCATTTTCTTCATTATTTTATATTTTTTTCAAATTATACTATTTGTTACCTCATATTTCTAATTGATTTCGGTTTGTAAAGTATTTTCTTCTGAAATTTTGTTTATGTAAAGTTTTAAAAGGAAAAGAATATGGAAGATTGTAAATCACTTTGAAACGTAAGCCCTTTTATTTGCCCAAACCCTTCATTTCCTTAAACTCCTCAAGTAATTGCCTTAGCCATGTAAAACCCTAATGTAGCCGTCATCTCATTAGGTTTTCACGTGAAAAAAAAGATCGTTTTCATTTGTTTCTCCAGGCTTCAAAGATCTGGTAATGGCTTCCCTTTCTTTTTCTTACTTTTCTACTTGTTTTCCCTAAATTTTAATTTTTTTTCATTTATTTAAAGACTTTGGCTTTTTTTTTCTTAAAAATCTAATTTTGGAAATTTTCTTGAAATGATTTCTGATCATTTGTCCAAATAAAAATAAACAATGTCTGAAAATTTGATTTGGATAAAAAGTGTAACTTTAATAGAAATTCTAAATTTTATAATTCTAAAGGCAAATTTTTCATCTTGAACTGTATACAATTGTGTAGCATTTGTTTCACTTTTTTTTTGGTCATATTTGTTGTATACTTTTAAAAAAAAAAGTTAGTAATAATTAGTGTGAAACGGGAAATAAACTTTACATTTCTTTTACATATGTTTACATCTGTTTCTTAACTTTATATTTAACAATCAATTGGATGAAGCTAAATCAAATGTTATTAACTATGGTATAATAGCTATTAAACTTTTGTTTAAAGTGATGGTTTATTTTTCCTAATAGAAATGTTAGTATTTCAAATTTATTTAATAAGAGAAACAAATTAATTTGTACGTTACTTTGGGAATATATTTAATTGTTGCTCTTGCCTTTTCGTTATCTATTTGGTTTTTTTTTCTTGCGTTAACAATGCAAAGTTTTCAGTCGTATATTCTCTTTTGAGAATCCAAAATCTTGCTCAAATCTTGCCTTAAATCATTTCCGTGTGTGAATTATTTCTTTCCCTCTTGCCTCCCATACGTTTCCACCTATTAAATGCCTTAATTGCCTCTACCGTTCAAGCATTTTTCTCTTGCCTGCCCTCTACATAAATTAGTGAGCAAATGTTAATATATATTTCACGTTCAAAAGTTCCATACCATAAATTATTCATTTTGCTTCCATCAAAATTTGCGTAAGCATCTCCTAAAAGTATGAACCGGCGCATGCTTTTCCTTTCATTTTTTTCTCTTTTTTTTCTTTTTTTTTTCTTTCTTTCTTCTTTTCACTCTTGTTTTATTTCATTTGTTCTCCTTTCATTGTTTTGCTTTGGGCTGTTGATACAAAATCATATCTTGGCTATCTTTCAACTCAAATCAAAAGTCGTGAAATTGTGCTTGTCGTGCCTTTGGAGTCGTGCTTGTATGTTGTTTTGGTCTCTAGCTTTGAAAAAGGTGAGTCTTTTCTGAGATATATACTTATGAAAAGTGGATTGATGACAAGTGTTTAGTAATGTAAAATGTTTATGCAAGTTAATGATGATCATATGATATGCTATGCCGTGTTATTACCATGTTATTATCATGTTAAAACTGTTAATTTTCACCTGACATCTGATACATGACTGTATATTGTGATATTGACGTTGTTTATATTATTTCTGTATATGATCACACTGCAAGTCCCCTGTTAGGATAAAAAATCATTATGGGCTGAAATGATAGGCCTGAGTTATTTTATTTATTTATTTAAACTTGGGATTGCGGGTTTGAAATGATAGAACCCGGATTTTTACCTTTTAAACCGCGGATTGAAATGATACATATCCGTATCACTTGACCTAGGTTAGAAAACTATATACAGACCCGTGGTTATTCTATAAAGTGCTTTGAATATTTTAAGTATTTTAAAAATATAAAATTATGAAATTTTATTTAAATAGATTTTGAAAGGTTTTAAAATAAATAAATTATGATTTTTCTATGTGTTAAAAATGTAATTTATGAGTGGATTAACTGGATTTTGAAATATAGTTATGTTTGAAATTTGGAATTTTGACTAAAAATGATAATTAAGTTACATGAATAAAATGGACTTTAATTTTTTTTGGAAATGGTAAATTTGATAAATTGATTTATATTTGAATTTAAGTGATTTATTAAAGAATTATTGATTTTCTATAAATTTAAGTGGTTGAATAAATGACTCTTGAAAATGAAATTTTAAAATATAACTTGACTTGAAAATGTGAAATTTGAGTTTTAACTAAAGATGTTAAATTAATCAAATAAACTGGAAGTTAGTTAAATTTGTAAACTGGTGATATAAATCTGAAACGTATAGGTTTTAATTTATGAAAGAAACGTATAGGGTTTAATTTATGAAAGAAACGTATAGGTTTTAATGTATGAAAGAAACGTATAGGTTTTAATTAATGAAAGAACGTATGGTGTTCAAATTAATGATAGGAACATGTAAATTCCTAATTAATGAAAGAATGATATAAGTTTTAATTAATGAAAGAAACGTATAAGTTTTTAGTTAATGAAAGAAACGTGTAAAGTCCTAATTAATGAGAGAACATGAAAGTTTTAATAATGCAAGAACATGTAAAGTTTAATAAAGAAAGAAACATGTAAAGTTTTAAATAGTATGGTATTGATTTAATTAATAAATGTTCATTATTGTAATAGGAATATAAAATTTTAAAACGTACATTTGACACGTAGATTTTAATCAATGTAATGGTGTATTTTAAATTGATTAAAATGATAAATGTTACTTATTGTAATAATAATGTAAGTTAATAAGGTGCTTTTAACTTAACATAAGAATTTCGGTTTAAATTGTATATTACAGTAAGAAAGTTTATTTAACTATAAGGCTATGATAAATTGGCATGTTAAAATTTTAAGCTTATCAATACTTTGATTATATACAATGTAAAGTGGAAAGTAGTACATTCCAAAAATGCTACGATTCCTTAAGGTAACATTTCCAAAATGCTATGATAATTTAAAGGAATATTTCAAGTTTAATAAATTTAACGAAATATTCAATGAAAATTTGGGTTTTATTTGAATGATATAATATTGAATTATTTTGGAAATGGAAATGATACAATTGTGATATTGTTTTGAAATGAGTATGATATTTTGGTCTTGAAAGTATAAATTATTTGAAATAAATATTCATGGGTCATAATAACGATTGGTTGTTAAAGAGACCGGGATCGGATATTGTCTTATAGCCGGACAATACCGAAAACCACTTTAACAACTGTGTACGCGGTGGAGATTCCAGAATGAAGTAGGATGGTGGCGACGTTCTCGAGGTATGTTACGTGGACCCAACTCCCGTGAGTTGGCATATATGACTAAAACAGGAGCTATACCGGGCTACACAAAGGGTCGCACCCTTTCATCGAGCATGCTCCATCGGAGACTATTCTATTACTGTTGTGATTCGATTCGGTGGCGCCACTTTGATTCGGGGGTATTGTTCGAGGTGGGCGGAAGCTGCTGGCTTGCCGTCACCACCGGTCCGGGAGTGCAAACGGTGTATCCACCCTGCCATTTCCTTGCGTGCCGTGTCATATCCTTATATCAAGCCCACTACGATTTTGGTTTTAAAGATCCGACCGCGTTAAGGTTCACCATCCCCTTAACGCTATTTTCTATATGATTATACTTTACTGATTAGACACTACCGTATATAGCGTATATTACTACATAGTAAATAGTTTAACGGATCCTTAGAGGATGGGCGGTCCCAAGCATCCTTTAAGTTACTGATGCATTTTGTTACTGTTCACTTGAGTTGATTTACGGTTTATAAGTATTTATGTCCTGACTCGAGGGTTTTGTGTTTTGCTTGATGCTCGAGTCAGATTGATTGAGTTAGCATTCAAGATTCACCTTCGGAGTTGGAGCTTTCCTTGAAGATCCAGCCTTCTATATTTGTTTCAGTGATGTATCTTGTTACTCTTCTGTTGTATCTCATTTAACTCTGATGTATCTTATATTTTTTTTAGTAGCTTCATGAACTACTATCTCTTTTACTTCCGCTGCATTATTATATACTCTGTGTCTGTGATCTGTGATTTTATTTACTGTATATTCTGAGGTTTGCCAAAATTTTATTTACAACGCGGTATTTTGAGCAATTCAATTCCGGCATGAGTGTCTATCTATACACTTACAATGGATGCGAATGGTTGAAAATACCGGGTCGTTA
Source organism: Allium cepa (assembly GCA_030765085.1). Lineage (NCBI taxonomy): Eukaryota > Viridiplantae > Streptophyta > Magnoliopsida > Asparagales > Amaryllidaceae > Allium > Allium cepa. The sequence goes on from CM060943.1 coordinate 89,379,595, forward strand.
TAGTTGGTATCAGAGCTTTGGTAGCTCTAGGCAAAACTCAGCATATAGAGTGAATGTATTTACAGAATCACTTTCATTCGAGTTTGAATCTCTTCCCTTTTGACTCGATTCCTTTGAATTTTGGAACGTTCCCTGCGGTTCCAAAGTCCATTCTTATTCCCCGGTATTCATCTTCATTTGATTTTGGAGTATCCCACAACTCCACTTCGAGTGATCTTTATAGTGAATTGGCGGTCCCGCCAATCTCAAAAATTTTCTTGTAGGAGGGGTGAAACTCCATTACAACAGCATCGATTCACCAAAGATTTTATATCCTCGGTTTAGATGCTAGTATCTCCTATTATCCCAAACTCTAACTCTTGAGATCAAACGTAGATTTACCCCAGAAAATCCACTTCGATCTTATACTTTAAGTCACGATTGACCCGATTAAGGTTGCCCGTGATTTATTTTAGCTTATCCACCTCCCTGCTCTGTATTTAATCATCTTGTCTTTTGTTTCCAACATATTTTCAAACATTTTGAATTGTATTTGTCAATCTATATTTTTTTTATATTTTGTTGTTGGAGTTGTTGATGTTGATTTGGGTTTCCGATCGATTCGTCTGATCAACGCTATCGATAGGATTTCTAAAACACTTTGACAGAACAAACTGACACGATATTATTTTAAAATTTGGTTAATGAAATAAAATTTTGATATATATATTTATGGAACTTAATAAAATGATTCAAATTGATAATTTGAAATGATAATACTTGATTTATCATTTATTGTTCTATAAATGAATTTATAAATAATTGTTTATAAATTTATATGGGAATTTAAATGAATTTAGAAAAAGAAATTTGAGAATTTAATTTCCGATGGTTCCAAACCTTTTGTTTAAAAGTTTAAAGGGATATAATATTTAAAATATTTTCAAATAGAAATTTGTTTCCAAAGAATTTTAAGTTTAAAATTAGTACTCTTCTCTTTGTCGCTGGAAAATAACTTCGGTGATGACTGCAGCATCATCGACGTTCATTTTCAAGTTTCGAAGTGAAGAGATTGTTCTGTAGTCTTGCTACAGCTTTGTTTTGGGAACTTAAATTGATTTGAATTTCTAAAATATGACTTAATTTATAATATATATAGATATATGATTGAAATTTGATTTGACATATTATATATATATATATTATTACTTATCTCTAAATGGTTTGAAGAAATTGAAAATTTAATTCTTAAATTTTATTTTTAACAATAATTTCAATTATAAAAAGAAAATCAAATTTTTTTGGATAAATGATTAAACTTGAGATAATTGAATTGGAAAGTTTTATATTGTATATTACCCAATCACATTGTTAACTTCTGGAAAAAGAAGAATTAAATTTATTAAATACATTGTGAGTGTAATAAATGATTATTTTTCAAACCCATGGTTTTGAAATTTGTTAATTTATGATGATTGGATAATAAGATAATGAAATTTGAGATAGTTAAGATTTATTTAACTTGTGTAAAGATTTATTCTCTATTTGAGTTGAAATTTCCATGCTTTCAAATCTTTTTCCTTATTTTGTTTTCCAAACTATTTTTTTTGTTATCCTCCTCCTCCTTATCTTGCTATAGATTGGTATAGGAATCTTTCTATAATCTTTGATAGATCTTTGGTAATCATTTTGAATCCACCTTTTTCGTGCTTCTGTTCTTAATTTTGGAGAATCTTGGAAAGATCAGCTCCACCTTGTAAAACTTACCTATAACAATAGCCAGCATGTATAATTTCATTCTCCTTGTCATCTTGTCCTAACCTTATTTCACTCTATCTTTTTCTGTGCTTTCTCATACCTTATTCCTTTTCGGGGACGAAAAGTTTTGAGTTGGGGAGAGTGTAACAACCCTGTATTTTGTAATTATTTTATTGTATATTTTAATTATTTTTAATGTAAGATTTTGATTTAAAAACTTATTTTACTTATTTGAAATGATTAAATTTATTATTTAAATATAAATCTTGATTTTATATGAGTTATAATTCCAAACTTGTGTAAGTTGAATATTTGCATGAAATGCTGATTTTGGTCAAGTTAGTCAAACTGTGACTTTCAACTTAAAATTTTAAAAGTTTAAAAATTTAAATTTTTTTCTTTTATTATGAAAGTACATAAAATTTTAAGAACACCACTTTTCGTTTCGTTGAAATTGGATGTAAATTGTGAAAGTTATACCCTTTACAATATTGTGCGTATATAGGGTTATTTAACAATGACTATTTTAAATTGTATAAATTACTTCTTCTTTGTTTTATTTTATTTTAATATGTGATAATATGTTATATAATGTATATTTTGACTTTTAAGTATTTTTAAAATGATAATATAATTTTTCTAAAGTTCATTTGAATTTATTTCTAATTTTAAAAGCTTAGTCTACAATTTTAAGCCATTTTCTTAATTTAATTATATATAATTAAAATTTATTTATTTATTTTATGCACTCACTGTTATTTGCTGTGTTTTACTTTATTTTATTCATTTTACATATATTTAAATTAAAGTAAATTTTTCCAAAGTGTATTGAAGTTATTTCTAATTCTTAAGTCAAGTTTTCATTTTCTGTGCTATTTTTCTTATTTTAATCATATCTAATTAATATTTAATTATTAATTTTTTTTTATCTGTTATATTTTCGAATTTTAACTGAGATTTTAATTATTTTCAGTTATTTAGATGTATATGAATATATATATATAGGAAGTTTAAAAGGTTTGAAAGCAAAGAAACGTAAAACCGTTTTAACGTTTCTTCTTCCGTTTCTTTTCCAATTAATAGATTTAATTTCCTTTGACCGTTCCTTTCTTTATTGTAGCTGTGCATTTCTTACCTCATTTTCACATGAAAACATTCCTTTCCACTTCATAATAATTTTATAATGAAATGTATAATTTTCCAAGATTAACAGTGATTTATGCACAATTTTAGAACACTGTTTGGTATTTTTAAGGCATTTTCTTCATTATTTTATATTTTTTTCAAATTATACTATTTGTTACCTCATATTTCTAATTGATTTCGGTTTGTAAAGTATTTTCTCCTGAAATTTTGTTTATGTAAAGTTTTAAAAGGAAAAGAATATGGAAGATTGTAAATCACTTTGAAACGTAAGCCCTTTTATTTGCCCAAACCCTTCATTTCCTTAAACTCCTCAATTAATTGCCTTAGCCGTGTAAAACCCTAATGTAGCCGTCATCTCATTAGGTTTTCACGTGAAAAAAAAAGATCATTTTCATTTGTTTCTCACGGCTTCAAAGATCTGGTAATGGCTTCCCTTTCTTTTTCTTACTTTTCTACTTGTTTTCCCTAAATTTTAATTTTTTTTTATTTATTTAAAGACTTTGGCTTTTGTTTTCTTAAAAATATAATTTTGGAAATTTTCTTGAAATGATTTCTGATCATTTGTCCAAATAAAAATAAACAATGTCTGAAAATTTGATTTGGATAAAAAGTGCAACTTTAATAGAAATTCTAAATTTTATAATTCTAAAGGCAAATTTTTTATCTTGAACTGTATACAATTATGTAATATTTGTTTCACTTTTGTTTTGGTCATATTTGTTGTATACTTTTAAAAAAAAAGTTAGTAATAACTAGTGTGAAACGGGAAATAAACTTTACATTTCTTTTACATATGTTTACATCTGTTTCTTAACTTTATATTTAACAATCAATTGGATGAAGCTAAATCAAATGTTATTAACTATGGTATAATAGCTATTAAACTTTGGTTTAAAGTGATGGTTTACTTTTCCTAATAAAAACGTTAGTATTTCAAATTTATTTAATAAGAGAAACAAATTAATTTGTACGTTACTTTGGGCATATATTTAATTGTTGCTCTTGCCTTTTCGTTATCTATTTGATTTTTTTTCTTGCGTTAACAATGCAAAGTTTTCAGCCGTATATTCTCTTTTGAGAATCCAAAATCTTGCTCAAATCTTGCCTTAAATCATTTCCGTGTGTGAATTATTTCTTTCCCTCTTGCCTCCCATACGTTTCCACCTATTGAATGCCTTAATTGCCTCTACCGTTCAAGCATTTTTCTCTTGCCTGCCCTCTACATAAATTAGTGAGCAAATGTTAATATATATTTCACGTTCAAAAGTTCCATACCATAAATTATTCATTTTGCTTCCATCAAAATTTGCGTAAGCATCTCCTGAAGGTATGAACCGGCGCATGCTTTTCCTTTCATTTTCTTTCTCTTTTTTTTTTCTTTTTTCTTTCTTTCTTTCTTCTTTTCACTCTTGTTTTATTTCATTTGTTCTCCTTTCATTGTTTTGCTTTGGGTTGTTGATACAAAATCATATCTTGGCTATCTTTCAACTCAAATCAAAAGTCGTGAAATTGTGCTTGTCGTGCCTTTGGAGTCGTGCTTGTATGTTGTTTTGGTCTCTAGCTTTGAAAAAGGTGAGTCTTTCTCACTCTGACATATATACTTATGAAAAGTGGATTGATGACAAGTGTTTAGTAATGTAAAATTTTTATGTAAGTTAATGATGATCATATGATATGCTATGCCGTGTTATTACCTTGTTATTACCATGTTAAAACTGTTAATTTTCACCTGACATCTGATACATGACTGTATATTGTGATATTGACATTGTTTATATTATTTCTGTATATGATCACACTGCAAGTTCCCTGTTAGGATAAAAAATCATTATGGGCTGAAATGATAGGCCTGAGTTATTTTATTTATTTATTTATTTAAACTTGGGATTGCGGGTTTGAAATGATAGAACCCGGATTTTTACCTTTTAAACTGCGGATTGAAATGATACATATCCGTATCACTTGACCTAGGTTAGAAAACTATATACAGACCCGTAGTTATTCTATAAAGTGCTTTGAATATTTTAAGTATTTTAAAAATATATAATTATGAAATTTGATTTAAATAGATTTTGAAAGGTTTTAAAATAAATAAATTATGATTTTTCTATGTGTTAAAAATGTAATTTATGAGTGGATTAACTGGATTTTGAAATATAACTTATGTTTGAAATTTGGAATTTTGACTAAAAATGATATTTAAGTTACATGAATAAAATGGACTTTAATTTTTTTTGGAAATGGTAAATATGATAAATTGATTTATATTTGAATTTAAGTGATTTATTAAAGAATTATTGATTTTCTATAAATTTAAGTGGTTGAATAAATGACTGTTGAAAATGAAATTTTAAAATATAACTTGACTTGAAAATGTGAAATTTGAGTTTTAACTAAAGATGTTAAATTAATCAAATAAACTGGAAGTTAGTTAAATTTGTAAACTGGTAATATAAATCTGAAACGTATAGGTTTTAATTTATGAAAGAAACGTATAGGTTTTAATTTATGAAAGAAACGTATAGGGTTTAATTTATGGAAGAAACGTATAGGTTTTAATTTATGAAAGAAACGTATAGAGTTTAATTTATGAAAGAAACGTATAGGTTTTAATTTATGAAAGAAACGTATAGGTTTTAATTTATGAAAGAAACGTATAGGTTTTAATTAATGAAAGAACGTATGGTGTTCTAATTAATGATAGGAACATGTAAATTCCTAATTAATGAAAGAATGGTATAAGTTTTAATTAATGAAAGAAACGTATAAGTTTTTAATTAACGAAAGAAACGTGTAAAGTCCTAATTAATGAGAGAACATGAAAGTTTTAGTTAATGTAAGAACATGTAAAGTTTAATTAAGAAAGAAACATGTAAAGTTTTAAGTAGTATGGTATTGATTTAATTAATAAATGTTCATTATTGTAATAGGAATATAAAATTTTAAAACGTACATTTGACACGCAGATTTTAATCAATGTAATGGTGTATTTTAAATTGATTAAAATGATAAATGTTACTTATTGTAATAATAATGTAAGTTAATAAGGTGCTTTTAACTTAACATAAGAATTTCGGTTTAAATTGTATATTACAGTAAGAAAGTTTATTTAACTATAAGGCTATGATAAATTGACATGTTAAAATTTTAAGCTTATCAATACTTTGATTATATACAATGTAAAGTGGAAACTAGTACATTCCAAAAATGCTATGATTCCTTAAGGTATCATTTCCAAAATGCTATGATAATTTAAAGGAATATTTCAAGTTTAATAAATTTAAAGAAATATTCAATGATTTGAAAATTTGGGTTTTATTTGAATGATATAATATTGAATTATTTTTGAAATGGAAATGATACAATTGTGACATTGTTTTGAAATGAGTATGATATTTTGGTCTTGAAAGTATAAATTATTTGAAATAAATATCCATGGGTTATAATAACGATTGGTTGTTAAAGCGACCGAGATCGGATATTGCCTTATAGCCGGACAATACCGAAAACCACTTTAACAACTGTGTACGCGGTGGAGATTCCAGAATGAAGTAGGATGGTGGCGACGTTCTCGAGGTATGTTACGTGGACCCAACTCCCGTGAGTTGGCATATATGACTAAAACAGGAGCTATACCGGGCTACACATAGGGTCGCACCCTTTCATCGAGCATGCTCCATCGGAAACTATTCTATTACTGTTGTGATTCGATTCGGTGGCGCCACTTTGATTCGGGGGTATTGTTCGAGGTGGGCGGAAGCTGCTGGCTTGCCGTCACCACCGGTCCGGGAGTGCAAACGATGTATCCACCCTGGCATTTCCTTGCGTGCCGTGTCATATCCTTATATCGAGCCCACTATGATTTTGGTTTTAAAGATCCGACCGCGTTAAGGTTCACCATCCCCTTAACGCTATTTTCTATATGATTATACTTTGCTGATTAGACACTACCGTATATAGCGTATATTACTACATAGTAAATAGTTTAACGGATCCTTAGAGGATGGGCGGTCCCAAGCATCCTTTAAGTTACTGATGCATTTTGTTACTGTTCACTTGAGTTGATTTACGGTTTATAAGTATTTATGTCCTGACTTGAGGATTTTGTGTTTTGCTTTACGCTCGAGTCAGATTGATTGAGTTAGCATTCAAGATTCACCTTCGGAGTTGGAGGTTTCCTTGAAGATCCAGCCTTCTATATTTGTTTCAGTGATGTATCTTGTTACTCTTCTGTTGTATCTCATTTAACTCTAATGTATCTTATATTTTTTTTAGTAGCTTCATGAACTACTATCTCTTTTACTTCCGCTGCATTATTATATACTCTGTGTCTGTGATCTGTGATTTTATTTACTGTATATTCTGAGGTTTGCCAAAATTTTATTTACAACGCGGTATTTTGAGCAATTCAATTCCGGCATGAGTGTCTATCTATACACTTACAATGGATGCGAATGGTTGAAAATACCGGGTCGTTACAAACCTATCCCTTGCACTCTGGTTCAGTATCCTTGAACATTAAGCAGTGCCCTAGTCCTCCTAGACCAATCGTAGCCTCTCCAGGCTCTTGTTAGATCCCATCCTGTCACTCTTCGGTGAAAGGGAAACAACGTCGAGCGATTCGATCCTGTCACTCCTCGACGAAGCGGCGTCACTCTCTTCAATCTGGTTCAATATCCTTGAACATTAAGCGATGCCATGGCCTAAGTCCTATACTAATTACAGCCACTCCAGGCTCTTACAGGATCCCACCTGATCACTCTCCGGTGAAGGGGAAACAACGTCGAGCAAGCCGATCCTGTCGCTCTCTGGCGGAGCAGTGTCACTCCCTGCACTCTTTTTTAGTATCCCTGAACATTAAGCGATTAATTTCCAACTTACTTCCATTATCCGTCTCGTAACTCTCTGGTTAGAGGTTTTTTTCATAAATTCCAAATCCATTTATTAAATCCAAATTTTAATTGTTTAAGAAACAAGAAAAAATGGAAAAAGCCAAGTGCTGCCTCTCTAGGCAGGGCAGTCTATTACCATCTCAGAGCATGCCTGGGAATTCTCCGGTCCCCTTACATGTGTAAGTGGCATAGCTGCTTTATTTTTGAGACAAGATCGGGAAAATTATTTGATGACTAAAGTTTAAATCCTAAACTCAGCCCTTGCCATCACGATCAACCGATGACGAGTCGTGATCCCAATCTAGGGTCGTTCCTATTTGATGTAGGCGGTAGTTGCTCCTGTTCTACCACTCTCGTCCAATTCCTCACTTAATGTCACAATCTGTCGCTCCTAACATGTTCCTCCACCACATCCTTCAAGTGGCAGCATTCATCCATGGCATGCCCTTCTAGCTCATAGAATAGGCAGTAACTCTCGCTCCTGCGCTTTCGTTCTGTGGGATTCCTCCTGGGTGGTCTCCGATAGGGAAGCTTCCCTCGTGTTTCCAAGTAAATCCATTCCAGATTCTCTATCAAGTCCGTGTATGTTGAAAATTTGGGTTCCCGATCTCTCCTTCATTAGTTGGAACCACCATATCCGTCGTCCTACTTTTGCTTTCCTTTATTAATCCCATGTGCTTCTCAGACATTCCTTCGTCTTGCACGACATTTACCTCCTGTTTTTTCGGTGCGTGAATCCTCTAAGCGAATAAATATTTCTGCCTCATGGTAGAACTCCCCAAGATCATGTGGTTGATCCCTTGCCAAAGAATCCTTGAACACGGTGCCTTTTGTAATTCCTACTACTGCCGCTATCAAAATCATTGATGGATCCGGACAATCCAACGAAGCCACGGCTGCATTGAACCGCATTATAAAATTCCCCATAGACTCTCCAATCCTTTGCTTCATTGATGCCAATGTCATTGCATTCTTGGGTCACATCACGTGGACCTTGAGCTGTCCCATGAAGCATTCCACTAGCTCACCCCATGTTCTGACCGATCCATTCTCTAGCTGCCTAAACCAGAGCACAGCCAAATCCGTCAAGTATATAGGAAAACATCTTGCCATCACTTCCTCATATGCCCAAGCACTTCCATATGCTAGATATATCTAGTTACATGCATAGTTGGGTCTGGTTTCCATCATAGGTCTCCAGTGTTGACAATTTTAATTCTGGAAGGTTCCTTTCTTTTTTGATATTCGGAGTGAACGGACTCCGACTGACTTCCTCCAAGCCTCTTCTCGTTAGCCCTCCTCTCATAATACTTCTTATCAATCCTACCATCCGCTAACCTCCATCCGAGGGTGGCCCTATGTTTGCACCTCCACCCTGCTCCTATGTCCTGGAGAGTATTCTGGGTAGTACTCATGTCGCTTATTCACATTAACGTTGGCCCTATCTTGCTGAGCTCCATTTACCAATCTTCCAATATCCGATTCTGGTGGGTTTCCCCCCAGCCTTTTCCTGTTCCCTTCATGCTCTCTTTGATTATGAACCTGACCTCCAGAGATCTCTGCAGTTTCGACTCCTTGCTCTATATTGCCACAAGCTGCGGTTGATCCATTTCCTAGGTCCTGTGTCCCAACCATTCCCATCTGCCTGAAGAGTTCCTGCATCATCTCTTCCTACCTTTTCAACACCTATTCCCGCATAGAATCCACCATAGTTTGCATCTCATCCCTTGTGATGTAGATGGATGCTTGATCTGATCTTGCTTTGGAGGAAGCCTCTTGACTTCCCTCTTGATGGCCCCTTTCTATCACCTGCCTCCTTGCTGATTGCTTAACCATAGCTTCCAAAATCCAACTTTCTAAGACTTTAAAATAGAAATCCAAGCTTCAAAATCCCTGAGTTCTAGCTCTCTCAGTGAAAGAACCAAAATGTTTGCACCAAAAATTGTCGCAAACACCCAATTGCAGTCGAAAGTACCAACTCACAGTCATAGTTCATAGATAGAATATATAAAGAGGATATAAATATGAAGAACAACAAAAGTTAAAAAGAGAGTTGTAAAAAGATGAGATTTATAGTGGTATGGTTGACTTTGGTCTATGTCCACTCCAAAAATTTCCTTTTTATTGCTAGAAAATTGATTACAGTTACAATCTGGAGTTTTTTGAAACAATAATGGCAGAGCAGCCTTTAGGTAGAAGATGAAGGAAAACAGAATTGTAATCCCTTTTCTGAAGCCCCGCCTGCTGTATTTATGGGCAAGATCCTAGTTACTAGGCTTCCTGAGCGATACGGGCCCACCAGACCCATGGTTGAGCCCATATTATCGACACTGTTTTCCTAGAGTATACAACATGCCGACCCCAAGAAGCCTGAGTCATGACCCAGAGCATTCTTCATATTGATCCGAAGCACGCCTGATCTTGACTCGAAGTAAAACAGCCGATCCACGCCTTCAATATGCCAACTTGAAGTTTACATGCAGCCGACCCGAGGAAAACACGTAGCCAACCTGAAGCGAAATGATGATGCCAATCCCTTGAGTATGCCGAGCTGACCCAATGCTGACCCGAAGAAATTTGGATGCCGACTCGAAGTATATGCCCTATGCCGATCCCTCGGATTGATGCCGACCCCATATCCTAATGCTAATCTTAAAACACAATGCCGACCCGAGGAACTTTGGATGCCAACCAGAAGCCTGATGGATGTCAACTCGAAGTGAATTGCGAAGCTCATGAAAACATGCCGGCCTGAGTGACACGAAGCAAGGCCCTCTCTTATTTGAAGTAACCACCATGAAAACTCGAAGTAAACCCATGTGTGACTCAAAGAAAATTCCAAGCAACTCGAAGCGACTCAACTTTTGTCTAAACTTGTATTCTAAGTATCCCATGCTTTTTGTCCATCGACTATGCCGAGTCCCGGTCTCATAATCATATTTATTATTCATGATTGATCATCCATTCATCTGTTCAAATCAAATCCATAATATTTCAGCCTCGATAACCGAGTAGTCGTTTGAGTTAAATCCGCCTATTTACGGCCTTGCCAAAAGGCCGGTAACGGTTAATGTACCATAAATTCACATATATCAGAATATATTAAAGCTAAAGATTTTGAATCCCTAAATAAATATTCATGTGGGGTCTTATTTATTTTAGTTTGGCTAAAAAAATCCATATTTATCTGAATTATTTTTGGATACTTTATGGATTAATCCTAAATTACTCATGTCATGAATAAGTCGTTAACTAACGTGACAAAGTCTAGCATGTTGAATATTAAAATTACACAACATATAAAAAGAAGTACCAATTTTATTGCATTTAACATTCTATATATAACATAACCTTTACCAACAAAAACATCATTCTCAGTGATGGTATGCAAACCAAACCCTATAGTTTGAGTAAAGCCAGCTTTATTTAACAAAAACCAGACACTAAATTCTAACTCATCTCTAGAATATGCATCCCATCTTTCAGCAATAACGTCTTTTCAGAGGTGAATTTCAACTCCACATTCTCATTTTCATTAATAGTAGTCGTGTGAGAGTCTTCCAACTACACTTTCATATCATCAACAACTCTGTATGTTTGAACATATCATGACCATAATAGACTTGATGAGAAGCACCAATGTCTACCCACCACCCTTTCGATCCACCTAATAGGTTGATCTCATATATCATAGCTACTAGGGCCTCTTGAATTAGGTTAGCCTGTAGTAGATGATTTGGCCTGTTTCGACACTTGCGTGCCATATGACATGACTTACCATAGTTGTTACAACTATCTAGTGCCATTCTGATGTTTGTTCCAAGATTGATATTATAGTTTCAATTATGTTTACGGTTTTGATTTTGGAAAATTTTCATAGTGGTTTCAGAACTACATTTGTAGATTTCTTAGTGTTGTTGTTAGAAAGACATGCATCTCATTGTTTTGGTCTTGTTTTCAGGCCTTCTCCTCAATACGGAGACAAGTACTCCAACTTTCTAAGTTTAGTCTTATGCCTAAGAATGTCTTTTAAGTCTTTCTAAGTAGGCTAATTTATCTATAAAAAAACTACTTAAAAATTTTCAACTAAAGTCATACCTTTCGAGATGATTTGATGCACAATCTTTTGAAGCTCATGGGACTGCACCTCTAATTATTTGTCAATTATCATTTGGAACTTCAAATAGTGGCCAAATGCATATTTTTTGCACCAGCTTCCTCAATGTTTATTTATTTTGTAGTGCATCTCAGATCTCTTTTTTCGATTTGTTAGAGTTGTAATAGTCATACAATTTGTTGCTTAAGCCATTAAGAACATAGCTTTTGCAGAAGTAGTCATGGTCATGCCAACCCTACCGTACTTTTATCTAGTTGCCTATTTGTTGTTCAGGAAGAGCTAGTTTTTAGTTGTCATAACATATAACGCCTGAAAATTGCATCTTATTCATCCATCTCTTGAATGAAGTCTTTGAAATATGAATGGTTTGTTTACATCATAGCTAACAGAGTCGTTAATTGAGGCCGTGATTTAGAAATGTCTTAAATTATTATTGCTAGATCACTAAAATGAAATTTTTACATGGTTGATTCATGTACTTTATCGCTTCCTTTAAGGAGATTCTCCACTCTTGGAAGTTACTCAAGGATGTTCGAATGCAGTGCCACCTTTAGGATAAAGCATCTCAGTCTCGCTATATCGTAGGTCTTTCGCACCAATGACCGTCGACGCACTAGCACCCTCAGTTTTTATTTTATGATATTGCTCGAAAAGAAAATTTGTAATGATAGAGGAATAAGAAAGGCATTTGAGAAAAGTATATGTAGTGCTCTGTCTCGATCCATCTGTTTATAAAAGAAAAAACTAAACATGATATTTTCTAATAGAAATATAAAATAATGGAACACATTATTGAGTAGTGAATGAATGTTCAACGGATTTGATTTTTGTAATTCAAAATAAAAGAAATGTTCAAAAATGTTATCATTTGAAAATATAAAAAAAATTCCTGCCAAAGATAAAGAATGGTACAGTACGTTATCCCAAACCAGCCTAGTCCGGGTTTGGTCGGGCCGAGTCAATCGGTCGGCGTACGCGTGTGTGATTGTCATACATAGTTTTCCTTATGACAACCCGGATTTCTACGTCATGAAATAAATAAATTAAATTAAATTAAAAATATTTGAATTTGATATTGTATAATTATTATTTTTGAAAGTAAATATTTATTTAATAGAAGTTTATTTAATGAAAGATCTTGTTTTAATAAATTGAATAAAATTAATAAATTATTTTTGAATAATAAATTGAATTAAATGTTTTAATTAAATATAAAATATATTTGAAGGTGTAAATAATTTATGTTTCATTAAATTTGTTCAAAAATAATTTTTTTGTAATAACACAAGAAATAATCAATATAATAAACAGGTATTGAAATGAATGGAATCGTGTCTATTGGAATATAATTTGTAGAATGCAGTGCAGATCAATTTAATTGCAGCATAATTATAAATTGATGGAAAGGCTATCATTAAGAAAAGTAAAGAACATAAAAATAAAAAATGGGAAAAATATAATTAAAAGAATATAATCCAAAAAGAAGCCTAAGCCGACCTATAAACATTAAACTTAACCCATTTTCTTCACCTAGCTAACCCATACCTTAATTCCTAATTTCTGCCCTAGCTTCCAAATTCAAAATATCATAAAAGATGTTAATAAAAATTCTCGAAGCCAGTCGAGCTGGCATTGGGCGAATCGATGATGCAAAAGAGGAAAAGACGATCAATGATGATTTGCGATATGGTGCAGGCGAACATCACCAGCAAGGAGAAGGAGCATGATGCTTGGTTGGAGTTACGATAAGGTGATTGCATGTTCGTGGCTGTAGCGAAGGTTGATGGAGGGACGAAATGTCAATGTGATCTAGTGGAGTGGAGCAGATTCTGCTGTGACGGAGGCAGCCGATGACTTGAGAGTAGCGATGCATGATGCAAGCATTGTGGTGAAGGCAATTTGCAGCCGCGAAGTTAAAACCGTGGTATTCTTGGTTGATGTCACTGGCAGTGTTGTGCTTGGGATGATGGTAGTTGCCGATATTGAATTCAAGCATTGTTTTAGTGAGTTTCCTCACTCACATCTATATCTTTTTCCATTATGTGTCATACACACACACATATAAGTACATGTCCTGAATAGATTACATTACTTGATTGAATTGATTGTGAATATTAGTTAAATTTCTTGATTGAGATGGGATATCGGATCAATTATGTGATATTGCATATGAATTTGGATTAGGTATTGAGATTTTATGTATGTAGGATTTTCCAAAATGCAAAGAAGACACCGTCCGATTGCATTTTGATGCATAGTTATTTTAATATGTTTGTTCATTGTATTGATGGACGGAATTTGATGTAATTTGATTCGAGCCAAACGATAAAATGTTTATTGATGCGCTCTAAGATTTATATTTTGGATATTCGATTGATTTTCTCATTTTGAAGGATTTTTGGAAGCTTCAAGGAATTGTTTATTTTGTTTTAAAATTTATTTGAAGTATATTTATAAATAATTAAAACTGATTAAGAGATAGAATAACTTGTTGTAAATTGTTTTGAAAATAAAAGCTGTTTAAAAAAAAATGAAAATATTGATTTCCAAGAGTAACTGAATGTACAGAATTTTTATAAGTATAATTGAGGGATTTTAATAATGTTTCCAAAAAGAAAATTCTCTTGAAAAGTGTATATATTTAATAAAAAGGATTAAATGAAATTTCAAAATGGGATTTTTGATTATCAAAATCTATTTTTAAAAGTTTTGGATGTTATTCTCCTTTTTATATATTTATTGGTTTGGAATTAGTTTGTTTTATGATTTTTCATAATGGGAAGGTATTATTATATTTTTTTTAAAGGAATGTATTTGCAGAGTGCATTTTTAATAAATAGGATTCAAGAGATATTTTCGAAAATGGATTTTTTAGTATACAGGTTATTTTGAAGACAAACCAATTGTGAAATATTATGGAATGGTTTTAAGTGTATTAAAATATAAATCTCTTTTCGTATATATAGTTTTATTTGAAATTGGTTGATATTGATGATTAGTTAATTCTATAAATAATGAGGACGTTGGGTAAATGGATTAGTAGTTCCAAGTGATATTAAATGCTCGGTAATAGGTATTTGGTTATTCTATTGACTCATATTATAAAATATTATTGTTTGAAGAGTGTAGTTTACTAGCTTCTAGTAAACATTCGAGTAAGAATGTGTGGTGTGAGACTCTTAAGTACATTTGTTCGCTTACTATTAGTGAGTAGATGCCACTTATATTATGGAGATGGGTTAATAATTATGATATAGTCTAGAGGTGACTTCTTATAACTTAGTAGTCCAGAGTTCTATTGCTCTCTAAGGGCTACAAGTTAGAGATATGTTGGGATTTATATATTTATCCTCTTAGGACTAGCTAGCTGAGTTATATTATATTACTCTTAAGGCTAGTAGTTGAGGAATTAGTATGTTGTGACACTCTCATTAGGATGTATGGAGTCGAGAGTATTTATTATTACTCTCATCAGGGCTTATCTTGACAAGAGTATATTTCGTTGTATCCTCTAAGGGCTAACGAGGAGAGTATCATTATCTATTATTAGCGCTAGTATTTAAGGATTTGTTATATTGAGATGCTCTTATCAAGATCTATATAGTAGATAGTGATTACTCTTATCAAGAGTTCTATAGTCGAGAGTATTTGATGCGGCTATCAATAGGGCTTATTGAGTCAAGAGTAGTTATTGTCACTCTCATCCAGACTCCTAGAGTCGAGCGTACTTGCTATCACTCTCATTAAGACTTATATAGTTGAGAGTATTTGTCAGGAATCTATGTCATAGACTTCATGCCACTATGGGGAGCTTGTGAATTAAACCCACCAGATAGGCTTGTTATCCATCATAGCGGTCCTGATTGCGGGGTCACGCCTTGGATCCATGATGTCACCTTGTTGTGTTTGTAGGTTGAGAGGTATTTCTTCCATTAAATCCATTGCCTCTGCAGTTGTAATTGGGCTAGTCCGTAGTGGATGTTATGGGTGAATTTAATTTTTTATTTTTTTATTTTACTAGATCTTTTTTGGATCTATAAAGGCTAATTAATTTACAACATTTCTAGTTTTATTTAGATAAAATCCATTATTTTATTTAGATTCATAAATTACATGGAGTTATATTTAATTTATATTAATGCATATAAATGTACACATATATATCATATGTATGTATGTATGTATGTACGTATGTGCATGTGTAACATGATAACCCATGCAAGGTACAACATGTCTGTTTATAAATGTTAAGATATACATCGCAACAGACATGTTAGCTTATCCGATACGTAATGTATGTTGTCTAAATATACGTAAGTATACAAATTATTACTTATATATAAATATTATAAATATGAATATACATACATACACACACACATAATATGTTAATTTTGTTTCAATAATTTTAAATGTAAAATATTTAAGTGTGTGTGTACATATTTATATATATATATTTGTGTGTGTGTGTGTATAATTTATAAATACTATACATGAATACATGTATGCATATTATTATAATATATCTTTTAAATATAAATAAGTTATTTAAACATTAAAATAATATATATATATATATAATAATTATTTATCAAACCGTGAATAATATACGTACCAATATATAAAATGATAGAATAAATATTTCTTTATTTAAAGTAATATACGTGCACATACACATAAATATAATTATAATATATATATATATTAATTTACACAATTATTTTTTATAAATTCCAAATAACGTGTACAGCACAATAAAAATTTATTATTAACTTTATTTATTTAAAATATATTTTTAATTAAATATTAATTTGAAATTACATAAAATATTAATAAAAAAATTTAAAATATTTTTTTTGACTTAAAATTTATGGTAATACATATATGATATTTTACAGTTTGATAAAATTTTCCATATTTTTCGTTCAAATTTTACTTTTTATTATTTGATTAATTTTTATCCTATTCTAATAATAATTTTTAAAAATAGAAAATTGATTTTTTTTATTTTTTATTTTTTGCCGAGAGTTTATCTTATTATAAGCTAATTCTGTAAAATTTAAAAAATGATTTACGTAACATATTTTATTTTATATGATTGATTTATGTAGTATATTGATTTAAATAAAAATAATCATAAATAATTGTAGAAAATAATTTTTTTCTAACGTTAGTTACTATTGCTATACAGTTATACGTGTAAAATTTTATGATCAATTTTAACTATAGAATCATATTGTAATTAGACGTATACCATATATGTATAATTAAATAATATATATAAATTAATAAAATACAAATATATATATATATAAAATAAGCGGCTGTAAAGATTTTATATAAAAAAAATTAGTTTTTAAATTTGTAAGCATATATATATATATATACACACAAATATAACTAAGCTAACTTGTGACAACATTAATACACATCAGAATCGTCACCTAACTGTCAATATAATAATAATATATGAAAAAAGAATTATTATTTAGAAGATTATAAACTATAATTGAGTGGAAATCATACCTAAGAACCAAAACCTTACTGCATACCTCGAAAGGATGGACTCTCCTCGTTGAAACCTTTTTTGAGTTGGCAGATTGTTAGTACTTGAACTGTAGACATTCAACTATCGAATAGCAACTAAATTGATCTAATTTGTGCTTAAGGTATTAGAGAGGTGGGAGAGGGTAGATCGACCAATAAAGGAATATGGATGGAGGGTACAAAAATTTCCTTATCAAAAGGAAGAGAAGATGTTTTAACAGAGGAACGAAAGGAAAGAGTTTAGGATCATATCTTTTAATCAATCTCCGTCCATCGCGGCCACTCATTTTCACGCCTCTTTAGCCCATCAACAAGCCGCCTCTAACCCCTTTGTTCAACCCCATCTTGGGTATAAATCAATTTAGCGCTCGAAACAATATTTTGAATTTTAAATTTAATTCAAAACGCTCATCGATATCGCATATCGATTAATGCATTTATAACTTTTATGAACACATTCAATATTTATCTATCAAATCAAAATCAAATTTATAAATAATACTTAATTTAATTGATTTATAACAATTATAAAATAATTAATCGTGTGGTCAAAGGAGAATTCATTGTTTCAGTTGTGCGACTCATCGGATGTAAATTTAATCAGCGATTAATATCGAACTATTCGAATATTAACGTTCATGTGTCACTTAGAAGGTGGTGTGATATTTTGGCTAAATTTACCACTTGGTTTCGATAAAATCCAATTTCAGTTCTTTAAGCGTTACCAGTTATGACTTTTATTTTGACACCAATTCTTTTCGTCAAAACTATATCGCTTTGGACTTGTGGAATTTAATAATGGTCAAAATTCCAATATCATCCATATTCAACTTTATAATCCAAACACAAAGTTCTTGGTTCAATAATAACAAATTATTCACCGAAATGTTCTAGGTAAACACTTTGACTTGACTTGAGTTGACCGTGTTACTAACCCATATAACCGAGGAGATGAATCCTTTTCTGAACAATGCTTCACTTCCATACTTCCACTCGATCCAACTATAGTTACTCGATGGACGTCGTGACATGATTTGACCATAACCAAAGTGAAGTTTTCACATTGAAGATCCACAATATTCTCAAATCGAGAGAACTATGTGCATCAGTCACATTGATATTTTCTATTTGACTTAGTTACATTAAAAAACAAAAAATTATCGAGTGAGTTATTTCATAGTTATCCAATAACTGTCAGTATGTAACCCTTAGCTGGCCCTAGTAGTCATGAGTAATATACTATCCAATATTTGAAGAGTGTTATATACTCTAATCTCAATGGATACATCGATATCCAGTCTCAATGCATCATAACTGGGAACATTTAAAATGGTATATATTTTTTCATTATGATAAATTACTTGCATTTACAACACTTTGTAAGTAATATCACAAAACATACTATTTATGTATTTTCTATTAAATATACTTATAATTAAATTAGTTAATCAATATACCACATTATATTAAGTATATAATAAAAAGAAAACACTTTTATTTCAATCAATATTGGTCAGTGAATTTGATATATGTAATGAATTATGAAATTGCACCTACGATGTATCCCTAACTCTATCAATCTCTCACTTGCACTTAGGGTCAATTATGGTATCTTATTCCAACTTCTCCAATCGGTTTTCTCAAAACCAATTAGGTTAGTCCCTCAACGAACGGGTATAGTATTATGTTTTAATTATCAACTCTTTTAATCAACTCTCTTCGACGTTGATAAACTACATATCATATGAAAATTTTGAATTATGTCTCTTGACTTCCAGTGAGATTTAAGTTCTGTTATGAATTATATCATGACATTGTTATCATATAACAATGTTATGTGATTCTTAACATTTGGATCACCCTTGGCTCAGTTATGAATTTATGCATTTATTATATATACATTGTTTTATTGTGGCGCTATTCAAGTCAGTGAATCCGCCATAATCTCTTTTATTTAGAACATTTCCGACTTAAAGATTCTTAATTTATTGTTGACATGTTATACTCAATATCACTTATGAAATTTGAGTACGAACATTCATTCATAAAAAGTTCACTGTTTCTATAAACAATTCTATAGTATTCTATAAATACATGAAAACACCATAAATAACCATTTAGTGATATTTATTTAGATTTTATATTTTCTTTATATATCAAATACATAAAAAAATCACGATATCACAGACAACATAACATATATGATAATTCCTACTGCTAGTGCATAAGAAACCATTATGCATGTTCCATATTGAACATTTTAATAAGGTGTCCTTGCATATTGTTTTTTAACATGCAAAAAATATTCCATACTTTACTATAAAAGACATCATCTATAAATCCAAAATCGAGTATTAAAACAACTTAAAATTGATTTTAACGCAAGTACGTTGTTAAAAATCAGTAGCATATTGTTTACATATGATTTAAAAATATCTATGTATCTTTTAATGTTTTTCTTATGAACACACATCTCCTCTGCATTTTGACTGATAATCAAACTATTTAATATCTCTACCAAAACAGTTGTTCAATTTTGATCTTTTTCTCATTGATACTTTCATATCCATTCATGAATCATATCCAAAAACTTAAAAACTCAATATCGCTCCCACTGAATTTGAGCCATTTTGGTTGTTATACACAAATATTCTATTCTAAATCATTATTTAGAATTTTCTGTTTCAGCACATATGTACCAAAACATTAAGTCTTATCAAGCGATAATCTTGTAAGTAAATCCGAAATAACTTAATCATGTTGAATAATGAATTTATTATGCTAATTTCAACATTTAAAATTTACATGATTATTCTTATCAACATTTCTCATTTAATTCCAACTGCGTTAGCCTTTCTCATAAAAACATAATCGCGGTTGATGGATGACATCCCTCTAGTTATGACTACCGAAATCTTATTTTGATAACGTACTTGGAATTCTTTCAGGTTTGCACATTATACCATATCATAGAGTTGACACTCTTAATGGCTTAATTAAACAATCAATGATCGTATGTTTTTGACATTGGTAAGATATACATAGTTTCTCTTCAATATGCGAGACTATTCTCTATTGCAATGTGTTCGTTTAGGTCAGCTAATTTCATTTCACTTCATTTTTGGACCGTATCCAGTTCCATTTTATCACCGGTAATTTCTCGAATAAATTCCATCACTATGAAGTTGGTATTTCTTGAAACAACAATTGTTTGTCAATGCAATGGAATAGGTATTCATAATTTTTTTATGAATTTCCTTATATATAAAACTGATTTGGTTTTAGTTTATATTACTTATGTTCAAAACATAAATATATCATCCAATGATAGTCCTTTCCAAACACCTTTTGGAGAGATACATACAAAATCCCCCACATACAGTTATTACGTGCAGACTTTGACTTGCACAACCTGCCGACTCTTTTGCTTATGATATATAGGTTTTTTTTAATATAAATCCTTATCTTGTATGATTTTTTAAATTATCATTTACATAAAATAATATTAACTTGTGTACTACTCTTAAGTACATAACCTTGTAGAAAGAAATTAACTCAATTTCACTTACAATTAATCATACTTTTTCCAACATAGTTTTATTGATTCCTATCAATACATCATTATGTATTATAGTAAGAAGTTACTGTTGAGAATGAATCTTTATTCATTTTAGGTACGTTTGAATCTCTTTTCAATATACTCACCTATTCGATCAAATCAAATCATTTCTACCGCATGATACATTATTTATTTTCGTCTTATATTCCATGAGCTTACCATAGACTTATACATGTGTATCAAATACACATGTAAATGTGTATGATGGTA
Organism: Allium cepa; assembly: GCA_030765085.1. NCBI lineage: Eukaryota > Viridiplantae > Streptophyta > Magnoliopsida > Asparagales > Amaryllidaceae > Allium > Allium cepa. The sequence goes on from CM060943.1 coordinate 89,400,863, forward strand.
AATATAACGAAGTATATGGAACCGTTTTGTATTAATAGACTTTGCATAAATCAATATGTATCAATCTGAAGAGTACATCGACTTTTATGGCGCTTCCGCTCAATGCGTGCATGCCCTTAATTGTTTAAGATATAATTAATTAGTATCATATGATTCATAATCATATAATAAAACTATTTTTCAAAACTATGACTTAGTCTATAATTCCAACATAATTGCAAACAATTTTAGTTGCTTTAATATTTTCAATTGCATCACTTTTGCTGTGAAAACAAATATCACATTATAATTTTTTTTATAATGACTACTCATAATATTCACATTAAAATAAAACTATGTTTATTTTTCTATCAATGTCGAAGAATAGTCTTTATTTCATAAATAATGTGTGGTGTGTATTACAAAAACAATTTTTTGTAACTTGATGCAATCAATAAGTGATATATGACATTTTCCCAATATTTTCTCCATTACTATAATAGCGTACTAAATTTGGAAGTCTATCATTCACTTAATATAAATTACTTATTTCATGCAATGCAACTAGTTTATAGTGAAAAGCTCTTTGATCAAATATCTTGAATTTAAAGAAATAAACCACATAGAAAATAATTTTCTCTATGAAAATACATTTAGAAATAGAAATCATATTTCTCATTCCAATGTTAAGTATCAATTATTATTACAATTCTCATTTCCATTATGTCTTTATGAAGTAGAAGTGACTATTCTCTCTTTTCATCCCAACCGTACCTTAAATTACATCTACTCTTGTACATTCATTTTTCTTTATAAATGGTCGAACTATTCAAAGAAAAACTCTTACTACAACATCAAAACGAACTTTTAACAAAGATACATTTGATCATTCTTAACATTTAAGGACATCAAATATGATTCAAGCGTCAAACATATCAGAAATCATGGCATACATACATTTACATATGTAATTCTTTAAGTCTATTTAGGGTTTCTTTAATCTTCCGCCTTCAGTTTATGCATTCGTATTATATAAATTTTATTATTATATAACTTCTATATTTCATACTACTTATATAATAGTTTTATGTAATATTATATTAATCAAATATTATTTAATTAACATTTTAATCTACATTATTTTAATATAACATTATATTAAATATTTTTAAATAATATAACTGTTATAGTATCACACATATATCTTATATAATGTATTTAATTAATTAACCTTCAATTAATTTGTTAAACTAAACAGTTTAATTGAATATAATTTAATTTCGAAATTCAATTCATATGTATATATGTATACTTATGTTATTTTAAATATTTTAAAACAACATAACATACATAATAATATATAAAACATATATACATTTATTAATCAATTAACTTATTTAATTTATTTATTTTATTAATCTTATTAATAGATTTTAAAATTAATATTTATTTTCGAACATATTGAATTTTTTTATATTATAACTTTTATATTTGTATATCTTACTTTAAATTTAAAATCTTGTATTTTAATTTTAAAGTAATTTTGAAAATTAGCCCAATGCCTAATTTAAATTTGGGCCTTTTATATTAGAGACAACCTTTGGGCTATGAGCTTAATAGTTAACCCTAATTCGATTAGATCGCATAGGCTACCGGGCTTTGATACCATTGTTAGAACCGGATTCGCGCGCAATGGAAGTTATGGATGAATTTCAATTTATTTAAGCATATTGGATCTTTATTGGGCCTATGAATTCTGATTCATTTAGAATATTTCTAAATTTTATTTAAATAAAATCTCTTATTTTATTTAAATTCATAAATTTTATACCTATAAATGTACAGTATGTATCATATATATGTATGTATATGCATGTGTAACATAATAACCTGTGCAAGGTGTAACATGCTCGTATATATACTTTGGGATTTACATCGCAACAGACATGTTAGCTTATTTGATATGTAAATTATGTTGTCCAAATATATGTATGGATATGAAAATTACTTATACATAAATATTATATATATATGTAGAATGTGTATGTTAAGTTCGTCAAGTAATTTTATACAAATGTAAAATATTTAAATAAATAAATATATGTATCAAAATTTATTAACAAATTATTAGTATGTATATGCACATGATTGCAATATATCTGTTTAAATAAAATAAGTTATTTAAATATTTCGATAATATATATAATAATAAACCATAAATAATATATGTACCAATATATATAATGATAAAATAACATATACATATTTATACACAAAAAAGTTAAAATATATAAATGTGTGTGTGTCTTAATTAACAAAATTAATTTTTTTATGAAGGGATTATAGGTGGAATATTTTTTCTACGCAATTTCCAAAACGTGTGAATAACATAAAAAAAAATTATTTAAAAATATATTTTTAATGCAAAATTACATAAAATATTAAAAAAAATTTATTTTCGAAACATTTTTTCGAGTTTTAAATTTCCAGAAAATCATATATGATATTTTGAAAAAAAAATTCAAATTTTGTTTGGTCAAAGTTTTTTTTACTAATTTCACCCTACTATAATAATAGTTTTAAAAAATAGCAAACATGATTTTTTTAATTTTTAATTTTCTAGTTTGAGAGCTTATCTTAAGATAAATTAATTATTTAAAATTTGAAAACTAATTTTTGTTACATATTTTATCATATATGATTATTTATGTAATTGTTGATTTAAATAGTATTAAATAAAAATAAATAATTATAAAAATTAATTTTTTCTGTTGAAATACTATTGCTTTATAGTTATATGTATAAAATTTTATAATCAATTTTAGCCATAGAATCATATCGTAATTAAATGTAAACCATAAACGTATAATTAAATAATTAATATATGTATGTATATATAATTAATAAAATGATAATCAATACATATAAAATAGGCAGCTGTACATATTTGATATATAAAAAAATTGATTTTCTTTTACATTTATAAGTGTGTATATATAAACTAACTTGTGACAACATTACTTCATATCAGAATCATCTCCTAACTAATTATATAATAATAATATACGCCTAATGAAATATTATTACGAAGATTATAAACTATACTTCAATGGAAATCATGCCCAAGATCTAAAGCCTTGAAGCACACTTTGAAAGGATGAACTTTCCCCTTTGAAACCTCTTTCGATTCGGCAGATTGCTAGTCCTTGGACCATTGACCTTCAACTATCCAATAACAACTGAATTGACCTTATTTGAGCTTAGGATATTAGAAATATGGAAAAGGATAGATTGGCTAGCAAGTGAATATGGATGGAGGCTACAAAATGATCCTTAACAAATGGAGGAAAAGATGTTTAAATAAAGGAATGAAAGAAGATAGTTTAGGATCATATCTTTTACTCAATCTCCTTCCATCTTAACCATTCATTTTCACATCTTTTTAGCCCATCAACTAGCCACCTTTAATACCTTTATTATGGCCAATCCTATTAGCCCCATGTTGGGCTGTAAACTCATTTAGAGCCTAAAAGAATATTTTGCATTTTAAATCTAATCTAAAACGCTTATCAATATCATATATCAATTAATGTATTTATAAATTTTATGAATACATTTAATACTCATCTATCAAATCAAAGTCAAATTTATAAATAATATATAAACTCATTTAGAGCCCGAATGGATATTTTTCATTTTAAATCTAATCTAAAATGCTTATCGATATCATATATCAATTAATGTATTTATAACTTTTATGAATACATTTAATACCCATCTATCAAATCAAAGTCAAATTTATAAATAATATTTCGGTAAAATCCAAATTCACTTTGTTAAGTGGTAGCTGGTTGTGACTTTTATTTTATAAATTTCTCTTCATCAAAACTATACCACTTTAGACTTATGGAATTTAATAATGGTCAAAATTCCAATATCATCCATATTTAACTTTATATTACAAACAAAGGTCCTTAATTCAATAATAACAATCATTATTAATTGAAATGCTCTGAACAGAGACTCTAACTTTGAGTTGGCTTGAGCTGACCGTGATACTAACCCCATATAACTAAGGAGACGAATCATCTCATGAACAGTGTTTGACTTCCAACACTTCTACTCGACCCAACATAATCATGTGATGGACATTGTTCCATAATTTGACTATAATCAAAGCAGAGCTTTCATATTGAAGATCTACAGTATTTTCACGTTGGTAGAACCGTGAAAATCAGCCACATCAATATTTTCTTTCTGACCATAGTTATATTAACCAACGAAAAGTATCTCTTTAGTCATTCCATAGTTATCCAAAAGCCATTATTACGTAACCCCTAGGTATGCCTAGCAGTCATGAGTAATACGTGTTAACAAGAAACTTGTCAACATCCTCAATGCTTTTATAAGATAATTCTATTTGAACATAACCATATGGTTGAGATGATGCTTGCCTATGAAAGTGTATCGTTAAAAATTATGATTTAATCAAATCGATCTGAGTGAAAGGAATAATGAACCGTCATACCTTTCGACCTTGTCGAAAGGTTAATGAGGTTGCTTCAATCTTTTGACCATGTTGATGATATATTAGAATGTCAAACATTTCGACCTTGTCGAAAAGTTTTTAGCAAGATCACTCAAACCCTTCGACTAAGTTGGAGTAGAAGTAAATAGCTATACCTTTTTGACCTTGATGAAAGGTTGATAACAAGATCACTCCAACCTTTCGATTAGGTTGGATTAGAAGTAAGTTGCTGGACCTTTCGACCTTATTGAAAGGTGTGTTAAGGCCTTTCAGCCTTTCGATTAGGTTTAAGTAAGTCACAATCATTTAACTTCAAGAAATAACAATTTATCGAGTTTCATCTCTCTTTTGAATTAAAAGCAGTATAGTTGATGACTCTTATTTACTTTTTAATCATGTCTAAGGTGACGTGTGAGACCTTTCAACATTATTGTAAGGAAACGCATGCCTCATTTGTAATCTTAATTGCTTTCAACCCCTTTGGTTTCTATATTATTTCTGTGGAATCTATTCGAAGGGTTTACTGATGCTTAAGGGAGTAGATTCCCTTCGAATAAAGTCCATCAAGAGTGAATATAAGATATATAACTCAGGATTCCATTAGGAAGTAAACCTTTGAATAATACGAACCTCCTTCAAAAAAAGTCCCAGTTTTATAATCTTTAACCCATTCTATTTGCCTTTATAAGATCAATTTAGTCATTCCCGTAACTTATGCATTCAGTATATGCGACACGTCATCATCACTATTATTTTCTATATTAAGTAAGAATTTCAATGATGAAGTGTTTTGATCGAGAAAGTCAAAGTCGTTCCTATATATAGCATACACTACAAGAAAACTGATTTTTTGTAGTGCCCAAAAACCGCCACTACGTATTTGTAGTGGCGTTCCGATAATCGTTACGAGAAAACATGCCACTAAAAATCCTCGAGTATTAGTTGCACTTTTTTAAACGCCACCAAATTTGTTTTTTTGATAGCGTTTTTATAACGCCATAGAATTCCTTTTTTGTAGCGCCTATTTACCGCCACCGAAAAGGTTTTTTCCTCCATGATACTTTTTTATGGCGTTATCTAAATTCTTTGTAGCGCCTGTTTAACGCCACCGAAAGGGTTTTCTCCTCCACGTTACCTTTTCATGGCGTTATATACATTTTTTGTAGTGCTTAATAAACGCCAGCATAAGTGTACTTGAGTTTTTAATCACTCTTTTGTACCGACATTTTAACGCTACCAAAATAAATAATATCCAGTAGCGTTTGTTTCCCTCCACCTGCTACTCCAGATTTACCCCTGATCTAGCATCCAATTATATAATAACAGAATACGCAAGCACATACACTTTTGAACACAATATATTAAACAACTACAAAATACGTATACGCATTGAAGATCCACAAGATACATAGACATTCATACATCCACATACATAGGTGTCGACAAAAAGCTACCCGTACACATACACAACCAAACTACCATAAGTGTTATAACCAAACTACCATAAGTGTCATAACCGTACATATACATCTGAAATAAACGTCTGAAATAACCAAAGTACCGAGCAAAACCTAAACCACCATAAAAACCTGAACTACCTGTCATTGCTGATGTCTTCAAAATCTGAACTACCTGTCAACAAAGAACAGAACAAAAGAGTGAGAAAACAAAACCTGAACTTAAAACTGCATCACTAACATTCCACCACAATCCATACATAACTCCTCACCATCAATTATTTTCCCTCCCTTGAACCTGAACCACCAATCACAATCATTCAATCACAATTCGAATATAACACCCCTACTTATGTACTTTTATCATTTTACCAAAAATCTATCTGCACTTTAGCTGCTAGCATTCCTAATGTATATATATAAAAAAAATTATATACCTTTCATTTTGACTTAATAATGATTTTTTCCATTGTCCAAGCTATGGGAACGCCAAAGCAATCATCCATGCACGTCAGACCCGATGTTGGTCTCCATATCTCTGCATCTGGAACTATCACCAGTTCAATGCAAACTTTACAGCATTACGTCCCAATGGACGACAATGGACCATCGTTATTGGATCAGTTGATGCAATACTTCCTTCAGCCACTACGTCTGCTCCACCCAAATCGATCAACTGGCATTTGGCATCCTTTTGCATGGTTGCAATCGGCTGAAAGAAAAGAGATTATTATGCACAATGTATACATGCACATTAAATAAACTTTCATACACAGTTAACTTCTTCAAATTTGAAAATTAATACTTACATTTTGCGATTTATTCATGACCATATGTGTGGATTTCATGGGAGAATTCACAACATTTTCAGTGTCATCACGACTCTCATCTAGTTTTTCTTGATCAGCTTCTACTTTTGATCTTGGCCATACTACATTCCTACCAACTGCATCTCCAATGCACGACATATCAGATGTGGGTTGCCACAAATAAGCATCTTTATTTACTACTTTGTCCACCCAATCACAACAGTAGACGGACCTAGTGGAATACCATTAACAGTATATTTTGGATGAGTGGCATGGATTCTTCCTTCGGCAACTACACCTTCACCCTCAGTCCAACCGTAAATCTTGCAAGTGTCTTCAATGATGCTGGTACTCTAAAAATGAGAAGTGAAATTCAAGACTTTAGTATGCTATACAAAAACAACGAATATGTGTTAAATTTTTATTCAGATGGAGGGTGTGCTCGCTGCATTTTAGACATCAATAAGCTCGCAGCATATTACACTAATATACTTAACGTGAAAAAAATTAGACTGGCTGCACTACAGTTCAACCATGTTCGTAGCGGGACCTTGATGCAAACTGATGGCCAAGCAACTACCTTATTCTTAGCGTCTGCTAAGACTGCCATTTCAGGTGTAGGCCTCCATAAATAAGTATCTGCTTTATCCACTAAATCTATAACAACGCTCCCAGCATTTGGTCCAAGACGAATGCCATTGACAACGTCATCTGGGTCCATGGACAACAGCCTCCCATGGGCAACAACTCCAGAGGTTCCATCCCAGTTCAACAGCAAACATACTTCGTCGTCGCTCTACAATTAATCAACCGAAAATTAAATCAATTACTGGATTAAAAAATTAAAATATAAATTTCATTTATTGAGTAATATAAATATTATTTTTACCGAATCAGGTGAGTTCCTTCTCGAACTTTCTTTACCCTGCAGCGAAGCACGAATATAAATTAATATTTTACGAATATAAATTAATTTCCAAAAATTTACCTTCTGGTCCATCAGAGTCTGTATCATTCCCTTCAATTCTGCTATTTCCTCTCGACACCGAGACACTTGTTTATCTTTGGACTGGGCCAAAGCTAGCTTGGTTAAAGTGCAACCCCTACCCAATGCCCTTAACCGTCCCGGTTTATCTTGTCCCAGTACATGTACAAGAGCATCTTTTCCAATATCAGTCTGTGTCGAGCCGGATTGGGATAGGCTACCATATTTTTTGATCTCCTCCTATATAAATAAATACACATAGATAATGTGCAATGGTAAAAATATCATAGTTTCAAAAAAAATATACCAATAAAATTAAAAACAATTTTACAATAGTATTCTTAGCTTCCATGTTCACTGGTTCACCATTTTTTTTAATGTGAGATCTAATCCACACATCAGCTCTACTTATGGACGTGGATCTACAATTTCTTTTTTCTAAAAATAGAATAACATTAAATTAATAAACTGACAGGTATAAAATAATGTTAAATAATGCTATAGTTAATTAACTTACCATGTCTTCGGTCTTTCTAGCCATTCCCCTACGACCGGTTGTATGCGGAATTTGTGTGTACCTAAGGGCTGAATATTTCTCACTTTTTTGCTGAAAATATTGAAAGATGCTAGAATTTAACAACCAAAATCATAAAAAGAAAAACTATCTAATATTTGTAATGCAGGGTAAATATGTATGGTGAGGATTGCAATTTATTTGAAAATCAATTCATCATGGTCATATACTTATTTGGTATTATTAATGCTGGATAACTCAGTGACATATACAATATTTCATATCTATTAATAATATTTATAGATTGAACTAACTTGCAAAGTGTTTTTTTTACTTCATTTAAAATGTTCCTGTGCTTGTCATAACGCATTTGTATTTTGTACTGTCATAGGTTCCTCCATCTAATACCTAAACAGGAACCCTCAGCATCCACCAACACTTGGACTTCACTTCTAAAGAAATTTATCGGTTGCTAACTATGTAGATGGATTTGCAGAAACATGCCAAACGAGTTCAGTAGGATTGATTTACCTTAAACTCCGGACTTGTTTTCGCCTTCACAAACTTCCTCCAATCGGTTATGCTTTTTATGTTCGTAGGTTTCAGTTTGTGATATCCCAGAAATTTGAGGCAATATCAATTTAATAAACTGTGATAAAATTAAATTGATTTGATAATATTTGTTAATAATAATCTGAATTGATTTAATAATCTTCTTTTACATAAATGATTAACTGATAATTTATCTTTTAAAAGCCAATTAAATTGTGTTCTATTTATAATATATATATATATCTGTATATATTGTAAATAAATAACCTTTGTTTAAAGTTGAATAAAATAAAGACATGATTTCTAATTCTAATATTTTTGGAAAATTAGGGATTTGATTTAATTTAATATTGAATAAATAATAATATGATCTTAAGAATACTCAAGATAAACTTAATTTGTTTAGAAATAAATTTAGCTTAGAGTTTAAATTTAAATAAAAATTTGTTTTGTTTTATAGCTTGATAAAATAAGTGACTTATATTATAGAGAATAGTTCTTTTGTAAATTATTTTAATTTAATAATAAGTTATATTTAAATTATATCAATATTGTAATATCTTTGAAAATGGGTTTTTAATATAAATAGAAGTTATTATTTTAATATATGTATATTTTTGCAAAGAAGTTATGATATGTAAATTTAAAATAAAGACTTTCAAAAAAAAAGTTAAATAAAATAGTACTTTATAAATCCTAACATAAGCATTTAACTGTTTAAGTTTTCAATAAAAACAACCCAGAAGTAAATAAGTATATAAGTTCAAACTGTAATAGGCCTGTAAATAAAAATGTTTGAAATAGAAATGCAAAAGTATGAAACAAAGCAAATTAACAAAGTAAGAAATAAACTAAACAAATGCAAATAGCTTATAGACTAAGGTTAAGATAAGTATGAAAACAAAATAATAAAAGTAACCAGACAAGTTAATGACTTTGCTGTCTGTAAATAAAGAATGCAAAACAAAGTAAGATGATAAAAACAAAAAAAGTTAAGAAAAAATATCTTTGTGTGTTCAGCATATATAGATAGTTTGTTATGCAAGCTAAAGCAAAGCATAGTGGGAAACTAAGTAAAATATCTACATATAAAATGATTAATTGGCTAAGTAGGAAACAAGAGTACATTAACCATTAATGCTTGCATTTACTTAGCACAACCTTATGTCCATTCAAAATGGATTCAAATCATTTCAGCCTCCTATAAACAAAGATATGCCTGATAAAAACAAAATGTATACAGTGTACTTACATACACCTAATCCAGTTATCACCTTTTTCCCTGAAACTTCTTATATACATCTTGTTTTTGTTCATTCATAAAAAAATATAAAACCTGAAACAAAGAAGTAACAACAGACACTTCCATTTAGACAAACTCAATTGTATTTACAACTGAAGATAAGCAAGGGAAGATTTAGGAAATGCAGGCAAACCACTTTACAGTTTTTAAGATCCAGATTTTCAAGCAAGCATGCTTTGTTCATTCTTTTTCTCACATGCAAGGTGAGTAACATCTTTCATTTAAATGCTTAAGTATATATTTATATGTTGTTAAATTTTGATCTGATATGTGCATTTATCTTGATGAATTGTTGTGTTCATGTGTTACTGTATGTATGTGGGTGTGACATTCTGCAAACACCTCTGTTTAAAGGGAAGCAACATCAAGATTTAAATGGTTTAAGTATATTATGGTTCTGTTGTAATTTTTTTTTCCTCTGAACTTCAGTTGCATTGCTCTGTGCTAAGCATGAGTGCTGTATTAAGTATTTCCTATTTTCCCTCTGCTTTAGTTCCAGGTTAAAGATCCTCAACAAAATTTCATGCTTTGTTCTTAATTCAAGCTTAGGCAAGTTATAAGTTTGACATAGATGCTGGTAAAAATAGAAACTTGAATTTAAATCTTGTTTAAGGATAAAATAATGGTATTAGTTCTGTAAAAAATATCATACTACAGAAGAAACTAAATTAAGTTAAATCTCAATGAATTTAATTTATGAATTCAAGGTTATGAATCAAATACACATACCATAATATGATTTTTAAAATTAATATTATGATTTCTAGTCAAGTGATTTAGGTGCAGGCTGCCTTTGTTCAAAAATTGGTTTTTGGGTGATTCTTAGTGTTCTATGCAACTGGAGGAGGTCAGGTTGGGTGAGAAGGTGGAGGAGCTTACCAGTGTGTGGGGAAAAATGCTCGGTGATGGGTCTGAACACGGTGGCGATGGTGGCGGTGATTTATTGTCTGCAACCCTAGTTTTTAGGGTGTTTGAATTTTTGATCGATGTGCCCTCTACTGTGCATCGAGTTGCACGAGACTTCGTGGGGTGGTAGATTGGTCGAAGGCGAGTCCATGGCCGGAGTTATGGACCATCTGGTGGTCGGGGTTGGCAGAAGGACGTGATGACAGGTTGGGTAGGAGATGTTGTGTTTATTTCCAGGTTTTGTGTTATTTCCTCTTTTTAGTTTGAGGTCGTGGCGTTGAATTCTGGGGGTCGCGGTGGAGACTGGTGGTAGTCAATGGCGTGGTGGAGCATATGTGGGTGGCCGGAGTTGACTGGGGCCACGGTGCACGTGCACCGTGCCCAGTGTAGTACTGCAGTGTTTTGGAGGAGTGCAGTTTTTTTTTTTGGGGCTGGGAAAAGTACTCGAGTCACACGAGTACGTGACTCGAAGCGGGGGACATTTAGCCCGAAGCATTCATGCCTTGGTCTCGGGTTGGATGGTTTTACTACAGGTTGAGTATAACAGCCTGTAGTTTTTAATTTAACCAAAATTTAAAAGCAAATTAAAATTTTGCAGGCTAACCAAAATCCTAAAGTTGAATTAGTGTAAGGATTAGATTTACATGAAAGTTAAATCCAGATTGAAGTTTAAATTCAAATCTTGTATTTCTGAATTTATTTTTGAAATGAAAAAAAAAGTTAAAAGTTTGAAGTTAGGTTCAGGTTTAAAACCTGACAGAAACTAAAACCTGAACTATATGATTTAAACAATGTTTTAAATCCTAGAGTGAAACTCAGTTTTTGAATAACTATCTTAAAGTTTTATAAATGGACTTGGATTTGAAAAATCAAGTTTTTAAAACAAAGTGTCAAAGGGAAGTTTAAATCAAAGTTCTTAAATCAAAGGTAAATCAGTTTTAAAAATGTTTTTGGAAATTTAAATTTAATTTAAGATTCAAACAATTGAATTTAAAGGCTTTCTTATTTAAGTTTCATGTGCATGTAATTAAAGTTATTCACAAGATTATAAATGGAATTTAAACTTGATAAATGTTTAAATTAATAATACTTTTGAATCTTAAATTCCAAATGGAATTCAAATTTAAAAGTTCTGGAAGGTAAAGTTCTAACACACATAGACATTAATGAAGTCATTAGTAAAGAAATAAATTATCTTAGGAATAACTAAGGAATAAACATATTTAATGAATAAGTTAATTAATGAATGACTTATGTATTTAATTTATAAATTAATAATTTAGATTAATTTATAATTAGGAATTAATTAAGAAATAAATGTGGAAATGTAATCATGGTAATTAACTAAAGGATTATTAATTAAATTCGTGAATATGATTAATTTTGATAATTAATCAAAATTTATTAGATAATTCATTATAAATTGTTTAATGTAATTGCTGGACAAAAGTGATTAAGAAATTAATTACTTATTGTAATTAATTTGATAAAATGATTTATTTAAGTTAATTAATTTAATTTAATAAATTTAAGAAATCATTTGATGATTTGATTTATATAATCACTTAGTGTATTCAATGGAGCATAATTACTTGAGGAAGTAATTAATATAATTACTGAATGTAATTAGTGAAAAGGATGTGTTAATAAAGTAATTTGGATATTTACTTTTGTAATTAATCAGAGGATTAATTAGTGGAGATAATTAATTATGGGATAATGTAATTAATTGTATTTAATTATAAATAAGGTAATTAAATGTAAGTTACTATAAATGATTTAGGATAATTAATTTAAGACTAATTACTTACTGTAATTTGAAGGTGATTAATTGAAGAAGTTAATCAAGATAAATATCTAGAAATTGATTAATTAAGTTGATTTAATTTAATAGTTGTATAAGCAAGATTTGTAGATGAAGTAATTAATTTAATTTACTTTAAATTAATTAGAGATAGAAGTAGTTAATTTAATTCATTTTAAATTAATTACAAAATGGTATGATTATAAATCATTGCTTATGGATGAATGATAGTGATATTTCATTTGATGGTTGTGCATTCAGATCTGACTTGAATAATATCTATGTGATATGGATGCTTGATTTAAAGTATGATAATATTTAATTATCTGTTTTGATGATAATATGAATTATCTGTTTATGATGATGTGATTATCTATTGTGATATTATGAATTATCCATATGTGTGTATATTGATGATATTGAATTAAACTGTTAAGACTAAATAGACAACTTGGCCTTAAAAGACACGTTTTAGATTTCGATGATACCGCGATCGGGTTTTCCGCATTAGGAATATCCGAAAACCACATCGTTTCCAAATTAACGATAGGTCGTGAATCTGAAGCGAAGATGAAGATTCAGAATGCAAGCGTTATCGTCGTTAACTCTAAGGGTGATTCCAAAATGAGTGTAACGAGATAATGCCTTCAGTTTCGTTCGAACCCGGAACGAACTTGTATGGATTGAATGCTTTCAACACATCGTCAGGTGGGCGATGAGCATTGTAAGAATTATGTTCTATAAAGGTAATCGTAACCTCAAGCCTCATCAACCGGGAATGGCTAAAACAGGGGAGGTGCAGCAAGGTTAGGTGGGTCATGCCCAAGCAGGACAAGGATATTCCCCTATCTAGATGTCCCTTTTATTTCGGCTTAGTGGGCAGTAGCGACGGCTATCTGCGGGGTTATCTTGTTCGGGACTATTCAGTAAGGAATGGTTCCGGCCTTGTGTTGCAGGGGATGAAGGGAGTAATCCTCGGTACGGTGATCTAGGCCCCATACTGTGACGGGAGGTACCCCAGTAGCCCTGCCATTGTATGGAATCCACAATCCAATAAGTGCCAACGGTTTTGATTGTATTACCCACTTTTGTGGCTAGTAGCTGGAATTTAATCATGTAACAATTTCAGCTATTTTCTATTTACTTGAAAACCCTAGACCTATTATAATATCACAGAATTTCCTATCAAATGTTTTGGTTAGCGTAAGGTAAAAACTTTTCCATGTTTATGTGTGGGGAGTCTTACGTGATACCTTTTATTTTCAAAAGATTTTCAAGTTAAGCAACTTTAACATGTTACTCATACCAGACCCATGTCTGACCCGGAGTTTATTTTTGTTTTTCATAAACTCTCGGGTACCCAAATTTTTACGGGTAGCCAAGGGATTCAGGTTAGCTTTGACGAATTCTTGAGGAGCAATGGAGCAGGAGGCTTCAGTGTTGTAGATATTTATATTTATGGTTCCGCTGTGTTGATATCTCTGAGTCGTATTCTCTGTGTTGACTTGTGTATTGAGTTGTATAACTAGACAGGTGTTTATAACTGTCTAGTATGTGATGTATTGTTCGTATAACTCTGATTGATGTTATATATTATGTAAATACTTATGTGATTATTATAATTTAATCGTTCCGCTGTGAGATTCTGATGTTGTTGTTCTTTCTTCTCTATCTTTTCTATTTTCTCACCCCTTTCTTTCTTCAAGACGAAGCGGTTTTCTGGGCATAGAAATCCGGGTCGTCACGGTTGGTATCAGAGCGCTAGGTTGAGTGAATACCTAGGCTCTTGAGTGATTTCTTTCCAGAGAGAGCGTATTTGTAATTTTAATATATATATATATGTTTATTTATTCATTTCTACCTATTTGTTGGGTTACCTGTTCAGGTTTTCCAATAAGATATAAAGGTAGATATGGTAGTGGTGTGTGTAACATGACTACCAATGTTTGAGGTTGGAAGTATAATTGTCGAGACTGTAGACCTAATACCGTCTCGAGTGAGTTTTGGATGGTGTAAGGATTTCATTGATCTCTGAAGGAAATCTGTTAAGGTTCAGAGTTCATTTTGGAATGTAGTTTGGATGAGCTAGAGTTTGGATCTGTTGATTGGACTGAAGTAAGTCATGATATCTTGATATATCAAGGTGTAGTAGCTGTGTGATGAGACACAGTGACTATGGATGTCTCCGAAGATGTTTCTTTGGGACAAGTTAATGAAGTGTGTCTGCTCGGTGTTGCGGCTGTGTTCAGCTGAATGTTTCTGTTTGCTCTGGAGTCCGAGTTTCTCAAAGAGCTTTGGATTAGGAAGTCTTCTGGCTTAGTAGTTTTCTTGGGTGATTTCAGAAGCAGTAGAGTAATTCCATTTCTTCGATGGATTGGCCACATAAGCGTAAGCTGTTCTGATTGGTAAAGAGAGGGCGGTATCTTTGGAACTTAGGCTGGATCAATCGCAAAAGTGACTTGCGATGGTTTGAGTATTCTCTTGTGAATTTTTCTGGATGTCTTCAGGAAATTAGAGTTTGGCCAGCATCTAAAGATTGAATTTGGTATCGACGGAATTTCAGAAGTGGTACCGATGGTTCAACTCAGTAATAGGATGATTTTTGAGCTTGGTAAGTAACCCGGATTTTGGAATGTGTTGACCAGTTTATGCTTGAGTTCATCTTCAGCATTTTCATCTATTCAGTCAGAGTTGCGCGGTGGAAGCATGGTGGTAGCTGTTTTGGTTAAAAGCAATTGGATGTTGCAGTGTTTGGATTGGAGAGTTCTATAAGAAGTTTTTCAGGATCTGAGGCCAGATTGGAGTGCACCTGTTTAATCTTTTCTAGATAAGAGAAGTGAGTTCTGTCTTCTGATTTGAAATAGAGTTTGTGTTCTGAGTTTTGGTTGATCTTGAAAAATTATTTGTTAGATTATTTTGGACCAGTTTATTTCTAGGACATCAGAAAGTGTTAAGCTGATCAGTGAGGATGAGGGAAGCCCAGGATCGTCCGAAAAGTTTTATGGATAAGAGATGGACGGATTTGGATTCCGAAGTCAGGAATTTGATTTTTGGATAAGTGTTTAGTTTTCAAGATTGGATTGTCGGTTTGGATAACTGGAATTCGTTGTGTTTCACGTATCTCTGAGGGAGTACGTGTAAGATCTATCTCTGATTTTAGAACCAGCGTTCAGGGAGCTTTAGTTGTTGATTTCAGGCTTTTCTGTAGTTTGATATCCAGTTTTGTTTTGTAGATCTAGATGAGTAGAAGTTCTGTAGCTTAGTAGTATTGTTTGTTTATGTTCTATAGAGCGAGTAACCCGGTATTTATACTTGGGGAAACTCGAGAAAATTCTATCCAGGATTCTGTCTAGATGGTTAAATTCGTTTGTTTGGATGAATTGGTTGCTATGGTTGTTAGCATATGATGGATATATGTTTGTGTTTTAAAATTAAATCTTTAACTAGATTATTAAATTACCTTTGTTTTAAATTTCGGGGACGAAATTCTTTTAAGGGGGGAGGAATGTGATATCCCGAAAATTTGAGGCAATATCAATTTAATAATCTGTGATAAAATTAAATTGATTTGATAATATTTGTTAATAATAATCTGAATTGATTTAATAATCTTCTTTTACATAAATGATTAACTGATAATTTATCTTTTAAAAGCCAATTAAATTGTGTTCTATTTATAATATATATATATCTGTATATATTGTAAATAAATAACCTTTGTTTAAAGTTGAATAAAATAAAGACATGATTTCTAATTCTAATATTTTTGGAAAATTAGGGATTTGATTTTATTTAATATTGAATAAATAATAATATGATCTTAAGAATACTCAAGATAAACTTAATTTGTTTAGAAATAAATTTAGCTTAGAGTTTAAATTTAAATAAAAATTTGTTTTGTTTTATAGCTTGATAAAATAAGTGACTTATATTATAGAGAATAGTTCTTTTGTAAATTATTTTAATTTAATAATAAGTTATATTTAAACTATATCAATATTGTAATATCTTTGAAAATGGGTTTTTAATATAAATAGAAGTTATTATTTTAATATATGTATATTTTTGCAAAGAAGTTATGATATGTAAATTTAAAATAAAGACTTTCAAAAAAAAAAGTTAAATAAAATAATACTTTATAAATCCTAACACAAGCATTTAACTGTTTAAGTTTTCAATAAAAACAACCCAGAAGTAAATAAGTATATAAGTTCAAACTGTAATAGGCCTGTAAATAAAAATGTTTGAAATAGAAATGCAAAAGTATGAAACAAAGCAAATTAACAAAGTAAGAAATAAACTAAACAAATGCAAATAGCTTATAGACTAAGTTTAGATAAGTATGAAAACAAAATAATAAAAGTAACCAGACAAATTAATGACTTTGCTGTCTGTAAATAAAGAATGCAAAACAAAGTAAGATGATAAAAACAAAACAAAGTTAAGAAAAAATATCTTTGTGTGTTCAGCATATATAGATAGTTTGTTATGCAAGCTAAAGCAAAGCATAGTGGGAAACTAAGTAAAATATCTACATGAAATGATTAATTGGCTAAGTAGGAAACAAGAGTACATTAACCATTAATGCTTGCATTTACTTAGCACAACCTTATGTCCATTCGAAATGGATTCAAATCATTTCAGCCTCCCATAAAAAAAGATATGACTGATAAAAACAAAATGTATACAGTGTACTTACATACACCTGATCCAGTCATCACCTTTTTCCCTGAAACTTCTTATATACATCTTGTTTTTGTTCGTTCATAAAAAAATATAAAACCTGAAACAAAGAAGTAACAACAGACACTTCCATTTAGACAAAATCAATTGTATTTACAACTGAAGATAAGCAAGGGAAGATTTAGGAAATGCAGGCAAACCACTTTACAGTTTTTAAGATCCAGATTTTCAAGCAAGCATGCTTTGTACATTCTTTTTCTCACAAGCAAGGTGAGTAACATCTTTCATTTAAATGCTTAAGTATATATTTATATGTTGTTAAATTTTGATCTGATATGTGCATTTATCTTGATGAATTGTTGTGTTCATGTGTTACTGTATGTATGTGGGTGTGACATTCTGCAAACACCTCTGTTTAAAGGGAAGCAACATCAAGATTTAAATGGTTTAAGTATATTATGGTTCTATTGTAATTTTTTTTTCTCTGAACTTCAGTTGCATTGCTCTGTGCTAAGCATGAGTGCTGTATTAAGTATTTCCTGTTTTCCCTCTGCTTTAGTTCCAGGTTAAAGATCCTCAACAAAATTTCATGCTTTGTTCTTAATTCAAGCTTAGGCAAGTTATAAGTTTGACATAAATGCTGGTAAAAATAGAAACTTGAATTTAAATCTTGTTTAAGGATAAAATAATGGTATTAGTTCTGTAAAAAAATATCATACTACAGAAGAAACTAAATTAAGTTAAATCTCAATGAATTTAATTTATGAATTCAAGGTTATGAATCAAATACACATACCATAATATGATTTTTAAAATTAATATTATGATTTCTAGTCAAGTGTTTTAGGTGCAGGCTGCCTTTGTTCAAAAATTGGTTTTTGGGTGATTCTTGGTGTTCTATGCAACTGGAGGAGGTCAGGTTGGGTGAGAAGGTGGAGGAGCTTACCAGGGTGTGGGGAAAAATGCTCGGTGATGGGTCTGAACACGGTGGCGATGGTGGCGGTGATTTATTGTCTGCAACCCTAGTTTTTAGGGTGTTTGAATTTTTGATCGCTGTGCCCTCTACTGTGCATCGAGTTGCACGAGACTTCGTGGGGTGGTAGATTGGTCGAAGGCGAGTCCATGGCCGGAGTTATGGACCATCTGGTGGTCGGGGTTGGCAGAAGGACGTGATGACAGGTTGGGTAGGAGATGTTGTGTTTATTTCCAGGTTTTGCGTTATTTCCTTTTTTTAGTTTGAGGTCGTGGCGTTGGATTCTGGGGGTCGCGGTGGAGACTGGTGGTAGTCAATGGCGTGGTGGAGCATATGTGGGTGGCCGGAGTTGACTGGGGCCACGGTGCACGTGCACCGTGCCCAGTGTAGTACTGCAGTGTTTTGGAGGAGTGTAGTTTTTTTTTTGGGGCTGGGAAAAGTACTCGAGTCACACGAGTACGTGACTCGAAGCGGGGGACATTTAGCCCGAAGCATTCATGCCTTGGTCTCGGGTTGGATGGTTTTACTACAGGTTGAGTATAACAGCCTGTAGTTTTTAATTTAACCAAAATTTAAAAGCAAACTAAAATTTTGCAGGCTAACCATAATCCAAAAGTTGAATTAGTGTAAGGATTAGATTTACATGAAAGTTAAATCCAGATTGAAGTTTAAATTCAAATCTTATATTTCTGAATTTATTTTTGAAATGAAAAAAAAATGTTAAAAGTCTGAAGTTAGGTTCAGGTTTAAAACCTGACAGAAACTAAAACGTGAACTATATGATTTAAACAATGTTTTAAATCCTAGAGTGAAACTCAGTTTTTGAATAACTATCTTAAAGTTTTATAAATGGATTTGGATTTGAAAAATCAAGTTTTTAAAACAAAGTGTTAAAGGAAAGTTTAAATCAAAGTTCTTAAATCAAAGGTAAATCAGTTTTAAAAATGTCTTTGGAAATTTAAATTTAATTTAAGATTCAAACAATTGAATTTAAAGGCTTTCTTATTTAAGTTTCATGTGTATGTAATTAATGTTATTCACAAGATTATAATTGGAATTTAAACTTGATAAATGTTTAAATTAATAATACTTTTGAATCTTAAATTCCAAATGGAATTCAAATTTAAAAGTTCTGGAAGGTAAAGTTCTAACACACATAGACATTAATGAAGTCATTAGTAAAGAAATAAATTATCTTAGGAATAACTAAGGAATATACATATTTAATGAATAAGTTAATTAATGAATGACTTATGTATTTAATTTATAAATTAATAATTTAGATTAATTTATAATTAGGAATTAATTAAGAAATAAATGTGGAAATGTAATCATGGTAATTAACTAAAGGATTATTAATTAAATTCGTAAATATGATTAATTTTGATAATTAATCAAAATTTATTAGATAATTCATTATAAATTGTTTAATGTAATTGCTGGATAAAAGTGATTAAGAAATTAATTACTTATTGTAATTAATTTGATAAAATGATTTATTTAAGTTAATTAATTTAATTTAATAAATTTAAGAAATCATTTGATGATTTGATTTATATAATCACTTAGTGTATTCAATGGAGCATAATTACTTGAGGAAGTAATTAATATAATTACTGAATGTAATTAGTGAAGAGGATGTGTTAATAAAGTAATTTGGATATTTACTTTTGTAATTAATCAGAGGATTAATTAGTGGAGATAATTAATTATGGGATAATGTAATTAATTGTATTTAATTATAAATAAGGTAATTAAATGTAAGTTACTATAAATGATTTAGGATAATTAATTTAAGACTAATTACTTATTGTAATTTGAAGGTGATTAATTGTAGAAGTTAATCAAGATAAATATCTAGAAATTGATTAATTAAGTTGATTTAATTTAATAGTTGTATAAGCAAGATTTGTAGATGAAGTAATTAATTTAATTTACTTTAAATTAATTAGAGATAGAAGTAGTTAATTTAATTCATTTTAAATTAATTACAAAATGGTATGATTATAAATCATTGCTTATGGATGAATGATAGTGATATTTCATTTGATGGTTGTGCATTCAGATCTGACTTGAATAATATCCATGTGATATGGATGCTTGATTTAAAGTATGATAATATTTAACTATCTGTTTTGATGATAATATGAATTATCTGTTTATGATGATGTGATTATCTATTGTGATATTATGAATTATCCATATGTGTGTATATTGATGATATTGAATTAAACTGTTAAGACTAAATAGACAACTTGGCCTTAAAAGACACGTTTTGGATTTCGATGAGACCGGGATCGGGTTTTCCGCATTAGGAATATCCGAAAACCACATCGTTTCCAAATTAACGATAGGTCGTGAATCTGAAGCGAAGATGAAGATTCAGAATGCAAGGGTTATCGTCGTTAACTCTGAGGGTGATTCCAAAATGAGTGTAACGAGATAATGCCTTCGGTTTCGTTCGAACCCGGAACGAACTTGTATGGATTGAATGCTTTCAACACATCGTCAGGTGGGCGATGAGCATTCTAAGAATTATGTTCTATAAAGGTAATCGTAACCTCAAGCCTCATCAACCGGGAATGGCTAAAACAGGGGAGGTGCAGCAAGGTTAGGTGGGTCATGCCCAAGCAGGACAAGGATATTCCCCTGTCTAGATGTCCCTTTTATTTCGGTTTAGTGGGCAGTAGCGACGGCTATCTGCGGGGTTATCTTGTTCGGGACTGTTCAGTAAGGAATGGTTCCGGCCTTGTGTTGCAGGGGATGAAGGGAGTAATCCTCGGTACGGTGATCTAGGCCCCGTACTGTGACGGGCGGTACCCCAGTAGCCCTGCCATTGTATGGAATCCACAATCTAATAAGTGCCAACGGTTTTGATTGTATTACCCACTTTTGTGGCTAGTAGCTGGAATTTAATCATGTAACAATTTCGGCTATTTTCTATTTACTTGAAAACCCTAGACCTATTATAATATCACAGAATTTCCTATCAAATGTTTTGGTTAGCGTAAGGTAAAAACTTTTCCATGTTTATGTGTGGGGAGTCTTACGTGATACCTTTTATTTTCAAAAGATTTTCAAGTTAAGAAACTTTAACCTGTTACTGATACCAGACCCATGTCTGACCCGGAGTTTATTTTTGTTTTTCATAAACTCTCGGGTACCCAAATTTTTACGGGTAGCCAAGGGATTCAGGTTAGCTTTGACGAATTCTGGAGGAGCAATGGAGCAGGATGCTTCAGTGTTGTAGATATATATATATTTATGGTTCCGCTGTGTTGATATCTCTGAGTCGTATTCTCTGTGTTGACTTGTGTATTGAGTTGTATAACTAGACAGGTGTTTATAACTGTCTAGTATGTGATGTATTGTTTGTATAACTCTGATTGATGTTATATATTATGTAAATACTTATGTGATTATTATAATTTAATCGTTCCGCTGTGAGATTCTGATGTTGTTGTTCTTTCTTCTCTATCTTTTCTATTTTCTCACCCCTTTCTTTCTTCAAGACGAAGCGGTTTTCTGGGCATAGAAATCCGGGTCGTCACACAGTTTAAGTCTTTCCTCATCGTTCTCCGCTTTTTGCAAATTTCGAACCAATTTGATTTTTGACGATCTCCAAAGTACTCCCATTTGTTGAAATATAGCTTTTCTTTGCCATTCCTCTTCCAATTTAAATCTAATCTGCAACAATACATCAAAACATGATATTAGTAAAATTTATTTAATTTAAATACGATAGATTTAATTAAATCTGAAAGGTTTTCTGAAGTTATTAGAGGGCAATTTCAATTTATAATTGGCAAGAACTATTTTTCAATTTATCCAGAAGTTATTAGATGGAAATTTCAATTTATAATTGGCAAGACCATGCAATATTAGAAGTCATTTTCAAAACATATTAGAGTCAGAATGTTAAACAATAGATGCCTGCTTCATACCAGAACCGACTGCCACAAAACTTCTTTTAAGTCATCACTAATATTCCTCCAATCATCAATGGTGTATGGAACCTGCTCCCGCACAAGCGGTCCATGAAAAGAGGATAAATATACCGACCATTGCCCTACTGGTATACCTAGATCATTGAACTCAACTTTAATTCGATCCTGACTGCATGACGGGAGTCTTTTTGCTTTTGCTGGACCTCCATCGCCTCTTTTCTGAGACGTACTTCCAATTTCAGCTTCACTTTGTTTCCCAATTTCCATCTCGGCATCAACAGTTTGTTCAGGACGGGTTTCATTTTCTGAGCGGAGTTCTTCGTTTGGGTCAGAGGGGATATCATCTAGTGGTTGTTCGTCTTCTTCATTGTGAACAGTGGCTTGTTTCTTAGCATTGTCTGGATGTTCTTCTATTTCATTTATATTAGCTGGAACTTTACGTTTTCGCTTTGACTGTTTGTTCTTAGCTTTGACTGTTTGTTCTTCAGCCTTTCTCTGTTGCAAGTGACAGAAAACACAATATAAACCAATAAGCACATGTAAACAATAAGCAGCGATAAATATTAACAAACAACACTTAAATATCATCAACATGTAGCTGAAAAGAGATGTGGTAGTTTGCAAACCAAACAAGCAGGCCTAAAGCCTTGAGATGATGAACAGATTTGTAATTTTATGGGAAAATGTACATGTAATGCAAACAGAATTGATAAGAACACTACTCATTATCAAGCAATATATGCAAACAGAATTGATAAGAACATATAATGCTTTGTCTATGGAAGTATACAAAGATCAAAACACAAAGAACAAAAATTGAATGGTACATGCATTTACAATGGATTAGAAAATTAAATAGTGCAAACTAACATCCATTCGCAACATTAAAAAAAAACAAAGCATTAGTGCAGCAAATGAACAACAATCACTAAAGAAAATCAATACAAGTTCAATGAAATTTCCAAATAGCCCGGATTTAATATATAAGTTCAACCATCACTAAAGCAAATGAACAACTATGCTCAAGTAGAACATATAATCTACTCAATTATGCCCTCGCAATCCTCTCTAACATAGCAAACATCTTCATCATCCGCTTCAGTTATTTCATCTTCCACCACTTGAATATCTTCCTCGATGCAATCGTGCTCCTCTATATCATTAAAACTTCTTGATGGTGCTTTCATTACAACGTACCAATTAGAAACATCGTTCTCTCTTGAATAAAATACTTGTTTTGCTTAAGATGCAAGTATGTATGGGTCTCGTGAAAATGATGCTTGATGTAAATTAACAAGAGTGAACCCATCATCATCAACTTTTACTCCATTTCCTTTATACGTCCAACGACACTTGAAAACTGGAATATAAAACAAATGATAATCTAATAAAATTATATCTGTTAATATTCCGTAATAAGTGACCACATCAACCACTTTGTGATGGCAGATAATTTTGTGTGATCTGTGCAACCAGGATATAATGGAGTTTCTACATCTTCCAAGTTCTTGACTAACTCATCCTCTTTTCTTCGAGAATCAACATCGTCTTTAACATCATCAAAAAATCTTGATTCAAAAAATCTTCATCTTAATAGTGAATCATCTTGAATAGCTCATATACGTCAAACGTATTTGTTTTATTCTCTACATTTATCTCTTCACCATGGTTAAACCATACACCGTCAATGTATTTAGGATCCATTCCTTTTATAATTAAATGTTCAACGATGATTTGGTCATCATGACGACTAAGATTCCGACAATCCTTGCAAGGGCATAAATTTTTTTTCTACACTTCTTACATTCCTCTTTGCAGCATGCACGAAATTCATTGCTTCTTGTCGGTATTCTATACTAGTTCTATGAAAAAAGTAAAAAAAAAGTGAGCTTTAGTATTAGATTATATGTTCTAATTCTCAAAATACATATTAAGTTAATCATGGTTTTATCACCTGTTTAAAAAAAACCCAGCCTTTTTCCATTATCGACATTTGAAGGCAAATAACTTTCCAATCTTTGACGTATAAATTGGTTATCTGTTGTAATCAAAAAAATAACTAGACGTTGAAGTACAAATACTTGTAGCACTACTGCATATAACCATGGTGGTTTAGTAGACAAAGGCAAAGAATACTTTTCCAAAAATATAAATTTTACACTTATATTTTGCATTTAACCTCAGATTTACATGTATTTATAATTAATCCATGCATGAATTCAAAGCCTAAGTCTAGCAACTTATAGAATTACTGCATACAAATTCAAAGCCTCAGAATGTACAAACCAACAGTTTCCTCTTACCAAACCAACAGTCAACTTCACCGCCTCCTCTTCACTACCTCACATCCACACAACTGACATATTTCCAGTGCCTGCCACTCCATAAAAGACTATTTATGCTCCAACATTTACCACTCTCAACCATCGAGCCAACCAATACCCAATCGCAAACAAACCCGCAACCTCCATCAATGCTACTTGAACCCACCAAATTCCCGAAACACGCAACCTCAACCTCCTCTCAGCAAGAAACCATTGATTCACTGAACCACTTTAACAGAACATTCATATACTCAAAGAAATCAAAGAAGATATCCCAACAGATCATTGCAATTAGGGTTAAATCAACCATTTCAGTAATAGTTTAGGAAAAAATACGAAAATAAGATGCATTCAAATTCATATAAAATCCAAATAGAATCACAAAGTCGATTTAAAAGATTCATACCTAAATATACCTAAGCGATTTAAAAGATTAATACCTAAATATACCTAGATCTGTTGGCTGCCGCGACTCGATGTTGAGTAAGGGGGAAACAACGGAGTTGACGATGATACTTGAGTGCGATGAAAATTTAACACGATTAAAAGGGGAAATTTTTTTCTAAAGAAGAAAGCAAATTAGGGACGAGAATTTTGTTAAGTACGAGAGTAAAATGATAGGTTACGTTTATTTAGTTCGCGCGGACTCTTTTTTTTAGAAGCGGGAAACATGAATTATTTTTTGCCACGTTTATATTATTTGGTAATCTATTTTTTGTTGCATTTACAATAAAATGCCACCGATTTTTGCAACTATAAATGGTTTTTCTTGTAGTGATAGCTCAAAAGAGATTATGAGAAAAAGGTTGAAATCATGTGCAATTGATCATTAGTCTAATTAATGGTCTTAATGATTCTCCTGAATGCCAATATCTGTCATGAACGAGCCATCTCCATTATTTCATATCCAAAACGAGTTACAATAAATTGAACTCTCTACCTAATTCAATTTAGGGTCTCTTCTAAGTACAATTTTGACTATGAAATTAGAGAAAAGAAAATGACTTCAGAACCCAGAATTCGGTCCATAAAAATGGACCCCTTGGGTCTTGTTTGTAGATGTAGGTTGGCCTCCTATCGCGCCTTACCTTTTGGCTGAGTCGAAAGGTTCCCCTTTTATATGCCGCCTTAAACTTTTGACTTCATCAAAAGTTAACTAACTGTTCGACTATATCGAAAAGTTATGAATCTCTTATGCTCCTTGGTTCATCCCCTTTGCTTCCTTGCTTCTGACCTTGTCGAAAGGTCTCCTCTTTGTATGCTGGTGTGAACCTTTCGACCTTATCAAAAGGTTTTCCTTCAATATTCTGTTTTAAACCTTTCGAGATTGTTGAAAGGTTTGCCTTTCTTCAACCTTTATGAACATTTCGACTTCGTCGAAATGTTTTCCTATTCCATACTTATATAAATCCTTCGACCTTGACGAAAGGTTTGTCCTCACTTGTTGTTATGAACTCTCCGACCTTATCGGAAGGTTTGTACTCCACTTAAACATTATCAAGGGCTATATTTCTCTTTAATGTTGTCAAAAGGTTTTCTTTCATTCCTTTTTCTTTGCTGATTTATGAATGTTGCTTTCTTCATAGCACCTTTCGACGCTGTCGAAAAGTATCCCGGATGTGCCTTAACTGGTTCGAAAGGCTTGCTCTTTGGGGAGAAACCTTTGACTTCAAAAGATTTGATGTGTAGTTGAGGAAACACTATTGATTGCTTCCGAAAGGGGCTCTAGAGTTATCATTGCTTCCTCATTTGCATTGAAAGGTTGATAGCGGCAGATGGTCCGATTTGTTTCCATTTGAGTCGAAGGCCTTTGCACTGTATAAGTAGTTGGACCGTCGAAACATCCTTTTTAAGTCTTTCATGATCACTTGGACTGTTTCTTCATCAAACTTCAATTTTATTATCCTTCTTCCATACTTCTACCTCTAAGTAGATTTTATGTTAACATTTTACCCCTCCCCTGTATAAAAGAAGCTTTTGTTCCTTTGGACAAAGTTTTCACAGGTCTCTTACCCTTCATGATTTTATCTTTCCTGTGAAATTCAAAGTTAAAAACATCACTGTTACTATTATACTTACATGTTATTTGGTAGTAAATTAGCTTATTAATGCCCTTAATCGCCTCATAAGCATCAATTGGAATTCATAAACACCGTCTTTTAATTTGGCATTAAGAAAATCAGTGTGAAATTTTTGGTTGCCAGCAATAGACTCAATTGCATTATATCATCCATGAAATCTAACCCAAATTAGGGTAACAACTTATGAAGTTTAGAGATTGATAACGTGATATCCAGAATCTAGATGACAATATCCCAAAAATAGTTCCATATGTTGCATTTTAAACCCCGACTCAGGTTTTTATGGTCAATTAAACGGGAATTAATAGTATGATTCCCATATTAAACTTTGAGTGCAGATTAGGACATATTTGAGTCGATCCCCTTTGTAGAAAGAATCTTTGGCCCAGTTTAGGGCATATATTTATGTAAGCAAATAGTTGTCAAAATAGAAATCCCTTGCCCATATTGGGGCATATTTTAAATAACTAGAAATTCATGAAAATTGTCTTCATAATAGATGTCTTGGACCTAGATTAGGGTATTTAGGAAAAACCAGATAATAATCCTGAAACTCAAGTTCGAGTATTAAGAGTTGTTGTTACCAATAATGTTCTCATACCCTGATTTAGGCTTAGTAAAGACGGCGATTGATAAAATCCCAAGATCTAGATTCGGATGTTAGATATTGAAATTCATATGTGAGAATCCTGAAGCCCGGATTTGGACATTAATAGATGATGTTAAGGAAGTCCCAAAACCCAGATTCGGGTAATAATAAATGGAGATTAGTCTTACTCCTTTGCTTTTGTCTTTTTTTACATATAAGAACACTTCAGATTTTGCATATAAATAATTTGATTAGCTACCTCTTGAGCTTGGATGTCTTAGTCCATAATTAGATATGCTACCTTTTGGGCTTGGATATTTCATTCTTTCACTTGATGCGCCTCCTTTGGGCCTTGGAATTCTCTGTCTAGAGTTTGTTGAGCCTTTATCTAAGCTAGGACATATTAGTCCTTAGTTGATTGTGCCTCTTCTTGAGCTTGGACATCTTAGTCCGTTGTTGGTCGGGCCTCCTCTCGGGCTTGGATGTTTTAGTCCATTATTGATTGAGCTGCTTCTCGGGCTTGGATGTCTTAGTCCATTATTGTCCGATGCTCTTGATTAGGTCATCTTAGAGGTTGGAACCAAGGATTTACTCGACCTCTTTCCAGGTGGCGCCCTGGCCTATTTGCGGCGCGGACAGGGGCCTTTCCGGTGGTCTACCTTAGCCATCTTGTGGCGTGGATAGACGCTTACTCTGTCCTCCCTCTAGGAGATGCCTTAACCTGGCCACATCGTGGCACGGATAAAGGCTTTTTGGGTGCTTTAACTTGGTCATCTTATAGCATGGATAAAGGCTTACTCCATCCTCCCTCCAGGAGGCGCCTTGACCTGACCAGAGGCATGCCCAGGGGCTTGTCCGAAGCTTTAACCTGGCTATCTCATGGCACGGCTAAAGGCTTACCCGTCTTCCCTCCATGAGGTACTCTATCCTGGCCATCTTGGTGTGGACAGAGGCTTTTCTACCATCTTAGGTAGACGACCATCTTAGGTAGTATCCAAATTTGAGGAGAATTTCACTCCCAACCATGTAGATTTTCTCTTTACAAAAAATGCTCTTTATTAATCCATCTTTGAAAAATATGGCCTTAAATGTTCATCATTCCATGTCCTAGCACCATTTTGCCGTTTGGGCGACATAATTTGTAGGCTTTCGAGAGAATTACTTTGCATATGATTAACGGTCCCTCCCAGTTTAGTCCTAGGGGTCCATCTGTAGTATTCTTGGTATTGGCTACTACTCTATAGAATACTAAATCCCCCATTTGAAATGACCGAGCTCTTACTCTCGAGTTGTAATATTTAGAGATTCTCCTCTGATATTTAGCTTTTCTTACCACGGCTTCATCTCTTAGCTCATGTATCAAGTCTAGTGATTCTTTCTTCAATTCTTGATTCTTATCAAATGCATAGGCAATTCTTCGGCCTGAGGGTATTTCAATCTCAGTTGGTAGCATTGCCTCACACCCATATATCAAAGAATACATGGTATGTCCCATTGCCATCTTAGCAGATGTTCGGTAGGCCTATAGCACTAGGATAGCTCTTCTACCAAATTTCCTTTTGCATTATTCAATCAATTTTTCAAAATGGGTTTTATGGTTTTATTTGCAGCTTTAGTTGCTCCATTATCTTTCGGATATGCGATAGATGAAGAGCTTTAAATAATCCAATTTTTGTGGCAGAATCGAGAAAATTCTTCGCTATCAAATTACGTTCCATTATCGGAAATCATCTTCTGAGGAATCCCAAACCTGATTATGATATTCTTAATAACAAATCTCAGTACTTTTCAGAAGTGATTTTTGAAAGTGGTTCTTCTTCAACCCATTTGGTAAAATAGTCGATGGCCACCACAACATATTTAGCTCCTCCTTTTGAAATTGGCATTGGGTTGTTCAAATCTATTCCCCATACATCAAAGGGCCAAGGACTTATGATTGGTGTTAGTTGACTTGGAGGTAACATGGGTATCTTTGAAAACTTCTAGCATTTCTCACATCTTTTCACATAGTCTGTGGCTTGGCTCACCATACGTGGCCAGTAAAATCCCTACCTCATTAATTTATTTGCAAGCTTCGTTCCATTTGAATGATCGAAACATAATCCCTCGTGTGCTTCAGCCATTAGTCTCATCCCATCATTCATGCTCACACACCAAAGAAAAGGTAGAGCATATCCCTTCTTATAGAGGATTTCGTCTATCATTACAAAGGATGGAGCCTGCCTCTTGATTTTTCTTGCTTCTCCTTTATCAGTTGGTATTGTCCCTTTAACTATATACTCAACAATGGGTGACATCTATGTATCATCATATGTGTTATTTGGACCGAGTAGGTCCATCCTTTCATTTGTCTACTCATTACCACTTTCTTTTCCGTCTCTCTTCCGAAACTTGGCTTGGGACCTCGTCATAACCAGTAGTTCTTTTTCGTATTCTGATGTCTCCTTTTCAATGATTGGATTTTCTTGATATCCAATGGGGATAACTTGTGTTTCTGGGGCTCCCCTTGAGCTGGCCAATTTTACTAAAGAGTCTGCCAGTGCATTTTCTGCCCTTGGTACTTGGTTTAACGAAAAATCCTCAAACAAGGCAAGCATTTGCAATATCTTCTTACATATAAAGATAGCCCGGGATCCTTTGTTTGGTATACTTGCTTCACTTGATTGACCATTAACTGTGAGTCACTGGAAATCTGTATTCGTGGGATTTTCAATTCTAATGCCAGAGTTAGTTCCACTACCATTGATTTATGTTCTGCCACATTGTTGGTGCATGAAATCCCAATTTCATGGCATAGTGCAATCGATGTCCATCTGGGTTATAATCGCATATCCTGCTCCAGCACCTTGCTCATTTGATGCCCCATCCACAAATAGTTGCCATATGGCTTTTGGTCATTCTCCTTTTTCGATTATTTCTTTATAAAGCTAGTGCATTTATTTACAAAGTATGCCAGTGCTTTCCCTTTAATTGCACATGGTTGAAATTCTATCTCATATTGGCTGAGCTCTATCCCCCATTTAACCAACCTTCCTAAAGTCTCAGGCTTACTAAAAACTTTCTTAAGAGGAAAATTTGTTAACACCCTGATCAAATGTGCTTGAAATTATGCTCTGAGCTTTCGCGCTGTTAGAATTAAGCAATAATTCAATATCTCTATAACTAGGTATCGAACTTCTGCATCCTTTAACCACCTGCTTACATAGTATACCGGGAGTTGTGCTTCTTTGTCCTCTCAAATGAGTACTGAACTGACCACATGTTCCGATACTGCCATATATTGATACCAAGTTTCCCCACTCTCGGGTCTTGAGAGTATTGGTGGTTTCTCCAAATGGCATTTCAATTCCAAGAAAGCTTTGATGCAATCTTCTACCCATTCGAAGTTCTTCCTTTTCTTAATTACATTGATGAAAGA
Source organism: Allium cepa (assembly GCA_030765085.1). NCBI lineage: Eukaryota > Viridiplantae > Streptophyta > Magnoliopsida > Asparagales > Amaryllidaceae > Allium > Allium cepa. The sequence continues at coordinate 89,431,715 of CM060943.1, forward strand.
TATGCATTTATCAGTAGCTTTAGAGATAAACCTACTTAGGGCAGCTACTCTTCGATTTAAGTTGATCACTTCCATGCTAGTTTTTAGTTCGGCCATATCCCTTATAGCTTGAATTTGGTCGGGACTTGGCTCATTCCTTGAGCGCTGAACAAGTAGCCTAAGAATTTTCCCGAATGGATCCCAAAAGAGAAATTTGCGGATTTAACTTCATTTGTTACCTCCGCAATATCTCAAGCATTTTGTCTTGACCCTTGAGGTGGTTTTCAAGTTCGTTATATTTTACTAGCATGTCATCAATATAAACTTCCATATTTTGGCCAATCTGTTGAACATCCGATTAACCAATCTCTGATAAGTGGCCCCTGCATTCTTTAAATCAAATGGCATGGCCCTATAACAATAAATTCCCCACTATGTTATGAAGCTGGTGTGATCTTCATCTGACTTGAACATCGGTATCTGATTATACCCTGAATAAGCATCCATAAGAGATAACAACTTATGTCCACTCATTGCATCCACCAACTGATCTATTCGTGGCAATGGAAAATAATCCTTCGGGCATGTTTTGTTTAGATCTGTGTAATCGATACATGTTCTCCACTTTTTGAAACGACCCGCCTTTTTGGATAGTTTAAACCGACGATCAAATACACATGTCGATTCTAAAACCATTCAAAAGTGCAGATAGCTATTGGGATAAATAAGAAAAGAAAAGAAAAGAAATAAAGGAAATGAAACAACACAGAATCTCGCAGCGGAACGATAAAATATAATAGTCAAATAAACAGTTCATGAAGCTGTCTACTATGCTTTGACAATTATTTATACAACATTTATCAGAGTTATACATATACAACAGAGCAATTAAATAATGCAGCAGATAGCATGATGCAAGGGTAATAATAGTGATAGTATACCAAATCTTCGTCTCCATCCTCCAGAATAGATCTTCAAAAATCTGAAAAACTCAGGACTGACCCGAGCGTAATGAAAAGACAAAACACTCGAGTCAGGACTAAAATATCCTTATGAAAGTTAAATCAATCGTAAATAAATATGAGCGTAACGGCTTCAGAGATGTTTACGGGGTTTGACATCTCATATCCACTGTCAACGTGCGTGCAATAACTCAAGAGATGTTACGGGATTTTCCATCTCTCAAGGATCCGTGAAACTATCTACTATGTAGTAATATACGCTAGTTAGATAATGTCATCAGTAATATAAAGTATCAAAATAACGTTAAGGCGTTACCATAATCCCCCTTAACACATTTTATATTCCCAAAAGCATATACAAGACCGTAGTTTCCCCAAAACCGGAAGTCACCAGAGGGCAATCCATATACTCAAGGTACAAATCAAAAACGTAGTGGTCGCGAATAGGATAATCAGTATGACAAGGTACATGAGGCGATACCAACTAGGATACTAGTAGTTGCGTTATCCGGACTGATGTTGAGCATAGCCAGCAGCTATCCCAACACCGCGAAACAACACTCCGAAATCAAGGGGTGCACCCAAATCGCATCACAAATGTAATAGATATGGTATCGAAGAAGTGTGTCCGCTAGAGGTGGCGAACCTCAATGGCCCGGCGCGGCTCCTGTTTTAGTCATGTCAGGGGTCATCCAATATCGTTCTCTTTCTTCAGTCAACGCGTTCGCCAAACCATCCACTTCATTCTGGATCAACACTCCGCGTATAATAGTTATTAAAGTGGTTTTCGGTATCGACAGAGAGTATGTCCATATCCGATCCCGGTCTCTTTAATAACTACGTATTATTACACCTTTGGCTCTTTATATTTCAAATCGATTCATAATTGATATCAAAATATCATATTCGCTTCAAAAATCAAATCCATTTCAAATATCATCGTATCTTTCAAAATATCAGATTCCATATTTAAATTCAAGATTTAAATATAAACATTTCACCTTATTGACCAGCTTAGGATTTTAGAAAAATAGTTTTAAGTAGTTTAAAAGTAGTTTTAAATAATTAAAATAGTTAAAAACACTTAAAATCTTTAAAATGGATTTAAAATAGATAAATTAGTTTAAAATAATTTAAATTGGGTTAAGTAGATTTAAAATAGTTTAAATATTCAAAATGGTTTATATAACAGAGTAATTTGGAAAACAAACTAAAACAGCTTCAAAATCAATCCATTTCAATTATAACTTCCCAATTCAAATCAATTTCAATTTCCATTCTACCGATTCAATTTCAATTTCAATTCAAAACAATGTCAACTTTTACTTCAAATCAATTCAATTCTACATTCACCTTTAATTAATTCAATTTCAATTTATATCGATTTGGAGCTTGATTTCTCAAAATATCAATTTATAACACTTAACAAAATTTCCAACAATATTCAAGTTTAAATCCAAATTCCAAATATGATTCAATTCCAAACTCGATTCAAAATATTATTTTCATATCACTTTTACTTAGTAATATTCAAAGCTCGAAATAATGTTCAATCTTTAAAATAAATAGATTTTCGAAATTCAATCATATCCAAATTTTAAATTTTAAAGTCACAACTTAAATTATTTACCAATTTCTTTTAACCAAAATTTATTTCAACATTCCCACTCAATTTTTCGACAAATTCGATTTCTATAAATTGATTTCTATTTATAACTTTTAAATCAAAACATTTAAATAAATTTTAAATCGACGATTTCAAAAATTATCTATTTAGCCAATTCGGTGTCCGTATATAATTTTCTATCCTATGGCCAAGTAGTTATTTATTTCAATTAAATGTCAAGGATGAGTATATATTACTTAAATTAAATCACAGTATCATATGTATGCATAACAGGATATATATAAGCAATAAACATCCAAACATTTAAATATCAAACAATAACATCCATCGAAATAAATCATCCAATAGACAATACAATCCATGGCAATTTCATAGTTATCAAGGTCAGGTAATTTAATCGCCATTCAAATTTCAATTTCAATTTAACTGTCAATTTAATTTTTTAACGGTTAATTCAAATAACAAGCTATACGACAATTAAATTCATATCAAACAACGACAAATAACATTCATATCACTTCATAATGTCAATTTAACTAGCATAAAGATATTTAGTACGTTGTGAGCGTTATAAAACACTCACCTTGATTTCAATGTAGTTCCAGCGCTTTATTTCGAATAAAATTAAACGAACGTTTAATTTTTCTCGAAATTTTCACTATCTCCAAATGATTCCAATCCATCTCCATTGCGTAGTGCTCGACAAAACGATTCCAACGCAAAAAGTCTCGTCCAAAACGGACCTCGTATGAAAAAGTTATACGCGTTTAAAGTTTGAAATTTTTTAATATAATCAATTTTACAAAAAAAAAATTTATACTATTTACCCAACTCAATCAGAGCCGTTGATTCCACTTTGCTCCCATCAGGCCCGTACGTGCCTTCTTCTCCTTCACGTTTCACACCTCCAGGTTATTCACGTTAACAAGAACCCATGATAGCCGCACTTAGGGTTTGATTTTTCGACCTCCACGACGAACATGAACACGATCAGGTTACACCACTTCGAAGCCACCGCCTTACTCCACCTTCACCATCAATAGCCTGAAGCTCGGCCACCCCCTCTGCCTCAAATTGCGTGAAAAACGCAGCAGGTCCAATCTCGATTTGCCGTCGATCCGTGGCTCCGTTTCCGATCTCCACCGTCGGATAGCTAGATCTTGATGTCCTCTACAACTTTGCAGTTGAGAGTTTTTGCTAATTGTTGATGGATTGAGAGGAAAATGAGGAAGAAGTTTCGAAATTTTCTGGCCATGGAATAGGTGGCGGCCATGATTTAGAATTAGGGTTTCTGGATTAAAATAATAATAAAACTGTCTCGGTTTGCATGCGTATTTATATAGGTAGGTCCGAAATCATCCGAACTCCAATCGAGACGTGCCGCCAGGCGTTTATAAGGTTTTACCCCCATTCCGGACGCAATGGAACTAGTTTCAAGGCCTAATTCGATCATATCTGAAAGATAGCTTTTCGAAGTCGATTATTTTAATTAAATTCGAGATTAAATTTCTACGCGTTTCAAGCTCGCACGACCAAACGACAAGTCCAATTGCTACGTAAATTGAAATCCTACCATAATTTACTATTACGGATCCGATGAAACAAGTTTCGTCGAAATCCGAGACTGTTTGAAAAATGGCTATTTTAACTCGTCAGTTAAATATTAAAATATTCAATTTTCACAAATTTACTTTTAATTCGATTTTAAAAGTTCTACAACATCATTCTAACTTTAATATGATAAAATAGAATTTTACAAATCATTTTTAATCATATTAAACCCGTTATCCAATTATTCAAAAAATTTCAAATATTAAATTATTCAACAAATTACATTAATAATCATTTTCCTTCAATAATCACCTGAAATTTTCTAATTAAAATAGCTAAAATACGGGTCGTTACACTCTCCCCCACTCAAAACTTTTCGTCCCCGAAAAGGAAAAGAAGGGAAAAGGAACTAAGTATAGAATTCAACATTAGATATATTTTATTCAAAGTTACCAACTTATAAAACAATGAAATTCCATTTATAAAGTCATAACTACGCTTCCACAATGTTACTCCGAACGGCTTTCTAAATTTAAAAGTTAGTTATCAAAACAAGTTATAAAATTTAAAAACTTGAAAAAAAATTCTAACACCCGGATTCACGGAAAATTTCGGCAGGGTCTCCTTTGCGCGGCTCGATCGAAAATTTTTACAATTCCATATATAACACAAATATAACCAATATATAACAAATATACATCTCATCTCAATGATGAGGCATCCCAATCATGGGGAAACAATATATAATATCAAATACGATATGTGATACGGGTATGTACCTTTTATTTGTTATTAGCAAGCATATTTTAGCAATTTAGCATGAAACGAGCTCCATACGTGCCGCACGCCATCAATACCTACTAAATACTCAATAAATAGATGAGAACATGTATATAAGAAGAAATATCTATATGAGACATCAATCTCATAGCTTAAGAAGACAGCAACCTAAATTTCACATTTTATGAACTCAGACCTGCTGCAAAGACTCAGGTTTTTGACATAGTAAATTCCGAAATCTGGGAATACTTATAAAAGAAAAGTTGTTCCAATCGTTCTAAGATTTCCAACGACATAAAGATCGTCAAAATCGGACTTACGGTTTGAAAGTTATGCTCAGTTTACTTTCAGCTTTCAACTTAGAAAATTTAGATAGGACAGGGAATGTCCATCCAGTTCAGACTCAGTTTAGGCTAATCAAATTACAAAATCTGTCACAGTGATCCAAATAAGACTTTTAGCTTACTGAAAGAAATTTCATTTGCAAAAAATTTGGGCTCAATCGGATTTATAAATCTCAAGTTATCGTTGTTCTAGTACAGCACTTAGGTGCAAAGTTTTTCCAACCAAAACTAGTGTAACGATTTTGATCTAGAAATTTGGTAACATAGATTTTCAAGTGGGTTTGGTTAATTCAAGTTTATATATAACTTTATTTATATCAAATTACACATTTTTACCTTTATTTAACGCTGGATCTATTGGTAAAACATTTCTAAACTATTTTTCAAGTATACAATTATTTCATAGACATATCCATTTTATTTATACATTCTTTTAAGTATCCATTATGTTTAAAATCAATTCACACTCCAACCTTATACAAATTTAAATATCAAACATTCCATTATTTTAGTTTCAACTTGTATAACATTCTATTACATATATACATCAACATTTCAACTTTTTTAAACAAAAGGCAAGTTATATATACGTTTATATAAATGAAATTTTGAGTATTATACAAATCAATCTTATTAAATTTTGTTAACAAGAACGTTTAATGATTTAAACTTATTTGATTCCATTATATTCAATTTAAGAAGTTTAGGTTACTTCCCATATTTCACTTAACCATTTAGTTTCACCTTAAATTTCCATTTTGATCATTTCATATTGAACAGATTTTTCATCCAATTCTCATTTACCTTTCTATTCAAATTCATTACAAAGATATAATTGATTCACTATTTGTTTACTTCATTAGATTTGAATATACTTACACAAATATCTTATTCGATTAAGAATTTACAGTTTCTAGTTTGTTTCAAATTTTACTACACTCCAATTCTAAGAGTTTTAACTTTTATTTTATACTCATTTTATATTAATAACTTTTTATTACAGTAAACCTCATTTCAAATTTTTGTCCATATCTCAATTTATTTAATCTTATTTATGTTAAATATTCATATCATTTTCATTCCATAAATTTAAATTCATTTTTAGCTTATTAATTCTCAATTAATTTAACACTTATTAAGTTAATCAATTATCATCCATCTAACAACTAATGCATGTCAACATTAACATCCCTCCAAGATCTACACTAAATCGATTATACATTTCCAAGTCAAATTTTTTTTTTTTAATTTCATACACTTCCAAGTTTATTGACATTTAGTTATATTCAAATTTGATTAGTTTCCATTTACAAGTTTTATTTTTCATTAATTTTAAATTTTATTCATTCATTTGTATATATCCTTCATTTTACAGCTTAAATTTCTTTTATTATTTACAACTATCAATAGATCTTCACATTTTATTATTCACTCTTACACTTGGTATATTATTCCTCTACTTATCCTTATTAGCATTTTAAACTTTTTAAGTATTTGGTAAGTTATATCTGTGCTATAGAATGAAATTTAATACTATGCGAGTTTTACAGTTTCAATTTTTATTTTAAGTTCATAATTTCCTAATTCTAAGGATTTCTACTTCAATTGATATTTTCACTTAGCTCTTAGGTTCATTTCTCATTTCACAATTCAGAAGTTCCTTAATGATTCAAGTCTAAATTCATTTCAATCATTAAAAAAAAATCATTAATTATTAAAGAACTTAAGAATTCCAATCCCGTTTCATTTCAAATCAAGGTTTGAAATAATATATACTTATATAATTTATATATCAAATCATACTATAGAGAATGCAAAATAAAATAAAATTTGAGTCAAAACAAGGTTTAGACAAGCTATTAAGTGGTCTCCCCCACTCGGACTCTCGAAAATAAACGCCAATGATGCGTGCACACATCATCGAAATCATTTTCTAGCGTCAAGAGATGGGAATATAACACTTATCATTAAAAATAAAATCCTTCGAAAACAATTTCAACCCAAATATACTATCATATAATACTCCTATTATATTTTCCAATTCCTTGTAAATCAATTTCAAACACCGGAATTTAAATTCTCAAATCCAAGTAAAATTCATTTATATTCATTATCAATTGTGCTTATAAGATTTCATTTTCATGAATCCATTGTTATTTAATAAATTGTTGTAAATGTTGAATGATCAACAATATCGATAATAATCTAATATTATCATCTCCTAAAAATCAATTCAACCAAAATGAATAAATATTCGAATAATTCTTTTATATTAAAATATATTCCAAAGCGATATTGTGTTGGTTTGTCCTATTTGAGTGCTTAGAAATCCCTATCAATGTCTTGGCGTCCCAAGTATCGACCAGAATTCATAAATACTCAACGGAACAAATTAACACAATATAAAACCATTTTATATCAAATAACAAGTACGCTCTCTTATATACACTCAACTCATTCATATAATCTACCTCTATTTCAATGAGTTATTCCCCACTAGAGCCAAGGTTTATCGCTAAACCAAAGCTCTGATACCAACTGAAACGACCCGCCTTTTTGGATAGTTTAAACCGACGATCAAATACACATGTCGATTCTAAAACCATTCAAAAGTGCAGATAGCTATTGGGATAAATAAGAAAAGAAAAGAAAAGAAATAAAGGAAATGAAACAACACAGAATCTCGCAGCGGAACGATAAAATATAATAGTCAAATAAACAGTTCATGAAGCTGTCTACTATGCTTTGACAATTATTTATACAACATTTATCAGAGTTATACATATACAACAGAGCAATTAAATAATGCAGCAGATAGCATGATGCAAGGGTAATAATAGTGATAGTATACCAAATCTTCGTCTCCATCCTCCAGAATAGATCTTCAAAAATCTGAAAAACTCAGGACTGACCCGAGCGTAATGAAAAGACAAAACACTCGAGTCAGGACTAAAATATCCTTATGAAAGTTAAATCAATCGTAAATAAATATGAGCGTAACGGCTTCAGAGATGTTTACGGGGTTTGACATCTCATATCCACTGTCAACGTGCGTGCAATAACTCAAGAGATGTTACGGGATTTTCCATCTCTCAAGGATCCGTGAAACTATCTACTATGTAGTAATATACGCTAGTTAGATAATGTCATCAGTAATATAAAGTATCAAAATAACGTTAAGGCGTTACCATAATCCCCCTTAACACATTTTATATTCCCAAAAGCATATACAAGACCGTAGTTTCCCCAAAACCGGAAGTCACCAGAGGGCAATCCATATACTCAAGGTACAAATCAAAAACGTAGTGGTCGCGAATAGGATAATCAGTATGACAAGGTACATGAGGCGATACCAACTAGGATACTAGTAGTTGCGTGATCCGGACTGATGTTGAGCATAGCCAGCAGCTATCCCAACACCGCGAAACAACACTCCGAAATCAAGGGGTGCACCCAAATCGCATCACAAATGTAATAGATATGGTATCGAAGAAGTGTGTCCTCTAGAGGTGGCGAACCTCAATGGCCCGGCGCGGCTCCTGTTTTAGTCATGTCAAGGGTCATCCAATATCGTTCTCTTTCTTCAGTCAACGCGTTCGCCAAACCATCCACTTCATTCTGGATCAACACTCCGCGTATAATAGTTATTAAAGTGGTTTTCGGTATCGACAGAGAGTATGTCCATATCCGATCCCGGTCTCTTTAATAACTACGTATTATTACACCTTTGGCTCTTTATATTTCAAATCGATTCATAATTGATATCAAAATATCATATTCGCTTCAAAAATCAAATCCATTTCAAATATCATCGTATCTTTCAAAATATCAGATTCCATATTTAAATTCAAGATTTAAATATAAACATTTCACCTTATTGACCAGCTTAGGATTTTAGAAAAATAGTTTTAAGTAGTTTAAAAGTAGTTTTAAATAATTAAAATAGTTAAAAACACTTAAAATCTTTAAAATGGATTTAAAATAGATAAATTAGTTTAAAATAATTTAAATTGGGTTAAGTAGATTTAAAATAGTTTAAATATTCAAAATGGTTTATATAACAGAGTAATTTGGAAAACAAACTAAAACAGCTTCAAAATCAATCCATTTCAATTATAACTTCCCAATTCAAATCAATTTCAATTTCCATTCTACCGATTCAATTTCGATTTCAATTCAAAACAATGTCAACTTTTACTTCAAATCAATTCAATTCTACATTCACCTTTAATTAATTCAATTTCAATTTATATCGATTTGGAGCTTGATTTCTCAAAATATCAATTTATAACACTTAACAAAATTTCCAACAATATTCAAGTTTAAATCCAAATTCCAAATATGATTCAATTCCAAACTCGATTCAAAATATTATTTTCATATCACTTTTACTTAGTAATATTCAAAGCTCGAAATAATGTTCAATCTTTAAAATAAATAGATTTTCGAAATTCAATCATATCCAAATTTTAAATTTTAAAGTCACAACTTAAATTATTTACCAATTTCTTTTAACCAAAATTTATTTCAACATTCCCACTCAATTTTTCGACAAATTCGATTTCTATAAATTGATTTCTATTTATAACTTTTAAATCAAAACATTTAAATAAATTTTAAATCGACGATTTCAAAAATTATTTATTTAGCCAATTCGGTGTCCGTATATAATTTTCTATCCTATGGCCAAGTAGTTATTTATTTCAATTAAATGTCAAGGATGAGTATATATTACTTAAATTAAATCACAGTATCATATGTATGCATAACAGGATATATATAAGCAATAAACATCCAAACATTTAAATATCAAACAATAACATCCATCGAAATAAATCATCCAATAGACAATACAATCCATGGCAATTTCATAGTTATCAAGGTCAGGTAATTTAATCGCCATTCAAATTTCAATTTCAATTTAACTGTCAATTTAATTTTTCAACGGTTAATTCAAATAACAAGCTATACGACAATTAAATTCATATCAAACAACGACAAATAACATTCATATCACTTCATAATGTCAATTTAACTAGCATAAAGATATTTAGTACGTTGTGAGCGTTATAAAACACTCACCTTGATTTCAATGTAGTTCCAGCGCTTTATTTCGAATAAAATTAAACGAACGTTTAATTTTTCTCGAAATTTTCACTATCTCCAAATGATTCCAATCCAGCTCCATTGCGTAGTGCTCGACAAAACGATTCCAACGCAAAAAGTCTCGTCCAAAACGGACCTCGTATGAAAAAGTTATACGCGTTTAAAGTTTGAAATTTTTTAATATAATCAATTTTACAAAAAAAAAATTTATACTATTTACCCAACTCAATCAGAGCCGTTGATTCCACTTTGCTCCCATCAGGCCCGTACGTGCCTTCTTCTCCTTCACGTTTCACACCTCCAGGTTATTCACGTTAACAAGAACCCATGATAGCCGCACTTAGGGTTTGATTTTTCGACCTCCACGACGAACATGAACACGATCAGGTTACACCACTTCGAAGCCACCGCCTTACTCCACCTTCACCATCAATAGCCTGAAGCTCGGCCACCCCCTCTGCCTCAAATTGCGTGAAAAACGCAGCAGGTCCAATCTCGATTTGCCGTCGATCCGTGGCTCCGTTTCCGATCTCCACCGTCGGATAGCTAGATCTTGATGTCCTCTACAACTTTGCAGTTGAGAGTTTTTGCAAATTGTTGATGGATTGAGAGGAAAATGAGGAAGAAGTTTCGAAATTTTCTGGCCATGGAATAGGTGGCGGCCATGATTTAGAATTAGGGTTTCTGGATTAAAATAATAATAAAACTGTCTCGGTTTGCATGCGTATTTATATAGGTAGGTCCGAAATCATCCGAACTCCAATCGAGACGTGCCGCCAGGCGTTTATAAGGTTTTACCCCCATTCCGGACGCAATGGAACTAGTTTCAAGGCCTAATTCGATCATATCTGAAAGATAGCTTTTCGAAGTCGATTATTTTAATTAAATTCGAGATTAAATTTCTACGCGTTTCAAGCTCGCACGGCCAAACGACAAGTCCAATTGCTACGTAAATTGAAATCCTACCATAATTTACTATTACGGATCCGATGAAACAAGTTTCGTCGAAATCCGAGACTGTTTGAAAAATGGCTATTTTAACTCGTCAATTAAATATTAAAATATTCAATTTTCACAAATTTACTTTTAATTCGATTTTAAAAGTTCTACAACATCATTCTAACTTTAATATGATAAAATAGAATTTTACAAATCATTTTTAATCATATTAAACCCGTTATCCAATTATTCAAAAAATTTCAAATATTAAATTATTCAACAAATTACATTAATAATCATTTTCCTTCAATAATCACCTGAAATTTTCTAATTAAAATAGCTAAAATACGGGTCGTTACACTTTTCATTTGAGTTTTTCACCAAAACTGGGTTAGCTAACCATTTGGTGTAATATACTTCCTGGACGAAACCATTTTCAAGGAGCCTATCAACTTCCTCTTTCAAAGCATCTGTTTGAACCTTATCCAATTGTCTCTTTCTCTTCCTTATGGGGGACGCTCCTGGGTTAATGTTAAGGGTGTGACATATGACAGTCGGGTCAATCCCAATCATATCCGAACATGACCAAGAAAACACACATCCTTTTTATCTTTGAGGAACCGGATCAGAGCTTTCTTTAACTCGCCATCAAGATCTTTTCCCACTTTGACCACTTTAGAAACATCATCAAAATCTATATAGATTTCCTCAAGGTCCTCTATGGGCCTTATTCTCTCTATCTCACCACGAAAATCAAATTCTATGACTATTGGACCTTCTTTTGCCGAATTAGTGTCAACCCTCTTTCTCTTTTTTTCTGTAGAAATGTACTTTTGATACATATGCTTATTAGACTTCTCATCATTAATCTTTGCTTCGAATGTCGGATGTGAAAATCCATCATTTGAAGGCTATAAAGTAGTAGAGGAATCAAAATAAGTAGAATACTTCCTTTTATATTGATTGAGCAGGCAAAGTACATTTCATGGGAGCTGAATTGTTCTCCCTACACAGTCCCCCAGCCTCGCTTTCTCAAGAACTTCCTATGAGGTACATTGGCTAGACGAAAGCATCAATTTCATCCTAGGCTAGCCTGCCAAAGAAAGCGTTGTAGTAGGAGGGTTGGTCGATTATCACAAAGTTGGTTTCAAATGTTCGGCATGTAGGAGGCACCCCCATTTGTACTAGAAGCTTTATTTGCCCCACCGGAGTTGATCCCTTGTGGTTGAACCCAAATATCGATTTGGAGCTTGGCTCTAGCTTGTGCTCTAGGATATTCATTTGATCAAAATCATGTTTGAAGATGACATTGACTATGCACCCCGTATCGACCAGAATTTTGGAGACAATTGACAGCCTAATTTGTGCAATGATCATAAAGGGGTCGTTATGTGGATGATGGACTCCCTTGCATAGCTCCTGCGGAGTAACCACCAAATTTCACATCTGAATATTAAGTGGAGGGCTCTTCGTTGGAGGCACCTCATGAACTTAATAAATTCCCTCCTTAGCTTCCTTGATATATCTGCTTCGAGCTCCTTTACTATTTCCTACTGGATGTGGCCCGTCGTGGATTACATTAATCCTGTTAATTGGCGGGCTTAAGCTGAGGGGGTCTTCATCTTCCAGAACATTTACAGCATTGCTCGGACACTTCTGGGGAGCACTTTCAGTTAGTTGGGTTTTGTGCTAATCTTGGATGAATTCTTTGAGATGGCCTTCTTTGATTAGCTTTTGAATTATGCCGGCCAGTATTCCACATTCATTTATTTTACGGCCGTTTGCTTTATGATACGCATGGTAATCTCCTCCCTTCTTATGCTCTGGATTGTTCTTAGTTTTGTAGGAGGTCGGAAAGTTGACTCTTTCCTTTTCTATAGCATATATGTAAGACAGTGGCCTATTTTAAGCGACCGTATTAGCAATTGACTCTTCCCACCTAACCTTTTCATGGCTACGGTCCAACCCAAATTTTCCTCCCTCCTTTCTGGGAATAATTTTTCTCTTGGCATAATAATGCTCGCCTATCCGGATGAACTTATCAGCCTGGAAGTGGAAATCTTTTAGATCTTTGCAGCCATTGACAAAGAGATGCTTCCAAAAAGGAGTGTTCTCGATTAAACCAGAATGGTCGGCTATGAGTTTGTCTCGAACATTCCTATCTTTAGCCTCCGGAGCTTCTTTGTTGAATCTTCTTAAATAATCTCCCAAAGATTCACCTTGTCTTTGCTTTATGTTTGCTAGGACCGTGTAACCAATAGTTGGATCCTTGCAAATGCAAAACTATGCTGAGAATTCATAAGAAAAATGTTTCCAAGAGCAGATGGTTTTCTCTCTGTATTGTCTATACCACTTTGTTGCCGCCCCTTGGAGAGTAACAGGGAACCGTCGGCATTTGATTGCCCCAGAAGCATTGTATAGGTCCATCTGGCTGTCAAAAGCCATAAGGTGGTCATCGAGATCTGTATTCCTAGGGTATTTCATGGACGAGATCTTGATATAATGGGGAACTACTATCCCCATGATCTTATAATAGATGGAGACACCCTCTCATTGTCATTTACATTAACGTCCATGGTTCTTTTGCCTTTTGAGTTCATGGCATCCTTGATTGCCTTCTCAGCAGCATCTTTAAGGAAAGCTTCAACATTGCGATAATTTTTCTGACTCAAGAAATACTCTTTAGAAGTCGAGCTACCAGACTGCTCTAATGAATTGTCAAGAATTCTCCCTTAGTGATTAGCTTTTGCTTGCGGAAGCTCTTTCTTCTTTGAGGAGGTTAGGTCCACTTTATCTTTGCCTTCGTTGGAACCGGTTTTCAGATTTCTTCTAGGGGAGACTACTTCTCCTTGAGTTTACTTTGGAGTTTTTGATGATCTTTGAGACAAAGCCATCTTCAACAGATCGTGCATTTCTTGTAATTGTCGCACCAAGTGCTTGATTTTCTCCGTATTTCCATCCTGCAGAAGTGGTGACGACGTTTGCCTTGCAAGGATCCCACCTAGGTTGAAAGTTGGAGCTATATTTTCCTCCAGGTTGGAAGTGTGCACTACTCCCTCTTTGAGTCCACTTAAACATTTCGATCTCATTTTTCCTAGGCAAGAAAAATGAACCATAATTCGTCTATATATATAGTAATAGGGTCGGAGGTGCGAGTCCTCCTTCTAGCGCCAAATATTAACAAAAAAACTTCTCAACATCCTCAATGCTTTTATAAGATAATTCTATTTGAACATAACCATGTGGTTGAGATGATTCTCGCCTCTGAAAGTGTATCGTTGAATAATATGATTTAATCAAATTGATCCGAGTGAAAGGAATAATGAACTGCCATACCTTTTGACTCTAAAGGTTAATGAGGTTGCTTCAATCTTTTGACTATGTTGATGATATCCTACGTTGTCAAACTTTTCGACTTTGTCGAAAGTTTATTAGCAAAATCACTCCAACCGTTCGACTAAGTTGGAGTAAAAGGAAATAGCTAAACCTTTTGACATTGTTGAAAGCTTGAAAACAAGATCACTCCAACCATTCGATTAGGTTAGAATAGAAGTAAGTTGCTGAACCTTTTGATCTTTTCGAAAGGTGTGTTAAGGCCATTTCAACCATTCAACTAGGATGAAATAAGTTACAATCATTTAACTTCAAAAAATCAAAAATTTGTCGAGTTTCAGCTCTCTTTGGAATTGAAAGCAGTATAGTTAATAGCTCTTATTTCCTTTTTAATCATGTCGTAAGGTGACGTGTGAGACCTTTCGACATTATTATAAGGAAATGCATGCATTATTTGTCAAACTTAGTTACTTTCAACCCCATGGTTTCTATATTCTTTCTATGGAATCTATTTGAAGGGTTTACCGATGCTTAAGAGGGTAGATTCCCTTCGAATGAAGTTCATCATTAGTGATTATAAGATATAGAACCCAAATTCCATTAGGAAGTAAACCTTTTGGCTAAGTTGAAAGTTATTCCTCCTTCAGAAATAGTCCCAGTTTTATAATCTTTAACCCCTTTTATATGCCATTTATAAGATCAATTTAATCATTCCCATAACCTATGCATTAAGCATATGCGACACATCATCATCACTATTGTTCGACATATTAAGTATGGATTTCAATGATGATGTTTCTGTAACAAACCCGGGTTGGAGATTACCGTAAATATTAAATTATAATCATCATTATAATTTAATATTTACGGTAATCTCCAACCCGGGTTTGTTACAGATTGATTGCACTTGGGAAACTAGAGAATCTATCGAGCGTTCTTTTTCGGGTTTTCTATCTTCATTTGAGGATGGTGAGAACTATTATCTTAAGCTATTTCTTATTCCTTTTGGGTTAAATCGTTATATTTATTATGGTTTCCCTAGAAATTGCGAGGACGCAATTTTGTTAAGGAGGGGAGTCTGTAACAAACCCAGGTTGGAGATTACCGTAAATATAAAATACTTCGATCGGGAAAGTCTAAGTCGATCCTATATATAGCATATATCAAAAGATATTAGGAGAAAAAGGTTGAAATCATGTGCGGTTGATCATTAGTCTAGCTAATGATCTTAATGATTCTCCTCAATGCTAATATCTATCATGAACGAGCCATCTCTATATATTTCATATCCAAAATGAGTTACAATAAATTGAGCTCTCTTCCCAATTCAATTTAGGGTTTCTTCTAAGTATAATTATCACTATGAAAATAGAGAAAATAAAATGAATTCGGTTTCCAGAATTCGTACCCTAAAATTGGACCCTTTGAATCTTATTTATAGATGTAGGTTGGCCTCTAGCCCTGCCTTACCTTTTGACCGATTTGAAATGTCCTCCTTTTATATGCCGCCATAAACCTTTCGATGAAAGGTTATGAACCCTTCGACTGTGTCGAAAGGTTATGAATCTCTCATGCTCCTTGGTTTATCCCTTTTGCTTCCTTGTGTTCAACCTTGTCAAAAGGTCTCCTCTTTGTATGTTGTTATGAAGCATTCGACCTTGTCAAAAGGTTTGCCTTCATTATGTTGTTTTAAACCTTTCGACATTGTGGAAAGGTTTGCCTTTCTTCCACCTTTATGAACCTTTCGACTTTTTCGAAAGATTTTCCTTTTCCATACTTTTGTGAATCCTTCGACCTTGATGAAAGGTTTGTCTTCACTTATTACGAACCCTCCGACCTTGTCAGAAGGTTTGTACTCCACTTGAACGTTGTCGAGAGCTATATTTCCCTTCAATCTTGTCGAAAGTTTTTCTTTCATTCCTTTGTCTTTGCTGATTTATGAATGTTTCTTTATTTATAGCACCTTTCAACGTTGTCGAAAGGTATCCTAGATGTGCCTTAATCGGTTCGAAAGGCTT
Source organism: Allium cepa (assembly GCA_030765085.1). Classification (NCBI taxonomy): domain Eukaryota; kingdom Viridiplantae; phylum Streptophyta; class Magnoliopsida; order Asparagales; family Amaryllidaceae; genus Allium; species Allium cepa. The sequence goes on from CM060943.1 coordinate 89,448,354, forward strand.
GCTATGCTTTTGAAAAGGTCATTTTGGGTGAAACCTTTGACTTCAATAGGTTTGGTGTGTAGTTGAGGGAACACTATTGATTGCTTTCGAAAGGGGCTCTGGATTTATCATTTCTTCCTCATCTGTGTCAAAAGGTTGATAGTGGCATAAGATCCTATTTGTTTCCATATGGGTCGAAGGCCTTTGCACTGTATAAGTAGTTGGACCTTCGAAACATCCTTTTTAAGTCTTTCTTGATGACTTGGCCTATTTCTTCATCAAAACTTCAATTTTATTATCCCTCTTTCATACTTCTACCTTCATGTAGATTTTTTGGTTAGTAATACACTTTCCAACATTTGGAGAGCATTACATACTACAACATCAACAAATACATCGATATCTAGTCTCGATGCATCTTGACTAGAAACATTTAAAATGGTATGTTTGTTTTCATTGTGCTAAATTTATCACGGTTACAACACTTTGTAACCATCATCACAAAACATACCATTTATGGATATGCTATTGAATATACTTTATTTAATCAGTTTAACACATTATATTAAGTATATAATAGAAAGAAACACCTTTATTTTGAACAAGATTGGTCAACGAGTTAGATATATGTAATGATTAAATAATTTCCCTTAGAGCATACCCTTGACACTATCACCGGAGCCACTTAAGGACCAACAGTCCGTTAGCAATAATTATGTAGGAATCGTGGATAATGCATAGTGTAGTCTGGCAGCATGATTATAGCATGTGATGGATACGAGTGTTACAATTCTGGAAGAAACTAAGGGACTATAGGAAGCAGGCTGTGGTCATTAGCGTTTCTTGGAGTAGTGTTGCAGTATACCAATATCCCATCTAGATGACTTAGGTAGATCCATTATATATGAGCTATTTGATATTATCACCTCGTTAGAGACAATGATTTTTTAGCGCCTTCATGTCCGTCTATCATTTGAGATACCCTAACCCATGACAGTTGTGTGTTATCTGTCATGACATTAGGGACTTGTCATGTGCTTGTCTGTCACTCTCATAAGAGCCTATGACTGAGATATCTCCTTTTTATATGAGTTGTTGTTTCTGTCTCCTAGGACTGTTCAGTCGAGAGTTTCGTCTCTCCAAAGACTAGAGGTTGAGATATATGATTTTCTACATTGAGTTTTTGATTGTCTTTCACGCCGATTTGAGTTTATATCTCTTGATTTCTCTGAGGGCGTATAGCCGAAAGTTATGACTTCCATTAGGACTGTAGGTCGAGTGTAACATCCCCTATATAGAGGCCCAAAGCTAAGCGTTATAGATGCTGCAGTCATCTATAGTATTAACTTTCGGCGACTAAATACAGCAATGTTAATGGTATCTATAATATCAGAAGCACTTGAACATGAATAAATCATAGATTTCAAAACAACAATTTTCCATTACAATTCAAAACACATGTTCCATATTCATATTACATAATTCCAAAATGTTTCCCAGGCAATGCTAAAGTATACATATTACAAAATACACCAGAGCGACATATGAAGATGCTCCCTTGGATGATCAGAGACATATTGTCTTAACAGACATAATACATAGTGGAAATAAAAACAAAACAAGAACTGTAATTCCTAAATAGTTATCCATTAGCCTCCTACTCGCCTCCGGTAGGTTATTCGTCTTCCAACTAAAAACCTGAAAATCCTTAATCCCTTGGCCTACTCAAATCAATTTTGAGTACCCGAGAGTTTAAAGGGAAAAACATAAACTTCGAGTCAGACATAAAGCCAGGTGTGAATAATACTATACATCCCGGTTAAATATGTTAAGTGAGAGCACATCACTTAGCAGAATGGTTTCCTCTCAATAACATCCTTTTAAAAAATATCTTTTGCAAATCTTTTCCTACAACCAAAACTGGTTAAATATTGTAAAGCATCATTATGTAAACATACATATCAGGTAATAAAAGAACTATATGTTTAACACATTAGTTTTGTTTGGCTAACTATTAACCTTTCTTGACTCGGGCTTACCAGAAAATATAAACAAAATTTAACTAGTAACTATAAGATACTCCTCTTCTGCTCGGTCTGTCCTTAACTATCTCTTAAATATATCTCTTCTGGATGGTTTGTCCTTAACTTAACATCTCTCAGAGTCACCTGATCCTAATGGTTTTGCAGACTCATCAATAACCTATCTGTATACAAATATATATTCCCTTCTGTGTGTAATCATAATTTTAGTCTTACTCGTGACAAATCCCTACATACTGGAATTTCGGACAAAAATTAGCTGGGGCTAATAGCTAATGTATAGGGCATGACCCTATATCAATCTCATTTGGTATTCTAATATTTGAGTCATTTCACTTAGGGATCCCTTCCCATAATTTTCCTTGAAAACCTTTCCAAAATTATTTAAAACCTTCAAATCAAACTCACACAAGGAAAATAGATAAACTCTATGGTTTACTCAAATTCACCTTGCCATGTTTTATACACACATACAATTTACTCAAATATTAGTTTATAAACAAAAATTAAACACTTGATACTACCCCTTTTGATTCCACTGAAAGGCCCCCTTTCAAAACCATCGAAAGCATATCTTTCGAAACCAAGTCAAACCCTTCATTTATCTAGGCCGAAATGCCATAACCTTCCTTTCGAAACCATTCTTAAAACCCCTTTTGAAACCTTTGAAAACCTTCCTTTCAAAAGCTATAAAACCTTAGACACCATCTCATAAAACACTTCAAAATATTGCCTTTAGAAAACCTTGAAAAAATCTTCCATTTCAGCCTTTACGAAACCATCAAACAATACTACCTTTCGACTCCTTCGAATTTTTTTGGGAAACTGCCCTTTCAAAACTATTTTAAATACCTTTCGAAAGCATCAAACTTTTAGAAACTCAAACCTTTAGAAAGTACTTGGATTCAATTTAAAACATGTGAAAAAACACCTTTCGAAACTATTTAACTCATGTCCTTCGAAACCATTGGGTTACTCTTTAAGAAAAACAAAAGGGTCATTAAAAACATTTGAGTTGAAAGCCTTCCTTTCGACTCCTATTCATAAGTAAAGAAGTGATGGTATCGAAATCATTCCTTCGAAAGCATTGGAGAAGTGGTTAATTTTAAATGCTAAGTATACCTTCCGAAACCAGTGATTTCGAAAGGTAGATAGACGGCTGCTAGGGGTTTTGACACCTTCGAAAGCATTACTTAGAATAAAAGAGTGCAACCCATTCGAAACCTTTCATTTTAAAAATATTTAACCCAGTCAAAAGCCAGTTGAGTCAAAATTTAACCTTTCGAAAGCAAAGTAGGCACTACCATTAATTTTAAAACAAAGACATGCTCTAACCCCTTCGGTACCTAACATTTTGACTATGTACCCTTCGCCTTTATCCAATGCGCTACATACCAAATGGATTGATACCATCTGCATTGATTTTGAAAGTGAAGGTGGTGAAAGGTCCTTGTCGGAACCCCATGTGCCGAAAGTGGTGGAACATGCTAAAAACATGTTATTTTTGTTTTTAACTTATAAGATAAACTTTTCAACTAACCTGCTATTTTTGGTCAAAATTTCATTGGTTGCTAAATGCCTTTTTCAAAAGTGCTGCCAATATTTTCAGAAATAAACAATGATTTTATTTTACAAAATACCAATTCCCTTTAATTCAATATATAAAACATTTGAGTCCTGTACCTTAAATAATTTTATATATTCATCAAAAATCTTATGAAAATTCTATAAAAAATCCAAAAAATCCTTTTTAATATGTTTTCTAACATGTATAAATTTCAGACCCAAATAATTTATTACGTAGCCATAAATAATTTAAACCTAAATAATCATTTTATTCACTAGAAAATTAATACGCTGATTAGAAAATTATGAAAATTGAAACTCATCTCTAAAGCATGATTTCTGATCTACCTTTAAATTCGCAAGGTAATTAGATGTCATTAATAGGGTTTCATATCAAACATATCATAAAAATTATGATAAACATGGATAAATCATCAACAAGCATATATAAAGTTTTAATCATCCAAAAATGGCATTAGCATGCAAAAACATTTCGGATTACCATTAAAAACGAAGACCATAAAAAGAGTGAGATGTAGTAATTATTGACCTTAGCTTTGTGATTAAAAGATGTGAGATCCAAGTGAATTTGTAGTTGATTATGGTTCCTCTTATTCTTTCTTCTTCTTCTTACTCTTGAAAATGGTGTCCGACCACTCTTTCTTTTAGTTTTTGTAAATGAATGCAAGTGAGGACTCATGGCTAAGGTCTAAGGTTTTATAATGCCTATGTTTCATTTTTACCCCTTAATTATTTCCTAACATCCATCCCTGTCTTATTTCCTTAGTTCATTATACATATAGGCATGGCTACCCTTGGTTAATCAAATCTCAATCCATTAATCATCTTGCATTATTTAATTTAATTTGGCTAATTTAATATCCTAAATAATGTTATAAAAATATAAGGTGTTACAGACTCCTCTTCTTAAAGAATTTCGTCCTTTAAATTACGATAAGGTAGAAAATCAATCAAAAGTAAAATATACCATCAAACAAATTAGGATAAGCATCTCTAATCCTGCTCTTAGTCTCCCAAGTACAGTCTCTCGCGTAGCCACTCCACTGAACTTTCACTAGTCCGACTGTCCTATTCCTTAGCCTCTTCTCATCTCTCGCAACTATCTGAACCAGCTTGCTAACCATGGTCAGGTCTGATTCTACTACTAAATCCTATGACATGTTGGTGCTATAGCAGTCTCCGGGTCTCTAACACACTTTTTAAGATGAAAAATATGGAAAACATCATGGACTCCTACCAAATTACTGGTAACTCAACTCTGTATGTGACTTTCTCGATCCTCTCAATAATACGAAAGGTCCAACGAATCTCCGTGCTAACTTTCCTGATTTTCTGAATCTAATCACACCCTTCGTCGGTGATACCTTAGAAAATACATGGTCTCTATTGGAGAACTCCAAGTCTAACCTTCTGTTGTCTGCATAACTTTTTTGTCTTGACTGAGCTTCCTTAATCCTAGCTCGAATGAACTAAATCTTCTTTACTTTCTCCCACTAAATCTGGACCAAGAACCAACTTATTCCAGGTCTCCAACCAACATGCTAGAGATTTCCATGGTTTTCCATACAAAGTTTCAAACGGTGCCATCCCAATACTAGTCTGATAATTGTTGTTATACGTAAACTTGACTAAATGCAGATGGTCTTCCCATGATCCCTTAAAATCCAATACCCAAGCTCTTAACAAGTCCTCCAAGACCTTATTAACTCTTTCCGTTTGCCCATCAGTCTGCGGATGGTAAGTGGTACTCATCTTGAGCTTGGTTCCTGAAATATCTTATTGACTTTTCCAAAACTCACTAGTGAATAACGAATCTCTATAACTAAAAATACTACTTGGAATCCTTTATAGTCCAACCACATTCTTCATAAACAACTTCGCCAAAACAGGTGCCGTCCTCATTGACTTTACTGGAATAAAATGCACACTCTTGGTCAATCTATCCACTATTACCCATACACTCTCATTTCCACTTCAATATCTCCATACCCCGTCAATAAAGTTCATAGAAATAGAATTCCATTTCCAAATCGAAACATTTAATTGCTAAAGCAACCCATTTGGCTTCTGATGTTCAGCCTTTACCTATTGGCAATTCAAGCACTCCTTTACCACAAGCCAATATCCTTTTTCATCCCTTCCTAGAAGAAACTTCTCTTCATATCCTGATACATCTTGGTTCCTCCTGAATGTATAGTGAACTTTGAACGATGGCATTACTCCAAAACTTCTTTCCTTATGCTTCCCACATTCGGAACACACAACCTCCTTTTCTTTCTCAACCACCCATTCTGGTCGAGACTGAAATCCTTCAGGTCATCGATCTCCATTTCTTCCTTTAACTTCCTAATACGTTCTACCAAAACTGGATCCACCTCCTATTTAGAAGCGATCTTCTCAATCATTAGTGGTCAGACTTCTAAACTAGATAACATTACACTTTCTTCGCTAGACCCAGACTCAGATCTATAGTGTTGATGTGCACGTAAATGTGCATATTTTTGTTTTCATATTTTATCCAATTTAATCAAATAAACGAGCATATATGCTATTTTAACATGTATAGACCAAAATTCAAATTATTTTCAAATTATCATATATTCATCTTCATATAGGGGCAAAATGGTCATTTTTGTGCATATATTAATTTGAGAAAATTTATTTGAAATTTTTTATCTTATTTTGTAGGAATTTGAACTCAAATTACAAGAGGCTTGATGGAAAATATGCATGCACAAGAGAAGATAAGAAAATGAAGATGAATACATTTCATGACAACATGGAGGACCTCACTTACCCACTTACCATGATGTACACTTAGGAGCTAATGCATATGCTAATGGTAATTACAGCTACATATACATTTAAGTGGAGGATTAACATATGCTAATGGTTACTTAGTGGCCACACTACCTCGGGGGTAGTTTCCAAAAATAGGATTAGGGTTTCAAACCATGTATAAATAACCCTTATATACATATAATTTTTCTCTTCTCTTAGTCTCCTAGCCTCCATTTAGTTTAGTTTGAGGCTCGCAAATATATCAAAGCTCTCTTTTCTTTTTCTTGACTACTTAGCCATTTTTATTTTATATAATTTCCTCTTAATGAAATTTTAGTACATGTTCTTTTCTTTTCTTATTTATTTCCTTTCATGTTAGTAGTGTATATCCTTTTATTTATTTTGTAGCCTAGATTTTATTTTATGCAATTAGATTAGTTCCCATTCTATTTTCATTGGCTTGCATTTTTCGTTTTATTTTTGTTTTATGTTGCATTCTATATTTGTTGATATGATAACAAATATCAGAGGCTAAACCCCTTCAATATAGGGGTAATGAAGCTCTCTAATTATGTAAATTCAACATTACTTGCTCGTGTTTGATCTATTTTTATGCTTAATGAAATTTTTTGAATGAGTTAAACTTTGTCGTTTTAGATTCGAATTTGATATCCTATGTTGTTGACATGAAATATGCTTAAACAAGCACAAACATAAATTACCTTTTCATCTACATATGATTATGGTAATGAAGTGAATGTTGAAATCAAAATTTGATGGTCTATATTTCTAATCAGCAGTTAATAGAGCATGCTTAAAATAGATTTTATTTCAATTTCATTACAATTTTCATGACAGTTAAGAAATGGTTTAATGGGTGTATTATAGTTTGATGAATTATATTGGGCTAATTAATAGCACAAATATTCCATACTTATGATAAACACATCAATTAAACTCACCAATACCGAAAGAGAGATCATAATTTCATGTTGTGTTGATTTATGTGATCATTAGAAGAGATTTACTTCTAAATTGCCTTCAAATTCTCATATTTTTATCCATTTTGTTTTGTTAGCTTATTTACATTTTATTTTTATCTTAACAACAATCTCAACTTCAGTTAATTTGGTTAAATAGAAATTTTAAAATCTAAACACTGAAAGTGTACATGCAGTACTAAGGATCGTGTAATATAATATATAAATGCGGAAACTTATAATAGCAGCAAAATAAGAATTAAAGTAAGCACACCAGGAATTTTTATACTGGTTCGAACTTCCCGTTCTACGTCCAGTCCCAGAATATCCTCTGGATTTAGACTAAACCCCTCACTTAACCCGGAGGAATAGGTATACCACACCTGAGCATCCGAACAGGAATTTTTCCGCCTTAACAGCCGAAGAGGACTTCAACTTAATACAAATAATTTGTTGATGAGTGCGTTTTGAATAACACAGATTGTCTTTTGATAGTTCAATTTTCCTATAATCAAGTCCTCAAGAATATGTAGTGTGTGTGAAGATTTAGAAGGAGGATAATCTCGTTGAATCGAAGTATATAAATTAATTCAGAGATTCTAGCGATATTGAATGAGAATGAATGCTTTTATTTGTAGAAATAAATAGAGAATAGATTTCAGAATTATAAAGAAGAATTTGTGATTGCAGGAATTAACTAAACATGTTTATATAGTTGTAGAATAGTTACAATCTTTCATGAAGAGTTTCAATCAAAGGTTGTGACCATATCTCTTGGATTGAAGGTGATTCCTCTTCACGAACGATCGCAACTCTTCAGAAAAATAACCGTTATTTCCAGGTTGGTTGACTGAAAATTCTGGTCGGTCAGCTGAGTTTAAAATCGTGCAGAAAACAGAGCATATTTGTGCACTAACAACAGGTTCGGTCAGCCGAAAATTCTGGCCGGTCGACCGACCTGATGTTATGTGCACATATCATATTTTTTCAAGTATAAAACAATATACAACTATTTGTATGTTTGTGTGACTACTTGAGGAATGATTTTAACAATATTCTAAGACTCAATATAATAAAATATTGATACTAATCTCTGGATTGTAGTCTTGTCTCCTTTGTAGTGCACAATATACTTTTATTCTCTTTTTGTCACCTTTGTATAGTATTCTCTTTGCAGTTCGTCTCATGATCTCTGAAGCTTGTGTCATGAATCAAAAACTCATGAATCAACATTCTTCCCCTTTTTGATTGATGACAATACTTATGTGACGAAGTAGTATATATTGTAATTCTCCCCCTGAATATATGGCGACTTTTCTGCAAAAACTTGTTAGTTTCCATATATTTTTCCCCCTTTGTCATCGATAAAAAGGAATACTTATGATGCATAAAATGTAAAAAAAAATACGAAATCATTTATCAAATTTAGGAACATAGAGTTAAAATTACAGACCGAAAACAAATAAAATGTTAATGATACATTACTTAACACAGCATAAAATAGAAATATTGTTCACAATAAAAACAGAATAGAAATAATCCAACAAGATCATTCCTCACCGTCATTGGTATCCCAAAATTCTAGACGAATATTTTCATCAGGAGGAGATTGTTCTTTACCACGACGCTGCGTATGAGAAGTATGAGTTCCTGATGTACCTGAACTTGTATTTTCTGAAGTTGACCAAGAAAAATTAGGTGCTGGTCTTTTTCCAGGAGCAAGATGAGAGGCACCGGCTTCAGAAGTGCATGATAACGCATCCCAAAGATTAACAAAGAAGCCTTTGATTTTCTTGAATCTTCCGTCTATTTTCCATAGACGGGAATCTAAAACTAATTGATTTTGAGCCAGAAGATCAATAGCAGCTTCCGTACCAAGTCCGGGTGTTGGTCTTTGAATTATGGACTGGCGAATTAAGCGTTCCGTAGAATGAGTGGTTGGATGTGGTGTGGAATGGCTACGGCATAGTTAATCTCTAGAAGTAGCACGCCGTTGTTCAAATTTTATAAATCTTGGTGGAGCATCCGGCAACTTCATTAATTTAATGGTCCTTGAATCAAAATGATGAACTTTGGTAGTTTCGGATTCTGGAGCATATGAGACTGAGTTGTTGATTAATCTCATTATATATTCTCCATAATAAATATGAAGCATTTTTCCTTGATTAAATGAGAGAAACCCATCCATAAGTAATTGTGCCCAACTGACTCGTATATTCCCACATATAGCATATAAAGCTTTAAAATTTTCAGGATACACTAAGTGGTAGGATCCGCCTCTTGGAACAATGGAATTCATCATGAAATGATGAAAAATCCTAGCTTTTGGTTGAAGAGATGATGTTTGTATGAAATCTATAGTATCATCTTCAAAAAAGAGATAGCTTATTTGGTCGCGTCTCATTACATTGCAATCCACATCGTGTAACGATATTCCACCCGGTCGAGCATTTAAAATATGATTATTCTATCTAGTGAGTGGAAAATTTCCGTACCACATACCGACGTCCAAACACAATTTTCGGTGTTTCTAGGAGGATTAACAAGGTTTAGGTTGGCAAGAAATAATTTGACCATAATGTGGTTAATTTTCAAATTGTTCTTTCTATGGTCAAGAAAAGTATCAAGCCCACTTTCAATTGCGGCATTTTCATTTATTAAAATTCTGTAATTATAAGTAATTTTTCATTTATTAAAATTTGCAATTCTAAGTAATTATAAGTAATTTTTCATTTATTAAAATTTGCAAAAGAAAAAAGTAATATGAAGAGTTTTAAACCTTTCACTTGCCTTTGTCTTTTCACCTCCTTTACCTTTTCAATTCCAAATAACTCATGCATTAATTTTTGCTGCCCATATCTCCTTTGTTCAGCCGACTTTCTCATCATTTTTCACGAAATTTTTTGTTTCTCAACTCAAAAAAATTCGGCCTCCGTCTCCTGAGCAAAAACTTTGGTAAATAATTCGTTGTTTTTCACTTTTCTTCTTTGCTTTCTTATTCTGCTTGCACTTGCTTCAACCTTATGTTGTTAGGCCTTGCTCCACCATCACCACCACCTTCATCACCACCTTGTCCAGCTGCAAATCACCTCCATCTCCTCTGACCTACCAGGCCATGGCCATCGTTGATGCAAGATCCACACGAAAATGCAAACAACACTTCCTATATATGCATAACCGAGCTCCTATGACCTTCACCACTTCACCACACCCCTTGGCCACCTCTTGCTTCACTTTCACCAGCACCTATCTGACCCAAAGCCCCTGTCACACCATCCCCTAGCCTCCAGTAGGTCTTATAGTGCCACATAAGGCCATAGTCGTGACTTGTTGTTATATAAAAATACACCTTTGCCTTGTGTTTGTACATTTATGCCATTAATCACTCAAACAACTTCCATACCTTAACTACCCATGTTAGGCCGAGCATATATGACCCATACCTGACCAAATACATCCCATGATAGTGACTTATCACCCTATAAGCTGAGCATAGTGATGGTGGAAGCAAGTGCAAGTTTTTGATTAATTGTTGTTCCTTAATTCTGCTTGTTTAATGTCATATTTTGGTTTGAAATTCATGTTATATGCATTGTTTTGTTTCATACGCACAAGACAAATATCTTTGGCTTTTCCTCACTTGAATCGTAGTCGTGCTTTCGCGCCTTTTGGATCTCTATTGTGTGTCTATATTTGCTATCTCCAGCTTGTAGAGGTGAGTAAATCTCACCAGACTAATATGTACTTATATAGTGATAAACTGACACCACCTGAATCTGTAAATGCATATCATCCTGTTATAACTGCTATATCATATTCATATGATGTTCACACCTATATTTACACCTGTTATATCATATGTTATTGTTATTTCATGCTATTCTGTTACTTTCATCAGTTTATCACACTGCAAGTTCCCTGTAGACTAGAATCACTATGGGTTGAAATGATACATACCCGAACGGACTTTAGAATAGGAGAAAATTGTTATGGGCTGAAATAATAGGCCTGAATGATTTTCAATTATTTTCATTTACTTGGGATTTGCGGGTTTGAAATGATCAAACCCGGGTTTTCTTTTTAAATTACGGGTTGAAATGATATATTACCCGTATCACTTTACATAGGCTAGAAAATGAAATACAGACCCGTTGTTAAAATATGTTTTTCTAAAATTTTAAAATATTTTAAAAATGTAAATATTATAATATTTTGATGTAAACTTGAAAAAAAATGATTTTTTGTAAAGCATTATTGATTTTCTAAAATTTTATAAGTGAAATAAATAAATGGTAAAATTAGAAAATCTGAAATGTAAGTTATTTTGGAAATTATAATTTGTTGATAAATGGAATTCAAATTAAATATGAAAATATAATAAATTTATGATATTTTGAATTTAAAAGAATTTAAAATGATTTTTATAATATATTAATGATTTTTTTATAAAGTTAAATGTGAAATGAATGAATATTTAAGTTGAAAATTTGAATTATAACTAAACTTGGAAATTTGTGAATTTGGCTTAAAAGTGAATTTTAAGTTAAGTAAATAAAAATGAAATTGAGTTATATTTGAAAATTTAAACTTAAGTGTTAAGTTAAATTTAATTTAACGAATTTAAGATTTAATGTTGGAATTTTAATAAGTAAATTATTATTAAATTTGATTTTGAATGGAAATTGAACTTATAAAATCATGAATATAAGGGTATTTAAATGATTGTTTTAAAAGTGAAAATGTAAAATTATAAGTTAAAAATGAATTAAATAAAAATTTAATTGTTTGTGAAATTATATTGAATATTTGAAATTTAATTAATAGCAATTTTGAAATGCTATTATTTTCTAATGTAAATGATATTACGGCATTTGTAAATGCTGTAGTTGATAGAAATGAACTAAATGGCTAAATTTAAGTAAGTGCTATAATTTTTGAATTTAAGTAAGGTTTTATTTGAACTAAAGTAACCCTATTATAGCATTTAAATGCTGTCTTTTGTTAAATTGAATTGTTTTAAAAGTAACTTTCAGTAGCATTGTCTAAATGCTGCGAAAATGTGAATTTTCACTGTTTGATAAATTTTAGGGAATGAATGAACTTTGAAAAGATTTAAAATTTTGGAAATTTAATAAGTTAATTATTAAATATAATAACTTCATTTTATGATTTAAAAGGAAGTAATGTGTTTCAAAATATAAACTATTTTGAAATGTGTTTTGTAATGGTATTTAAATTAAATAAAAATGAATATGGTTTGGAAGATATTATATTTTGATATTATGAAATGGATTTTTAATGATATTGAATTTTGAAATGATATTTTATTTTGAAGTATAAAATACCATTTTGAAATTTTAACCACGGGATGTATTTAATTTATAGTTTAACTGATTCTTAAAGGATGGGCGTGTAACAACCCGGTATTTTGCATCAATTATAATCAACAATTTAAACGATTAATATTGACACAAACTTCTATTTGAAGTTTTTAAATTTTGAATTAAAATTGATTTATAAATTGATAAAAAGAAATTTAGGACTTTAAATAAAAGTTTTCTTTTTAATTTTTATTTTTATTTAATTATTTGGCCTTATCCCCTCTTTAATTTCGAACCGGCCCCTCCCCTTTTATCCATTTTTCATTTCGTTCACCAACCCTAACCAAATCACGAAATAATGGCGACCGTTCCTTTCGTTCTCTCTCTGCTCTGGAAATTAGGGTTTCGATTCCGATGGTTGCTCGTCTCTTGTGGCGCTCGCGTTGCTTGCTTCGACATTCGGTTGCTCCTTTAATTCGTCGACACGGTGAGTTTGCTCACATCTAATTCATGTCTCGAGTTATCTGTGTATTTTGTTGCTTGAATTCTTGGCTAATGTTGCTTCGAGTTTTAGTGATTTCTGATTTTTGTTCTATTTCCGTTCCATGACTTTTGAACTTGAGTGAGTTTTACTCACATCTTTCTCTGCTTGGTTGTCTCGGCACTGTTTTGTTGAGATGTCGATGATTTCTGGTTTTGGCAATTTCGTATATTTGTGTATCGAATTGGATTAACTTCGTGTCCACCATGAGGTTGCCTTCGAGTGACTTCGACTTGTACCTTGCTGAGTTTTAACTTGGATTTATCGACTGTTTTTGACCTGAGACTTTGATTTCTTTTCGTGACTTCACAATTTGACTTCTGGTAAACCCTTGAGTTGTACCACTGCAGACATTCTCAGTCTTGTTGATTACCTTGGCTACTGCCTTGATCATGTTCCCTTTGAACTTGAAGTGGTACTTGTTATAAGCTTATCACTTCGATGTTTGACACTGTCAAACTCGGTTCTGACTTGATAATGTGTTCGTCTTTTATGTGACTGCTCCATTGGGTTGTCTTGATGTCCTGAGTTGACCTGCTGCCTGGTTATGTTAACATGCGTGTGTAAATATGAATTCATTCACCTAGTATTGCACTTTGGTCTTCATATGTACACTGGGTTTGGCAATTTGATTAGTGCTTCGAGTTGCTGCCGTTTCCACTCTTGTTCATGCAGTTTTATATGATGATTATTCTAGTCATTCATACTTTATGTTGTAAACATGTGCATGTTAACAATTGATGTTCACTGTTCATGTCCTTTACTTGGTGCCTTTTTCAGTTTTGTTCACTTTTCTGAACAGTTCTGGTTGCATACCCATTCCATGTTTGTAGTCCTCACTGTCACTGTCCATTTGATCACCCTGATGCAGTTTTCATGTTGAATTCATCCTCTGGTTACTTGGTACATTTCTGTAGCACCACTGCACTTCATAGTTGCTGATCATTTTCATTCATGAATGGTTGTATATCCAAATGACATATGGACTTTGAGTGAATGCTTTATTCATTACTGAGTTGCCATTTCATATGCATTGAGCTTTGGTCCATTGCTGTGTTATCATCATATTGAACTGGTTTTCTTGTTGTTGCATGCTTGTATCACAGCATACTGCATGTTTTATCTTTGAAGCTTGGCATTTGAATAAAGTTTTTCTTTCTTTTAAATTTGCAGTAGTTTGCTAATTATTTCTTTCGGAAATGTTTGCTGGTTATCACCATGTATATACATACATATATGTATATATATGTGTGTGTGAATGGCATAACTACAGCTCCAATGTGTTCATTGCTGTGTTGTTTTCTTGCCTTCATTTTGTTTGCATATTTAATATGCAGTAACCTGTATTCTTGACTTTGAGTATTTATGTGTACGAGCACTTGTATCTGGCACATGTGTTATGTGCATTTCAGTTGTACTTCTTTTATTGCCTGGTCTGGATTTGTGTTCTGGTTCTTGTTTAAGCACTGTTCACTTTGTGTTAGCATTACACTTGTGTTGAACTCGGTTTTCGAGTTTGACCTTGTGCTCGTGTGTGAATTTTTATTGTGTACGATAGCACTATAGTGGCAAGGCAGTGCACGCAAGCGTGAACTGCAGCCACACAGTACGGCGTGTATGATATTCTATTTGTTTTGACTTATGGATCTTTTTGCGTATTCCTTATGCAGTAGTGGCGAGGCAGTGCACGCGTGCGTGTACTGCAGCCCTACTTGAATTAATATTTTAATTGATATTTCAATGGTTTGAACTGTTTGTTCATTTCAATTCAATATTCTGAATTGCATTCTGATTTGGTTTAATTACTGTCGTCTATTCAGTAATTAATTATTATTGCTTCTGTGCACTAATAACTGAGTTTGAATTAGACTGACCCGAGTATTATTTTCTTTTGAATCTAATACTCGGGTCAGACCGAGTATTTCAGGTTGTAGATATTCAGCTTTGGGTTACTGCTAGAGCTATGAAGTTCTTTCATATCTTTTGGAGTAGTCGTCGTCATTTGTTGTAGTCTGAAAAATTGGATAGGAAGATATGTATTCATGTATATTATATACGTTAATGTACTTGTATATGTAACTTCTTGAGTCGACTGTGGTAGTTGTATCATATGTACCGTGTCTTATGTATTGTATCAAATGTATTGTAACTGACATCAGTTATTGTATATATGAGACTTTATGTTTTATTTGTGTTCCGCATTATATTATCTGTGTAATATTTTATATTTTATGTTCTAAACTATTATGAACCATCGTAGTTCATTTTATACTGGAATTGGGGTATGCCGATGGGAGAAAATAAATCAGAGATGAAAAATGAAAGAATATTTATATTTTTATACCACTCCTATCGAGATAACCAATACTAGTGTAAGGCCTAACTATTGATGGCCGCTCCTCAACAGCCTTATTCTCCGTGCTAGTTGACAGCACTACACCGTAGTGTTCTTGACTAGCGTGGGTATAGAGGTGGGGCGTCACAGCTTGGTATCAGAGCCTGGGGTTTAGAACAAATATAAAACGTAACTTAGATAGTACATGTGTTACAACTATTTGTCGACGTTTTATCTCTCATATTTGCATATGATTGTCTTTGAATTGTTAGTTATGAATTCCTAACGCTTATTCATATGCATTTGATTTTGAATTCTTGTGTTTTCGGCTTTGATTTGATTTAGCCGATGATTGATTTTGTTCGAATCTCAGCGATTCCGAACTTGATATTTTATGTTTTCCTCTGCTTGATTTTCATTCGACTTCGGTCACTTTGTTTTTGAGAAATTTCTAATTTTCTTGATTTCCAAGACTCTGACTTTGTTTGCCGTTGAATTCTTTGTTGATGATGTTGAATCGTTTTGTACTCTATTATGGCCATTACTTGTTGACTTCGACATTGACTTGATTTTTATTTTTGTTGAAGTCATTTATGCATTTATGCTCGTTCTGCTTTGTTTTTCCAATTGTTAATTGATTCTTCTTTTCCGATTAGTTGTTATCTTCTTTGTCGACTTTGACAACTTCTATTTCTGGGATTTTTGGATATTCCTACTTTGATGGATTTAAGAATCGAATTCTTTGGATTTTATTCACGTCTTCGAATGTGAATTTTAGTGAATTGATTTGGTTTCCAAATTTAATCGATTCTTGTTAATTCCCCGATTTGTTGCTATCATTTATTAGCAACTTTGATAACATTTTCTTCGAAACTTTTGTGAACATACCTTTTGATGGATACAGTATCGATTTCTTTGGATTCTATTCACATATTTGCATGTGAATTCTTGTGATTGATTGTTCCTACGATCATTTTTGTGATTTGTCACTTTAAAAATATAAATGTTTCAATACCAGTAGTAAATATCAAAACTCTTTTATCAAAATGTTTTTAACTCTATTTTCAATATCAAACTCTTTTCCTAAACCGTTTTCCAATCTATTAGTATATACAAACCTTTATTTCACTCGTATGAGAAATCTAATTAAACGGCTTAGCAAAACAAGTGGTATGAAACGCTTGCGTTTACTTCGTCGGTTAATTTTTGGACTTGTTCGATTGAATCACTTGTGACATTTTTCTAGTGAAGATCTACAATTTGTTCGTAAATATTTAAGTTAAGCTAGTGGTTATGGGACATGAAGCTAAACTTTTATATTCACTAGCTTAGTGTAATTGACACTTCTCGTTGATCTTGATGATCGCTTTATGAATTAGACTGGCAATTGCGCGATGTCTCTTTCATTGCAAGGTTAGACTAGACACCACTTGTGTGATTCCACTCACGCATACCTTTTTGCTTCTTGGTTAGTCTTGACCTCAATCTGTGTGATTCCATTCACACATGCTTGGTGTAATTGACACTCCTCGTTGATCATGATGATCGTTCTGATGGTCAGACTAGACACCACTTGTGTGATTCCATTCACACATACCTTTCTGCTTTTTGGTTAGTCTTGACCTCAATCTGTGTGATTCCACTCACACATGTGGGGTAGCTCCCCATGGTCTTCGGACCGTCATGTGATAGGCCTCTTTCCCTTTTTCTGTGATTTCTAGATTCCTTATGTTGATTTCTGGAAATTTTATGCTTCACCTATTTTTGTGCATTGGTGAATTCATATGTTATTGATTTGTCATGAGTACAAATTTGGGGTATGATACCTCTTTGGATCTTTGAGAAGATTCTTGTGATATTGATTATCTCTTATCGGTTGATCTCCTGTTGATCATTATTTGCATACTTATAGTTGTATGTCAGTATGGGTATTTCATATTTATGCCATACCTCTTATCGGTTGATCTCCTGTTGATCATTATTTACATACTTATAGTAGTATGTCATTATGGATATTTTATGTTATGCCATATCGTTTATTGTAAGTCATACTCTCCTTCGAGTTTTCATACTCCCGTCCGAGTTTTCATACTCCGTTCGAGTTTTCATACTCCGTTCGAGTTTTCATACTCCCGTTCGAGTTCTCATACTCTTATCTTGTGATTTCTGGATTTCATGTGTAGCTTTCTAGAATTTGTGCTTCACCAATGTTCGTGATTTCTATTGATAAGTTTTATCAATTCTTGTGCATTGGTGAATTCGTGTGTTATTGACTTGTTATGAATACAAGTTTAGGGTATGATATCCCTTTCTATCTTTGAGAAGATTCTTGTGACATTTTTGATGAACGAAAATTCATTGGTATTATATTTTGATGCCAATTATTTCGATGAAATTTTGACGTATGTCGAAGTTGCTACTGACATTGCTATTTTAATCACTTGTTTTAAAAATTTGTTATTCTTAAAAATATTTCAAAATATAAATCAAAATTGTTTTCAAAATTTTTACGATTTGCGCTTTCAAAAGAATGAGGAAGCGAATTAAACGTTTCAGAAAAATCGAGGACTATGACCCCTTTCTTTTACTGATTCGCTTAATTCCGGACTTGTCCGTTTGAGAACGTAAAATGTTATTTATTTAAAATAAACAATTTTGCACTTTCAAGGAAACGATGAAGTGAATTAAACGATTTAGTAAAACTCGTGGTTATGGGTCATGTGCGTTTGCTATTTCGGTTAATTTCGGACTCGTTAATTGAAAAAATTGTGATTTCTGATTATCGTTTGTGATAATCAGATATTTGCTGTTTCTGATTATCGCTTGTGATAATTATATATTTGAGATTTAATTATCGTTTGTGATAATTAAACATTTGCGATTTGAGATTTGATTATCAATTGTGATAATTAAATATTTGTGATTTGAAATTTGATTACCGTTGTGGTAATTTCTGATTATCGTTTTGATAATTGGATGTTTATGATTTCTGATTTATCATTTTTGATAATAAGATATTTATTGTTTCTAATTATCGTTTGTGATAATTAGATATTTGAGATTTAATTATCGTTTGTGATAATTAAATATTTACGATTTAAAATTTGATTATCGGTTGTGATAATTAAATATTCGTTGATTTGTGATTTCTGATTATCGTTTTTGATAATCAAATAATTATTGTTTCTGATTATCACTTGTGATAATTAGATATTTGAGATTTAATTATCATTTGTGATAATTAAATATTGGTGATTTAAGATTTGATTATCGTTTTGATAATTGAATATTTGCTGATTTGAAATTTGATTACCGTTATGGTAATTCCTGATTATCGTTTTTGATAGTTAGATATTTGTGTTTTCTAATTATCTTTGTTGATAATTAGATTTGCTGATTTTGCTGTTTTAAGATTTCTTTATTCTAATTATCTATTTGATAATCAAACTTTGTTGAGAATTTGGGAATTTCTTTTATGAAATTAAAAGCTTGCCTTCTCATGCTCTTATGGTTGTTACCTTTTGTCCATTTATTCCTTAGGATTGCGTGGACGCAATTTCTTTAAGGAGGGGAGTCTGTAACAACCCGGTATTTTGCATCAATTATAATCAACAATTTAAACGATTAATATTGACACAAACTTCTATTTGAAGTTTTTAAATTTTGAATTAAAATTGATTTATAAATTGATAAAAAGAAATTTAGGACTTTAAATAAAAGTTTTCTTTTTAATTTTTATTTTTATTTAATTATTTGGCCTTATCCCCTCTTTAATTTCGAACCGGCCCCTCCCCTTTTATCCATTTTTCATTTCGTTCACCAACCCTAACCAAATCACGAAATAATGGCGACCGTTCCTTTCGTTCTCTCTCTGCTCTGGAAATTAGGGTTTCGATTCCGATGGTTGCTCGTCTCTTGTGGCGCTCGCGTTGCTTGCTTCGACATTCGGTTGCTCCTTTAATTCGTCGACACGGTGAGTTTGCTCACATCTAATTCATGTCTCGAGTTATCTGTGTATTTTGTTGCTTGAATTCTTGGCTAATGTTGCTTCGTGTTTTAGTGATTTCTGATTTTTGTTCTATTTCCGTTCCATGACTTTTGAACTTGAGTGAGTTTTACTCACATCTTTCTCTACTTGGTTGTCTCGGCACTGTTTTGTTGAGATGTCGATGATTTCTGGTTTTGGCAATTTCGTATATTTGTGTATCGAATTGGATTAACTTCGTGTCCACCACGAGGTTGCCTTCGAGTGACTTCGACTTGTACCTTGCTGAGTTTTAACTTGGATTTATCGACTGTTTTTGACCTGAGACTTTGATTTCTTTTCGTGACTTCACAATTTGACTTCTGGTAAACCCTTGAGTTGTACCACTGCAGACATTCTCAGTCTTGTTGATTACCTTGGCTACTGCCTTGATCATGTTCCCTTTGAACTTGAAGTGGTACTTGTTATAAGCTTATCACTTCGATGTTTGACACTGTCAAACTCGGTTCTGACTTGATAATGTGTTCGTCTTTTATGTGACTGCTCCATTGGGTTGTCTTGATGTCCTGAGTTGACCTGCTGCCTGGTTATGTTAACATGCGTGTGTAAATATGAATTCATTCACCTAGTATTGCACTTTGGTCTTCATATGTACACTGGGTTTGGCAATTTGATTAGTGCTTCGAGTTGCTGCCGTTTCCACTCTTGTTCATGCAGTTTTATATGATGATTATTCTAGTCATTCATACTTTATGTTGTAAACATGTGCATGTTAACAATTGATGTTCACTGTTCATGTCCTTTACTTGGTGCCTTTTTCAGTTTTGTTCACTTTTCTGAACAGTTCTTGTTGCATACCCATTCCATGTTTGTAGTCCTCACTGTCACTATCCATTTGATCACCCTGATGCAGTTTTCATGTTGAATTCATCCTCTGGTTACTTGGTACATTTCTGTAGCACCACTGCACTTCATAGTTGCTGATCATTTTCATTCATGAATGGTTGTATATCCAAATGACATATGGACTTTGAGTGAATGCTTTATTCATTACTGAGTTGCCATTTCATATGCATTGAGCTTTGGTCCATTGCTGTGTTATCATCATATTGAACTGGTTTTCTTGTTGTTGCATGCTTGTATCACAGCATACTGCATGTTTTATCTTTGAAGCTTGGCATTTGAATAAAGTTTTTCTTTCTTTTAAATTTGCAGTAGTTTGCTAATTATTTCTTTCGGAAATGTTTGCTGGTTATCACCATGTATATACATACATATATGTATATATATGTGTGTGTGAATGGCATAACTACAGCTCCAATGTGTTCATTGCTGTGTTGTTTTCTTGCCTTCATTTTGTTTGCATATTTAATATGCAGTAACCTGTATTCTTGACTTTGAGTATTTATGTGTACGAGCACTTGTATCTGGCACATGTGTTATGTGCATTTCAGTTGTACTTCTTTTATTGCCTGGTCTGGATTTGTGTTCTGGTTCTTGTTTAAGCACTGTTCACTTTGTGTTAGCATTACACTTGTGTTGAACTCGGTTTTCGAGCTTGACCTTGTGCTCGTGTGTGAATTTTTATTGTGTACGATAGCACTATAGTGGCAAGGCAGTGCACGCAAGCGTGAACTGCAGCCACACAGTACGGCGTGTATGATATTCTATTTGTTTTGACTTATGGATCTTTTTGCGTATTCCTTATGCAGTAGTGGCGAGGCAGTGCACGCGTGCGTGTACTGCAGCCCTACTTGAATTAATATTTTAATTGATATTTCAATGGTTTGAACTGTTTGTTCATTTCAATTCAATATTCTGAATTGCATTCTGATTTGGTTTAATTACTGTCGTCTATTCAGTAATTAATTATTATTGCTTCTGTGCACTAATAACTGAGTTTGAATTAGACTGACCCGAGTATTATTTTCTTTTGAATCTAATACTCGGGTCAGACCGAGTATTTCAGGTTGTAGATATTCAGCTTTGGGTTGCTGCTAGAGCTATGAAGTTCTTTCATATCTTTTGGAGTAGTCGTCGTCAATTGTTGTAGTCTGAAAAATTGGATAGGAAGATATGTATTCATGTATATTATATACGTTAATGTACTTGTATATGTAACTTCTTGAGTCGACTGTGGTAGTTGTATCATATGTACCGTGTCTTATGTATTGTATCAAATGTATTGTAACTGACATCAGTTATTGTATATATGAGACTTTATGTTTTATTTGTGTTCCGCATTATATTATCTGTGTAATATTTTGTATTTTATGTTCTAAACTATTATGAACCATCGTAGTTCGTTTTATACTGGAATTGGGGTATGCCGATGGGAGAAAATAAATCAGAGATGAAAAATGAAAGAATATTTATATTTATATACCACTCCTATCGAGATAACCAATACTAGTGTAAGGCCTAACTATTGATGGCCGCTCCTCAACAGCCTTATTCTCCGTGCTAGTTGACAGCACTACACCGTAGTGTTCTTGACTAGCGTGGGTATAGAGGTGGGGCGTCACAGCTTGGTATCAGAGCCTGGGGTTTAGAACAAATATAAAACGTAACTTAGATAGTACATGTGTTACAACTATTTGTCGACGTTTTATCTCTCATATTTGCATATGATTGTCTTTGAATTGTTAGTTATGAATTCCTAACGCTTATTCATATGCATTTGATTTTGAATTCTTGTGTTTTCGGCTTTGATTTGATTTAGCCGATGATTGATTTTGTTCGAATCTCAGCGATTCCGAACTTGATATTTTATGTTTTCCTCTGCTTGATTTTCATTCGACTTCGGTCACTTTGTTTTTGAGAAATTTCTAATTTTCTTGATTTCCAAGACTCTGACTTTGTTTGCCGTTGAATTCTTTGTTGATGATGTTGAATCGTTTTGTACTCTATTATGGCCATTACTTGTTGACTTCGACATTGACTTGATTTTTATTTTTGTTGAAGTCATTTATGCATTTATGCTCGTTCTGCTTTGTTTTTCCAATTGTTAATTGATTCTTCTTTTCCGATTAGTTGTTATCTTCTTTGTCGACTTTGACAACTTCTATTTCTGGGATTTTTGGATATTCCTACTTTGATGGATTTAAGAATCGAATTCTTTGGATTTTATTCACGTCTTCGAATGTGAATTTTAGTGAATTGATTTGGTTTCCAAATTTAATCGATTCTTGTTAATTCCCCGATTTGTTGCTATCATTTATTAGCAACTTTGATAACATTTTCTTCGGAACTTTTGTGAACATACCTTTTGATGGATACAGTATCGATTTCTTTGGATTCTATTCACATATTTGCATGTGAATTCTTGTGATTGATTGTTCCTATGATCATTTTTGTGATTTGTCACTTTAAAAATATAAATGTTTCAATACCAGTAGTAAATATCAAAACTCTTTTATCAAAATGTTTTTAACTCTATTTTCAATATCAAACTCTTTTCCTAAACCGTTTTCCAATCTATTAGTATATACAAACCTTTATTTCACTCGTATGAGAAATCTAATTAAACGGCTTAGCAAAACAAGTGGTATGAAACGCTTGCGTTTACTTCGTCGGTTAATTTTTGGACTTGTTCGATTGAATCACTTGTGACATTTTTCTAGTGAAGATCTACAATTTGTTCGTAAATATTTAAGTTAAGCTAGTGGTTATGGGACATGAAGCTAAACTTTTATATTCACTAGCTTAGTGTAATTGACACTTCTCGTTGATCTTGATGATCGCTTTATGAATTAGACTAGCAATTGCGCGATGTCTCTTTCATTGCAAGGTTAGACTAGACACCACTTGTGTGATTCCACTCACGCATACCTTTTTGCTTCTTGGTTAGTCTTGACCTCAATCTGTGTGATTCCATTCACACATGCTTGGTGTAATTAACACTCCTCGTTGATCATGATGATCGTTCTGATGGTCAGACTAGACACCACTTGTGTGATTCCATTCACACATACCTTTCTGCTTTTTGGTTAGTCTTGACCTCAATCTGTGTGATTCCACTCACACATGTGGGGTAGCTCCCCATGGTCTTCGGACCGTCATGTGATAGGCCTCTTTCCCTTTTTC